>OU452229.1:11324877-11924877 GCA_911728455.2 Marthasterias glacialis
GACTGAAAGCCTGGACTGATGATTTAACGCTCTATCTCACTTCCCGTCCTCGCTTTTCGTCACATCACGGTTTGAATTAGGGGGAGGGAATGAACAATTAAGACAGCCTTACTTTATGATAAGGATCTGGTCTTTAGTTTTATAATGACGATTGTATTCTGTCCCAAAGAACCACATTTGTCACCAGGGTTAAATAAGGCAGCTTTCATCACGTGGCAATCAAGTCCCTTTTTGCCAGGCTTTTAGGCACCCATCCGACCGAGGCCAAGCATTCAAGATGACGGTTATGCACTGGTTGGCAAACAAGAGGTCCTCGGCATTAGCATTATGGCGCCAGTCTCAACATTTTGCCCGGTAGATTATAATATTTAGTAGTTTCCAGTTCGTATATCTATCCCATAATATATCCATTTTATATCTAATGATAAAGGGCAGTTATTTACAGAGTGCATCAAACATTGCAAAACAACGTATTGTGGTATACGTGAACAAACTTTAATGTACAAAAAACACTCTCCAACACGCGATTCAAAATAAAAATATAATTCAAAATTAATTATTGCAAAGAAATGCAATAAGACGCAGGCAATTAACGACAATCATACAAATATATAAATTAAAGAGGGTATCCAAGGGTCAAATTCAACTTTGTAAGCTGCTTAGAGGGATAGAGTCCCTATTAGAGTGAAAAGCAAATTTAGCATCTTTAACTTACGTTAAAACGGTTTAAAACACCATTGTTATTGATACTCTTCCAGAACGCAATTGTCAACATGCAAAACATCAAATGGCGTCAAAAATCCCCTTTCGTTGGCTTCTCGACAGCTTGACCAGCGGTTGTTTGTATGAAGTGCTTCTTGAAAACTAGAGGATGGTAATCAATTCCTATCAAAACAACAACAAATATGTAAAGGGCCTAAATGTATTTTCAGAAGATGTATTAATTGCACCGGGGATAAAAATGATTGTTTTTGTTTTACCCCATACACTGATAAAAATATCAAGCACTGTATACTCAGCAAACTAATCAACAGTTTTCACATCTGATTTTTTTTTTTTTTTTTTTTTTTTTGTAAACTTGATACCGAATCAGATATAGAGATTAACCTGCTAGATCACTCTGTCGACAATTTTCATAAAAACTGGGGTGTTTGATTCTCTTGGTATCTGTGTAACAACACCGACATGGTGTTAGTTATCCCCACTACTTTATTGTCGGTAAAATTAACACCATGTCAGTGTTGTCACATATAGACACCAAGAGAATCAATTTAGCACCCCAGTTTTTGCAATGTGCTGTAAAATAGTCCTCAAACACCCACTTTATTATTCCCCACTACCAAATTGACACAAACAAATATTTGACAGAAGATATAGCAACATCTGAATCAGGCAACTTCGGCTACAGCTACGGCTACGGCTATGGCCAATGACAATGTAAAACAAAATTGTATCCATCTTGTTTGTTTGTTTGTTTATTTTTTTTCCAACATAATTCTCGTATAATCTGCTATATCAACTGATACTTGTAAACGGGCACTCAACTGAAAGCACTCTACTTATTTTTGTGTATCTTATAATAGGTTTGACATGTCATGCATGTTGTTAGGCACGAGTTCCCCCTTTCCACTAAAAGGATGACGAGCATTCGGCTTTGCGAAACTTAACAAAGCTGCAAACAGCATGCTTCTGTTAAAGTGGAAAGCCATTCACTTCCTCATCTTGTAACATTGAAACTATTAAAGCCGCGTCCTGACTTGTCTCCCAATAGAATAAGCCCCTTCTCCCATTTGTTATCCTTTACATTTTAGGCGTAGCTGATGAATTCCCGCTCTGACGTTTGGCTTAATTCATCCCAAATCAACCAGGTCACAGCGTTAATTTCATCATCCCTTGATCTACTTGAAGTTAACAATATTAACAAATACAATTTAAAAAAATAAAAAAATCTTACTTGCGGGCGCTCCTTTACAATTTAACTCAAGTATGTCACTCTACACCTCAGATCCGCTGGGAACGCCTGGATTAAGACTAATCCTTTTGAATCCGTTAACCAATACAATTAACAGATTAGCTCAAACCTGGCAATTCCTCACTCGCGACTGCGTCATACGATAAATGATATTATAACCCTCCAATCAGTAGCTTTGTATGGCGTGGAAGAGTCACTCGTTAATTGATAAATTCATTTGTGGAGATTTCCGTGTGTGATGTAGTCGGCGTTGAGCATTTTGCAGGGTGTTTACAACAGCAGGAGTGAAGGCATTCCGTACATTGTATCAGAAAATCAAGTTCAAAACTTGATTATTTGCAAGCCTTGGGAGACCTCAAAGGTACACCCCTACCCGTATCCATATAGGCCTACGTCACATGTTTTTCCCTCTTGAGTCCACAGCTTTCATTTTAAGAGCCAAGGTTGGGTATCAGAATTGGGTATTTGACTTGAGTCCACTAAGTCAGTCAAATTGAAGTTTGACGAAGTGGGGTCTTGTTCATGCATTTGGATTTTGTTTTCTTTGTTATTCTAACTAAGCTTTTCCCATTTTGAGTTTCCACCATCATCTAAAACCGGAGATTATTGTCTTCGCCGTCTACTCTTCACATGTATCAGTAAGCTTACGGGTTAAAGTGCTCGTTTACTTTAAAGATCACATGCTTTCATTACCAGAAATCAACAAATAAATACGACTAAATGGTACAATTCATTTGCTTTGCCCGAGGAAGCCAACGGAAATAAGCCACAATTATTGGTTATCTTTGGACGAATAAAGTAATGTATACATCCTTGAGATTTACACTTGCACTATTATAATATGCAACGATATCCTGTTGAACTCAACCTCAATCTATACAGGTACCACGTCTTCACCCGAGAAAATAACATATCAGTTAGGTCCACTTGTCTGCATGCCGCATATAGCTCGCCTCCTTTCGTTATTTCCCTTTAAAGCTTCAAATTTCACTTATTTATACCTGTATTTTTAACAATCGTGACCGAAATACGATCGCTTTCATCATCCCAATCACAAGTTGGAAATACATTTAATTGTTCTGTTCCGAGTCCACAAATACACTCAAACAACCGGATTGTTATCCTTAAGGGAGGGAACTCCTTCCCTAGATTAACTTGTCCAGGTGAAATCATAAAAATATAAAGTGGAATAAAGCCCGGGGGATTGATACGTAAAAAAAAACGGCAATGAAAAGAAGAGGGCAGCTACTCAATCTGTCGACACTGTGATGGTTCTTGAATGTTCTAAAACGTAGTGATGTGTGTTACACACCATAATGTCCGACATGGACCATTATGTCCGACGAGAAAATATTCCACCATTTTGTCCGACCCAATGTGTCCGACAAGCCATTACATGCGACCCATTGTGTCCGACAAACCACTACGTCCGACCCATTGTGTCCGACAAGCCATTATACCCATAAACACAATGGGTTGGACATAATCGCTCGTCACAGACACTGTGTCGTGCATAATGGCTCAAAAGTGTCGTCGAACATAATAATCTTTGTCGGACATAATGGTGGGTAACATACGTGTATTTTGTTGATTTGAAACAACAACCTAGACATTGAATCATACACAATTCAAGAAAACTGCATTGAACAATTTCTACTTGTATTCCCCTGTCTCATGTCTGAGTATTACGGCTTTAATAAAAGGTCTATGATTAATCAATACGAACTAAAATTGCTGAAAAACCAAAAGTAAATCAGAAACTATCCGTGCGGTGAGTGTCTTAACAGCGAGACGAATGTGAACGAGCGAATCTTTATAAATTGGTTCTTTTATACTAAAAACAAATGTTTGTGTCCTATTTATTAACCCAAAGGATCCGTTCATCGTTTTGCATCCATAGTTTTTTTTAAATTTATTTCCCTAAAACCAATGTATCCAAACGAGGTTGGACGGACAATCAGACTGGCCTCATTTTAAGGAAATATAATTAGTAGATTCTTTGCCAACGAAATGCAAGGAACTCGACAAGATGGCCGCGGAGTTATTGATGACTCATAGTCCTTAAAATAACTGAAAAGTTGGGAGTGTTTGAAACTTTTGATAAGTGTGTATGGATGACGTATACAGTTGCGACATCTTGACGTCACTGATTTTTAGTCCGATTGATAAATTTTACACCATCACAAAAGATGTCAGTTGATTGGATTGTTTGACTTTATGACGTCATTTGTTTACAAAGAAAGTCCTCGTTCAACTGGTTAATTTAAGAATGACGTTTAACAAGTGCGATTGCATTTTGCGAAGTAATTCGTAGTGATATTTTAAAAAACCTTTTGTGTATTTGTGTATTTTATAACACGCACGAATTTATCTGTGTTAAACTACGGTATCCACAAGAGGACAACTAACAATCTTAAAACATGGTGGGTAGGATTTGAAGCGTTGCTTCGCGGGAATTTATACCGGTATTTTTCCATATAAATCTCAACTGCATAAAGCTTTTGCCGCTCTTTCGAATCTGACGTACACGTTACAGTTCAGAAATCATGTATGAAATTAACTATGTTTCCGAATTCCAGTTAAAAAGAAATGAAATTCAGGAAAAGATTCCTGCATTGAATTGAAGCACTTGTTTTGTGCTTTTACTTAAGCCCTACAGTGTTCCGAAAAAACCGGTATCCGCCAGAGCGTGACACGATGAGACGAAACGCGTCATCAAACACGTTCCATGAGCTTGAAAATAACATCTAGGACAGGGGGGGAAAAGGAAAGAGAAGAAGAAGAAAAAAAATGTACGGAGGGAATAAAACAGGGGGGCTTGGAAAGGAATGCTGATGGAGATGCGGTGCGGGGATGATAAGGTAGATCAACCCATGTGTCGTCGGGTCTGAGACTCGCTTGGCCCTTGTGTCACGTACTGCTGTCAGCAAATGCGAGGGCTTGGATATAGCCGGGAGACATCGGTATTAGCACACCGTCAAACGGTGAAGGTCCCTCGTCTCTTGCCGATCAAAGAGAGCGCTGTTTGAAGCACATGGAGTGAAATGGAACTTTTGCTCAAATTTCGATTACTTGCGAATTGCTCCTCTGTGCCCCGGCACATAAGCCCTCTTGAGCCCAGAGTGATTTCAATTGAACTGAGATGATCGCAAAAAAATATCTCACGTTTATTTTATGTATGAGGGGAACAGATATTTTTCAATCGGGATGAAAAATGATTCTCACCTTAGTTGAAAGGAAACAAAAAAAGTTTGAATCGTTAAATATGTTTGTTGGTTGTGCTTGTTGGGTTGTTTGTTTGTTTGTTTTTTGTTTTTGTTTTATTTTTAACCAACAACTTGGACCACAAACACTTTTGTTCTTCTTTGCAAATTAAATCTGTAGCCACTTCATATAAAATGTCATAAAATTAATAATATTCAAAACTCTCAGTGATGGTGATTATAACCAATGAGAGGCTTTTGGTGAATCTAAAGATGGTTTGCAACGGACGCCATCTTTGATGACAATTTCTTGTTTGACCTGTCATAGAAGAACATTATGAAACGCACACGTGCCGCCTGCACGCGTACCGCACAGCGCTGTTCGGTCAAAAATGTACAGTCATTGTCATCAAATATGGCTGATTTTTTTTCCCATTGTTGATGCCATGTGCGACCCATATAGCATCAGACTTGGGCTCCATTTCACAAGGAGCTAAGATTGGTCTTAAGTGTAAATCAATTTTTCTTGCCAAACAAAGTGTGATGACACAATACAAATCACTATGGTGATACCGAAAAACTCATAATGAGATTAATCCTAGCCCTTTGTGAAATCGAGCCCAGCTGGACTCGATTTCACAAAGAGCAGAGACTAATCTGAAGTGCACATCAATCGTAATTGCTGAGCAAAGTATGATGTCACAATGCGAATTACTATGGTAATACTGATAACTCATCTTAAGATGAATCTCAGTGCTTTTGTGAAATCGACCGGGTGAGTTCCACTCTGCTGAAGAATGCACGTTTTCAAATCGAAAAACGTTTGGGTACTATAAAGGGGTTTGCGACGTAAGCAAAATCTAGCGAATAATTTGACAGTTTGTTAAAATGTTAAACAAATATTCAAAAACTGTTCAGAACTTGTTGGAAACAAACCAACCAATAACGGGATGTATTTTCTTTAAATGAAAAGTATGCAAACATGTTGAACTTGGTCACAAATAAATAATCTATACCAAACAGCAAAAACCTTCAATAAAAGTCAGTTTATAAGAGTCTGAAGATAATCTTATTCAAGAGTTTTCCTGTCAATGGGAGACTTTGGAACGCTAGGTGGCAGCAGACTTACCAGGTAAATTTTCATTGTTTGCGTAGTGGTGAGCTTGCGCAATTTTCCAAGAACAATGGATTTAACGGGTAAGTCTGCTGCCCCCTAGTGTCCTCAGAAGTCTCCCATATTGTTCTCTGTGTTACATAGGTCCTCTTAACGTGCGTTATTTTCCCGTCCTCACGCTACACATCCACTCGACGATCATCTTTGTTTGTGATTAAAATGACGGAGGTGAGATAAAATCACACTAAATACTTAGAAATCCCAACAGTGGCAATTCGAGCGATTAACATCTTTAAATGTTCTGTTTATAGAGGTTTCATTATCTTCTCCGAGCATCTCCTTTCCCCAAGCTCTTCTCCTTCTTAATTTCCGCAGAGGAGACAAAAAGACACAATCTCAGGTATTTTTTCCCTCCTACGCGTGATGTGAAATACATGGGGGAAAAAGAAACACTGAAGGGGGGCCATGGCGGGAATGTACGAGCAAACATGGAGGGAGAGACGGGCGCCACCGGCACGGACAATAATGATAATTTGCACGGCGGCAAAAATCAATTCGGGGCGGCAGGTGAAACGGGCCGGCACCGCCGGTCCGTTGGGGGATAAAGCGTGCAGTTTGCGGAGATTGCCTGTAGCCCCCGTGTGCCTATGCACTTTTTGTATGTGTTCAAATGGAGCGGTTCTTACAGTGAAAGAGAGTATCTGTAACAACTCGTGCCATAAACGCTGATAGTTGGGGCCGGCTTGTTGGTTTGAGCCTTCAAGGGCCACTCAACCCACGCGAATTCGCATGAATATAGAATGTTTTTGGGTTACATCTGTAGGTACACACTTGCGTTTTGACTGTTTATGTTCTAAACCGTCTGCCGCGACTTACCTTTTAGATTACCATCGATTCTATACGTGTAGTGTAGTTCATTTTCAAGCTACATCGCCTGAGTATTGGTGCATTCACATGCTATAACCATCCGTGTAACTCATTCCCTGTATCCAAAGCTCGTTTTGTTGGTAACATTGGTTCCAAAAAAATAAATAAATAAAAGACGATGCGTGCTTCTTTATAAATGGTTATCATAAGAGCCGATGCACTGACGTCAAATCAGAGAATAGCCTAAAACCACAAACATAAAAGTATATATTAAAAACGTTAATTTGACATGAAAATAAAATTATAACAGTTCATCGACACTACGTTGCAAAATTTCAAGACATAAATCTATATAAGGGCACAATAACTCAATGATGTCGAACACTAATATTGAGTATTATTTTACTCAGCTATACTGTGTCAGACAATAATATTGTTATAAGTTATAGTCACGGGGGACGGACATGTTATCCTTGTGACTATAACCTTAAAACTTAATCTCTGTAGAAAGCATAACTTTGACTTCATCGTTAGTCAAAACAACGTGTCAAAAGAGTTTGATATTTGTGTTTCTCGAATGATTGCGTAATTTTGTGTATCTCACTAACAAGGATGGTTTGGCTGACCATCTTCGTCGTGTTCCCTTCTGAGCTATGACGGAGCCAGACTAATTTCGCTTATAGCCTCGGTTTGGTTACATAAGCTTTGATTGGAGAAAACAAAAATGGCTGAATCATGACAGACTTCTTTAAGTCTTTATTATGAAGGGCCATTTTCATAGAGCTTCTTCAGCAGAAAATGTTGCTGAACAGTTTTACTACTATGCAAAAATAAGAAGGAAACAAGTCACACACTTACGTGTGGTGTTTTAGTGGTTACCTCATTCTGGTAAGAAGAATTGTTTAAAGCCAATATTAAGCTATTTTGTGATGAAGCAACTTTATGAATCTGGACTCTGGCTGTCACCAAAAAAAATGCGTTACAGAAACAAATTATCATCCAAATTGCCATAGTTTACATTGTGGCAACTGGTGCCAGGCTGAAGATTTTGCTTATCAAAGCAATTTGCTCAGCGACATTTTCTGTTTTAATGAAAATGAGCCAGCACCAGGGTAACATAAAGAGACCTGAAGGGAAAATAGTCTGGATCCTTTCCATGAAAATGACATTTACCCACGTAACGATCAATGGGTATACTAGGAGCCATATATAGACAAGGCTGTAGAATGATAGCGGACTTGTGAAGAGCTGTTTGGTCAAAGCATCAAGCCAGAATCACCCAGCCGTGCTAATCATTCATGACGCAGACCGCCTTGGCGAGTGCATTACGCTTCGTTACAATTTCATTTCGTCTAAGTCTTAAACCATTCTATCCGTAAATAACTACGATCAGTTATATATAGACGCACAATTGTATGACGGGCAGCTGGAGGTCACCTGATTTAACAAAATCAATCGTCTAAAAATAAATAAAATTTTTACATTTGAGGTTCGTATTTTCAAAGGAAAAATCAACGTTAAGTAATACTTTCCTTACTTTCCTTAATCACGTGGGAATGAATATATTTTGAGTTTTTTTTATAAAGTCATGAAAGTAACTGTTTGTTTGTTTGTTTGTTTGTTTGTTTGTTTGTTTGTTTGTTTGTTTGTTTGTTTGTTTGTTTGTTTGGGTGTGTTGCTTTGTTTTGTTTTGCTTTGTTTGTTTGGGTGTGTTGTTTTGTTTTGTTTTGTTTTGTTTTGTTTTGTTCCGTTTGTTTGTTTGTTTGTCTGTTTGTCTGTTTGTCTGTTTGTCTGTTTGTCTGTTCGTCTGTTCGTTTGTCTGTTCGTCTGTTCGTTTGTCTGTTTGTCTGTCTGTCTGTCTGTATGTCTGTCTGTCTGTCTGTCTGTCTGCCTGTCTGTTTGTATGTTTGTCTGTTTGTCTGTTTGTATGTTTGTCTGTTTGTCTGTTTGTCTGTTTGTCTGTTTGTCTGTTTATCTGTTTATCTGTTTGTCTGTTTGTCTGTTTGTCTGTTTGTTGCTTACTTGTTTGTTTCAACTGTCTAATATGTTATTGAAATTGTTAGCAAATTATGACAGCAATAACATTTTTTAATAAAACTGTTTTCAGAGTTTACCGACATAAAACAAAAATGAAAAACGACTAATCAATTATTAATACTGTTATTCTTCTTCTTATTAACTATTTATTTATTAAGTTTTTTTCCCTTCTTCTTCTTCTTCTTCTTTTCTCATAAACCAGGGCTCTGGTTGAAAATTAAGGGCCACTTGACTGATAATTTAGAATGGTTACCGTTAGGTGAAGCGAGGTTGAATTGATGAGTCACCATAACAGCATATTACCCAAGCCATAAAAACAACATTTAGGAGCAGAGTAAAAGTTGGAGACGGAGATCGAGCAGAGTAGAGTTGTTGCCGATGTAGGAGCTATTTACGAACACCTCAAGCACACCGACAAAACGTATATCCGTTCAGTCTCGAAGAAGCCGGAAATGATTCGGTTACCATTGATTGGGGCGATTTAGCAGTTTACCTTGTTGTCACTTGTGTTTACATTAATGAATCGCATATTAAAGGGGCAGTATTGACGGAGATATAATAGGTTTTTTTGTCGTTCTTCTTTCTTCTTCTTTTTTTTTTTTTTCGTTTTGAAGAGGACTCCTCGTTACAACCCTTAAAAGCACCAGTCAGCATGACTAAGAAGAGGGGGAAATGAGCTAAGAAAAAGAGGAATTCGCAAAGTAAAAATAGAATTCAAAGTACGACACATCGTGTGTTTCTGATACTAGAACCATTCAAATTATCCATTTTAAAAAAGAAACACCCGTATACAAGAAACCTGTGGAAGTTTCATCAAATCAGATAGTCAGGTGGTCGAGAAAATACCAAATAAAATAACAGTGTACGTTGTTTTTGTTCACGGATCGTGTGTTCGTTTAACTTTTGTTTTATGGCAAAACAAAATGTCAGGTGCTGGGAGACCAGTACTCCCACGTGACAGTTCACCTGTCCTGGTAGTAAGGCATAACAAGTTAACTGTCAGGTTTGTAGAAATCGCTCATATGGTTTTCAATCATTGTCAACCATGCATTTCACTTTTATTGTTATTTCTTTTAAAACTGTGTCTTAAACAAGTTATATTGCGGAGAAGAGGGACGCGGATATTAGAAGTTCTTATAGTCAGGTACCGCGGAGATAAAACTGGATGGGTCAAATTGGGGGGCAGATCTTGTCGAAGCCTCAATGATGGTTTATCGTCCACTCAAAGGGAAACGTTTCAACATAATAATATTAATTACAATCTTTCCAGTCACCATTTGCAAAGCACAATGACAATGAAAGTTCTCGAGTCATTTTATTGAAAGCACCCTAGTATTTGTTTTACATCCACAGCCTTGTTCTTATTGTCGTCTATTGTGATCTTTCTGGTAATTAAACAAAGAGTGCCGTGCATTTTAAACCCGTGGGTCTGAAGATAACTATATGGACTAATCCGAGCAGCTCGTTCATTTGCGTTTAAACCACCGCAGCTAGGGCCGCCGCACGCGCGCGTCGGCGCACACACACTGCGAATCATCAATGCTGATTGGTACATATGCGCGCTGGCGCGCTATTGTCGTGTCGCGCGTGCTTGCGGCAGCCATAGCTGCGGTGGTGTAAAATACCATAAACGAGCTCTGCTCGGATTAGTGTATAGTGAAGATGTTGATGAAATGCAGTTTCCGATGTGGGAGAAAAAAGTCCAACTGTGGGAAAAAACACAAACACAATCAGGTGTGGACTGAAAACCCAATCCACAAACAACGTATCCGGTCTGGGTGGGAATTGAACCAGAGTCCACTGAGGTACAAGGCCGGGGGGAGGGGAACAACTACAGCCAACGTGAGTACCTTTAATGTTCAATTAATTTGAAAGAGAGAAATCAAGTCTGTGTGACAGGTGCTATATCAATGAGGTTTCAACTGTTCCCGTGTGCAATTTCTTCTGGCCACTCGAGACGTTTTGTGTAATCTACCTCATCATCAAGTCTAGTATAAATTGCTAGCATTTAAAAATAACAAAAAAGTGCACTACTTTGGGTTTTTATATGAACGATTTTAAAGGTTTTTGAAGTTGATCACAAGTGGCTTTTAATATCATCTTCTTTTGGAGTTCAGGTTGTTTGCCCGCTACCACGAGATCTGACACCTTTAAATTGGAGCCCTCTCGGATTAGCTGTGCAGTGGTTAACACTATGACAATAGCTTCTAGCATCCTCTCGGTGCAGAAGTAAATAGGCCATAGAAGTAAATAGGTGTAGAAGAATGTTTTGGATATTGCTTTATATTTGAGATTCCTCCAGGCCAAACCTTACGGTTCAAGTAAATACGACGACCTGTATCGCATCCCACGATGTAGGTGGGGACAATACCTTTAAAGTAGGCCTGTGCTTATCTATCTCGAAACACTGCAAACAAAACCTTGACATTTTGAAGCATTTTGCTCAGGTTTCATTTATTGATGGCCTAAAGTATTATGGTTTAGACTTGAGAATTTGGGGGCGGATTAAAGCTACAATGTAGGATTGGCAAAGCTGATATTGCAGTGCTCGTAAGTTTGTGTGATTAAGTATACACACATGAAGAAACAAACCTGTGGACATTTTGGCTTAACCTGTCTTCCGAGTCAGGAGAAACACTTAGTGAAAAACCGTGCGCACTTTTCAGCATGTAAACAAACTGTCCTTAAAGGGGTTGTGTCGTCATGATCGTAGTCTGCCTGTTTCTGGGCCCAGAAACATGAACTCTCACCCAGTTACTGCAGGCGCCCGCGTTGACCGTCATATCACAAAGGGCGCCGCCGTCTTTATTATTCTGTGATGTGACCACTACTCGCGCGCGTGTGCGTGCAATAACAGGTTGAGTGGTCATAAGTCAGTCTAGCCACAGACTGGCTGTGATCATGACGACACAGCCCCTTTTAATTTTGATAGTTACAACCGAAATTAAAATCAGAGTTTTGAAATCTTATTTTCTCAACTGTGACAATATTTCAGACAGAAACATTTCTATGGAAGGTTGGTTCTGATATATAAACTTCATCATCGGTAAGCTTTCGGACTGAGACTAATGACAAACATTTTCTGTGTATACCGATCCTGTATTCTACCTTTAATTCTTTAATGTAAAACCCTCCTGATCTAAACTGATTAGCATAAAATATACCTGATTTCTACCTGCTATAGGCTGCGTTATAATTTGATTAATAAACTCCGCGTCAATTAGAAACAGAGTATCCTTTACAAAAAGTCACATCAGAGTAGCAAACAGTATAGAGACGAAGATACCAGCACAATTAAAACGAAGACAAATTTCTCAAAGACACGTGGAGGCATTAAATTACAGTTGAAATAATCAAATTTAGCAAAAATTTGCTCCTTCTGTCTTGAGGATCTCCAGAAAAAAAAGAATGAATCCCAGCGTCGAATTCCAAAAAAAAGGAGATTTTTTGTCCTCCTTTTGAAAGAAATTAAACGCCATATTGGGCCTCAACAGTGAGTTAGTTTTACAAAACTGGGTTATATGTTTTAAGCAGGACCAAGCGAACTAAAGCCTTTAGCTTGATCAGCAGTGCTTATTTAGTTTAAATAAATAAATAGCTTAGAATAAATAAATTTATCTAAGCCATACTCACTGAAGCTGTGAGTGAATCCTTCTTGGCCACAAGCTCTTCTCCCCCCTAAAGACGCGAAAGTGCAATACTAATAATTTCCCCACGGAAAGTCATTATACCCTAACGAGGCTCGATCTACTATGTCATATAGATTTGTACAGCTGACGATTTGATGAGAATTGACTCTATGCAATTAATAATTCCTTGTTTGTAGGAGGTAAAGTACAATGAACAATTCAGACAATGTGCCATCGCCCCCTAGGATATTACACGCCGTTTTTCTTCCCTGCAGGATAACAAAAACAGTTTATGTTGATGAACAATTTTCAAGAAAGTATGGACAGTGTAACTTGTGACGTCAAATGTTTACAAAAGAGCCACAGAGCCTGGACGTCCTGCAGGTGTGATATGTACACGGCCCAATGGAAGACCACATGAAATCTTATGGAGATTGCACTGGCCGATTTTTTTTTTATCTACTTTGGATATGAAGAAAAGGGGGCACATCTCAGACTTGTTCACCTGTTATTTTATATAACTCTTTAATTTATGTCGAGATTAAAACACAAAATGTAAACATTTTCCATATGAGTGCAGTGCAGGTCACTGTTTATGTAAACAAAGGTTCACATGGTCCACTAAAAGATCAGATTCATAAAGGCACGACACTCAAACTCCTTCATAAAATGGGTCTAATTTATATGATCAAGGGGTGTTGTGTGTATGTATACCACGTGTTAGTATACTAGTACCCACGGTTGTTTATCATGCCACAGGCATATTGGTCAGGTGTCTTGATTATGCTCAATGACAATGATAGTTCTGTAATTCTCAAACAAACAAAAAAGCACCAGACCATGTTTTCCTTTTTGCCTCGGTTTGGTTACATTAAGGTGGACAGCAGGAAAACAAAATGGCTCTACACCGCAACTACGTCATATTAACAAAACACAACAATACACTATGAGAAAAGTACACAGAGATATTATATATATATATAAATATATACATTTGAAAACGTCACCGTGTTTAGCAAAGTGAATGCATCAGCATCTCCACTTGAATAAAATTGATAAGCACACAACTTCAACCAGAAACGAACGGGTGACGACTTCCAAATACCAGGAAATGAGCATTGCACATATGACTGGTTCCCTTCCCAATTCTGCTTTATAGCGGGAAATATGCCGCTTTTTATTATCTGTTTAATTAAGATGGAAAACCCAAGCAATTTAAGCAGAAACATTAGGACTTGTGCAACCATCGTTCCCAGGTTGGGTCGTCACTCATCGCTGTAGTCTCTATCACGAAAAGGGAAAAGCAATTAAGTTAATCCAGGTATGGTTAATTAACACCTGTCCCCACAAGGCCACCAATTATACCCGTATCTGCACTCCAGTCTCTCAGAAGCCGCCAGATGCAGTTTCAAATTTCCCGCCTTCCCTTGACACGTCAGACCCCTTTTTTAACTCCCACATGCCGGCGTGACCTTGTCAGCATTTGTATCCACGTGTTTACCAAGCTGAGACTGTTTGTCCGGGGAAAAAATGGGGGGGGGTTGGAGTGGGCGTGACAAAATTTTGTGCCGGCATTGCATCAAATGCTAGGCCTAAGCAACCGCTCTAACTCAACTGATGGTTCCATTTTAGCGTAATAATAATAAAATTAATAATAATGTACATTTATAATTCGCCAGGTCTGTCATAAATGACACTCCTGGCGCCGAATTATCACATCTGGTGTAGATTGCTACGAATGATTTTATGAGACAAAGCAACCACAATACAACACCTTGAAAGGAATACAAAGTGAAGTGGTGCATAAAAAACACCGGGGCAAACCCGTCCTCTTTACGATAAGTTTACTGGTGTCTTTAAAGGTCCCATAATTTTTTTTTATTGGTTAAAAAAGGAAGTATGCCTATCATAGTATATTATTATTATTTTTTTACCTTTTTTACATGCCTATTTACCGTAGAAATAACAATTTCTAAAATTAGGGGATTGCCGCGCTCCACCCACCCTTCTTCATCAGCATAAATCTGTGACGTAGACAGTGGACCGGCTGACCAGGGCCGTGTGTGTGTGACAATAACACACAATGCATTGTTGACCACTGGGCACCAGAGCTGTCTTTGAAACGTTTGACCACAGTCTACGTCACGAATCATTGCGAAATCAAATGACGCGCAATCAAATGACAAACATTTTCGGGGCTCAATTAAAGTGTATTAACGCATAAAAAACACATCAAAATAGTCAATGTAATCATATTCACCTGCTGTTTATTAAAAAAATATATATTTAACAGTTCTAGACCGTTATGCCGTTTTTAATGAATGATAATTTCAACGAATATATTATAAGTTGTTTTATATTTTCCTCCTTTTCATCTGATATTAAAGGTTATCTATATGCCACTTCCACGTTAGAAAGTCTACACATGCTGTTCCTAAAAACATGTTATAAATAGTTGGAACAGGCGACAGGATTCAACTGTGGAAAAAGGCATAGCCTAATGGACTTTTTATGTTTGTACAATTTTTATTACCTTTTTAAAATTCCATTGTGTACAGGTTTTACGTCTGTGCCATGCTTTTCTTCGCTTTGGAGAGCCTACCCTCGAAACGAAAAAAAGTACATTTTTTTCAATGCGCTTCAGTTATTCAAAATATTTTTTCAATAAACAGTCGGCTCTATACTTTCTTAATTTAAGGATAAAATAGGGGCTAGACCTACATATTTTGATCTGTACACGATGGTTTGTTGTCGGGACATCTTCAAACTGGGTGCTTTTCTTCTGTTCAATTCGAACACCGTCTTAGCAGGCCCTAGTTTAAATTAATGAATACGATTATAAACCAAAAAAAATCATAACAAATTTTAAAAGCGTCTACAAGAGACTGTTTATAGCATGGGTTTAAACTCCGGCTTAAAATGGTAGGGAATATGTTACAATGATCTATGCAATGTTATTGCAATATTGAGGGTCGGCCTTCAGTTTCAGATGAGCATGCAATCTGAGTTGTTTTTCCCCTTTGTTTCCTTTAATGCTGCCGAATCTACTGATCTGCAGTTATTATTAATTTGTCAATGTTATATAGTGTAGTTACACACACCGTGAACTTGCAATTTACAATTAGCCCTAGTGGCGTAACCAGACACTTTTATTTGGGGTGCAAGCGCGAGGGGAGGGGGTGGCAAAGACATTTGCATTTATTTATTTCATGTTATGTTGTTTTTATTGTTATTTATTCGTTGGGGTGCTTTTTGATTATGGAAACATTAATTTGTGCATTTTTTAAGAGGGTTTGGCAAGGGTTGCGCAGACGACTCCACCCCCAACTAGTGGCAGTATCGTCGATCATTCCGTCGCTATACTTCCAAGTCTACTCCTTCCTCGAACGTTGTCTTTGCCTGCTGACAATTATTATTGCACTGAAATCATGGAAGAAGCCTTCAACAATGTTACTAAGACGAAATCTTTATTTTTGAAGTCCCGTCTATCTCCTTATTAAGGATAAACTTTCTTAAGCAAGAAAAAGCCTCTCCCAGATAAACAAAGGCTTTATTAGAACAAATTGACCGATATCTTCGACATGGTGCTAGAGTTTCAAGCCTCATCACATTGTTACTGTCTGATACTCTAGCTTGTGCGTCAGAAGACCCTTTCTTAATCAACCCAGACCTGGTGTGGATTTCACAAAGCGCTAGGACTATAAAGTCTGATCTCGAGTTAGGACGAGTAAACTAGTCCTAACTTAGAGGACTAGTCATAGCTAAGGACAAGTCCTAAGTTAGGACTGGTTTTGTGAATTTCATCCTTGGACACACTACTTGAATTGCTGACTGTCTGGGGATCATGCCTTCCAGAATTTGCCACTGGCGCTCTTACTCCCCCCCCCCCCCCCCCTTCGTCGCTCCCTACTGCTGGTCTATACTGGCCGTCAGTGGACTCAAAATAACGAAATGTTTTCTGTAGTACAATACCCTCAATCGGTAGGGATTTCCTATTCTACTACGAAAATACCTCCGATAACGCCCTCCCTTCCTTGTGACAACACCTTTATGAGCTTCTGATGGAGGGGGGGGGGGGGAGCATGGGGGGCTTGTGTGGCGTGAAGTGTGGGCTACTCTAGGACACATGTGTGGCTTTGTTCAGTGAATTTTGTGTGAATGTTCACTGTAAATTCATATGTAGGTTACCGGAGTTGGGTATTATCTTAGAAAAGAATAGACCTTTCCCATGGAATATGTAAATTGCACATCACGCGTGCGCACTAACACTACTGGTGGGCAAAATGAGGGAACATCGGGCCTTTTTTGTAATGGGGCTGATGGTGGCGTGACGCACACGCGTTTGTGCGTCTGCCTAGTGCACAACTCTTTGGCGTTTGCACACCAATAATGTCAGTATGCATGTGTGAATGTAATTAGCATATTTCATGGGAAGGGCTAATAGGAAATCCCTACTGATTTAGGCTAATTGACTAGTGGCTTCCAATTTTAAAAGTATAGAATACAGGGTTGGTATTCAACCAATTTTTTTTAAATAATGTTGTTTTAGTATCAGTCTGAATGCCAACTTATATGAAGTTCTTGAACAGTACCAATCTCCAATAGAAATATTTCTGTCTCAAATACTATCAGAAGTCGAGAAAACAAAATTGGGGAAGACCCTCATTTTAATTCCGGTTGTAACAATCGAAACTATAGGACAATGTGTTTACATGCTGAAAAGTGTGCACGGTTTTTCATTATTCTCTATTGACTTGGACAACGGATTGAACCCAAAACTTCCACAGGCTTGTTTTTATCATGTATGAATTGAATTGCACAAAGTAAGAACACTGCACTATCAGCTTTACCAATCCTATTATTTTACCTTATAAGTTGCAGCGCCCGTTTTCTGCCAGATTGACGGTTTAAAAATCGTTTGCTGTACTAGTTAGCTATTTTTCCTATTTTTATTATATAGTCACGGAAGTTTTAACTGTGTTTGAGACCCTAAGAACGAAAATGATAAAATCGTAAACGATTAGTAATAGTTAGTTAAAAGACATACGTGAGTTATTGTCTCTGGACCCAATATTATCTCACATTACCATACGGCAGATGTACACATAATTTGCTCTTTACAAGTATATCATGCATTGTTCGTGGCACAAGCGAAAGCGTTTCAAGTGTTACTTTGAAACGGCAATATCCGTCAAGATTCCGAAATTGTTTGTCTTTCTGCGAAAAAAAAAAATCCGGCAATGCAACTTTAACTGAAGCTGATTTTAATTTGCTTTTACCGGGTTTCTGGTTACCGCGGACAGTTAGACGATCAACTTTTTTCAGTTAATCCCCATGGATGACGCGACCCAGTTTGTACACCGTTTTTTATACTCATAAAGTAGAGAAAAAAAAACATATTGTGAGAGCTCTGCTCTAGCCATTAAGTCCCATACCCTGAGCCATGCGTCTTATCAAAGGAAATTCGAAGGGATACCGTTTTGAGTTGACATTTCCCCGTCTGGTTAAAGGAATTCTTCGGTTAGAGAGGTATACCCCGGTTGCTAAGGGCATCCATATATTATTGTAAATGTCGACAGAGTTTAGAAATCATGCAGGTAAACATGAAGGTCGAAGCTTATCTTGCTGACTGATTTGATTATTATTATTACTTTATTTATGATACACACATCTTTCTGGTAATAAAATCATATATTCCTCAAAGGCGTCATGATCTGTTAACCCGCAGGCCTGAAGATGCATGCATGCACAAGACAATGGAGAAATGTTCAGTTGTATTGGTGCTCGATATATGGCAAGGTGTACCCCCTCCCCTCCTATTGTGTCTTCATTGTGTTCTGGAAATCTCTGGAATTCTTTTGAGGCTTTTAGGAGGAGTACTTCGGTACAAGAGGGGAAGAGTGTGTTAGAGTATGGGAACATTGGGGACTCCATCTGCCACATATCTAGCCTTTCGTCACGGCATTCGTGGCTTAGACATCTGTGTAGCCGCGAAGCCACTGCAGCGAAGATCAAGTCAGTGCGCACGAGTGGCGAAGCCACGAGGGCCTTTTCCAACTTGTCAGGAAATTCTAATGTTTTTCTTTATTTCTCGTTTTTTGCTACCCTAACAGGGTAGCAAGATTTCCAGCCAATCAAAAGCGATGAGGTCAGCTTGCATTAACCTCATCCGCATTAATATAGGCTAACCTTTCAGCGCTGTTCTGTTTGAAACTTCATGATTAATTGAACATTGAAAACCGCAAAATCAAGTTGGAAAAGGCCCTCGTGGCTTCGCCACTCGATCGTCTAAGCCACGAAGGCCTTGACGAAAGACACATTAAAGAAAATAAGTTGGTTACAATCCTGTTCAACTCCTCAGTTCTATTTTTTCCCAGATGTGGAAAGTCCGATGTAATAATCTTCCTGGATTAAAATAGTATGTTTAATGAGAAAACAATATTTATTTTGAGCAAAAACAAACAAAGTATTTTCAAAAGTAAAACAAGCACAAAGGAAATAGTTGTCTAATGCCTTAATCACGTTAAAGTGCTCCGTTCAAGTTTTAGCAGATGTCAAGAGTTCAGTGGCCAGCATTGCTTGGCGTGGACAATATTTGAATAGAAAAACACATTTTTTTTTGGTGAACATTGTGCTTCAAATAGGTTGAGTCTTATGACAATAAAAAGGGCAGGGAGAGGAAATCTTTTTCAAATTCCCTAATCGTGTTTAAGCTCCGTCCAATTTTTCCCAGATACCTAGTGCAAAAGATGTCAAGTGCAAAGTTTAACAGGCT
This sequence comes from Marthasterias glacialis, assembly GCA_911728455.2. NCBI lineage: Eukaryota > Metazoa > Echinodermata > Asteroidea > Forcipulatida > Asteriidae > Marthasterias > Marthasterias glacialis. Next base: position 11,344,475 of record OU452229.1, read on the forward strand.
TTCTCGGACAGTATATTCTGATGAGAAAAACAAGCCTTTTGAGTGTTGTTATTGTTACAATTATTTCAGTGATGGCGTCTTTTCAGACACAAGGATTTTTCTGCTCAATCCTTAAATCCTGTTGAAAGTGCTTTGCACATTTTGCCAGATTTCGAGAGTGCAGTGTGGACCACTCCCGTATGGACAACTTTTGATGGCAAAAACAAACATTTTTGCGAAAATGTACTTTAAGTTTGCTCAGTCCTTTCAGACTGGATTTAGGTGGGCATAAAATATTGTAAAGAATGAACAAATACATGTTCAAAGTTTTGCACATTAGGTCACACGGTATAAAGATGGTCATGGTGAAAAACTTCCCATAAAATGTTTTTGGGGCCTGAAATGTTATAGTTTTTGAGAAATGGGTTAAAAACAGTTGTCTTCTTTTTCCTTGCGAGCCTGAAATGCGATGTTTAAAAATAGTGTGTTTTTTCACAATGTTATTTTCTTGTGACTGTGATGGTTTGGATTATTTTTTTTCCAAGGAAATGTTGGTTCACACAAAGTGCGGATACTGTTATTTGACAATGTTGGCCGCAGTTTGGTAGGGGGTGAAGTTTCTTCAGCAGTTTAGCAACTCAGGTAATTGATGAAATAAAGACAAATAATTGAGATTGAGGCTTATGGACTCACCTTGACTCACCCTTTGGAAATTTGCACGTCTTGTCCTGTATGGGACCACTCCTTTCCTCATATCCCCTTCCAGGGAAGTAAACAACCTTCTTTTAGAAGAGACGATCCACTCAAATTGTACGATTAATTGGTCAACATAAAAATAGTATGTAACTTTTAAAATTAATTTATTAGCAGAAAACATAACTTGACTTTCTGATAAAGAAAACTTAATAAGGTTTTGTCACTCTTCTTTTATGATTATTCATCATTATTTCTGTTCTTCAGCTCACACACACACACACACACACCCATTCCCCCTTGCACTTTTTTACAAAACAAGTATTTTGCTTAAGGGATATAATATTCTCACTTCCCTGAGATCTTAATTCAACCCCGGGAAATTCAACACCTTTCCTCGGTACGACTTGAGCCACCGAGTGCTTGCTTCCCCGGTGTTTTTGAGGCTCTTCTATTACCCTAAAGGCTGTTGGGATTCGGCTCCCGGCTACAACACAAATGTTGTTTTTGAAATGATATACGTTTATGCACAATACGAGAGACATAAATCACTGGTGGGCGTGACTGCGTAAAACACTCCCGTTTTATTTTCTTAAGCCGTGTGGCAAGTGCAATTTACAGGCATCAGTTCTTGGGTAAAGTTCGTTCATAGGTCTTGCCGATACAAAAATAAATACATAGTTTCAACTAAATTTTTACCAAAGTGTTTTATTTATCTCTGAACATGGGGAGGAGATAGATGTTTTTCAAATAAATCATATTAATAATGTTTGATTTCAATCAAACGGTCAGCCTATTCATTTCAAATTTGACTGAGTCGTCTACATGTGGTTTGGAATTATCTTCATTGTCTTATTTCCAAAATGTATTCAGTTCAGTTATTTAGGCAACACAAACACAATGGTTTCCAAACGATCATTTGCCTCTGTAATGTACTTCAGGATGTGGGTTCGAATCCCGGTCGTGACACGTGTGTCCTTGAGCAAGACACTTGACTATAATTCCTTCAAATCTTATGTTTGTCTTGCAACGGATCCATTTACCCCTCCCTGTTCTTAGCTGTGTTATGAAGAGACTTGCGTATAATTTATATCTCGCCATGTCTTGTTTCTGCGCATTGGAGCAGGTTTCTATCCCAAAAAGTAGCCCACACCTCGAGTGGCCTTTGTGGAGTACCACATTAAAGTAAAATTTGGCCATGTGAGCCTTGGAAACGTGACGAGTACAAACAAATATATTCATAAATCTAGAAACTTTGTATACACAGACACCCGTCAACTAAATCATTATTTTGTGTGTGTGAGCATTTTATGGTGATCAAACAGATCTAATTTGACTAAGTGACTAAGTCCCAGTTCTGTGTTCAATTTCTCGCAAGGTCAAAGAGATATGGATGGACTCAGGTTATAGGTTAATATTCATTGACAATTAAACTTATGTGCCAGGTTAGCATTTCAATGGATGTGCTTATGCACGTCAAAACTCAACAGCTAATCAATCAAGCAACGTTAAAATGTACGACAAAAAAGATATTCTTGCTTTATCATTTTTTTTTTTACCAACGAGTCAATTGTATTTAATTGTTTTTTTTGTTTTTTTTTTCATTTTATTATTTATATGTATGTATACTCCCTCTTTTTCTATAAATGGATCTCTTTTTATGTTTGTGCTTGCTTTTGCCTCTGACGAAGGTCTGGTTTGGATGGAAAGCTTAGGCCATCAACCCTACTAGTTATAGCAATCCAGTGCTAATTTTGGAAGCAAAACCATTCTCTGCCGATTTGTTTGTTGTAGTATTTTTGACAATCGAAGCTCAATACAGTTGTTGAAAAATACAGCTATAATATTAAAGCTGACATTGACCCCCACCCCAACCCCCATTCCGGCCCCCACCCCCATTCTGCTCTCACGTGCCTTATTATGGGTCAAACGCTAACGGGACAGGCATGCAGTTCTGTAATCAACAGACTACCTGTAGCTCATTATCCACTGAATACTAATTATGTTCAATATTTTGATTCTTATTGTCCTCTTGATAGATATGATGAGATAAGATCCACCATGCCGACAGAACGCCTCTCCACCGTAAGGGTCCGTATGGTGGAGGGGATGCACCGAGCCAGCGTCAACTCCCGACCGGGGCACAAGCCCTACGGGCACCTTTGTACTACTCTATCCTCGTGTTACTATCTTAATAAGAATATAATTTCATTTCCGCTGTTAAATCCAAGCCTTGTGCAGCCCTCCACCAGACAGTGTCAAAGGCTGGCCGTGTCCCGAGCTGCGAAATACGCCAGAAATTCAAGGCGTTTGGTTGTAACCGATATAGGCCTAATCCAGTAATACGGTTGCTTCCGAAAGCGGGTTTCTTTCCACTTAATTTGGTGCGGTCATCGGTTCAAGTTTCACAATGAGATAACACGGGGCGTAGAGTGACAGTCCCTAGTGTATTGGGCTCTGCCTCGTCGCAAACCCACACCGTTCAACAATCCGGAAGAACAAAAATTAGCACGCCTGGCTTGCTGGGAAGTGGGAGAAAGATTGTGTTTTTCAGGACTGCATTTCTTAGCGTGGTCACTACACATAAGGAAATCCCCCCTTCAATTTTGAAAAACAAATAATGAACCGGCTTTTTTGAAAGACCACCCCCGGACTCCTGTGTTTACTTTCTTGCAAGCACTACATCATTCAAAGTGTGGATTTTCATGAATCCCTTGCTATATAGATCCGGCTTCGAAATGCACCGATATACCAACTAATAAACTAGCAGATCTAAAATTTCAACATGGCTGACAAGTTTTTCATTTCAATTCAAAAACACAATTCCCCCCCCCCCCCTTCATGTATTTGTTTCCCCTTTCTGGCTACACTGGGGATTCAGAGGGGATTTATGGTCTGTTTGATTGTCTGATTGATCCATGTTTATGCGACTCACAAATGCATGTTTCAATTTTGAAGATCTCAAATGAAGATAGAAACAAATACTGTTAAGCATTATTAACTACTTGACATTTTCATTGATACGGGTTCACACAAGATATAGTTTTTAATATGCCCTGTAATAGGCCTGTGCTTACTTACTTCAGGACAAAGACATGTTTATCCAACTCAAAAACACTGAATTTCAAAAAGATTCCTTAGGGTTGAAGTCTGAAAGTATCCGGATGATTTTTCGACTGAGGAACAAACTACATTGATTCATAACGCATAACTGCCGTTTATCAGATCAAACTAACAGTCTACAGTGTAGAGGGCGCCATTCTGCATTTCCATTTATCTCTGGGTTGACGCGTTGGACGTTTTCACGGTTCGTCGACCGGTGTTTCTTCAGTTAGCCCTAAATACCAATACGAAGTGCAACTTGAAAAAGTCTGGATTGATGACACTGACGAAAAACTGCTCTATAAATATCAATCGTCGGGATTGGTCGGATGTTCTTATGCGAAGATGGATGCCTCAGTATAGGGGCGCGCATGTCTCTCAGCGGGAACCGTTTTTAGTTCTTTAGCTGACCACGAGGCCGATTGCGTTCAGATATTGTGCATGCATTGACAATTATTTTCAAAGACAGTAAATTGAAATAGCTTGCGGGAAATAGTACAACACCTTACATACATCGAGGCTTAGCAGACGTTGAACCACACCTAACATTCGGGGTTTCTTAAACCATCGAGCTAGGACAGAGATATTGCTCCATGCTTAGACACACCACCTCAAAGGAGAGAGACTAAGATGTACATGGTGTTTATCTGTACACCCCCTCCTTTTTTTATACTTTTTTTAGCGGTAGAAGTGCATGGCAACTGTTGCAGCACGACACGGCGGGCGACGGCAACTCGCCACATTACCATAGCTACCCACCCTCGTTTTCTTCCCCATTTTTCAATTCAGTTTAACGACATACAAAAACAAAATAAGATTTGTATTTTCACTTTCCACGAAACCACGTCTTACCCAGTGAATTCAGTTCAAGTAGACGTTTTTAGTAACTTACATTTCTCTTCAGGACAGTATACTAACTTGTAGAGCAGAATGAATAACTACATGTATATAAACTAACACACATCGGGATTCACAAGAAGAGGTAGAAGAGGAATCAGGCCCCAAAAGGGGGGAATGGAAAAAATAAGCTGCGGATAAACCATAGGCGTATGGGGTCTCTTTGGTTATTAGGGGGGGGGGCACAGGCTGGGGTATGGGCTTTGTTTTTCAGTGGGGTTGGTGGGGGCGCTGGGTCCATGTTTTCCTTATTGAATTACATGTATCTGATTTTTTTTTCAAGAGGGCCACCTGGGGGGCACTGAGAATTAGTGGGGGGGCACGTGCCCCTCCCCAAGGCCTCCGTGGCTACGCTGCTGTATGGGGACTGTTTGGTTAAGGGGGGCAATGTCGATTGACGCTAGAGTAGAATGATGTATGTATTATATTTAGTCTATTTTTTGGGACAATACAACATACGAGCAGAGGCCGTTCAGGGAAGAGCAAAAGTATCAACAAACTGTCAATGAAAAAGATGTGCCTTTCCAGACACCGCACATTTTAGACAATTATAAAATTGATAATACAAAACTATACCAATTTAGGTTAAAAGTAGCCGACAATGGCAAGTGTAAAGATTTTGATAAAATACACATAATTCAACTAACAGTACTAGAAAGTTGAAACAATAACCAGGCAAACTGAAACAGTTAAAGCAATTCCACTAAAGGCAATAAAAATAGTTTTAAAAAATAATTAACATCAAAAATATGTACCCTCTCAAGCCCTACACACTAACAACAATATAAACTTGATAATGTTGAAAACAAACCCCTCAAATGAACACTAATTCATGGTAGAGAAGCTAATGTTACATAAAATGATAGACCAGGTAATCCCTTTCATTGAGCAATAGCACAGACATCACATTATCATCAAAAATTAAAATCCATTATTTTCAAAATCCCCAACAGGCTTCTAAGTTTGCTCGCATAGACCTAATTCCCCCATGTCATCATAACAAATGTGTTTGCACAACCGCAGTATGGCGTCTAGTTGTAATTCAGTCTGGTGGTGGTTCGTCCTTCGTTGAATGCAAAGCGAAATATTTGGACTACTTGCATTTAGAATTGCATCATTTTAGCCAGACATGTGCACTTTATGGACACCCTTTTGGACTAAAACACGCACACGTCTATTTCAGTTTCCAGGAAGTAAATGCGCAGTGTTTTACTGATTGTTGTTCCCCCCCCCCCCCTCGATGTTTACGTCACAACAACGGCCATCGAAACCGATTTCAATTACATCGGTCTTTTAAAATGTGTGAACTCCTGCACAATTTGGCGTCGAGGGGACACCGTAGAGCGAGCGTTTTTATACTCGCTCACTCTGCTAGCCTATCACTCACTGCTGGCTGTCAGGCTCCCCGAGGGCAAAGTTTCTTTGTCACATCACAGGAGGCACCAGTCTATTTGGATTGTAAGCCTCGATATGGGACCAACTTCATGGCTGCTCTTACCGTAAGCAAAGAATCGACGCTTACGGATTCCACGCTTCATCAGTCAGTGTATTTCACAGGGTGCGTTTGCGTATGTCTTAGGCACTAGTCGCGGATACAGCTTTATCTTCTAATAATACATAGCGCAGAAATTCGGCAGTAAGCAGAGCCGTGACATCGGGCCCTGGCTCCGCTATTAATAAACATGGTAAAAACCACGGTGAACAGTAAAATGTCGGTACAGGAATACTCGATTATTCATTTAACTAATGGACCAATCCGAGCAGCTCGTTCATGGGCGTTTACACCACCGCAGCTATGGCCGCCGCACGAGCGTGTCGACTCACGCACTGTGAATCCTCCATGCTGATTGGTACATAATATGCGCGGCGCGCATGAGGCGATCATAGCTCTGGTGGTTGAAACCACCATGAACGAGCTGCTCGGATAAGTGTATAAGAAACCTAACACAAAAAAATAAAAGATCCGTTAGGCGATTCTACTGGCACTGTGTCTAACCATTGAGGAAGAACTGCCACTGTGTCTCACCATTGAAGAAAATTCTCCAAGGTCTAATAATGGACAACAGGCGACATGGCGCATTGGGCAACGCGACGGGCAACTACGAAGCGACCCACAGTCCTCTTTGTTACATCACAGGTGACAGAAAAGAGACAAGACAATGGAAACCAAAGACTGACAAGCAAAAGCATACGGGAATAAAATTATTATTAATAATGTATTAACTTATAGAAACATAGAATAGTGTCCTATCTGCTCCAACAATGACATCGATTCTTTGACATTTACGTGGAGATTAGGCCTACCCACATTCATTTGTTTTTGTATCCCTCGCTGATCCATTTTGAATAGGCCAAATCCATCTGACCTCTCCAAATCGTTTAAAAAACTGTATTTAAAAAGAATACAGCCAAGACCTACGTTTCATGAAAAGAATAGGGAGTTTCATGCGGCGTGAAAATCGAACAGCTTTTCAACAAAAAATTATTAAAATTGAGTCCTCAAATAAAATTTACATATTTTGATGGCAATTATTTCTTTGACGTCGGTTAATATTGACCTTTTTAAAAATGTGCGAACTATTTTGTTCTGAATTCTTTTGATGACAAACAAAACGAGCCATCAACCGTTACATTTAGCGTTACATGCAGAGGACGCAACGTCCAGTCAGAGCTGTCCTCCAACGTCAACATTACAGCCAACCATTTTCTTACATTGAAATCAGTATTAACCATAACGACTCTTAAAGTTAAATAACCCGGCTCTTTTTTCTTGTGTAATATTAAAGGGAAACGGAGCATTGATTTCACTGCATACAGCCCAGCAAACATTTACAATTGACCGATTGCGCGACCAATGTATACATTTCATCACGTGACCTATTGTGGGTAATACGTCATCTGAGACTGATGGCAAACTACGTGCAAATACATGCTGTTACCAACAGAGCCACACCAAAAGTCGGCTTTTGGTAAGAATAACACAGTTACTAAGCCATTTTGTTAAAGTTGTATGTTGTGACATTGATATTAATCACATTACTGTTTTATAAACTACAAGTATTCTACGACAAAATAGGTTTATTTTGAGTTATGCACTACCGGTGTTGGACGACTATGTAGCCACCCGCCTGTTATTTTGTTTGTAATGTAGGCCTAAATCACTGTAAAAAAGGGGGTAAAGAACGTTGGAAAAGTGAACATTATATACCTATCCTTGCGAAATTTCAAATAGGCAAAGGAATCACACAGCTTTGGAAAGCAATTTTTTGGGGATGATTCAGCTTCAAAACTGTGAAATTCTTGTGTTGAAAAGTATGTGATCGCGGTCGTCTGGCCCGAACGTTCCGTCGTGCACTAGTACAGATAGTTCACACTTATACGCTACTTGTACAATTTCCAAGACTTGCATGCTGGAACTGTCCTTACTGGCTTTATTTAGCTACTCTAAGGTCTCTGGACAAACTCTGGAATATTTTTCACAGATTTCGAGAAAGAAAAGCCTCGATAGAATAAAAGAGATGCAACAATCATCATGTACCGTACTGCACTTTCCTATGGAGGACGTCGTGTTTGTTTACATTTACTACCCACAATAGGTCACGTGACGCAGGTCGCGCAATCAGTGTATTAAGCATGGCACTGTGACGAGAGTAAGATGTTTTTCCGGTGAGGGCGCGCTGTGTGACTTGTGGTCTCGGTAGAATTAAACTAATGTCAATAGCGGGCGCTATTACTAAACCAAACAAGAACTTAGCCCACACCACAGAGAAGCAGATGAACATGTGCGCGCCATATACGAAGCTGAAGTGCAGACCTATGTTTATGTTGTTACTTGAATAGACAAAACAGATAGGAAAAACAAAACGTAAGAATGAAAGAACATAGAGTGGAGCAGATACATGGACAGACAGTTCAACATATAGAACAGTAAGTATCATTGAAAATTGGAAATTGTGGAGAAAAGAAACTTCTAGGTTAGTGTGTGTACATAAATTGTATTGTGCATAGGCTTTCATGCATGGTTCTGAATCGTATACAGTATGGTTCATACATTAGTACGTCCATGGTCGATATACAGTGTTAGGCTGGAATTGTATACCTCCCCCCCCCCCCCCCCCCCCCACACACACACACTCCCAACACCTCCTTGGTGTGCTGTCAGTCTTGGGCAGCTTCCCTCTATGTTTATATGATTTTAGCTCGCTGTTAACTGGTTGGTTTGGGTCCTGCATGGTGTTAAGACTGGTCCCCTGTCTGTATGATTCTAAGTATTCTGTCCCAACTTTAGAATCATCCCAAGTAAAGTTGGGACCCAAATTGAGTTCCAACTTGAATGTTACATTTGGTACAGCCCAACTAATGTTTAGCTGGGATCCAGAGCTCTTCCACTGTGCAGAGGGTGATCAGACCAGCTTGAAACTTTGAGTGGTCCATGGGTACTCGTAACACACTAGGCTGCTGCTGGCAGGTGGCACGATTGAGCATTGACATGGAGTAATGGATTCTTATCAATTTTTCTCAAGTTTTTCTGTGATAATTACTGACTATCACGTACACTAAGCCCTGTTCTAAATCTACATTATAAGTCAAAAGAAACTTGAGAGGATTGACAATTACTTCAGAAGCCCGCTGACTGATTACACAATACAGCAAGGATTAAACAATCAGGCAAATCCAGTTGGGCTGGCCCCACTGTAACACTCAAGTTTGGACTATAGTATGGTTGATCCTAAAGGTGGGATAGAACATTATAATACCAGACTGATACTACAAACATGTACCCATAATCTCTACCTTGTGGAGACTTTATACAGAAGGGAAAACAAAAAACAATTGGTCTCCACAGGGGAATTTTTAAAGAGAGGAATGTATATGGGAACAAAGGAAAGAATAAAAGAGGTCTCTCCATGAATGCAAAAATGAGAACGTTTTTGTGGGTGTCAGCGGCGTAGCCAGGGGGGGGGGGGGGCCTGGGAGGGAACAATGCCTCCTATAAATTCTCAGTGCCCCCCCCCCCATGAAAAAAATCTAGATACATGTAATTCATTAGAAAGCATGGACCCTGGTCCCCCAGAACACTGAAAAGCAACGCCCCCTGTGCCCCCTGCCCCCCATTGAAAAAATCCTGGCTACACCGTTGGTGGTGGGTGTGTGTACACAGGGGGGGATCCAGGGGGCGTGAGGGGCGCACGCCCCCCCCCCTATTTGTCCTTCCGGGAAAAAATCAAGATATCATCTCACTTCTAATGAGAAATATACTTTCGACATCCAATCAGCATTTGCTGCTTGATAGGTAAATTTCACGCCCCCCCCCCCTCCCCGTTTGGAAAATCCTGGATCCGCCCCTGGTACACACAGCTTTTATGACATGCAAGGTCAAAGGTAAATCTCGCAGGCAACCAGCAGGTTCTAAAGGGAGGTATCTATCCAAAATTAGTCCACTGATTTTAAAGGATATGGTACTGCATCACAGATAGCTTGAATTTAACCCGCTCTTTATAATTTACAGTCATGCAAATCTTAGTTTCATCATTTGAGTCCGAGTATTTGGGTGTTGATTTACCATAGACTGAGCATGGAGAAGGATAATGGAGGATTCAGCAAGGTTTCTAGCCAGTGATAGTTATAGGGAATGGGGGTTACATGTATTGTTATTCTTGAAGATAATACAGTACTTATATTAAAAGTAAAGCAAAAATCAGCCATGATGGGTTATTTGACAAAGCCAATTGTTCTAGAAATGATCATAATACACAACCAAACATTTCCTTCGTGCAAAGATTCACAAAACTTTTTTATTGCATTCAGATCAGATAAGATTTTCATATAAATTAATAATCAATCAGTTTATTATTATTGCATATTTTATGGATTGTACACAGATCATGGCCTGCTCTCTCGAGAAAGAAAATGCATCTCTGAGTTGGGTTGGAAAAACTACCACCTTTGCATCACCATATGTTACATCTGATGTTCTGTTTCTACAAATACATGGAGATGGAGTTGCAACATAGCCCTGTTTAAAGGTAGGAGACATTTTTGGTTTGGGGAAGAGTACAACCATTTCAGTCTTCCAGCTCGCAATAAAAAACATCCTGTGAAATCTTGTAGTTTTGATTTTACCATTACACCCAAGTGTTATAGGTACTGTCTGCATGCAACATACTCGGTGCTTACCAAGTCCTGTCAGAGAAAAAAACACAAGCTACTCGTGTTGGATTCGAACCCACAGTGGCATAACCAGAGAGGGAGTGGGGGGGGGGGGCTGCAGCCCCCTCCCCCTCAGATCCCTTGCCCCCACCCCAATGAGATTCAAAATATCCACAAATGAATTATTCGATGCACTAAATAGCCCTGCCAAATTATGTCTTTGCCCCCCGCTTAACCCCCCCCCCCCAAATGAAAGTGCCTGGTTGGTTATGCCACTGCAAACCCACAACCCAAGCATTATAGAGCAGATGTCTTAACCACTAGTCAAGTGTGAGTGCCAGTGTTGAGAGGCCAGTTTATATCATGTCAGCTGGTCCTGCAAACAATTTGATTATTATAATAATTGTATCAGTGGTTATTTTTTTTCATAACCAATGCAATTATTACATCAATTAAACTATGACATCTTCTTGACAATGTGGTCGTGTTTGCAAAGAAACATCATTATCATTTTTCCGTAAGGGAGTTTTGCACATCATTTCAAATCCAAATTTCAAAATAAGAATCTACTTTGGATGGACAATTCATTTTTGTCCCACGCGGTGTTGTTTCAGACCAAAATATATCTCCGGACATCTGTTACGGAGATAAGTTTATTCCAAAGCCTTTGTTTTCTGATGTTTACCATTCAAAACTCATGTCTCATACCTTTAAAATAATTTTTAACAATTGTCGGGCTACACCAATGACTGCCAAAAAGGTGGTGATGATTTTTCTTTTCTCTGGGACGGGGTCATTTTTGTATTTATAAAATAGATACAATTTAAAACATAAAATTGATGTTCACAAAAGCTTTGGGGTGTAGTTTTACATTCTGTGAAGTAAGGATTTGAAGAAACACACTTCAGTTCAGAGACGCAAAACACTGCAAAATATATTATATAAAATTATGACCTACACATTAGTTGCATGCAAAATAAATACTGTAAAAACCTGAGAAAGTGTAGAAATGTCCAACTGCAAATACAAAACAAGACTTTTTCAAACATGGAAAGATTTAAGCTGGATATGTTGTTTGTAATCAGTGGTTTTAAAGTCTGACCAAAACAAGTTCAATGAAGTTATCAACTCTGAAATCTTGTTAAAAATAAAAGGAGTTTAGTTTCACTGTTGTTGAAGTATTATGTGATTGCTAATTGAATGGTTGTTTTTAATTATGATTAGTAAAACGATTATATTCAGTTTTACTTTTATGTTTTGTTATTGTGTTTTGTTTTGTTATTTTAATTATTATTTTCTATTTGTACTTTGTATTTGTTTTCCTACGTTGTTTTCTGTATTACTTGTACATGTGTTTTGTTTTTGTGTACATGGCCATTGCAGACAATTTATTGCAATTGGATGGTTTTGTATTTTGGATTGGTTTTTATACGACGCTTGATTTCTGATTTGTGGAACTTTTCTAAAATCCTGTCCTCTTTTCTTATTAGCTTGATAAATATTTGTATTTAAAAAAGGTATGAGTTTCCTTAACAAAGAGATAACCAGTAGTTTTTAACTGTGATGACTTTTCTAGTATGTGTAGTGATACAGTTCATTTGAGGGAATAGCAAAAGGCATTTCACACCCATTGCCATGAGAAAACCTGTCCGAGCAAAATTAATTAAGTGATTCAGTTTTGTGCTGTGAATATCGGTGTCAAACCAGTGTGTAATTTAAAATCATGAAACTCGGTTCGTTTTTGTTAAAGAGCATTGGATACTACACTCTTAAAACTCCTGGGTCAGAATTGACCCGGATTATGGGTCAGAATTCACCCGGATTCCGGGTCCCGTGGGTCTGACCCTTTTCTGGGTCAGTCTGACCCGGAATTTGTCAAAATGACCCAGGAATGGGTCAAACTGACGCAGAATCCGAGTTAAACTCCCATTTTAAACCCTTGTCCGGGTCAGCCTGACCTAGAAATGAGTCAGGCCCCTGGAACCCAGAATCTAAGTTAATTCTGACTCAGGGGGTATTTGAAGTGCAGAAATGTATGTGAACCGTGTTCGTGTATAAAGACTGTGTTTCGGTGCCCATTTACGACACAGAAACAAAATGCGCCTCAAATACGGCAAATCAAATTGCATAGTCACAATGTTTGAACGTAAAATAAGAAATGTTCGACATAATAACAAGTAAATGTGCTTATTACGTGAAATTGTGTCATCAGTGAATTTATTTTGAAATGTAAATAATCGTGTGTGGTTTAACATTTTGTATTTAAACGGTTGACTTGAAAGCACACTTTTGTTACAATTAGGAATCAGGAATTATCCAATAAATCAATTTATAAAATTGTATAATGCTGGAAATATTTGGCAATTTTCAATTTTGCATCAAATATCTCCTTTAATTTAAGTTAAACACAAATAATTGGCACCAAAAGTTGTTAAAAAGCTTAAGCAGAAATATGAAACTCTTTAAAAGGAAATTTTAAAATGTCAAAAACATTGATTATAATAATTTAATGTATCATTAGAGAATACGAAGCCGCAATGCCAAGTTAAGCCATCTGGTTTGATCAACACTACTAGGCTTTGATTTTGTAAACGCGCCCCCAAAATTGATCACGTTCATATCTCAAATAACACCTTTTTCACATCAGTGAGGCTTATATATTTCAACAAGTGTGATCTAACATTGAAGAGTAGTGTTACCAAAGTAAGATCAAAACATTGTGTAAAATCAAAAGGTTGCGACACGATAACGATTTTTTTTTGTAACCTTTTTTGTCTTGCGTGAAATAAGAAAACACAGTGAGTTAAAAGCAAATGTGTTGTGTTTTATATTATTTTCGGCCACACGGATACGGAGGCCGATATGTACATGTACATGCACGTGATATGCCTTAACAATTCTACAATTTGGTGATCACAATATTTTACTTGAACGTGTATACAGTGAACCCTGTTTACCTTTACAACAAACAAAGTGAACTTTTTAATATTTATTTAAATACCTCATTATTTTCATTTAAACATAATATCAAAACAGTCAACAAAAGACGCACTCTTCAAAATCGTGTTTTGTGCCAAAATACACCGTGTTATAAAATGAATAGAGCCCTCGTTTGGATAGACTGGACATCATGAACTAATTTCATTGCGTATGGTTTGTGCATGAGCCACTTTCAAAGTGCAATAGGACACTTTTGGGGGACGCTAGGTGGCAGCAGACTTAACAGGTAAAGGAACTATTGTTCTCGGACACGTGTGCTTTTATACTCATAACTACCTTAACAATGACAAGTTACCTGGTAAGTCTGCTGCCACCTATCGTTCCAAAGTTTCCCATTAAAAGCGTTTAGTGTTTGTCAGTCGTGAATGAATTTTGATTCATTAGCACTGTGTAAAGAAAAATACTTTAAGTGTCTTTTGTACATTAGAAGAAAAAACAATCTGTCAAATTATTTTTTTCTTCAGTGTTCTACTAATAAACGAACTTCTCTTTTCGTGCCGATGCTGCGTTTGCCAATAAAATTGCTTTTACTTGTACGTGTCGCAGCTGGCTTTCGTGTTTAATAAAGTTCCATGCACCTTCGGTAACTTAAAGATATAATATACAATATGATCCGTGCTCAAGCCGATTTTACCTTGAAAACAATTCCAAATGTTGGAATTGCTATTTTTGTAGGATGACCAAATTTATTAACTTTTTAATAAGATACATGTATATCGAATAAAATTAAAAAAAAGACGAATGGAGCATTTAATTGAAGATTTTTTCTTCTTTTTGTGGGGCACAATAAATAAACTGCTTACTTTCAGCCGGGTGCCTTGCTACACAACATGCATGCGAAGTAACGTTGTAATATAGCTGACTTCTGGGTACCAGCAGCGGGTAGGGCGGTCGTGCCCATTTTTCACGAAGAATTGTTCAATGGCCGGGATAATCGTTTAAAAAAAAACATTTTTATAAGAATCTGCAAGGTCAAAACGCAGTTTATTAATGTTATTCGTTGCAAAACAAAATGCTCTTTTAAGTTTCGTTCGCTTGCATCAATTCATTTTCGAGCACGGATCATACATCTTTAAGTTTTTTTCACAACCGACTCCATCCATTTGTTATGTTTTGTATCATTTTATTGTTTAAGACACCATAAAAATGTCTGCAGTGTTTTTGTATAGATCCAGTTGTCCCTAACGGAAAAGGGGATGTTGGAGGATGGACTCTAAAAGGTAATCGGTAGCTTTGACCTTGCCTGACCTCAGTCCGGTAGAGTTATGTGACTCAATGCAAAGCTATGATTAGTCATCATGGATGGGGTCAGGTAAGGTTGCACCTACCAGCTACCCTTTAGTAGTGTCTGCCGAGTTGTTGAATCTTTACTTTATGGGAATTTCTTTGTTTTGAATTTTTTGTTCCTTTTTTAATTATCTATTCTGAAAGAAATAGCTACAAATTGAAAAGCCCCGTTTCCATCAAATCTGTACGATTTGAGTCTGTAATTGTGTGTTTTTATTCCGTTGTTACTATGCCAACATGTAGTTTTGTTATATAATGCGTATTTGCTATATTAAGGTGCACCGTGATTTATCTTTTACCGCTTCAGTGCCAATTGCACGCGTTCACTCCTTCAAATTCATGTTTCTTCCCAGTAAAGATATTGTCTCTCAGGTCCGGGTTCGTTTCCGGGAATGACCTCCGGAACGATTTTCTCGTATCCGTGCGCGTGAAGGAATCCTGCATCTTTAACAGCTTGGTCTGAGGACGAGGCCCGAAGGGCGAGCTCGGCTTCCAATCCAGCCGAGGATCTCGCGTTCCTTCCGGGTTGAAGTGACGGCCGTCCACCTGGGGGTTGCTGCCGGGATTCTCAAATGCCGGGTAGCTCCAGGAATTGGACGTACCACCTAGTCTCTCACTGGGTCTGTATGTTCTATTGACCACGAGGGGCGAGTCCCCACCCCCTGTGGCAACCTGGGCCGTTTCGTTGATGCGAACAGACTTAGGCGTGCTCCCCGCTGACGTGCTATTGTACATGTTTGGTAGGCTTTTACTCAGTTCTCTGAGGTCGTATCTACTGTTGCCGGGTGTGACCACGGTTTTGACCTGGTCGGGGCTGTAACTGTAGGTGTAGCTAGACTGTGCCGCTGGTTTCTGAGCTACAGACGCCTCGAGTCTGGGCATTCCCTGCATCAATTGCCTCTGCGTGTATTTGGGCGTGATGTACGGGTTCTTACCCGGGGCACCAGCGAACTGAACATTCGTGTTCGGTGCGGCACCGTCCGTCATTGCGTTCTGGCGGTTTCTTGCCATTTCTCCCATGGCGGCTTCGAGTTTATACGCGTCGGTCAGTGTCTCCGTCTTGTGGTAGTCCCAAGGGGTGACGTAATCGTACTCATACGGGTTATCCCCGTCGTAGTAAAATGGCGGCTTGGTCGTGTAGATCTTATGCAGGGTGTCGTAGTACACAGGAGATTGTAGTATGGGCGTGGTGTAATCCACTTTCCGTTTCAGCATCCTCAAGTCGTGATGATGCTGCTGTGCCTCCGCCTGCTTCCACCGTGTATTCTTAGTTAGCTCCTGGAGCTCCTCCTTCTTCCTCTCCGCCATCTTCTTCAAGTAGCTCCCCTCCTCTTTCTTCTCTTCATCAGTGATGACGGGGAGGGAGTTTAAAGGTTCCACGCTGGCCTGTTGTTTCATCTCTTCCAGTTTTCTGAGCTGTACATCGGGATGCTGGGCAGACTGGAGCTTCTTCCATTGGTCCGTGACGGCAGGGTCCTGGAAAGACATCTGCGTCTCTGTTGGAAGGTTCTTGTACTCTGGAACCTGAACATACATTTGCAGATCAGTTAAAATACTTTGTGGATACAAGAACTGTAAAAATGACTAGGGTGGTTCAAATGGCGTGACAAGACTAAGTGCAATCAGCCTGGCACTAATCACACACTGGAGGATGTTAATTTACACGGAACCATGCATGGTTTAATGTCCATCCTGATTGCAGCCTCGCTTTCAAATTACCCACGAAGAAGGAGAGAAAGGGGACTTCAAATTGCATCCAGAAGCAACGACAAATCCTAATCGACAAGGGGTCTCCTACGTTCAATCACCATACCATTAACTGAGTGATTTTACACGTCATTGTACATCACAGCCGATCGTGTAATTGACTTGATTTACATTTGAGTGTTCGTATTTTCCAGTGAAATTTATTTTGTGTAGGACATATAACAAAAATGTCTAGGATGTTTCAGTGCGCGTAATGGTGTGACAAGTGCACCTGGCATGACAATCACCCAACACAATGAAACATTTTAATGTAATTTACATGTAGCCTACATGTAGATGTAAAGAACCCATTTGTGGTTCACTGCCCTGAAGTTGGTATCCGAAGTATTGCATTGACCTTCATTACAGTATGAAGGGCCATCTTGTGCTTTTATTTCCATTGAAATCGATTGAACCAAACCGAGACAGGAATGACATAAAGTCTGGTCCCCTTTTTATGTACTTGTGTTTAAATAATATGCACATGGTACCTAATACAAAGGTGGCCGTATCATGATTGCGGTCTAAAAGAGCTTTATCATTATCTGACTGCTCCTGCTAATCTCACCTTGTCCATTTCAATCTCCAGCTTGGGCGAGAACGGAACGTACTCAATGCGGCCATCTTTGATGACACATCTTACGCACTGGTTGGGACCGATCAGCCGGGAAATGCGACCTTCCATGGGACGAGGTGGCATGAAGGTAGGATATGACCGTGGGCGCTGAGAAAGAGATTGTTTAAAAAATAAACAGCAATCAGTACATATCTGAGCCAATCACAGCAGTGGCTCTGACGAAGTGGCAGGCTATTGGATTCTTATGGTTTATGATCTGCTGAGAAGGTGGGAAGAAATCATGGTTAATCGAGAAACGATGAACTTATTTGAGAAGTTCTTGGGTGAAGCTGTTCTCAGCCTCGAAGTCTTGCCCTGTTGTACGGACCAAAAGTCTGCCTATTCGATGGGTTGAGAAATTCAAAATGTTAGTGGCTGCGGAAAGAATGAAATATCAATCAACCAAATTGCATGACGAGTATAAAGTAGCCAAGTAGCTATTAGACGCTGTCCTGCGTCATGCCGAGACAGTCAGTTCTGAACATTCAAAATGAAATTGAGCGTGTAAAGAGTGACATGAATAATGAAAATGAACGTTAGTCGTGAATGGTGAGGTCTAAGCCTACGGCTGTGAGCATTGGCTGCCGATGCAGCGTTTACAACAGAGCAGGTCTTTTCTAGCCATAGCCAGAGCCAAACCAGCCACTTTGGCTGTGGTCTTAAAGTGCCGTAGTTGAAGTCATCGCAATCGCGTTCTCTAGCGTGTGGCCATTATCTTGTCTTTCATTAGCCCAACAATGCCCAGAGTGACCGACAAACGTTTGAGGCTTGGTTAGCTTTCCATTCATGTACGAATCCAAAGAGATTTAATCATTACTAACCTGTTTTGTATATCGAATATAACCGGTAAACTGTATTGCAAACAAATGTTTACTAATATTAATTATAAAATAAAATTTGATTAAATTAAATAATTAAATGAAATTCGCTTTACTCGGCACTTAGCTTTACATCAGGCTTACTTGAAATGTGCACGAGAATGGGGAATGTTTGTTTGTTTGTTTATTTGTTTGTTTGTTTGTTTGTTTGTTTGTTTGTTTGTTTGTTTGTTTGTTTGTTTGTTGTGAAGTTTTTTTTCATTGAGAATGAGAAATGAGGAACATCGCCGCGTTCAAACATACCGCTTTCAGTAAAACTGTAATACATTATGACTGCAAAGTACATTATCATTCCACCGACTTAAAAACATCGAGGTGTATCATGAATAAATGGGGTCTTGATAGATCACTGAAGGATTGAATTGTCACTGAACAAGTACCATCGACTGACTCACAGTGCTGTTTTATGTTCGCATAATATATCAATTTCCCCGATGGGAAAGCACTTGTATGTTCAGGTGTGTATTATTACAAGGAACTTTACGATGTGGCCTCTTGTGCCGTGTAGAAACATCAACTGGCCCTTTTTCAAGTGTTATTCTTGTCAATAATGTGCTTGGGTAATATTTGTTTTGTCGTCGCTGTCTTTATTGCCTTCTTTGTTTATGTGTAATGGAATGGAAGAGTCAAAATCTGGAAAGGTGTAGATGTCAAGAAACCCGCAAGATTTCACAGTTTTTTTGAAACTGATAGGCCTACATTAGACCTGATCTATATGATCATTAATTAAACTAGCTCTCTCTCTCTCTCTCTATGTAGACACACATTTGTTCTACTTGTTCTTCTGTTTCATATAAGTCGACTTTTTCATTAAGCCCCAGCTCAACATTGGTAATCTGACTGTAATTGCTTCCATTCGTTGCACAAATCAAGATACTTGTATACTTGTATAACAAAACCAACCTGTGAAAATGTCAGCTCATGTCGTTGATTCCTTGGCGAGAAAACGGTAAAAATGCATTCAGCATTTTTTGTACGCATTCCTATAGACAGAGTTTTCGTCTCACTGAGACGAAAATTAATTTTGGATTATCATATATTATTTCAAAACGATAACACTTCAGGCAGATATGTTTAAAGGTAAGTTTTCTACCATCATTATATTCATACCATGTTAGGTATATATTTAAATCTGTGAACACTTTATGTTTTTCTTCTTACCAATGTTGAGCTGGGGCTTTAATTCATAATTTTAACATTTAATATGGGAGTCTCTATTTGAAACTTTAAGGAACGCCTTTTTACGACTTTTAGCAATTACAGAGCAGTAACGAATTTGTATCTTTATTGATAAATAAGTAACTTTAAATTTCAAATACTGAAAGGAACACGATTCTTGTAAACGGCGTAGTTGCAACTACATGGATCTATAAATAGCACACATCTTCAAACAAAAGTAGTAACCATAGGCCTACCCAATCCTCAAAATACCCACGTTGTATTAAATGCCGTTGCTTTTAGCGTCATCCGCCCTGGTCCCATGTTTACCTTTCCCATTCACTTACGATTCCCATTAGAAAAAAAAGACCCCATTTTTAGTCCCTGGCATGTTGCTGCTCTTTAATGTATTGACAAGGCAACACTGGGCAGCGAGCAAACGGAAACCCCCGCGAAATCTCGTGTTTTCTCAGGACAAACAGTCGCAAATGGACAAGCTGGGAGAAAATGGAGACAGTGCGGTTCGATGAAGTCTCCCGTGACCAAGTGGAAGAAAATTATGATGTTTGTTTGATCGATGCTTGAAACACAACACTGTTTTGTAAATAAAACTGTTCGTGCACTAGCCTCCAAACAAGCCGGTATTCGCGAATCCTTTGTTTTATTTCGTGTCATCCCCCAGTATATCTTCGCTTCTTATAATTGTGCCAAAACTATTCTTTATTGGCGTCTTGCTCCTCGCCTCTTTAATAGTAGTGTGATGTGTGTTTCATGTTAATGACATTATAACCGAAGTAAAAAGCTTAATTAAAACTTACATAGCGGGGACGTTTTTTTCCCTTAATTTATTTCATTATTTTGTCAAGTTTTTAGCATATACATGTACAGAATTACAATTGTTCGCACCGTTTACCACATTATGTTTGCAATTGCAACCAGCTAAACAATGTCCCCAAATCTGTCAAATTAATTTTGTAAAAACACAAGACACCGATTTTTTTTCACAACACAAGTCTATTCTTAATCTTAAGTATCCACATCTACAGGTTTCATCAGGCTTCCGAGCTATACAGTGAAAAAGTTCGCTTTTGAGACATCCTTTGTTTCGGTACGAGAAATTAATAATCATAACAATCTTAAAAATCAACGCATTATTGAAAACCTTACGGAACAACATTTCTTTTATAACGTAAACATTTTATTGCAAATTCATGGGTTTTTTTTAAATTAAGTTACAAGTTCAGTGCATACTGAAAATAATATTTTTTAAAGTGCGTAAAAGAATGATTCTGACAAGGCCTACACTAAAAGCTACATTAAAAAAATGTCATTAACGTGCTGCTTGAAATTTCACTTTTACTCAGAATCGTTTCTCCTCAGAGCAATAGAGAGTCTTAAAAAAACAAAGACAGTCCCACTGTAAAAAAATAATAATAATAATCTAATCATTTTGTAATCTTGTGCACTTAGAGAAATGAGCCTTTCGTCTAGACAACCTAATGCTTAATGACTTCATACACATTGCATTAAAGTCTGATGATGGAACAAACATTGCACAGAAGGATGCTGTTTTTTTGTTTACTGTACAAAATGTAATCAATTTTCAGACTGCTTTTGCGTTGACTTGTTCAAAATACTTCTAGAAAGCTTCTTTGTTTTCTGTTATGCTAAAACCTGATTGAACTTGAAAAGAAAAATGTCACTTTACATTGAGCTTGCTCTCAAAGTAAGAGTTAACAGAATGTGTATCGTTTGTTATGTAGCCTTGCTGTTCGCTTAAATTCTTCATTGAGTTGTACAACTGTACATTGTACTTGACGTTATATTTACATAATTATTTTAAAAACATCATGTTGGTGGCTATAGCTCTAACTGATATATGACGAACTTATATTCTTTAATAACTGTAACTTCTATCGTTAACTTTCTTAGTTAATCCTTTATACATTAAGTCAACTGTAAACGGATTAATAAACCATAACGTCTAGTTAGCTTTGTTTGGGACGGTTTTACTAAATCAACATCATCCGTGAACGGTTATAAACCTGATTTGGGGGCGATATTCAGCGTCTGGTTAAAAACTTCAATGTCATGATATTTGAAGAAGAGAAAGATTACATTTTCACTATAACCCTTACCCCTTGTGTCTTCTTGTTGAGAAGTTCCTGAATCCTCCAAAAATAATTCATTCCGTTGCAACTCATAATAATTTGATTAAGATCGTGCCTGTACAAAGTACATGTACACCATGATAAGTAATTGTTTGGCCAACGCAGTACCCGCTTCTACAGAGTCAGACTGCGTGAGATTTTACGAGGTTTGGGGATTGGTCACTTGGCAAGTGGTCACCCTGACAATGGGATATTTCCCTTGATATCCATGAAGCCATGATAAGAGTGACACACAAGGGCTTCATTGTGCATTCGATAAAAACCATCGCGAGCGCGCAGACAAGTCCACAATACAATCCGTGATGCTGGTTCTTTTAAGAGAACGCACAAAACAACAGATTGATGTAGTAAACACAGAAAAATTTGTCCCTCCATTGTCCTCAACGGGGGAGATATGAATTATTGAGCGCTGTTCTCTGTACACCTCTGCGCAATAACGGGAGACATGGCTTTGGCTGCAACAGAAAGCCAAACATAATACGTGTTTAGAAAGAACAAAATATATTAAATAAAAATGCACATAACAATATCTGATGAAACTGAAGGCTGATTTCACTGCTCCTGTAGGTTATTTGGGAAAGAAAATTCATCCATTATTTTTGATTTACATGACTGTATACAAATCTGACATTAAATGACGTGTTTGAAATTTCCACAACCTTGAAATAAAATTTCTAGGGTTGGTAATGTATTTCAGATAAATTTTTAATAGAGTACGGCATAAAGTGGAAGGATTTGTGACTACATCATGCCTTAAATAAGGGAAAAGAAACCAGATGGGTTTTTGGACAAACATTTATGAGTACATGTATTAACTTCAAATACTTAAGTCCTTGATCGTTCATGTCTTCTTTGTAGATGTTTTTTGTTTTATTTTAAAGAGATATTACCCTTCTTAACTTTCTCAAAACATTGTAATTTTTCTATTAATAGCTTTTCTGATAACTAAACTACTGTTTAATTTGGTGTTAACAAAATCAAAATTGCATTTTTTCCGGCCTCGTTAAACTTTCGTGTATTATGTTTCGAAGATACACCTTTAATTGGGTATTTTCATTACAACAATGTAACCACCTTTTTGTGGGAATAAATACACCATTGTATCTCATGTACAAAATTAACGCTCTGTACTTCAGTCCAGCTTCATTCAATATGCGTTTTTGTAGTGTAGTTTTGTAATGTAATATATTGTGGACTTTTAACTCCCTGAAATTGTGGGTGATGTTTTGAATTCTGTTTTGTGGATTGCCTGCGCGTTGTACTTTTAATTGTTTTCTGTTGTCTTTGTGCTTTTGTCATTTTACGAAGTTTCTGGTCATTTGCATGTATTTTTATAATTATTGTTAAGCGCTTTGGTCTCTTGGAAATGTGCTTGATTAATTTTTGTAATAATAACAATATACTTACTAGACTATGGTTCTCAATTCCCGCTCGTTTCTCCATGTCGACCTTTTCGTCGAAATTGTCTAGTCTAAGGGCATTGGCGGGTCCGTACCCAGCGAAATTCTTCGAGTACGTGGTAACCCACTGCGAGCGCTCGACATTACGCAGTGCATTAGCAGTACGGGGATGGACTGAGAAGTCTAAGTGTCTTGGGGCGTGGGACGGAAGTACAGCCTTAGGCGGGATTGGGTAGAAGGTCTGCTGTCCGCCGGTGGGAGTCTTCCGGTTCTGTTGAGGGAGAGAAAGAGAAAATAATTCATCAAAAGTTCTTGGAAAGAGCTTTGATTTTATAACCTTGTGACATACTGTTGGAAATATTACTTTTACATTTTTAAATGTTGCGATCGTTTTCCCCAAAATGGATGAATTGTTCATCATGCAGACTTTATTGCAAACAGTCGTCGTGTTTAAATTGGGTTCGATCTATTTTCCCATTTTCCCTCCCAGTTGCTGTTTGATTACAGTGGTTTGAACATGATAATTATAGGCATGAAACTGTTTACAAACTGAAGATTATTATTTTTGTTATGTTTTACCTGGAAGAAGACATCACCAGGCCAGGACAAAGGCCTCTTGTGTGAATCCAATGGAAGATCTTGAGTCTCCCATCTGTCACCAGCACCTGAAAAAGTAAACAAGGTTTAGTTAACTAGGTTGAACTAAATAGGGTTTAGTCAGCTTTAAGTACTTCGTATAACAAACGAGTTAATCACAATGATAAATATGGATCTGTGGTTTGCCAATTTATCAATTTATGTATTTATCATTTTGTCTATAAAACCGTTTTGAATGTTTGAGTTTTTTCTGCGAGTCTTTACTGTTGCCTTACCTTTGCTTTTATGGTTGATTGTCACATCGTAAGCACTAGCGGGCATCTGAGGGTGAAGTGTACCGGTGGATTTAGCTACTTCCCCGGTCTTGTAGTCATCTGGTGAGTTGGAGAAACTCGGGAACATTGCAAACCGTGACATGTGAGAACTGTAGGGATGCTCGGCCGGAAAGGACTTGTCGATTTGGATTTTCCTGTAGGATGTCAAGAAAAATTGTATTGTAAAGTCCATAAATTGTTTTATACTTGTGTGAAGCTGTCTTCATGAAGTATTTTCATTTGAAAGTTGTACTTGGACTTAGTTCAGACGTCTTGTGTAATTCCTGTCACAAATTGTCCTCATTATTAATATTAAAATACTATATATGTGTTCAAATTAAGACTGGTGCATTGTAATGTAGTCATCCACCTCCAATGCATCTCTACTGGGGACTTGACTCAACCTTTTGGTTAGAAGGTTCAAAGATATTTGTATTGATTGATTTTTTTCCCTATTTATTATTTATTTTATTTTATTTTATTTTTGTTTACTTTTTTACAAACTAAAGATAATAACAAACTTACGTCATGTCGACTTCTGTAGGTCTTGGCAACCTGGAGTGCGATTTAAAAGAAAAATACAAAATGTATTAAATATCTTTCAAAATAAATACACAGATAATGTTGCATAACTGTCTACATAAACAACAACAACCACAACAACAGACATTTTATCCTGCTTTTATTAAATCATGTAAATAAAACAATAAACAAAACGATTGTGATACTTACAATTGATCATTTGATCTGGTGTTACTTCTTTTTAACAAAGTCAAGTCATAATACTGTTCAACCGGGAGCCCCCTGCGAAGAAATATGACAAGTATTGGAGATGAAAAACTAGGAGAAATACATCAATGCGAACAAAATGTTGCAGTCCATAACTTAAACAGTTTAAAACCAACATAATGTAATGTTGGACCTCTGGTAACGTATTGTCAGAATATTTCTAATGTTTTCGAGCGATTAAAAAAAAAACTGCGCGGTTGTTTTTCCTGACACTTCCTTCTGTGACTCGTATTTTGCAAAAGAAAATAACAAATAATTAATACATCGACAGAAAATAATGTTTGGAGGCGATTGGTCGTTGCATATAGTACATGAATAAATCGAAGTACTTGTGGGTAGTTAACGCAATAACGTATCGACGGTCAAAGTTCAGGATTTTAATAGTAAGTAGTTGGCGATCGCGGTTGTCGGTAAAGCCACATGGAAATTACGGTTTTTAGTATGCAGTTCATGTCATGAATCGGTTTATTTTACAGCATGTTGTTCGCAGTTTTTGTCAATGTACGAGTCACTTCTCATTTCAAACACATGATGCAATCATTACAGTCACTGCCAGACATTGAGTTTGTGTAACGTTACAAAAACTAGGTGCAATGTCGATAACATGCGTATATACAAGTTGAACTGAATTTCACAGCAAACTACCAAACTTGAAGTTGAAAGGTAGTAGACTAATTTTACTCAACAATCCTGAGACTACTGGTCATGTTTCAGTATGAACTTTTTTCCTAATTCAATCATCTTGTGTACGCTTAGACTGATACAATATTTACTGATGATACAACAGGTGGTAATAATAATAATAAACATATATGGCAGTAACGAGGCCCTCTCTACAATAACCTCTAGTCTTACGTGTAGTACATCGGGTGAAGTTTGCTGAACACTCGCTTGTCTTTCATGTGAGGGTAACTCCTCGGAAGTGACGGCAGTAAAGACGTCATTTTGGACCCTAAAATGTCCAAAATTACCCCTAAAAATGACGACTGGCTGTCTTAAATCTCGGTCATGTATGTGTGTGTGCACTTCACGGGCCCGTTGTCAACGTGAGTGTACACACACCCCAACCAAGCACCCCCAAGCTAAGCCAAGTTGCCATGGAGTATGTAAATGAGGTAACAAGCAGTTACTGACATGATCGATCATTGATTTAATGCAGCCACCTGTTAACGTATTCATGGTTGTTTATGATAGGGACGTTGAGGGCCAACACTGACAGCGGACCAGCCACTCTTGAGAGGCGACATATCCGATTATTGGATCAAATAAAAGGAGGCATGAGCGTGTCTAGGATAGTGCAAAATGTCTGGTAGTCTAAGTGGGCTTCATTTTGGACAGTGGGAGTCGATGCAAAATGCAACTCTTAAAACAGTTGAGCGATGTTAAAATCCCACTCATGTTGATCGGTAACCGAAACAAACAACGACTGTTGAAGTTCCTTATTAATGGGGGAATTTTGTTCCCCACGTCATGTTGTTGTCAGATGATTTGTGCATCATTCGTTGTCAAACTTATTCTGAACAACAACTTTTTCTTTTAATAAACAATATCGGCTTCTTTTAAGGACGTCCGCAGGCCTGCTATTTTTACAGACAAACCATCATGTTGTTTATAAGAGTATAATAATTACAAATTTTCACTTGCACATACGGAACTGTATTATCCGTAAATACAAATCGTACATGTATCATACAGATCAAGTAATAAACCACAGGGGAAACTGACTTTGTAAATTTTAATTCAGTTTTGGGGTGAACAACGAAAACAAAAATTGACTTGAGCGGGATTTGAACCAGCGACTCCCAGTAGGTTAATCCGGGGACGCTGGTTCAAATCCCGCTTCAGTCAATTTGTTTATGTTCACCACAAAATGTATAATATGTTATACATGCTTTATCCCTCATTATATTTAGAAAATTCCTCCAGGTAGCGGAAGGAAAACTTTTCCTTGTTATTATCTATTTTTGTATGGTTAGTTTGGGATTTCCATCATAATCGAACATGCTTGGTTTTGGTTTCAAATATCTGTATTCAGTATTAAAAAAACATAAAATGCGGGGAGCAATAACACTCTTTTATGAATTATAAAAGAAACTATCATGAACAAGAATTACTAACCTAAAACTTTTCCTCGTTCAGAAATAAAATCTAGAACGATTACGGCATGTGATTTCAGCTTCAATACAGACTGTTTACACCACCATTTGAGTATGTTAATTTTCGTTTGTGAATGGAACAACCAATTTAAACTGAATTATTGTTATTTTCCATAAACATTAAGTAAAGATACAACATATCCTGCAACTATCAAATAACTTAATACATAACATTCCACTCTACTTATTTTCCAAACAAGGATTGCTCCGGTTAGACCTTTAAACAACTTAACTATAAAGTTTTAGACAAACATCGACAATAGCGAAAATCATACTTTTAAATATAGCAAACATCAGTAAAGTACATTTTGAGTATCAGAACATGATAGTTTATGATACGATCACAATCGAGATAAACTATCGAGTATATAAAAGAAATAACTCGATCAGATTTAGATAAGAGAATTAAAATTACTTACCTTATTTCTGGTCCTGACCACCATTCGTGTCCGCCTTGTGACGTCACATAAAAAGCGCCAATGAAAAGATCCCATGCACAACAGTGACACTGAAAAACGACTTACCTCGGATACGGATCCGTCCCTGTGCCGAAGTGTCGATGACCTTTCTCCACCGCGGGCGGGGGCTCACTCTTTGGTCGGTGCTCCTCCGGGAGATTCACGGGCCCCTCGCCGCCGTACTCCCTCGCCGTTCCCCATGGTATCTTGGGTGTTTTCTCAAGTGCATCTCGGTGATGCTTGTACCTGATCACAATAAAGACAAGTTATCAGTGAGTAATGTATTAGAGCAGAATTTACAAACAAATTAAAAAAAGTTCTGCAACGAATTGCGTTAAAGACGACCGCCCTTCAATGTTCAACATTGGTAAGAAGAAAAACATAAATGTTCATATACCTTAAAGATAATGGTGGTAGAAAACGTTTCTTGAAATACTTCTGCCTGAAGTGTTATCGTTTTTAAGTAATAAATTAAATAAGATCCAAAATTACTTTTCGTCCCAGTGAGACGAAAAGTCTGCCCATAGGAATGCGTACAAAATGCTGAATGCATTGTTACCGTTTTCTCGCAAATGAAACAACGAAATGAGCTAAATATTTTCACAGGTTGGTTTTATTATTCAAGTATCTTGATAATCAATGATTTGTGCAAAGAATAAAAGCATTTACAGTAAGT
The DNA here is from genome assembly GCA_911728455.2 of Marthasterias glacialis. Taxonomy (NCBI): domain Eukaryota; kingdom Metazoa; phylum Echinodermata; class Asteroidea; order Forcipulatida; family Asteriidae; genus Marthasterias; species Marthasterias glacialis. The sequence goes on from OU452229.1 coordinate 11,372,542, forward strand.
TTACCAATGTTGAGCTGGGGCTATAAATGGAAAAGCGATCTTTTTTTCTTTAGCATTACTCAACTATTGTGGAAGTTGTCATTCGTCCGATGCAGACTGAAAAATGAATATTGTCATATTTTCCGACAGGAAACACAATGAAGGGTTACCACTACCGGCACGTTAGAAGTTTTTCCGATGGTTGTAACTGTTGTTTAAGTAGACCTGTGTTTCAACATGGTGAATGGACATGCAGGCTTATACTGAAAATAATTTGAGTTGATTATTCCTACTAACTTTTTAATTACTATCAACTTTCATTTAAGAAATGGACAGGAAAGGCAGGTAGCTTTCCCTCCATTTTTGATGGAAATAATAATAAAGAGTGATGTAAAGAAGAAAAAAATGTAACATCAAATGAACCAACACAAATTATTTCCAGTATAAACCCACATGTCCATTCACAGGTTGGAAACACTTTGATGTGGCTGCAGGTACTTGAACAAAAATTCCAACCATTAGAAAAAACTGCTAACTTTAAGGATGCTAAGTGGTTGTCTAATGCAACCTCTCTTTTTTTTGTAAACCTGCACCTTCAGATAGAAACCAATTAAGATGTCAGAGCGTGGTTGTGATTTTTTTTTTGAAGTGCGGTAACGGGAGCTTTTTGGACTGTCCTTTTTCACAGTTCTCACAACTAGTACGCATGCTCAGAACTACGCGCGCGCTATACTGAGCTTGTGCGCGCATGCTTAGAACTGTCAAAAAGGCCCGTTGTGTCTGCTGCCGCTAGCGTTTCAAAAGTTTCCCATTCGTTGAAAAGTTGCAATTTCTGTTCGAGTTTGGCAACTTATCATTTTCGGAGTTTTGCGTTTCCAAGTACAGGCGTTGAAAGCAGAGGTAGAGTGGGGCAATGACATCTTGTCACCCGTCGCTGTTCCAAAGGCCAATACTGCGAGATATTCAAATACAGGTAGCTTTTCCCCCGTACTGCTGCTGCACTTTGGAATTTCCTACCTGTACCGTATCTAGTTTTCCACCATCTTATAAACTATTCCATTAAACGAATACCTTCTCTCTCTCTCTTTGCTTATATTTTCCTTACTTCACCTTTAGTGGCCCTTCTGGCCTTGCGTTTGGCGATTTTTCATTTAAAATAATTACTTGTGATTTCTAAAGAGTTTATTTAATTGGATGAGTTTATGCTGCCATGGTCTTGGAGATGTAAAGACCCCATGAAAGTGCAAACAGTTGTACATGTAGTCATAAATTATTGACAATTAGTTTGTTTTTCAATACTGACCACCATTTTGTTTTGGCAGCCTCGAGTGTCTTGTAACTGGGATGTAACTGGGTTGGTACAAAACTGCCCTAATTAAACATTTTTCGTGAAGAACGTGATTACTTTTTGGTACGGAAAGCACAATTTATTTATCAGTGATAGTAATTCGGTATCATTATTGGAATAATAAATTGTTGTTTTGTGAGTGCCACCCATACGTTTGCCAACCAAGGTTGTCAAATCTCGCGGGTGTGACGCCGTAAAGGGAAGAAATACTTCACTGACCTTTCCTATGATTACAAACATTGACCACTATTTTGTATGGGAGGCCTTGGGTATCACAAAATGCATAAACTGGCTTGGTAAAAAAAAATGTGCCAATATAGGTCATGTACAAATCCAGCGACTTCGGCTACGGCTATGGTCGTTGGCTGCAACTACGACCGTGGCCATGAACTGTCGGAACCCTCAATTCGGAGACGGCTTATGTACGCCCCACCATCATCTTTGAGATTCACATTGTTAAAGATGATGCTGCTTCAACAGGTATAGGGTTACATTTTACAAAAGAGCTATACCGTAATACATGTACGTTAGAACTCCTTGAAAAACATTCCGAATTCTCATCTAAAAAGCATTGCCTTTAAGTCGAGGGATTTGGGGCAGAAATCAGACAGGGGACGTGGGAGGTGTGAGTTGGCGTCAACCATTCCCGTCCCACTCGTGTTTATCATGAAACATGAAACTGCACTAATTGTGCGTCAGACTTTTAGAAAAGAGCATAATTACGTAGTAATAATAATACTAATTTTACTTATACCGCGCATTTCCCATATTATTAAAAATGACCAAAAGCGCCTTTACAATTAGACAAACTAAAGTATTAAAGAATAGACATAAAAAAGAAGAAAATAGCAAAAGCAATAGTAAACAAACGAAGGCAAATGTTAAAACATATTCTAAAACTACACCCCATGTATTTTTCAAATGTGTTTGAGTGAAACTGTCCTGAACTCCAAAATAAACACTACCATCAGGCACATAACTTTACTCTGCTGTATTTTACCAATTATTTTGCATTAATTGTCGTAAAATTATACTGGCGCAAATGTTGCACTCTGTGAAGAAAAAAAATTAATGAGAACAAGTTTTTTTCTGTCAATGACTGTCTTTAGTTTGATTGTACGCAAACTTGTGGCGCGTTTTGAGATAATTTTTCTTTTTTGCAGTGTTGAAAGTCCATCCCATGAAATGTTAAGAAGTGAATGCTGTTTATTTATACAATGTAATTACATTGGGAAATCGCAATATGCAAAACCGTGCAAGTTGTTTGCACGTTGTTTGCAAGTTGTGTCAGCCTGTTCCCCCCCCCCCCCCCCCTTTCAGTATTTTTGTCTTATTATTGTTACTACTCCTTGACCTGTCCTGACTTCCGAAAAAACAGATTTGGGACTCGTTTCCTCTAGAGATGTGAGATATCTCCGTGTTACAATATCATTTCCATCTGCAATAAGCACACAGAATATTAATTTGGGGGCAATGTGTTACCGCAGTGTTCCCCGAGCACTTTCTTGCCAATAGGGTCAATACATAAATGCATACATACATGTATCATATTCATCCACCCCCTGCCTTCCTCCCAATTCTTCCTCGCGATATTCATAAAATGTAAAACAGTTGTCCCCTTTTTCTTGATCGAAACCATTATGGGCTTGGAAAGAACAAAAACAAGTACGATCACCTCAGCGGCTGTTTGACACGCTTTCTTTTGTTTGAGCGTAACGGTTCAGCTTCATCATTGACCGAAGTCCAGAGCTCAGCTTAATTGCAACAGACGATTTTTTTTCTTCATCAGTCTGACACTACCGCAAGGCCTACTACTGCATCACCTTGTGTTTGATTTGACACCACGGACGTGTCAAAACAGAATGATCCCCGTGTCAAAAGAGAACGATCAGTAAAAAAAGTAAAATAGTCTTTTTTATCCTTGTGTTTACATATACACACTTTATAAGCTCCTGGGTCGGAATTGACCCGGATTACGGGTCCCAGGGATGTGATCCATTCCTGGGTCAGGCTGACCCGGAAACTCGTTAAAAAAAAACTGGATTTTTGACTTGTTGGATTCTGCGTTAGTTTGGAGCAGTTTCGGGTCAGTTTGACACAGCTAGATGCCGGGTCATACTGACCGAGAAATAGGTCAGGCCTCCTGGGATCCGAAATCCGGTTCAATTCTGACCTCATCCACTAGAAATTAATTTGAAAGATGATTTTAAGTATGGGGTTACATGTAATTTGACTGACTGTGTGAAACCGGACCTTTATCAGTGGCCGACCTTGTCTCTCCTCTATCAAAGTCATTGCGAGACTGACTAGTCTGGTCTCTTTTCTTGGTTAGTGAATTGCGAATGTAGTTGGTTAAAAATAGAACCTATATAGACATGCGGTAAACTGATGAACGTGTTAACTTAAACGCATATTACATATTTTTAGTTTTTTTATATACCAGGTCACCTCGTTTTTAAAAATTCTGGCAGGCAAAATAATACACAATTGTCCGTATGAGGAATTGTACACCTTATAATTCACAAGTGTAAAAATGACAGATATGCAAATATTGAAATGTGCATATAATTCGATGAACTGTTCACACAGGTTGACAGTAGGGTATGCATGCTTTGCATGAACAATGTACTGTATGTTGAGATCTATAGATGTTAGCGAGGAATCAGTTATTTTTTTTAAATCATTTTTAACTTTTGCCAGTCTTAATTATAAAAAAAATAATAATAATAATCAGTCAATTATGAAATAAGGCTATGATTTACAGATGATTTTGAGCGAATTCCATTCTGGTTATTTGTAATAATAATAATAACAATAATTTATTTATAAAGCGCTTAATATTATTTTTCTCAATACATGGTTTTGAAGGGTTTTTTTTAATTATATTGTATTATAGTCAGTTATGAAATAAGGCTTTGATTTACAGATGATTTTGAGCGAATTCCATTCTGGTTATTTGTAATAATAATAATAACAATAATTTATTTATAAAGCGCTTAATATTATTTTTCTCAATACATGGTTTTGAAGGGTTTTTTTTAATTATATTGTATTATAGTCAGTTATGAAATAAGGCTATGATTTACAGATGATTTTGAGCGAATTCCATTCTGGTTATTTGTAATAATAATAATAACAATAATTTATTTATAAAGCGCTTAATATTATTTTTCTCAATACAGGGTTTTGAAGGGTTTTTTTTAATTATATTGTATTATAGTCAGTTATGAAATAAGGCTATGATTTACAGATGATTTTGAGCGAATTCCATTCTGGTCATTTGTAATAATAATAATAACAATAATTTATTTATAAAGCGCTTAATATTATTTTTCTCAATACATGTACAGGGTTTTGAAGGGTTTTTTTTAATTATATTTTCTGATGCATATGAACGTGTTTTCACTACCTAGCTCTGACAAGGTCCAACATTTCATTGGACCTTGCCCTTTTCGCCTTACAGTATTTATGACTGATATAAAAGTTGAAATATAAAAACTTAGTGATAGCACTTAAAGGCTAATTTTTAGTAAAAAAAACTGCATGAGCTTTCGTAGCAACAACTACATTGTACTTCATCTGATGCAAGTAGGAGTTGTTGCGATGAAAGCTCAAGCGTTTTTGTTTTTGGGTTTTTTTTCACTATCAGTTAGGCCTCAAGTGCTATCACTAAGTTTTTATATTTCGTCTGTTGGACTAACCCGGCTATCTGTACTATATGATATAGAAGTTGTAATTTTATAACTCTTCTGTAGCTTACTTGCTGCATTCATCAGTAAAATGGCAAATGTCGTGATAGGAAGAACACCTTGTCATTCCTTGCATAACAAATTATATTTAATGAATTAAAAATATTAGTGCAGCTATCGGTCACTCAACTTGGTGAACTCCGGGAGTTCACCATTTACGCCTTTATAATATTACACAGGAAATAGAATGGGCATTTCGTGGGGCTGCACAAACATTCAATATTATTCGTAGTTGTAGTCAAGGAATCATGAATGAATGAATAATTTCGCCGTACTTGAGATTGGAACTGAATTGCTGAAGCACGCTGAAGTTTATTTGTATTTGCACACTTTACAATACACTCTACGTGATTATATTACCTCTCTGTTTGCGTATCTCATATCGCTTGTCTAAATCAGTACTTGTGTGTGGAGGTCACCGATAAAATATTGGTGGGGAACTTTTAATGTCCAAGTCAACACCCTCTTAAATGCTAAGCTTGCCTCTTGTCTGTTTTCCCCCAGGAAAAAGGGGGAATTTAAGGGAAAGTAGGCCAATACTCTCTGGGATACAGACATGATATTCTACCTACTGTAATCTAATTTCCGTTGTTTGTGTTTGTTTGTTTGTTTGTTTGTTGTTTTCTTGTTGTTGTTCGTTTTTTGCCCTCATAAAAATCAGCAAAATTATACCCTGAAAAATCGGCAAACCTTTCGCATTATGTACATGTACATGAAGGACGGCCGCTGTCCTCAGTAAAATTGTTTCTTCTTATTTTTCCAAGGGCCAAATTTCATGCCTGTGGATGGTAAACTAATTTCCTTCCACTAGTTTTCAATAACCACACCATGCAACCAATCATCCAGTTTGGTCGTTACATTTTAGTGAAACAACGAAAGGCATTTCCTGTTTTGTTTGTTTGTTTGTTGGGTTGTTTGTTTGTTTGTTTGTTTGTTTGTTGTTGTTTATTTGTCAGAATTGTTTTGCACAGTCAGATTCTCATAGAGAATGTTCATAGTGTTACCTAAGTAAGAAACATTTCTCTGGAAGGTTTGTATTGGTGTGAACTTTTTACAAACTGTGAGATTAAAACTGACCAGTATTTTCAAATTACCAATCCTCTATTTTGCTTTTTGTGATGATAAAGACACGTCTAGGTTTGTTCGGTATCCGTTTGTTCTGCCTTCTCTGTGTTTAGTTCAAACATGACCCAACTCAATGTTATTTCATAAAGAATGAATTACACATCATTCGTTTCACTCATGACAATCCTCTATATTTAACAAACACACGATGTGGGCATGTTTTACCTGTTCGTAGACCTATGTCTAATTGCGATTTGGAAACTCAGAATAATCGAGCGATGGGAGACAATTTTCTGGCACATTCAGACGAATTTTTCTCACAAAAAGACAAAAAGACCATTTAAATATCGTTGGTATACGCTTTATAGCTACCGCTACCAGTCAGGCATAAATCATAAATCATAACCGCATGTTGACAATATGTTTACACACGTTTTGATAGAAACAAAAATGGTTGCAGACGGGAAGTCAATGTTTCAGTTTAGACATAATGTCACAATGAATCGGTTATAAATGAAACATTAAAAAATGTGACCGGCCTCCGCAGTCTCAACCGGCAAAATGTGATTGAAAGAGATGATTGCTTTGATAAGGTAAAGTTTCGTCAAAATTATTGGAATGAGTTTAACTCGGCTTTTGGCTTCGACTGTCAGTTTAAAGGAACAATTCCACTCCAGTATAAGCTTCGGCGTTTTAAAGAGATATTTGCATCACAATCCACTGATGATTGCCACCGAGAAACTATCATCTTTCCAAAAATTTAACACCGGTTAATGACAGTTCCAAAAATGCCAACATATCTTTCACTTTATGACAACTCAAAATGTAGACGCCGGGTTGTTGCGGGTTCGGCCTCAGTATAGTTGTCTAGTTCGATAGTCCGTAGCTTGGGTAGCTTGTACCAGTGCTTAGCTACGTGACTGAAGGACAAACAAATGTTGGCCATTTTGTCGTCTGCTAAAATTGTAATGCACTGCTTTTTATGCACACCACTTTACTCTCTAGTGGTTTTTGAGGAGTACCATACAGACTTGAGTTACTAAGGGCATTTTTCTCACCTGTTGGAAGACACTGTTGGTCTCTGAGGTACAAGGTACGGTGTGAACAGCTCGCTGGATTGAAAGTTTCTTGAGAGATGATCATTTCCTTGGTGTTCCTTGTAATAATGGTGTAAACCTAATGGTCCTGGTACTGAACTCACACTAGCTGCTGCCATAACGATCCAGTGTTGTACAAAAAAAACTCCTCGGGAAAAATCCTTTTCTTCGGTTAGCGCAGATAAGGGAATTTGTTATCCATCCGTTTTGGTAAAATAAAATATTACAGGGATTGAAAATGTTTTGATAATCCACCAAGAGAGGTCAGACCCGCAAATGATACATGACACGCAACGTTACACGCATGGGTTTCCACTACACGCTGGGGACTCTAAACACGGTAGCCCTAGTAACAGTGCCGACGGCTCTTTGACGATGCCAGACTTTGTTATGTAAATGAGACTGATAGACTTTACGACCTGTGGCCTTTGTATGCGACAGTCTGTTGTGTGTCTCAAATGATGAGCGTGTTTTAGACTGACTGTGCTCAGTGAGGCGTGGTCGTAGTCGATGGAGGTGGGGGGTCTGTGTTGGTAAGAAGTTGGATGTCAACAAATAGGGGCAGGGGTTATTGGGGTGGTGGGTTGAACAATAGGTGAATGTATGAGTTTAACATTAAGGGCGCATTAATGCTTGTATGTTGAGCGTTTGCTTCACTGGACTTTTTTTTCAATAGTCGAACAGTTACTGCGCAAGAATGGAAAATGTTCGCAATTTTACACATCTGAGAGCAGATTTGGGAAAATGCAACATCCTTTAATTTGGAGGTGTTTTTTTTTTCACGGGAATAGTGATGTGTGCTCACTTGTAAATTGGGCACGATTAGTTCATGTTTTTTAGTAGTTTTTTTCTTCTAAAAGGTATCTGAGAACGTTTGATTGTGTAGTCCATTTTCAATGAGTTCAGGTAAAATGTTGACAGTTGAAGCGTACTCGCCTAACGAACTTGGGAATCATCCAGAGGGCGTACAGATTCTCTTGAAGGCAAAAACATTTAAAAGTTCGTTATAATAGTGGTGTGCCCAGAAGAAGGACGTAAGCTGTCCCAAATTGTGTTTCAAGAAAACTAAGTGTGAAAGTTTGTTTCTGCATTAAGTCATTGCAGGAGACTTGAATTGCGCATAATGGAAAAACATGTCTTTGGAGTGATTAAAGCAATAATTATACAATAGTGTGCCCGCCCTACTCTTTCTCTGCTGGGGCAAAGAGTTGTACTTTTTGTGCCCGGAAAAAGGGTCGTACAGCCTTCCGTCCTACTTCCGGGCGAACGATGCCACTTTCATGGCGCATGACCTTACGCGCTATAGACTGGACCCACAGCAACAATATGAGTCCCTTGGAGAATCAGACGGTCAAACCCCATGATTGGATCAGTATGCTGTTATGGTGTGACCGTCCAAGTCTGGTTGAAGATAAAGTACATGATTGGTACACCCTAACTCCCGGGTCAGAACTGACTCGAATTCCAGGTTGCAGGGGGCCCGACCCATTTCTGGGTCAGTATGACCCCCGCAATTTGTGTTATACAGGATGACCCGACACTGTGTCAAACTAAATCAGCATCTGAGTCAAAATCACATTTTTGAACCCGTGTCAGGCTGGGTCAGCCTGACCCAGAAATGGGTCAGCCTGACCCAGAAATGGGTCAGCCTGACACAGAAATGGGTCAGCCTGACACAGATGGGTCAGCCTGACACAGAAATGGGTCAGCCTGACACAGAAATGGGTCAGCCTAACCCAGAAATGGGTCATCCTGACCGAGAAATGGGTCGGCCTGACCCACAAATGGGTCGGCCTGACCCACAAATGGGTTGGCCCGACACAGAAATGGGTCGGCCCGACACAGAAATGGGTCGGCCCGACATAGAAATTGGTCGGCCCGACACAGAAATGGGTCGGCCTGACACAGAAATGGGTCGGCCTGACACAGAAATGGGTCGGCCTGACACAGAAATGGGTCAGCTTGACACAGAAATGGGTCAGCCTGACCCAGACATTTGAAAGTTCACTGTTTATAAACGGCATACCAGTACAGATCTTCCAGAGAAAATGTCTGGATGGGGAAGCAAACTATCACAGTCGTGAAATGCATATATAAATGGCATTTAAAGATCAATTATAACTTGTTACTTATTCTGTGGTAAGCAGTGCCGTGAAACTGGGCCCATGTGTCAAACGCTGGACCCGACACTGGTTCACGCAGGTCCTGGACTACCCCAATCCCCACCACCACCACCCGGCCCATTCCCAACCCTGACTGTCCAATCTCCAATCAACCTGCACAATCCCCACCCCCAGCCACCCCAGCACACCCAACCACAGCCTATCCAACCCCGCTCGACAGTTTTCAGAGTTATGTGAAAGTTACTCTTCGTCTCATACATTTAACCTACAATTAAAAGTCATCCCAACAGGCGTGATACTACACGGAGGCAAGGGAGGAAAACGTATCCATGCCCCTAGTCATTGCCTTGGTGCCCCTTAAAATGGTTACGTCCATCATAAAGGTGCCCTTTACTAAAGGACAATGCGTTGCCCTTACAAGTATCAGTGTTTGCATGTTCATGGTTGGGGTATCTCGGTAGAGGGAGCCCTCTATTGTCGGAGAACACTTTAGGTATGGATCAATAACGAATTTACACCGTGATATTATGTTTTCCTTCAGCGGAGCCCATCCCACGTTTGGACTTCGTGTGATGCTTCAAGACTAATGATGATTAAAGAGGTTTACACTCTTAGTTCTGACTACGTCAGAGAATGATCACCTTATTCACGAGTTTGTTTAAGCATTCTCAAACAACATACACGTAGATTGGGAATGTGTGCATGATGTTTATACTATACGTGTAATGTAACAAGACAGTTAGTTTGCAGGCTCGGTTGGCTTCGCTTTCAAATACCAATGGAATTTTCAGTAACTATTTATGCCAAGTGAGGTTGTTACAATTTATATATATCGGGAATGAAAGGTCACCGTGGAACTATCGGATGTTTAGTCTTTTCTGGGGTTTATTATGCGTACAAAATGTATTATAAGCTGCGAAGTCCAGTTGTTAATAAATAGCAGACTCTCGTTTTTATGACAAATTAATGTGAATTGCACAGAACACTGAATCTCAAATAAAAGGTTGTATCTTCTTGGTCTGCTGCGTCCAACATGATTTTTTGAAATCTCTGGAGACCGCTTGTACACACACTTCATACTCGCATGAATGCGCCAACATCACTTTGACGCACTTGCAATCGGTGATGAGTAAATCTCCAGTGTATGTAGACCCCCTCACTATAATGTATAGTTGCAGCGGTGTCATGATTAATACCCGATGAGACGCGACTCGGGCTAAACATTAACATAGACCCAGAACAATCCATTACAGCAATATAAGGTGACCTATTTTTCCACATGTCTGCATGATTTGGCACCATCCATTATTGCTACGTTAAGCACAGCCAGACGAGCTTCGAATTAGGTTATATTATTGGGGGAAATGTTTTGAGCAAGACGCTCGCATTCTCTTCTTATGTTAATGCGCTGCTGTCAGATGACGTCGAGTTAACCATGAATCATACAATCTCCGTGGCGCCTTGTGCATGATATTTCGCTCACACTTGACGACTTTTCAAATCTGCTCCAACTTTAAGGTGCAAATTCTCAAATTCTCCTCGGCTGCCATGACAACTCAATGTTTTCCACCCGTGAGGGTTTCCAATGCATGTATTATCTTGCAAGGTTTTTTTTTCCGGGGATGTGGTTGAAATTCGATCAGATCTAGTCCAGCGTTACTGATCTTTAGTCGCGATGCTGGAGTTTTTTGCCATCCCTAAGAGGTGATTCAGTATTCACGAGTAATCGAGGGGGTTACCTTACGACCGCGGCCTGGTTTGTATTGTAGAACACACATGAATATGAACACATGAAGACAAAAAAAACCCAATTTAAATACAGTGCCAAATTGACTCTTTCTCTAAAAACTTCTTTCTAAAAATCGACTTCAGAGCCTTTTTAATGTACTGAACGGCTATTTCTTAAAAATCAAAAACCTAAAACCGCTTTTTGTTTTAAGTTTCACTGTCTGTTCTAAATAAGTCTAGCGCTACTTATACATTACTTTATATGAAAAAATAACTGCTTAAAATTAATCTTAAAAGCTGGACCTTTGTAACCAAGAATGTTCGGGTGACATGACTGGTAATTTTGTTGTAGACTATGTTACAAAATGCACTCAGTTCTCCTATGGATATACTTTGAAGGTTATACCGGTACCAAAAGGGGGAAATGCAACATTTGTCCTTCTAAAGCCATGCATTTATATAATTATCATAAACCGGTTGTCATGCCGTTGTCGTATAGCGCCTAATGTTGCCCGTTATAAAGCGTCAATTCACTTCAAGTTATTCAAAACTGATGCATTTGAATTTGATCCCGTTGATTCAGCGGTGTACCCAGTTTTCTTTTCAACCGGGGGGGGACATGGGGGTGGGGCATTGCTTTTCACTGGGGACCCAGGCACCACGTTTTTTTTAATGAATTACATGTATCTACATTTTTTTTTATGGGGGGGAGGGGCACTTGGGGAGGGGGGCGCTGGAAATTGTGGGGGAACGTCCCCCCCCCCCTCCCAACCCGCACTTGGGTAGGCCGCTGCATTGATTACGGTCCAAGAGTAAACTGATAATTATTTGGGTCAATCCTGGTTCGCTTAATAAGGGAAAATACCGAAGCTTTATCGGTTTCATTTTAATATGGTTGAGGCTTATTGTAGGTTATCGGTAATGGAAATCTGATATATATATATATTTTTTACTCTTCATTGTTCTGTGGTAATATCAGTGATGAATTTCACTTTTTTTTTCTTCGTATTTCCTCTTCACCTGTTTTTGTGCAAACCAAAATTGGGCAAATAGTAATTGGTGAAGGGTTGTAAACTAGTAAAATTTTGCGGGTACAACCATGTATAAATCTCTTTAGTGGCGGTTCTAAAAAGAGCTGGTGTGGTCTCGACGTTTCGAACAGTATACTCTGCTCGTCTTCAGTAGACTTACCTGGTGAGTCTGCTGCCACCTAGCCTTCCAAAGTCTCCCACGAGTAAGCCCTTTTTTTTTGGGGGGGGGGGGCTTCTATTCTGTGGATATGTTAGCCGGCATGGGACAATCATCAACAGGACGAGTGTTCGTCCATTTCTTTTTCTTTGTGTGATTTTTCCGATTGGTTGTTGGAAACGGTTCGTTAGCTTGCTGTCCTCTTTACAATCGATATGAGGCCATTCGATTTGTTTCTAAAAAGTGATTTGGGCATAAAATGTCACTGTCGGCAATGGCGAATTTACATCGCTTGTAAGTAATCGAGCTCACATCTCCAAGTATTTGACAAATAGTTCTTTTCAGTTTTTCTAAGGCAGGGGGTAGCAAACTTACTTTCTCATTCAGCATTTATAGGCGTAAATCTTCCTTAAGTTAATCTCTGGGTCGTTAATCTTCGCATCGTGTACCTTTTTGTGTATGTAACTCCATTCGGCATCTCGTCATAAGGTCCGGCTCCAAGAACGAACCTCAGAAACTCTTTGTCCCCTCTTCCGTACATTCTGTTTTTAATATGTTTATTTTTATTTGTCGGTTCTTAAATAGTGTTTGCTTTTTCATACGGGGAAAAAAAATGTGAGTTTGAATTGAAAAAAAAAAACTTATTTACTAATCGTTCACAGATCATTATTACGACGGTACACCCAAAGTAAATAACATGTTCAAATCGAAGATCGCATTTTTTATATTGAAAATAATGAAAACGCCACTTGTGTTGTTAAAATAAAATTTAAGACGAAAAATATGTTCGGAAAGCTTTATAAGTTTATTGTTTTACAGGCATGTGTGCTGCTAGATCGGTATATATTTCGTGACCCGCTTTTTTCCCCTTTTTTTCATGGCCAAATCTCGTTAATGCAATGATGTAAAACTCAGGATGTTGTTGCATGTTCCAGTTGAATGAGCTGAAACAATGAAAACATAAAATATAATTATCATTTTTTTCCTTAAGCAATGATGACTTGACACAACGAAAGCATTGATGCGTTTAGAGTACCGGCAGGCAAAGTATTATAAGACGAGATACTTGAAATCATTTCCTACTTTTGTATTAACGAATGTTTGTAATTGCTGGGTACTTTTGAAAAACAGTGTTTCACTGAAAGATTTCCTAAAGATAAAAAGAAAATAAATAAATAAAATAATTTACAACCTTTTGACCTCTCGACCCCTTAGTCTGAACGGGTCTTGTTCACAAATTGTTCTCGTCTCTTTGGGCATGTTAAGACTTTTGTTACTGAAATGTCTACATTGATATAAAACGACACTAATCTGGGGTAAGTTTACACTGATTTTTATTTTTTTATTTATTTATTCATTTGTGGGTTTTTTTGGTGGTAGAAATACAATTTCACATTTTACGTAGAAATGCAATTTTACATTTCACATTTTCCTTGAGAAGAAGTGTTTGAAATGAAGTTCATAGCCACAAGTCAGAAATGTGTAAAACTTGCACTTTCTTGTATAAGGTTGATCGAAATGTTTCTATTTTTCAAAATTGTCCTTGCTAAGTTGCTCCATTATTATTTTTTTTTTCATTTCTGTTTTCAAAGCATTAGTAATAGTAAATAAGTGTCTATAACGCCAATGGAAAAGGAACTTGGCTCAAAGAAACACGCCAGTTAAATAGATATAATCCCAGAAAGGTTCCAATTGTTTTATATTGCAGAAAGAGAAACTGCATAAGAATGTACATTTTTTGCCATAATGTTGTCTCCAACTCTCGGCCATTCTACTCGAGCCGGAAGATATGCAAACCTGATAAATAAGTTGATGTCACGCCAGGTCCTGCAGCGCGGAAGATGCCATTATCGCCGTCTCAATAGGGATGGCTTGCAAGAGCGGCAAAGAGCATCCACGTCTCCCCCGTAGGAGCTTAAGAGGTACCGGGGGACACCATGGGTGACGTTACTGCCAGGTCAACACTGCCGGAGAACTCACACCTCTCTCTCTCTCTCTCTCTCTCTCTCTCTCTCTCTCTCTCTCTCTAGTACTTGTTGAATTTATTAGTTTCAACCAGGGCTTTGAATGTGGGAGACCGAAAACACTTACTAATGGGTTAATTTTGCACGAGTATTCAAAACGGGGTTTTGGCTCGGAATGATAATAATTTGAGTGCGGTCGTCAATCAGTCGCTGATAAACATTGACAATAATGCGCGTTTATAATAATAATAATTGTTTGTCTCACGATGATTTCCTAATAATAATAATTGTTTGCCTCACGATCATTTCAGAATGTCTGGAGAGGTAGAGAGAGCTTGAAAGGGACGAAAAACGTAGCATTTGTTCTGACCTCTAGACTTCCATGTAGGGTCATGCAGAGATTGCAAACCTCTATTAGTGAAGCAGCTTTTTATAATCTCGTAGATAATGAAAAGGGCTCATTTCCAAGTTAAGCTCCTCCCCTTTACTCGTATAGCACGCAATATATATTTATATATTCATATTTCACATGTAGCTCGTTTGAATTGTAGACGGGGATCAACTTGTAAACTGCAATGACCTGATGCATAATGTAAATGCAATTCATATTTAAAGTACTTTTGACGCATCATGTCAAGTCTTTCTGTTGAGATCAAAAATAAGAAAATATTTTTTTGTGAACGTTCCTGGGGGAAAGTAAGGGTTATTGGAACCAGTTTTGTGATCGGAGTAGCAGTTGAAATAAGAATGAACTGTGTATATTTACTCAACTTTATATCCTATTTTTAGTTTTTTTGTGTGTTTTTAATCACAGCCTTTTATCTGCACAAATCAAGATGTAATAAAGCCAACCTATGCAAATTTCAGATCATTTCAAATGTATTCAGCATACATTCTTGGGCAGAGTTTTGGTCTCACATGAGACGAAAACCATTGTTCGACCTTATTTCGTTTATTATTAGAAAACAATAACACTTCAAGCAGAAATATTTCAAGGATAGTTTTCTACCATCATTATTTTTATATATGTAAATCTGTGAACGTTCGTGTTTTTCTTTCTTACCAATGTTGAGCTGGGGCTTTACGAAGGTAGCACCGAGGATTGTGCAATTTATTGTTTTGTTCAATAACACCTCAATCGGCCTTCATTATGCTGGTACATTACTAATGAGTCCCCTGCAAAAAAGTAAAATAAAAAGATAAAAATCAATGTCTAAATTGAACGCAAAATTTTAACGAATTGCAAATAGGGGCCTAGATAAATTCAAATTTAGCCCTACGCTGTTTGTATTTTTTTTTTTTTTTTTTTTTTTTGCAAACAAGTTTATGTTTTTTTTCATATTGTTCTATAAAATTTGAAGAACTGTTCCCACTCATTAACGGTTCAACGGTTTGACCGAGCAATCGTTGTTAACAACTTGGCGCACTAATTTGCTGGTATATCAGTTTAACTGATTTACATCACGTGAAACGAAAAATAAAATAAAAATACCGGTACCGGATTACATTGAAGTTAAAAGGTGGTTGTCGTTAACGAATGGAAACGGTGGGAACTTGGTTTCGACCCGTCTCTAATCGTCCAATATGCAGCATATGTTACTCATGGCTTCGCAACAACTGAGCATTTGTTACTGTGGTGAACAACTGAACATTTATTACTGAAGTGAAGACAAATTTACCGTGTGTGAATTGATGATGTATAAAAATTGGCAATGCCGTACAATCACATTTTCTTAAAGCCCCAGCTCAACATTTAAACTGACTGTAAATGCTTCCATTCTTTGCACAAATCCAGATATGTGTAATAAAACCAACCTGTGCAGATGTCAGCTCACTTCGTTGTTTCATTTGCGAGAAAACAATAAAAGTTTAGCAATTTTGCACGCATTCCTGTGGACTGAGTTTTCGTCTCACTGAGACAAACACTAATTGTGGATCTTAGGCTATTTCATTTATTATTCAAAAACGAGAACACTTTAGGCAGAAATATTTCAGGGAAAGATTTCTACCATCATTATCTTTATACCATGTGAGGTATATGTAAACCTCTGAGCATTTACCGTATGTTTTTCTTCTTACCAATGTTGAGCTGGGGCTTTGGACCGCGTATCTTTGGGGAATTCTTAATATTCCGGTCAGTTTGGGTTAAGCTTGGGACGTTTCGGGTGTCAGTGGGCGGGAACATATCCCTGAGTATATCGAAATAATAATAATAGTATCAATTACAAGTCATCCACTTAGGTTTACATGTACACGTCTAAATATTTCATGTTCAAAGTTATGATCTTGGTTTATTCAGATTGTAAGTAAAAATATGTAAGTTTAATGGATTTATTGATAGAAAAACCATTGGTGCTGAAATCTGGAACTGAAAACCGAATGCGTTCGTGTATTTATTTGTTGATGCTTTCGAGGATGAACGCGATCGAACAAACTACAATTCCCTCCCACCACCTCAAACCTGCCAACGTGAAAACCAATTTAGCACTTTCCTAAACCGATGAATAATTTTGTTTCATTGTTCGTGAAATTCACCTTTCGATAACAACACATGGACTCCAGCGATCAGCTGCCTACTCCGGGCAACGCGCTCCGCCCGTCCATGCTCATTGGAGCTGGTACCCAGGATTTTAATTGTACCACCTTGACATCATTTGCTGGTTTTTAATTACAATTTCACCAGATCGATGCCATGCCTCCAGTATAGTTCCAAATTGAACTGTGTGATTTCGAGATGATATAAAGTATATATAGCTCAAAAGAACAAATATATATAGACCCTTGATTGACAGGTGAATTCGGGTTTACACTCTGGAATGTTCTATGTTTTGTAAATAGTATATGGAAACTAGTTGCTTTTGGGGGATTTAAGGCATTCGCTTATTATTCCTCTCGTTTAGTTATGTACAATTTGCAAGGTGGACAAGATTTGAATAATTTGTGTGGCAGGTATACAAGGAAACTACGGCAGTTCAGCGATTGCAGCCATGTATAAATATAATAGAAGCGATGGTTCTCAGACAGACCACTATATAAAACAAATAAAACAGACAGTAAGTTTACGGTGATTTACGTGGCCGCGCATCAGTGCCGAACAATTACCGTTACATTTACAGGTACGGTTATACTTAAACGGATGCGGCTGAAAACATCTGCTCAACATAAACGGTATTCGACATTGTATTGTCACAATTAAAAACTGGCTATTGTAGTTGAATATTTACGTTCCGAATACGGTGCATTTTTTTTAACGTTATTTTTTTAACGTAAATTTTACGCCAATTGTTTGACAGATGAGTCACCGTAGAATTACGTACAGGGAAGTGGTGAAATTTATTTGACGCCTGTTTTTTACGACCGTTCCTTCAATAAGTTTGATATAATATCATAGCTGTCAACCGTAAACTAGTTTCCTCGCAAAAAGATTGTGACATGGTTTTAAAAAAAATGTGTGTTAACCCCGTTAAAACTCGAGATTGAAACTGTCAGTATTGAGGTAACTCGACCTTTCCGTTCACCCTGGAGAGATGTGTTTTATTTATAATCCCTCCATGCAATCAATACAATCACATAAAACAGTTTCGTTTTGTGATTGATAGCTGTAGCTGGGCTGACACTATGTTTTAATTATGCCGTCTGTTGGGTGTGATTAAAGGTAAAATAAGGGATTAGTAATCATCGAACAACATTTGAAAGCTCTCTGATTTGTAAAGTTTATCATTATTATTGCCATCTCATCCAGAAATTGACTTCCGTTTGTGATAAATAGTTCCCGATAGACGCCATCTTAACGGGCAACTTGGGTTTTGGCTTAGAGCCGCGTCAAGCGTTGAAACTTTTCTATGCAGGCAAGAAGTGGTTCACTGACCAATCATGGAAGGATTTTGATAAAATTCCCCCTTGCCTTGCGCGGTATTTATGCACAACGCATAGTTGTGCGTAAACAAAATGATTGATTTGTCCGTAAAGATGGCTGACTTTACACCGTCTGACGTCAAGTGGGATATATCTACACTGCCAAAGTCGAGGTGATGGCATTTGACGGATAATTGTTATAATTGCAGAAATCTCTATAGCAAAACTTTTTTTTTTTACTGCAACGTGACCACCTTTTGGATGCATTTTCACAGGTTGGTTGGACTGTGTGATTATTAAAAACTAGAGTAGGCTCGCGGGAATGGTTTTACACCTAAATATAACTCTAATACGTTAACACTTAAATGATGCAACGAGGGAAAAAATGTGTCGGGGAAACAAACACATAAACCAAAGATAATGTTACTGCAGCGAAGTCACATTGTCGATAGCCGGCCCCTCTCGAATTCGGTCTGGGAAATGCAAGCTTTGTGGACTTTGTGGAAAACCAACCTGTCTTGACGTTTTGTACCCTCTAACCAAATTTCGAATGTAATTACGTTGTTCAAAAAACAAATAGTGAAAGTGTTGTGTTTTTTTTTCTTTCTCGATATCATTCAAAGGAACATAATATTTTTTCCTCATAATATTTCAGCGTAAATTTAAAGGTATGATTCTTTTCATTTTCTCTTCTTTTTTAATAGCAGTTTCATTTCAGTTTTTCAGTTTCGAAAAAACAATAACATCCTTTTGAGTAACGGTGTCTTTCTTATCGGGGATTTCTTGCAGGATTGTTACGCACCATTATGTTCGACATTGAACGATATGTCCGACAATAAAAATGTTGAACCATGTTGAACCAAATCAAAATAAGCACGTCCATGAACGACACGCACCACTACGTCCGACATGGACTATTTTGTCCGACGACAATTTTGAGCCATTATGTCCGACGGACACAATGGTTTGTCGTACTCAATGGGTTGGACATCTTGCTTTGTCGGACACATTGGGCAGGACATAATGGCTCTGCGGACACAGTGGATCGGGCTTAATTGTGTGTCGGACACAATGGGTCGGACATAATCATACGTCAGACACAGTGGGTCGGACATAGTGGTTCAAAATTGTTGTCAGACATAGTCCATGTTGGACGTAATGGTGCATGTCGTTCGTTGACGTGCATATTTTGAATATGGGAAATATATCCAAATGGGTCTCAAAATATTTCTCTTTCAATTTCGGGGGATGATTGCTCAGCACTAGCCATTGTCTCTCCACGAGAAGATTTTAATCCACGAAGTCGTGATACAAAATTTGTCGGTAATGCTCGAAAAAAAAATGAATGAATAAGTTTACGATCCAGAAGCTTATTTTTTTGAAGTACACTCTCAATTCTCCTTGGTCAGAATTGACCCGGTTTCTGGTCCAATGGGACCTGACCCTTTTCTGGTTCACACTGACCCGGACTTTGTGTCAAAATGACCCAGAAATGGGTCAAATTGACGCAGAATCGGAGTTAAAATCCCATTTTCCTGGTCAGTCTGACCCAGAAATGGTTCGGGCTCCCTGGGATCCAGAATCTTGGTCAGCTCTGACCCAGGAGTTTCTAGAGTGTAGCATTTTCCATCATTTTGAGCGTAATGCCTTATGCGAAAAGAAATCTACCTGTTTCTTAATTCGGATTGCCAGTAGCAATGTTTAGGGGCTGGTGAACCAAATTGAAAGTCAACAAACCAAGGGACATAATAATGGACCATTATTTGAACAAGCTATAAAAGTCATGACCTTCAAAGCTTTGATTTACAGAAAAAAGTTGCAGGCTTGACTTTTTTTGTACACGAGGCTTGGCACATGATTTTCTCTCTATTTAGTGTAGTACACCTATATCCGATATAACCTGACGTAACATAAACCATTACCCGTGACCACCCTTTTTGTGTGTGTTTTTTATTATTAATTTTGATGATATATAGAAGAGTCATTGGTGTATATTTTCTCTTCAAGTAATAAGGAGGGGGCTTCCCAATAATAAAATAACATCTTACCAATTACACACACGAAAAAATTGTTACCATCATATATTAAATTTGCCAGGTCCGATTTTTGGCCGATTTGACCCGAAAATTTAGATTTACATTTTTAAATAGCTAATTTTATACATTCGAGAAAATTATAACCTTTCATTTGTGGTAATTAAACACTACAAGATTCTCCAATTGAAAACTAAATATGAACTATTGTCGGGATCCCCACATTATCTCTCGTTCTTCAGCCACGCACAAACAATATTGCATGTTACATGTAGTCTGTGCATTGTCCGTGGCATATGCGAAAGTTTCTGTAAGGTTTTCGTTTTGAAACGGCATCAGCTGTCAAAATTCGCCCAGAGGAAAAAAAACTATTGTAGGGTTAAATATTCTTTCGGTGAAAATCGGGCCATGCAACTGTAAATCCATAGTTTTCACATTAACAGAAAGATTATGTTTCATACATTTTTTTGCAAATTTAACATTTTCACTTTGGTGGCTATTTTGTTAACATGCTAACGTACTCTATTGGTTTACTTCGTCCATCGTCTGGACCTAGATGTAGTCCAGGGTGCCCTTTGACGGGGAGATATACATTTCGTCTCCGAACTTCGTTTGTTTCATCTCAAAACATGATTGCCATCTTAGCCGGCTTTTGTGTCGCCTACGAAAACATCGGGCAGTCGGCATAAACCCTCCCGGCGGATACCCGCTTGGGAAAGTCTCACCGCGATAGAATGTTTGCTTTCCAAATAAAAAAGTAGGCTTGATATCAAGTTAGGATTGCCAAGGGAAAATGGTGAAGGTTGTAAATAAAAACTTGATCTAATATGCTCCGATTTAAAGTAGACCATGCTTGGATGATTGGAATAATTGTGCATAGTTTATGCATCAATTATTGTGTGCAAAACTCAAATGTTTAACTATAGTAATAAGTGCCTATCCACTATCATGTAAACCCGTTTTCGTTGGTATCCCTGTAATAAACAATAGATTGAAAACCTAATATAAAACCTGTATCATAATATAAAATCTATTTCAGTATTTATAAAACCAGCACTTTGTCTTTGAAGGGTAAATATAAATTTAATTTTGCGCAATGCAAGATCTATAAAGAGTTATAGATCTATAAAGAGTTATCTATTTTTCTCTGTCAGTCCGTGATGGCGTCTCTGTAACAGTGTACCAATTATTGCGGCTTTACGCATAGGTATTAGAATCACATGGGCAATTTTTTTTTGGGGGGAGCACTGTGGACAGACATCGACTTTTCATTGACTGTCTGCAAAGTTCACGTCTTTGCATGCTTCTCTGTTTTGCGTCATTAACCCATTTAGTATGTGGGATTTGAAACTTTGCATGGTGGAGAGACGGTCTAGTGAGAAATGCGGTAATCCATGTGCATGAATTATCTCTCCCAGATTTGTGGTGGTTCTGAAAAGAACTGGTGGTGTAAGAACTACTCCACTGTGCATGTAGTTTTGGCTGGTAACCGTATTTTTGTAAACATTTTCTTAAGCTTTAGCAGGTCTATGAGATTGGGCACTGACCACAGTTGATCCAATTCTGGTTACACACATCACGCAATGTATTTGCAATGGGTCGGCTTATATTTAATACCAGACTGAGGCCGAATCGCCTGGTGATTCCGTACAACTCGACACAAACCTATGAGAACTCAGCGATAACATCTGGATGAATATCGTTTTCATATCCCATGTTAAAGAGGGGGCTCCAAGGTCGAACTCAGTTTTGTGATGCACTCATTTTCTAATAGATCGTCTAGAGTCCTTATGAAAGTGGGGGGAAATATTACAAGTCACTATTCCTCACGTTAAAATGGTGTCAAATGCCAATGTACTTGATACCCTTCCAAAATTATCCGATGACGTCACATTTTATAGAGTCTGTACATTTATGTACATGATTTGTTTTCTTCTTCTATTTCATTTATTATTGTTGTCGTTATCTTTTTTTATAAATGTTTATATTCAAGTTATTTTTGATATTTAATTAATCAAAATGAAATTGAATTTGACCTTTTGACTGACGCAAAAAGTTCCTCTTTGGAATGTACAGACTCATTTGTTGTTGATATTCAGAGACGTCATGTTTCAAATCTCGTTCTAAAAGAGTATCAACTAAAATGACATTTTAAAGCTTTTAACGCGAGGTTAGGAGACTTGTAATTTGTTTTTCATTTACACAAGGGCTCTATCTGTTGGCGAATTAAAGCAACACAAAACTGAATTGGACCTTGGAGCCTTTCTGTAACGCTATCAAGAGACCTACACGAATAAATTAATCTTAAAATCTTCTCTGTATCAAAGGGCCCCAGTTCTACTACGGTAAACACGATTTTTCAAAAGAAACTGTGCCTTGGTTCGTTCACAATAAAAAAAAACTGGGACTATAATTACCATCAGTATACTGATCACGTTTCCCCTCTTCCGTGTTCCCGTTCAAGGTCTTCAGAAAGGAACAGAGAGGCTGGGACCCGACCTGCTTTATAGATCAAACACTTCAAGAAAACCAGGTACGGCACCGCGGGATGAGACGGTTGGCAGTAAGGTCTGCCTGCTGGAATTGTAAAGGAAGGGTCTGGTACAAAAATTAACCATTTGCAAAAAAACATGAACGCCGTCGAAAATCAACCCACTGCAAATGCATTGCGTAATGTGTGAAACCAGACGTGGATCCGTTGTGGTCAGTACCCAGTTTCGTAGACCTTAACAAAATGGTGCTTACCAAAATGCGGTTACCAGACGAAATAACATGTCACCTGTACCATCTTTGACTGGTATCCTGCTTGCTTTTGCTGAAGCAGAAAATGTTCAATGGTTTCTGCTTAATTAAAATCTAAGGTGGCGAGGGGCGGCCGTAGGGGGCTTCCTGCTTGAATCTTAAAGGTAATATCTGGAAACTCTTCGATTCTTGAAAAAGCATCAACCGTTGTCGGTTGTTTTCCCTAAGCGTGACTCCCTATAAATTGTGTAATATTCTCAATGCTTGGTTGTATGGTGTGTGTGGTTGTGTGTGTACTCTTCCATAAAGCTATTGCATTATCATTTCAAAGGTGTATTTGTGTAACTTTGAAACAAATATGTATTAACACACCAAATCAATTTAATATTTGGGCTTGTATTTAAGAATTTGGCGTACAGTGGATATATTTTACATCACGTAACGCTATACAGGATGTTGTTCTTGATATCTTTCTCCGTGAAGAAAGCTTGAACAAACTCGCTCGAAACTCAATCAATATGTAAGCGTTTTCATGCAGGAGGACGCATCTGTTGTCGGCTTTCGGGGTAATAACAACTTAACATTTCTTCTTCTTTTTTAATCGTTAGTTAGAAAAATACCAAATAATAGTCTTAAACATTAAGTGTTTTTGGTTCCATCTCATGAACTTCTCTTTTTACCTGACGATAAGTACAGTCACGGGAAGAGAACGTTCATTTCGTTTTGAATTCTACGTGTGGGTTAGTTTTGCATACAGTGACATGGAAACCCTTCTGATCTGAGACTCCAAACTTGATTTTAATTTGCCTTCGTGTTATGTTTGAAAATGAAAGTTCTTATAACATTCATTCAAAAAAAAGGAAGGACCATCACCGTTTCATTTGTAGATCAAAAAAAAAAAAATTCCCGGTTCAAGCTTTTCGTCAACCAAAAATAAACGCTCGCTGTGAGAAAGGATGTTCAAAACGTGTAGCCATTATTCACTTTTTCTTTCATGTATCATCAATTTAAAAAAAAAATGGTGAAGGTGTGTGCTCTGAGTGTTGATTATTGAGATCCAATACGTTTATGCTCACTCGCATTCAAACCTAGAACTTTCCCTGTCAGTTCTTTTTATTTTCATCATTATTTAAAGAGTGAGAATGCTCGATTTTTTCTTCTGTGTGTCTCTCTCTCTCTCTCTTGACGCCATTTTTCCCTCTGTTTAGCATTCCCTTTAAATCTGGGGACGTTTTCATGAAAATTCATAGCAGGGAGAGTTGAGAGCCTAGCCTGCCGTCTGACGTTGGGGCATCTTGAGTTTATTGTTGGGGGAAAGTAGCTGGGAGCAAGACTAGATGTAAAGAAAAACCATAAATACGAGGTAACGCAGGGACTGGCTGAAAGGTCAAGGGGTGCATGGAGAGGCTTGGGATCGCGTCATAACTACAGCATATGTATGCATATGGAGAGTATGGTATATAGGGGAAAAAACATTCGTGGGGAGATCCATATTTCAGGCAAAATTTCTATTTAGATTGCGTGGGGGAAAACAAGGTAAAGAGCGAAGCATGCATTCTTTGTGCTGAGTGATGAAAAGGGAATGAATATAATTCACAGCGTGGATTCTATTTTCGTTTCTTTTTCTTCTTCTTTTTTTCTCTCTCTTTAATTTGTGGGCTGCCAAAGCTGTCCCCATTTCACAATGTGAATTTGAAATACAAGCTTCCCATCACTATTCAGAACCAAAACGTCAAAATACGCGAAAGCACATCGCCACACTGAATTGTTTTTTACCAATAAAAATTGTCTCGTTACAATATTTAAGATGAGTGATGGTTATACTAATGATGGGGTCGGGAGTGGGGGCAAAGAAATACGACAAATTAAGTGGGATGGCTCCACAAAGATTACATTTCTATATACCTGCTTTCTAATCAACATCTCACTTGAAGTATGGCACCGATTCGTATACCCGTAACGTGTGTGCCTGTATAGACGAACCAGGTCATCTTCAAAAGATTACAAGAATTATCTTGCAAAAAATCCGGGTATATTTGTTTGTTTGTTTGTTTGTTTGTTTGTTTGTGTGTTTGTTTGTGTGTTTGTTTGTTTGTTGGGTTGTTTGTGTGTTTGTTTGTGTGTTTGTTTGTTTGTTTGTTTGTTTGTTTGTTTGTTTGTTTGTTTGTTTATTTGTTTGTTTGTTTGTTTGTTTGTTTGTTTGTTTGTTTGTTTGTTTGTTTGTTTGTTTGTTTGTTTGTTTGTTTGTTTGTTTGTTTGTTTGTTTGTTTGTTTCTTTGTTTCTTTGTTTCTTTGTTTCTTTGTTTCTTTGTTTCTTTGTTTGTTTCTTTGTTTGTTTCTTTGTTTGTTTCTTTGTTTGTTTCTTTGTTTTTGGGGGGGGTTCTTCTTTCTTCTTCTTCCCTCTCTTACTCTATCTCTGGCTCGTCTGCTACGGTGCGATTGTATCGAAACTATTATCGCGTGAACTTAAATAATACAGTTTCATTACCAACGTCAACCATTTAAAATGTTGCACTGAATACCTCACAAGCTTGACGAGGGTCGGGTTGAAACTGCAGCTGTCTTATTGATATTGAAACCAAGGAATCGTCACAAGTGTCTAACGGTGCTTCAACCCCAACCATGTTGAAGGCCGAACCATACGATTGTGTAATGATTAATGTTAGGGATGTTTTGTTTTTGTTTTTTCGTTCTGGGATGT
This sequence comes from Marthasterias glacialis, assembly GCA_911728455.2. Lineage (NCBI taxonomy): Eukaryota > Metazoa > Echinodermata > Asteroidea > Forcipulatida > Asteriidae > Marthasterias > Marthasterias glacialis. The sequence continues at coordinate 11,398,114 of OU452229.1, forward strand.
AGTTATGGTCAGGAATGTACCGTGGTTATGTTTATGAATACAGTTATGGTTAGAGATTTCATTATGGTCAGAGGGACAATTTGAATGATGGTTAAAGTTATGATAAATGTTGTCATATCAGTGCGCTTCCTGTCGCTTATAGCTGTGTTTTAAACATTTGGAGAAAGTTATAAGCTCTCACGAAAAAGTCCGCCAGCTAATACGTGGTATTTAGTCAAAACTAAAAATGAATTATTGTTGGCTTCAGCCATGTATACAAAACCACTTTGCATGTTAGCTGTGTGATATTTGCATTGTCCGTGGCATATGAGAAAGTGTCTGTGTGTTTTTTCGTTTTGAAGCAGCATCATCTGTCAAAGATCGTTCGGAGAAAACGATTCTTTCCTCGAAAAGCGGGTCATACAACTATGAGAAAGGATCAGTCCTACTTGTCAGGAAGACAAACTTTGAGTTGTTACAAATCGAAAACCAAGTTGGGTCTAATTCAACGTATATGTATGGTTTACTCCCGAGAGGGGGCTTGGGGTAGGGTTTGGGGAAGAAATCCAAATGGGAGAGACGGTACAGACAAAAGTTGTTCGTGTTGGTGACATACCATCAAATCAGCTTAATGCGTTTCGTGAACTGATGAAGAAATAAAATGTTTTCAACATGAAACTGCCGGCAAGTTAGCATGACATTTGCGTTACTGGCAATATGTCAGTAGATTTTGCTCCCCCAAGTCAATATGTTACATGAGTTATGTCTATTTATTGGGTGAAATGGATTTTGTTTTCTTCTCGCAACCACAACGTCTCTCTGGTATAGTTGTAGCATGGTACGATGGCAAAAAAACACACCAAAAAACAGACAAATATTTACCACGGCCATCAATGTTTAACCTCAAATTAATTGTAAAAATGTGGCAAACAGTATAACCCCAAAAATTACCCCATGTGCTATAAATATTTTAAAGGTGCAATACAGGATTGGTGTACATTGATTATGAAGTTTTTACCGGCACCGATCTTCTGACTGAAATACTGTCCAAGTCGAGAAAATAGAATTTGAATACCCCGATTTTAATTTCGATTGTAACAATCGAAATTAAGGACACTGATGTGTTTACATGCTGAACACGGTTTCTTCTTCTTTATTTTCTCCTGACTCGGATTACGGACTGAGCCCAAATTTTCACAGTTTTTTCATATATATTGAGAAAACTGCACTTTTTCCTTCTTTATTTACGCAAGTTCGCCCCGAAATTAGGCTAAAAGCCACTCCTGGTAAGGGGCTACAAAAAGAGGCACTTGTGTCCTTGGACAAGACACTTAACTGTGATTGCTCCTTGGCGTTTATGTCCTAAATTGAGGATCCTGCCGAGTAACGAAGTAGACGTGGAAGTAAAAGTAGAACAGCGTCAGGAGGTAGAAACTTCCGAGCTCGATAAAGACAACCAACTCGCATGGAAGCACTCAGTGCAATGCCTTAGATATACCTCTCCCAACTGGCATTACCGGAGATGTCAAATCCCAGAAGGCGAAAATCTCATACCTCAGGCAAAGTTGATGGGCCAATATGAATGGATTGAAATTTATCATCTCTGGAGCAAGAAAAAGACAGTATAGTTTTCTTTGCGATAAAGCTGACAGTAAGACACCAACCTCACAGCGAGAAGTGTTGGAAGAATTAGGGGGAACACAGTAGAGGGTTGAACCGTCGACATACATGGCAAGCTGAAACAAAACTTCATCAGGTAAATTCATTAATGTAGACAAGAAAGAGAGTAGGACCAAGTACTTGCAGTTGGAAAGGAGAGCAGCAATTATAGATAACATTCTGCCTGACACACCATATGACTGAAGCTTTTGGAGCAGGCCAGCATAACCATACTTTGTCGAAGGACTTTGAGATGTCCAAGCCTACAACACGAGCCTCAACCCTGCGGTCTGAGGCCCTATTAGAATCATCAGTAGTTAGGGAGAGCAGATCACCGGTTGAACGGGAATGTCGAAACCCATCCTGGCAGTCAGTCAGAAGGTCATTGTCATCCAAGAATCCAAGGAGCTGTTTGTTCACAAAACATTCAAAGATCTTGCTCAGATACGGGAAAAATACTAATAGGACGATAATTAGTAGATTCAGAACGCTCACCAGCACCCCCAGGGACAATGGGTGCCACTTTCCAAGATAAAGGAAACACGGAGACTGCCCATCACTTATTAAATAGCTAGGCGAGAATAGGTGAAAGTTCTGGGGCACACATTTTCAAAACAATTACTGGGATTCCGTCAGCGCCAGTAGCCTAGGAGACGTCCAAGGTATGAATAGTCGGGCAATCTTCGTTGGGGTGATAAGAGGATTAGATACTACAGTGGCTGTGTGGGATGGAAAAGCAGGAAGTGGATGCCTCTCATCATTGAGTGTGGAGTTGAATACAAAGTTGTCAGCGAACAGATTTGCCTTATCTTGAGGAGAAGTGAGAACTTCAGGTCCATGAAAGAGAGGAGGAATGGAGGACTTGTTGCGATTAAGTACACTATTGGAAATCCGCCAAAAGTCCCTGGAACCAAGCCGCTGTGCTGAAAATGGAATCGGCTATACAGAGTTTGCATACTGCAGCTTAATAGCATCCTCTAGAACTCTCTTACATCGATTTCGAGATTTATGGAAAAGACGCTTACTAACCGAAGTTCCTGAGAGATGATATTTCTTTTAAAAAAATGGTTACGATTGGCAATTACTTTCCTGCAGTCTTTCTCAGCTCCCTGGGGAGTATACAGCCCTGAGCTGCCGTTGCGCTCCAAAGGCTTTTTCAAATACAATATCAACTTCTACCCTCGCAGGTACCCATTTATACCCCGGGGTGAAGAGAAGCAATTATAGTAAAACATCTTGCTCAAGGACACAAGTGTCATGACCGGGACTCGAATCCACACCCTGATGACTTGATCACCAGAACTTGAGTCCGATGCACTAGACCGCTCGGCTATGACACGCTACCATCAGAAGCACGGTCCGGAATATGGGTAGGGGTCGAAACGATCTGAGTACTAGATCCTAGGAGATGGAACAATTATATGTTGCAATACCAGGAATGTCAATATTACGAGAATGGGTCAGCCACTCCTTGTGGTGAACATTGAAGTCACCAAATACCATGACTTGAGACGAAGAGTGGTGAGAAATAACAGAATCAATGCTATCAGAGATGTCATCTAGCATTGCGCAGGATGATGACGATGAAGGTGAATGACACAGAGCCAAATAGATCAATTGTGGCATCGAATGGAGAAGTAGTCTGGTTCCCAGACCCAAAAATCTCCGACTATTCTCTGTCAATTTTAGGGTCCAGTATCACCCAAATGTCACGTGACGAAAATATCCGAAATGCTCCGAACTCGTTGTCGTTAACGTTCGGACAGTGTCGTTAATGGTTGGACATTTCTTTTTCCCCAAAAAAATTCAACACTATGAATATATTTTTAACATTTTTACAAACTGATTTATTTGAAAGTAAACAAAGCCCGTCATCAGCGCTTTCTTTTTATCCAATGACATTGTCCACCGTTGGTGAAAAGTATGGAATATTTATTTATGTTGGGTCATAATCTATGTTTAGCTGTGGATGATGCCTGACGTAAGATTTTTAACAAGAGTGGTCAGGGAATCTTTGGTCAGACTACACACAATTTGTCGATAACAAGACCAGCATGCACCTCGTTACACGGCTTAACGCGTGTGTTCACACATACCCGTATACAGGTATATGGGGACGCGTAAGAAAGTATTGGCGAAGTTGTCTATGTATAGTACAATGTATTGACTTAAAACAGGCTGTAAAAATGAAACAACTGTTGCTTTCAAAACATTTTCATTATGTTCGTCCTTTACAAGCTCAAAAAAGAAGTTGTTTGCGCGAAAACAAAAGCAATTCTTGACACATTTTATTTTTATTTTTAATTAAAAAACCCAGCCAAGGATCGTCCACAACAACTAGAGCTGTTTTAATTAATTTGGTGCCCGCTTCGTTCCACGTGTGAATGACCTCGAATCGACACATGGTAACATTCTGGGAAAAAAACACAAGCTGAGTTGGACGGAAATACTTGTTCAAAGCTCCGTTATGTGCTTGTGCCCTACGTGCTGGTGTCCCAAAATGTCTCTCTAAACGATAACGCTCCGATTGATACGATATGAATATTCATCATCACTTAACATCATCACGCTGTGCTGCATTTGAATGAGCGCAATAAGGCAAATAACTCTTATTAATTTATCTAAAGGCAAGGTCCAGCAAAGGTCTCTTGGGAGAGCTTTTGTTTTTTGGTCAATAATGTGTCCCAGATAGAAGGAAATTTTTTTTTTTTTTTTTATGTGGGTTAATATGATTATTTGTGTTAATATATTTATGGTTTACATGTCAATGGAATGTAAACTTAAATGCATAGTTCCACAAAAACAAACAGGTCTAGAAAATGACACCTCATTGCATATTCTCTGACCTCAACGAACCTTTGGAATATGACAACTTGACTCGAGTGACATCTTGGCCGTATGGTGACTGCTGTCAGTGGGATTGGGTGAACCATGAGGTAATTACGCTAATGTATTTCCCATCGAGGGAAATGCGATGGATTCAGTTCACCTACACATTTAGGAAATCATTATACCTGTAGGCGATCGGTAATTTATGATTTTTTTCTTCTTTATCAGCACTTTCCAAAAGAAAAACAAATAACTTGAGGTAGTCCTACGGAATTGAAGCGAATCCCTCAAATAAAGCACAGGGTTTTATTGTTGAAGCATTTCTCAAATACAGCGCTGTCATCATGCAGTAAGGCCTACACTGTAGTAAGAACTGCGCGCCTCCGTTGTCTAAAAAAACCCACATATGTTAATTTCGTGTTATTGAGTCCGGCTTTATAAATAAAGTGAATACATTATGACAATTTATTTACTTTACTGTTTAAAATTGCATATGCAATATTTCACCACGCGTATTGTGCCCTGAGTGGTAATGTGCCTATTTCAATATATAGGTTTAAATTTTCGCTGTAGTTTTTAACTACCATTTTAGTTATTGCTTTTACTCTGTCATTTTTAACATTTTAATGCGCATCTGAGCATATATTTTCCATGCAACTTGCGCAATAGAAATGAATAAATTATTAAGGTCGGAAATGATTGCGATTCCAGGCTAAGTATTGAAACCGTTTTATTAAGAGGAAAGGTCACCTCAACGGATTCAAATATTTCACGCTATCTCTGAGCTATGTCTTGAAGACAGCGGCAGAACCAGGGTTAAAATGGGTTTTTTTTCTACTAGGGAATTTCTGGTCAATTGAACTGTAGTTTCCGTTTTCATTTTCAAATGGAGGGCACCGGGGGCGGGCACGGATTTCAATGGGGGGGGGGGGGCACGTATCCCTCCCCTCTCACCCCCTTATTATTTTATGGCACTGCTTTAAGATTGATTTTCACACAAAAAATTCATGGAACCCACTTAGCATGAACACAATGGAAAATAAGCTCTTTAGGTGATAAAGTCACTCGGTTGGAAAAAATGCAAATGAGCCCGTGTTCTTCAAAGGAAGGTCGTGTGCCCGCCTTCAGCTGTATGCCATATCCGCGGTTGATATGAAAGCGAGGCTGTGATGACACTCACTTCAGCTTGCATGACGTACAAAACACATAAATGGACGCAGCGGCAAAAAACACTTGACTCATTTGAAAGGGAGGCTGCCTCTGCAAACGTACAAAGCAGTCTATATATTACCTCTGTAAGCAATGCAAGGGTACACAACCATCGTATTCAGGAAACTAGAAAAAACATAGCTGACTCATGAAAAAGGCCATTGATACATTGGTTCTTTCAAGATCGTTGTTAAATGAGACTCTGGTATAATTACAGTACAACTGCCTAATACAACACTAAACACAATCGTGTAACATGTTACAAATGCTGCGTCCGACTCACCACTGCAAGTCCACTTATGCAAAGGAAGCAACCTTCGCTTTAATCAAGGCCTGATTGAACGACTACCTTTTTGTCGTGACGTCACCTGATCAACAGAATGTATATTGGGGACACCCACTCGGCCAAACTACAGTACAAATTACTGTACTTTGAAACGTTTCATGTGCAGAAATCGTTACGGTGACTTGGGAATACGCTACCGGTTAAAAATGCAATGACACGCGGTTCAGTACTAAATTATCAACGGCTGGTAACTTTCAGCAGCCAACCGTGCTAACATTAAACCCCCGTTGAGCATGCCCCAGCATCCCATCCTAATTTAAAGACAGGATGCACACACAAAAAAGAAAGACACCGCCCGTAGGTATTTGTTTTAAGATCGTGTCGTGATGAAATCTCGTGGATTAACGTAAGCCGTCCCGCGAGATTTGGTTTGGAGGCGAGGTCGAGAGGAGACGGGCTGCTGATTGGTTGGTGAGTACGTGTTGTTACGGACAGCGTGAGTGTGTGTGTGATCACTCAGAATCAGTTCCGTGCCACACACCACACACACACACTCTGAGATCGAGCTGGCCGTCGCATGTTTCACAATCACTCGCCGGTTTGCCTATCCTTGCGTGTATTTTGCTATCTACTCGGTCACCTCACAGCATCAGAGACTATTCATTCCAGAATGTGAGGCGGTAATGGCCTGAGAAGACGAGAGAGTTGTCAGCATACGGGCGTGATGACGCTCTGAGCCCCGTCCGCTTGGGGAGAAAGAAATACGCTGTACACCAAGTCATTAAATCGTCGACGGGTATAGATGCATCCAGTGGATGGCCATAGGGCAAGCACGCTACATTATCATTCGGGATAGCGGCTTGCTTGCAAGCACGTACACGCGAAGGCAACTGACAACTTAACCTGCCGTCAATTGTAATGATAATGGCTTATTCCTATAAGATGAGACCACATCAGTGAGTCTGCTGTGGTCATTATGCTCGGCTTTCCGTAAATTGGAAATCATTTAGCGAACGAGGCAACAAAGTGTCTCTCCGTAGTTTTCGAATATTGGTGTGCGGTCAGAGCAGGCTTGTTATGGATTTTGTGTTATCATCTTACTTCTACTTATGAAGGAGTTCGTCATTTCACCATCGCTGATTGGTTTTGGAATTTGTTTCCCGCCCAATTAAAGTATCTTCCGTTTGTTTGCTTATTCGCCTGTTGGATTTTCTTTGATGAGCGCGTACCGCTGTCGCGACGTGCCGGTTCGTTTGCTACGTTCAGCGTGGTCGGGTTTATTGTGGTTTGTCTATGGTGCTCAGGAGGCTCCCGAATCCGTCATGTCGTCTGTACCTAGCTCCAATCAGGTCGAGGACTGGCTTCAGGCCAACCCGGAATGGTTCGAGGATTACTTCCTGAAATATGGATCCAAGAAGCTAGTGCAGAAATGGATCGAGAACCACAAGAGCGATGTGGTTGGGACAGGTTTCAATAATGTCAGTCTGCGGCCAATATCTCCGTCCACCCAGCGGCGCGTTACGTACGCGCAACTCACCCGCAGTAAGAGTCGAACTAACTCCCAAGGTGATGAGAAATCGGATAATAATAACTCTACTCCCGATGAGGTTGCCCCGATCCGGCCCCGGTCCGGCTCCAGGCAGTATCTCAGGCAAGATTTCGCCAAGGCGAGGTCCAGAACGTTGTTCAATACCTGGGCGTCGCCGTCCAGTCCCGGCATGGACAACAAGGACCAGGACAACGACGGAGGACCGATCTCTCCCAGGGACCCAGCCAACTGTAGACGGGGTCAGCTGAGACGAGCTTCCACGGTACCGCCGGAGAGACACTCCATCAGTATGCTGAGCCTCCTCTTGGAGCCCAAGGTCCGACTGCCCCACCGGACCAGCATCACCAACGAGGCCAAGCTGCAACTCCGCTCCACTGATGAGAGGGAGTTCTTCCTGACCCTGGTTAAGGATATCTCCCATGACCTGGACCTGGACAGTCTCCGAGATAAGATATCCACAAATGTTGGTATCCTGGTCAACAGTGAGAGGTCATCTCTATTCCTCCTGGAAGGACCTAAAGGACGGGAAGTGCTTGCCTGTAAACAGTACAGATTAGGATTTGAGAGGGACGGAAACTTTGGAGGTAAATCCGTGCCCTGGCAAGATGGGGGAATTACACTTGCTCTTGGTGAGGGGTTTGTTGGACGAGTAGCTGAGACGGGACAGGCTCTGCGGATTGAATCTCCGGCTGAGGTGAGTTACCCGTAATCTCAACCTCAATGTCATGAAAATAAGTGTATGTCTTTAATGGAACAGCATATTTATTTATTGATTTATACATGTTTTACTTGCTTTTCATTGAAATATTTATTCATGTATACATCTACATTAAAATAATTACGTATATTAAGTATATTAAGATATGTGTGTGTACAATTATTACTCACGGTCATTTACTTGATCAGTTTGCCTTCGGGCTCAGCCCATAATGGTAAATTGTCGTCAATGCAGCACTATACCGAACTCCAATTAACAGTCGGTCATTTTGAGATATAATGCTCACATCAATTTGCATGGAAGACTTCTGTGGTGAATATAAAAACCATGCACAGATTCAAAGATACCGGGTTTTATTTTGGGGTTTTTTTTTCATGAAAATATAACTCCAAAATGTCATTATATTTTGCAGCTTGCCATTCTCTTTTAAAGAGGCTTTTATTATCATTATATTTAGTTGATGGGATTCGCATACCTTCTAGCAATCATCGCCTTTTTAATCAAGATAATGCACTGTAAAATGATTCTGTACAATTGCCCGCTTGCAGACTGCTGTTTCACTCACCGCATTTTTTTTTTTTTTTTTTTTTTTTTTTTTTCGTTAGAATATCCTTTCTTTCCTTTTGGGGGAAATTTTTCTGATAGGAAATCGGGAAAGCATACGGTACCCGGTCTATGAACATTTTGATTCCCATTGTTATTATTAGTAGTACAAATTAAATTTAAGTAGTTTCGTCGAAATCCATCCAAAAGTCGTCGTTTATGGATGGGTCTGTTAGCCCTGGTTATTTGTTTATATATATTATTTTTTCCTGCTCAATTTGTTATCCTCAAAAGGGCCCGTCGAGAGGCCCCCCCCCCCCCCCCAGCCCCGGTTCAGCTTGTATAACACACTGATCAGCACTACAGCCTTGGCACCTAACTTATCACTGCATTTCGCCATGAAGCTATATATAAACATATAAAAAACAAGCTTTTCATTTAATTGCACCCCTACCTTTAACATCGATAATGCATTATCGAATCAATACAAACCGCGGGCCGAGTTCCATAGACCATCGACCATATTTCTTAACTCCCGTAATTCGATCTAACTACTTTCCTAATAGTATTTTGTCAATTGGAATAAATTAAGTTAGCATTTTAAAGTGAAATGATTCCGGGCTTCAGATAAATCTTCAGACCTCTGTAATCAGTTTCTGATCAAGATGCGGAAAGCTGTTCAACCTTTGAATCTGTATTTAACCAAACAATGTGAATTATGCATGGTTTTGTTTTGTTTCATCAATGAACGGTGATGTTACTTCCGTGAAAGTTGCCCTTCTCGTGACCTCCAGATAAAGGTTAATCATCATTCAAAATCCCTTCCGGGTCAGAACTGATCCTGATCTGACCCGGATACGTTTCTTATTGGGAACCGTCTTGTGGGTCAACTTGAACTGGTATCCAGTTCAATCAGTAATTTGTTTATCCTATTTAGGTTCCGGGTCGACCTCATTTTTAATGTAGGTCAAGGCTGATCCAAAATGGGTCACTGACCCAGAAGGATCCAGACATTAGTTCAATTCTTTCCTGGATGTTTTAGAGTGAAACCGTGGACTAAAAATGGATGCTGAGGAACTCTTAAAGGTGCCACAGATTTGTCATTCTAGGTTTATTTTTCCTTTTGAGCAAACCGTTGTATATTCCTGAAAAAAAACCTTGAGTTGTCATTTTAGGATATGCAAGCGCAAAACAGCGAGTTCTGTTTGGTGAGGAAAAACTGCAGGTATTCTCAACACAAACCTACCAGCAACTTTTGTCATTTCTGCTCTGTGAAACTTATGTAAATGACGGACTCTCTCTTGATGTATGTTAATTACAAATGTAATTTATTGTCTAAATCCCACAGTACGGATAATTTTGACAAAAGTAATTTGTTACAATTCTCACTTGTTTCACCTGACGCCCATGCCAGGTTTAATGAGTCTCCAGTACGTCAACATGCTCATACCGCCGTCGAGGGAAATCTCTTAATATTTTCGCAATAAGCCTAAAGTCTTACAGTTTTTCGCAATCAGTCGTGCCTTTCTTTTTTTAAATTGTTTAGTTCAGTAATATACCTCAACAAATTCATTAAACAAGTCTTGCTGAAGACTCTTCAAAGAACGCACTGATTGCGTATCGAACGGAGACAACAAATCTCTCCTATTTATACTTGTTGTGTCATAATTCGTTCGAAAGATAATTTATTTTGCAGCTGGCGAATCGCGTGTTGCCGTTGCGTAAACCGTTTGGCTCTGTTGATGTTTAATTCCACCCTTAAAATAAACAGCTGTACAGCCTGTGTTTCTGGTGTATGATGAGCTTTTGCAATAGAAGTTACAATGTTGATATAATCGTTGGGTTAAACCGACTGCATAATATGGACATGTGTCATGTGATGTTCCCTGTGTATAGTAGCAGACATTAATATACAATCCCTTATGATATTTAAAAAGGAACGTTAGGGATCCAGACTTTGTTTCATTCGAGCCTCGTCACAGTCATTTTTTAACAACATACACAAACATTCACTTATATTTTGGTGTGATGTGCACACACGGGGGCGGGGGGGGGGGGTTGGGGGTGGGGCTTGTCCTACCGGGTTAGATTTATACAAGTTAGTGTTCCTATCTTGCATATAAGTTGTAACCAACCTGGGCCCTATGTCATAGAGCTGCTTAACGGCGGACATGTTGTGCTTAGTGTGCGATTTCCATTTTATAGCACTGCTAAACCATAGAGCAAGGGCTAAACGTAAGCACATGAAACAGGCATGCTAACCTTCCGGTGCTTACTGTAGGAAACTGAACGACGTAACGATGCAAATCCATGGTAAACGCGCAAGCTGCCGTCCTATTTTCTTTGCTACAGTAACTTGTGAAATGCGTTTCTCTTGAAGCCCCAGCCTAGCATTGGTAAGAGAAAAAAACATGAATGTTCAAGATGATGATGGTAGAAAACTTTCCTTGAAATATTTCTGAAGTGTCATCGTTTTTAAATAATAAATGAAATAAGATCCAAAATTAATTTTCGTCTCAGTGAGACGAAAACTCTGCCTATAGGAATGCGTACAAAAATGCTGAATGCATTTTTACCGTTTTCTCGCAAATGAAACAACGAAATGAGCTGACATTTGCACACAGGTTGGTTTTATTGCAAATCTCTTGATTTGTGCAAAGAATGGAAGCATTTACAGTCAGTTTACCAATGTTGAGCTGGGGCTTTAAGCAGCGCTATGAAATTGGCCCTTGGGGCTACATGGGGGAAGGTCTATTACTCAAAATAATGTTAAAAGTAGGCTAAAAGTGTTATATAAAATTGGAATATAACAAGCTACATGCTCTAACTGTGCTCGTTTGTCGCCCACTAAAAACATTAAGTGTACGCATTTACTTGCAACTCGGTCTCCCCACAACACTATGTTTGGATTTACGGTGTTGTTTCAAGCGTTTCGTACATCCCATCTGAAGTTCCTCCGACAGTAAAAACAAAATAATTCAATGACAACCATGCGGCTCCCAAAGTATAAGAGCCTGTAAACACTACAGCTTGCCCTCATGGGACGAATCGTGAATATTATAAAGGTCATCATATGGCAATACCCTCCATTATCTAGGCTGTATAAATTTACATATCAGTGAAGTCAGAATTTCTAGGTTCAGCCCTTGAAGTGATTACGCAGTTCATAGTTAATTGGGGTTTTTGTTTTTCACTTGTTTATTTATTAGCTTCTCTCATTTTGTTATATTTAATAAAAACAATTGTTAGTTTATTACTTTTATTTTTTTTAATGAGAGGATCATACAAACAAAAATAATTTGCTACAAGAAGCATAACACAATAACACGTTTCCTTTTAAATTTAGTTTTCTGTTTGTCGAATAATTTGGGAACTCTTTCGTGTCTCTAACGTTAAACCAATGACAGGCAGTCACTTTCAGTCCTTTTGCAGGTAATTCGGAACACTCTCAGATGATACAGTTTTCAGGGAACTTGGTTGTCGAAAAAGCACTCAAATAGGTCACCATTTAAAATAAACACGTAAATAAACAAACATGTAACTGCCCGAGATTTTTCTGCGCAGAAGGCTCACACCAGCCAAACTTTTATCAAGAAAATGTGGTTGTGTAACATTTAAGACAAATTTGAAGTGTTTTTGATCTCTTGTTCCACGCCATGGGGCCAATGTATTATGGTCTTGAGCTCTCTCAGTCTGTGTTCTTCGGGAAGTCTTTTTGGATGGAAGCACCATGTACTCCCCCGACTGGAGAACTCCAAATTATAGTAGTTTGATTTAGGTATAAACCTATGAGTCCTTTGGCTGAGATTTGGCTAGACAATGTGGCTACATCTGGAATGAAGAGTGTTATTCCGAAGCCGGGTTATGCTTCGTGGTGAAATGCAGTTCGGTGACTCCAATTGTGTGTGTTTTATGTTGAAATTAAAAACGTTGGGCATTCATGTTGGCTGAGTTTCTTCCCTGCCTTTCATGGACTCCAGTTAAAAACACCCGGACCAAAGCCTTGCGAAGTGGACTGGGTTTTCAGTCCCTACCCGATTGTGAGCCCCCCCCCCTCCCCCTCCAGTTGAGGTTACACTGCAAAAGATTGGGTGTTAAATTAATTCTCTCGGTATCTTTATGTGACAACACTGACACGGTGTTAGTTATCCCCATTGCTTTATCGTTGGTAAAATTAACACCATGTTGGTGTTGTCATATATAGATACCAGGAGAATCAAATTAACACCCCAGTTTTTGCAGTGTGTCCTCACACATGTAAAACTCAGATTTCTACAACATGTTCTCTTCACATGGATCTTCAGGCCTACGGGTTAGAGTGCAAAGCACTTTTGAGGGTTTCTTGGTTTCATCACCACTAGATATATAGTAATAATAATATCGAGTTTAAATTACTCATGAGTTAAATGAGGAAGAAGTTACTTTTTGTTGTGTCACACGTTCTTTCTTGAGGGGTTTGATGATGATATCGAATGTCCACCACCCCCCCCCCCGCCCCCGAATGTATTGTTGCCTCCAGACGATGGGTTTTAAGTACGTTCTATAATGAATTGGAAAATATTTGCCACTCAATGAAATGTCAAATGAATGAAATTGTCGTGTAGTTGAAGAAAGAGCCCAAGCTACTTAAAGTACTCTGGAAAAGAAAGGTTTACCACAAAAACGCGGCTAGTCTAAATATCAGCCGAGAGTATGCCTTCTTAGTTGCGGCATTTGTATATGCATTCCTGTATATTTTCGTAATAAATATTCAAGGACAGAATAATACAAAATAATTAGTAAAAATTTAAATTGGAAAAAGCTTGCCTTAATTTGAATCGAAATTATCAGCCAAAAAAAAACAACAACAACAACATAAAAGCCTATCACCTCACTGCCTATTTGCATTAGAAATTTATTGACGTAATTATTGTATATTTCGTTAAAATAATTTTCCCGTGATGCTTAATAGTAACAACTTTTCTGCTTCAGCAAGCTTCCGGTTGACTGCTTGGTGAAGCAGTCCCGACTGCACATTCTCTTTTTAAATATATCCCACTCGTCGTGTCCGACAAACCATTATGAACCAATGTGTCCGACGAGCCATTGTCGTTCGTCGGACATAATGGTGCGTAACAGTCGTCTAAAATGGCGCAAGACTATTCCCTCCAAGCCTCCATTTGGTTGTTTCATGAAATAGAAAAAGGTACTTCATTGATCAGTTCTGTTTTTTCTATTAAGCGTTGAAATATTGTGCAATAAGTTTTATTGACTTTGAAAACGACAAAATGTTTATTCAAGTGAAACGTGAAATACAGCGGACGAAGAAGCAATCAAACCGGCAACAAATAAACACTTTTGAAAGCTATTGTTTTCGTGCACTTCCCGAATTATTGAAATTGGCGTAGCATGGCGAAAATACTTTGTCGGCTCAGTTCTAAAAGATCGTTAATTGCAATTTAATATCCTTAATAGTTATAAGGGCTATAAACGAAAATGTGTATAAATTTTAAAAACAAATCAAAATCCACAAATATTTTTTTTTCTCTAAAAAATAGAAATGTTTCCTTTTGCCAAACAATGCCTTTGGAGACCGATCTGGATCAATAAACTCCCTTAATAAAAGCTCCCATATTATGCAAAAGGGATTTTATGAAATCCATAGAAACTGCACCAACGACATTATTGTCCTGCGCCGACGAGTTGTACGATTTGGCCGAATTCACCAAGCGTCGTCATCATTTCCAACCTGTCAACTCCTGTCCACTCCCCAACTTAACAAATTATACGCAACACTCATGCAGCAACCCATGTGTGTTGAAATCTGCTAGTTTTCCCCATTATATTGTCATGTGCGAGGTGAGAACCCTGCGTGGTCTTGGTGTTTTGTCATTAATATTGTGTTTAATGGACTTGAAGGGTAAACATACCATGGACGGAGGAGTAAAGAGTAGGAGGCAGTGTATGTGCAAAACAAGAACCTGCATGATACACTTTAAAAACTCTCGGGTCAGAATTGACCCGGATTTCGGGTTCCTCAGGAGACCTGACCCATTTCTGGGTCAGGCTGACCCGGAAATTAGATCAAAAATGGGATTTTAACTCGGATTCTTCATCAGTTTGAACATTTCTGGGTCATTTTGACACAAATTCCGGGTCAGACTGACCCAGAAATGGGTCAGGCCCCACGGTTTTTTGTTTTTGTTTCTGTTTTTGTTTACAAGTTACATTCTCTTTCAAAGATACCACCACTTTACAGACAAGTTCGGGTTTTGAATTCCGTTTCCCTGTGAATAATTCTTCAGCTGTTGTGTTTAGGTACACCTTTCGGGGAGAATCTTAACTTTTGCAGAACATCAAATGAAAATTAATTACTGTGCTCAGCTTAACAGTAAGTGCCATATGTTGTGTGTGCGACGCAACAAAATGTCGCTTCACAGGCGTTTTACGTCTACGCCCGGACAGACAATTGTGCGGTAGACTGCGCTGTAACGCTGCAAGACTCCATAATAACAATACAAATGTAATTCCAATCAAGCGAGTGATTTATTGCCTAATAATAAACATCGTTTGACTCTCCAAGGAATACTTAGGTCGGGAAGAGCTTTAGTCTGCCCTTCTGACGTCTCTCAATCCCCTAACCCCCATGACACGATACATTTAATGTTTGATGTGCCTCTTAAAATCTCCTCCAAACTTTGATTTACTGTTGGGTGGGGGGTTATTGACAAGCAGCCAGTGTTGGAAATGAAGCCTTTCGATAAACAGAATAAGGAAATCAACCTCACCCACTGAGAGTGTATTTTATAGTTCGCAATTTACATGCTTGAGCATGGATTGGTTGCGACAACGGTGTTGGGAGAATGTTTCAGGCGTTATTTTATTTAAGTTTTATTCAGTTATTCATATTTGGTAACATGAAGAGCAGAACCTATTGATGATTTAATTGTTGTAAATCTTATTAATATTCATAAGGGAAGCTACGAATTGGTTTACCGTTTTAAGTCATCCGAAATTTTTCGCTTAAGTATCAAAAGTCTTTTGACTGACCCGTTCATAAAATTATACCGCTTTCAAAATTGACCCGGATCTTTACACGGAGCGGTCTAATGCGCCGGACTCAACCTCTGATTTTGTCAGAGTGTGTAGGTTAGGGTCCCACTCTTGGCACATGGCCTCCTTGAGCAAGACACGTAACCATAATAATTGCCTCGTCCTCCTGAAGAGACTCAACGCTGTATATGGTCCCGTATGTTGTGTAATGCACGTATGTTACGCACCATTATGTCCAACGTGGACGTCGAGAAAATGTTGAACCATTATTTCCGACCCATTGTGTCCGACATTAATGCAGCTCTATAAATAAGAACTGCGTGCAGTTATTACTATCTTGGTCCAGGGACAGGTCTCTTCCGAGTCACCTTGCTCCGTTTTAGGGTCAAATTGACTCTGCATTTAACAGTCTGGATTCTTGATCGATGTGAACCCGGGAAATTGATCTTGTTGACCCGGTAATGGATCTGCTGTGGATTTCACAAAGCGCTAGGACAATACTAGTCCTAACTTATAGGACAAGTCATAAGTAAGGACTAGTCCTAACTTATAGGACTAGTCCTAAGTAAGGACTAGTCCTAACTTATAGGACTAGTCCTAAGTTAGGACTAGTTTTGTAAAATCTTATCTCGACTAAGGACGATACTAATCCTAACCAAATATAGGACTAGTCATAAGTTAGGACAAGTTTTGTGAAATCCACCCAGGAATGGATTTCAAAAAGCACTAGCACTTTTCTTATCTCGAGTTAGGACGATACTAGTCCTAATTTATAGGACATACCATAAGTTAGGACTAGTTTTGTGAAATCCACCCAGGGGTGGATTTCAAAAAGCACTAGCACTAGTCTTATCTCGATTTAGGACGATCCTAATCATAAGTTAGGACTAGTCCTAACTTATAGGACTAGTCCTAAGTTAGGACTAGTTTTGTGAAATCTTATCTCGACTTAGGACGATACTAATCCTAACCAAATTTAGGACTAGTCATAAGTTAGGACTAGTTTTGTTAAAACCACCCAGGGATGGATTTCAAAAAGCACTAGCACTAGTCTTATCTCGATTTAGGACGATACTATTCCTAATTTATAGGACTAGTCCTAAGTTAGGATTAGTTTTGTGAAATATACCCCCTGGCCCCCTATAGGACCTTTGCGGGTCTTTGCTCGTGTTGTGTTGTCTGACTCGTCTGTTGATTCAATGGGAGGGAAAGTGGATTGCGTTTATTCACAGTTTTTGCCTACCGTCGCTTTATCTCTTCCCTCAATGTTTACTGTAATTTACAACAGCTATTTCGGTGACATTTAGAACTTGTATGCTCTCGTGTATTATTAATAAGTATATGGCTGTATTACAACCCTTTTGAATATATCAGTGGTTAATGGATCGAAGTTGGTCTGGTTAAGTGGCACCGTGACGATGCCGGCACTGTGCCGTCAGTTTGACGGATATGAACACCCCTTCAGTATCGTGCAATTTTCTAGTACTTTTACCTTGTATACATGTTGTCAAACAGCACATCCTGTCGCAGTTAACAACCTTAATAGTTATTTGTTATTCTACGGCAGACTCTTGTAATAGGTTTTTGCGAAGTATCCTTAAGAAGTATTGTTAAGAATTTGACAATATTGTGTTTGTTTCATCAATTAAGCTCTTGAAAATTTAGAATGTAGGCCTACATTTTCATTATCATCTTGCGGGGGGCAGCTGTGCCCCCCCCCCCCCCCACCATGAAATTTGCTATAATCAGGCAATTTAAACTGAAATTGCACCCTACTCAAATGTCTTTTCCCCTCGTTGCCACCCTTTAAAAAAGATGCTGGCTACGCCACTGACTACACGACGAAACATTTATTACAAAGTCTTCTTTTGCGGCACTTAGATGTGTCCCGTACCTAATGTAGCACATGCCTTGTGTCTAAATTTTGCCTGTTCCTAAATGTAGCCCCAGCCATGTGCATAAAATGTAGCCCAACCCTTTATCGTAAGGTTATCCCAACCCTGTACATGCAGTTAGCCCCACCAATGTACTTTAACGAAGCCTAAACCTAGTACCTCATGGTAGCCCCAACCATATTCCTTAATGTAGCCCCAACCCTGCAGATAAATGCAACCAAAGCCATATACCTAAATCTACCCCAAAACCTTATACCTGTATGTAGCCCCAGCACTGTACCTAAACGTACTCCCCAACTTTTACCTTAATGTCGCCCCATCGCTGTACCTCGATGTAGCCCCAACCATGTACCTAAATTAGTCCCAATCACGACCTAAACGAAGTCCAGAACTTTTACCTTAATGTCACCACAACCCTGTACCTCAATGTAGCCCCAATCACGACCTAAATGTAGTCCCGAGACTCCACATAAATGTAGCCCAAATAAAGTACCTGAATACAGCCCCACCTCTGTATATAATAAATTTAGTTCCCAACCATTTAACCAAGTATGACCCTAGGTCTGTACCTAATCTTAACGTAGCCCCATTCTGTAAGGTGATGTATCGCGAACCCTAAATGTAGCCTCAACCCTGTAAACCCAGCTTAATATAAAATTACAAAAACAAAAATACTAACTGCTCAAAAAAGTTGTTGTTTTAGGTTGAAAATATGTGTCAAACTTCTCCAAAGCGTCCCGCTGAATAACACAAGAAATACACGTCATGCATCGGGGTCAGCTCCTAGTAACATGCTCCAGAAGCAGGTTACTTGGGGCTGACCCGGGTGAGCCACGACAATGACCTGGGTCGACCCGGGGAAGCTAACCGAACGCACCCTTTAAGTTACATATAACACATACAAGGTACATAAACTACTATAAAGTGCACATTGTTTGATCATTTCAGCAGATAAATGGAAGTAATATTTTTTTAAGTAGCCGTTTTCCCCAGCTGCTTTTCAAACGACTTACCATAATGAGCGCTACTGTAATTCAAAGAGCTTCAATGGTATCAATACATCCTTTCGTTCTAGCCTCTCGTAAATCCGCAAAAGGCGCGGACAATTTGAGATTGATTTCGTTCAGCTTTACCGTAATCTGCTTTCTAATTGAAACTACCGTCTGGCAGTGTTCTATACCTTTACACGAATCCATAATATGTTGTTCTTAAAAGGCATGGTAATTTATCTGATTTGAAGCTGTTTAGCGAGAACTTTTATCTAGTACCGATTTAGTATTCGCTATAGCTGACTCAGTATGCAGTGGACAAAATGTGGAATTGCTTTAATTGTTTGAAATAGTATTATTATTTTTTGTAATATGTCTGGCAATAAAACCAAGAGATCATCAAAGGCAACAAGCGCTCCAACCCCATTGATCTACATTTGAGGAGAAGATTATGAAGAAATGTTTTAGATGGGGAAAGAACAAAATGAGAAAACCCACGTTTGCACGGACTGAAATCAAGCAAAAACTTCGGTCCGAGGAGAGACTCGAACCGGGGTCCGGAAATGAAAGTCGGGGAAAGATTCGGGAAGGGACTGAAAACACACTTCTTACACGAGGCTTCGATCAGTGGTGGGATTCGAATAGGAGTCCATACTCCACAGAGCTGAAAGGTAGGGAAAGATACCCACAAAAAATGTTCTAAACATCCTGATGTGGTTTGCCAAAGTCCATACTACAATATGGAACGTCTGTTAAGCACGTTAGTATAAACCAGCGGTGAAGTCAGGGGCGCTGACGCACGTGCCCCCCCCCCCCCCCCCCACACCCACACACTTTTCCAGTACCCCTAACCCCGATGTCCCCACCCCCGGTGTCCCCACCCCCGGTGTCCCCACCCCCGGTAACCCACCCCCATGAAAAAAGTCCAGATACACATTATTCATTAAAAAACATGGCTCTGCCCCCCCCCCCCCGCCCCCACCACCACCGCCACTGAAAAGCAAAGGCCCAACCCTAGCGAAAAAATCCTATGGATGCCGCGTTAGTCAAACTGTGGATTGCCTGGGATGTGACGTATCCTGGCATCAGCATAGCCCACACAACGTGACCGATGAGCAAGGAAATTAACCTTGGAATAGAGTCTGCCACTTACAAGAGGAGATAATAACACGCTCATTTTTTTTATTTTTTTTGTAGAATCATTAAGTGGTTTGTGTTTTAATATATCAAAAACCGAAGCAAGGGAACAACGGATGTTTTCGGTCTCTCCCCGTTCCTCCCAAACTGCTGGCTGTAAATTAGTCCAATCAGTCATGCCGTGCTGAATGACAGTTGAACATGAACAGACGAAGCAGTTTGGCTATAGCGTGTGGCCTCAATCCTTCCGTATCCTTTTCTCCTATGTCACCCCCGCCAAAGTGTTTGGGCTTGGATAAGCTTAGTATGTCTGACCCTGTGATAAGCAATTGTTATTTGGGCCTACCGGCCGCAGTCCATTTAAATCCTTTACTTTTGCAATCGGATATTGGAACTGTAAGGGTTTTTGCGGGGACTTCCTCTTGTTCTATTATTCCCTTTTCTAAAGAATTTGTCTGTGGGGACAGGGTTTGACAAAGAAAACGTTGTGGGGACCTTTGTTCCATTGTATAAATTTCCCCAACAGTCCGTGTGCTCATCCACGATTGGAGGTCAATATGTGTGTGTGGAGGGGGGGCATGTCTGGGCACTGAAACCGAGGACTTTAACAAAAGGGATCCGGGAAAATGACATACCGAGGACAGTCCTCGGTATGTTTCGTGTACAAAACTAATGGGGACGTCCCTAAAAGATGGGAGAACAAAGGGATGTTCTCTGTCCACACCATAAACATACTTGCGTGTGTGGGCATGTTTGACCACATGCTCCGAGGACATTTTACAATAGGGACAATAGGTCCTCACTAGTCAGTTCTTTGTCTTCATGGGTCCTCGGACGCCATTTGTGTACAAAACCAATGGAGATTGCTTCAGTACAGGAACAATAGAATTAACAATAGAAGTCCTCGGACATAATGGTGATTCACGACTGTGTGTGTGTGTGGTTGTATACACGTTCAAACCAGGGACCTATAACAAAAAGTCTCCGGTTGGAAAGTCATGTACAAAACCAATGGGAGCTGCTGTCAGAAAGTACAAACAAACAATGGGGCAATAGGAGGTCCCTGATTGCAGATGTTTACACACCGGTGTATGTGTGTGGGTAACTTATTCTACTTCAAGAGTAAAGAGATTGCTGTATTAGGTTCAGGTTCCTGCTGTGGATGGTTAGCAACCAGTGCGTGCTTTTGGCTGTCGGTACTGTTTACTCCTGAGATGAGTTCAGGAATGCTTAATCAGGCCAGAACAGACGTTTATAACAGTGTTAGACGCTTTAATGGGTCTACTCGGCTTGAAAAAAACGCGTACTAAATATGTATAACCGGTCCGGTATTTATTGTTTTTTTCATTGTAGCATTTTTTTTTTTTATTGTAGCATTTTTCATTGTTTGCATGTGACAATCATTTCGAAGCAGTTTTGTTCCAGTGAGAAGTGCTGGATCTTTAGACGAACCACTGATGACAAAGTGTCGACGTTTCGTTCGGTGTCTTTAGGTCTAACTTTCACACTGTGCTTCTTAAACACATATGTAATTTCGCTTACGAGGACGACTGTTACACCTGCCAGTAACACTTCATGTGCACTGGATTTGACTTGTTCCCCACAGAAAGTCGCTAAGCAGAGATTTTCAATATTTTCTATGACATTGAGCCAATGAGATAGCTGCAGTTTATTCAAAGATATGGGTTGGGGTTTTTTCTGTCTCTTTCCCCGTATTCTTTTAATACAAGAGGTTCAACAACATTTTAGAGCGACTGTTACAAGTATTGTTACCGATTTCAATGTGGTACCACCCCCCCCCCCCCCTTCCCTGCTAATAACCAACCAATAATATGACTAGTCTCTATAATGTGTCGTATCCACGGTGTTTTAATCCAAGAGTTAGGCACTCAGTGCGAGCGATATAATGAGTCTGAGAAGGCAGAGGAAGACCTCGGAGTGAAAAGCCATTATTTATAGACGAGAAAGTAATCTAAGAATACTCTCCATATTTAAGATGCTTTTCCTGTTTTTGACCTGACTCCCCCGGGAGAGTTCTGACCTCGTCTTTCTATAATGCAGTAATTGGTGAGATTTCTTGCGTCAGAGACGTTAGACAATAACATTATTTAAAAAAAGTTCCCGCGCGATTTTTTAGCAAGATCATTGTATAGATTTTGGCCAAACCTTACTTTAAGAATTTGCAGTGTTGTTTTGCCAGAGTGACATTTTCCCGTGCGTTATTTATATATTTTTGCCCTTTACTTGTAGGCCCCTATATATGTTTAATATCCACCTGTATTGTAAGAGTAACTTATTTATCAAGAGCGTTGCCAATTCAATTTTAACGATGTTTTGTGTTTTTGTTTGTTTTGGTTTTTTTTTTATGGCTGCTATTAGAATTTGGAAACACAAAATCAGTCAATTTAAATCCAACGATAAGTACCGGATGTTGTTTGACCGGTAAAAAACAAATAGGAGGCTGTGTGGGTAGATAATTATTCATTTTAGAATAAAGAAAACCTACAATAAAAATGTGTAAAAAAAAAAAAAAAAAAAAAATGTATAAGTAAATAAATATTTTGAAAGAAAATTTACAACCTTATCTCAGAAGTGACTCGCCTGAGTGGTTTCGAGCTCCATAAAAGGATAGAAAGTTTATTGTTGTTTGATGAAATATAAAATAGCAATAATTTGTACATTCAAATTCGTTTAAGTAACCCCAAGTCGATAAAACAAAATTACCCAGAGTTGATCATGGTTCGTCACATCACAGACACAGACACAGACGAGAAGCCCGCGCAAAATGTACGTGGGCCTACAATATTTAGCAGTTTATTAAGTCACTTTAGTTCTTTGCAGTTGTGTAACTAGGGGGAGGCTGGTGACCCCCCCCCCCCCCCCCAATTGATGTTCGTGCCCCCAATTTTGAAATTTGGACTTTTGAGATTAAACATTACCGGAGTAAAATGTAACATTTTTAAAGCTTTTATTATGTAGTAATTTCAATGTTCTTGTAAACTTTTTTTTTTTTTTTTACACACGCATACAGTGTCAGATTATCTTGGTAAAAAATAGTAAACGGCATAACAATAGCGCTGAAAGGGGGCTTGTTTAAGGCCATAAGTCCCCCCCCCCCGGGAAAAAATGTTGCACCTCCTTGTGCCCCTAAGATGTTACCCTAGTTTCGCCGCTGGTTCTTTGGCATTTTATTTTTTCATAGCAAATCGCAAATCTTCAGGTGGCATGATCCGAAATTATTGTCATTTTGACTCACAAATGAGTCATGCTGATCCTAGAGTGGTTCTGACACTTTACTAGGACCTGAGAAGCACTGGTGCCACCCCCGGTGCCACCCCCCCCCCCCCCCACACACACACCCAACCGGGTTGGGATTCTTATAGATTTAAGCATTCGGATAATGCACGTGCCTTCCACGTGAGTTTATTTACCAAAATGCTCACAAACCCATTTAATCATGTTTTGACGACTGCTTTATGTTACGGCGTCACTCCGCATTCAAAACACTTCTAAATTGGATTTTAAGTTATTTGTGAAGGGAGAACGGCAGGAATGGAGTCTCGCTACAACGATGTATTTTTCCATCAAGCATCATATAAACAGATCAAAATAGTTGCCATTTTTGGAGAAGTGATTGGCAGCCCGAAGTCAGTGTTGATGATAATTGCAGAAGTCTAAAGTCAGTACTCACTGGAAACTGTACTTAAGTGCCCGGTAGTCATCTTCTACATGAGGTGGCGCATGCAAGGGGTGGGCTTGGTGTCCTGAGGGCCATCCCCCGACCCCCCCGACCCCCGGGCCCGCTATTTTTATTTTATCATATATATATATAAAGTATATAAATCATGATGGTATCTAACCAACTTTAAAAGAGGGTGTTGTGGGGATGTTGGGGTGCTTGTTTGTTTGTTTGTTTGTTTGTTTGGTTGGTTGGTTGGTTGGTTGGTTGGTTGGTTGGTTGGTTGGTTGGTTGGTTGGTTGGTTGGTTGGTTGGTTGGTTGGTTGGTTGGTTGGTTGGTTGGTTGGTTGGTTGGTTGGTTGGTTGGTTGGTTGGTTGGTTGGTTGGTTGGTTGGTTGGTTGGTTGGTTGGTTGGTTGGTTGGTTGGTTGGTTGGTTGGTTGGTTGGTTGGTTGGTTGGTTGGTTGGTTGGTTGGTTGGTTGGTTGGTTGGTTGGTTGGTTGGTTGGTTGGTTGGTTGGTTGGTTGGTTGGTTGGTTGGTTGGTTGGTTGGTTGGTTGGTTGGTTGGTTGGTTGGTTGGTTGGTTGGTTGGTTGGTTGGTTGGTTGGTTGGTTGGTTGGTTGGTTGGTTGGTTGGTTGGTTGGTTGGTTGGTTGGTTGGTTGGTTGGTTGGTTGGTTGGTTGGTTGGTTGGTTGGTTGGTTGGTTGGTTGGTTGGTTGGTTGGTTGGTTGGTTGGTTGGTTGGTTGGTTGGTTGGTTGGTTGGTTGGTTGGTTGGTTGGTTGGTTGGTTGGTTGGTTGGTTGGTTGGTTGGTTGGTTGGTTGGTTGGTTGGTTGGTTGGTTGGTTGGTTGGTTGGTTGGTTGGTTGGTTGGTTGGTTGGTTGGTTGGTTGGTTGGTTGGTTGGTTGGTTGGTTGGTTGGTTGGTTGGTTGGTTGGTTGGTTGGTTGGTTGGTTGGTTGGTTGGTTGGTTGGTTGGTTGGTTGGTTGGTTGGTTGGTTGGTTGGTTGGTTGGTTGGTTGGTTGGTTGGTTGGTTGGTTGGTTGGTTGGTTGGTTGGTTGGTTGGTTGGTTGGTTGGTTGGTTGGTTGGTTGGTTGGTTGGTTGGTTGGTTGGTTGGTTGGTTGGTTGGTTGGTTGGTTGGTTGGTTGGTTGGTTGGTTGGTTGGTTGGTTGGTTGGTTGGTTGGTTGGTTGGTTGGTTGGTTGGTTGGTTGGTTGGTTGGTTGGTTGGTTGGTTGGTTGGTTGGTTGGTTGGTTGGTTGGTTGGTTGGTTGGTTGGTTGGTTGGTTGGTTGGTTGGTTGGTTGGTTGGTTGGTTGGTTGGTTGGTTGGTTGGTTGGTTGGTTGGTTGGTTGGTTGGTTGGTTGGTTGGTTGGTTGGTTGGTTGGTTGGTTGGTTGGTTGGTTGGTTGGTTGGTTGGTTGGTTGGTTGGTTGGTTGGTTGGTTGGTTGGTTGGTTGGTTGGTTGGTTGGTTGGTTGGTTGGTTGGTTGGTTGGTTGGTTGGTTGGTTGGTTGGTTGGTTGGTTGTTTGGTTGTTTGGTTGTTTGGTTGTTTGTTTGGTTGTTTGGTTGTTTGTTTGTTGGGTTGTTTGTTTGTTGGGTTGTTTGTTTGTTTGTTTGTTGGGTTGTTTGTTTGTTGGGTTGTTTGTTATGTTTGTTTGTTTGTTTGTTTGTTTGTTTGTTTGTTTGTTTGTTTGTTTGTTGGGTTGTTTGTTGGGTTGTTTGTTGGGTTGTTTGTTTGTTTGTTGGGTTGTTTGTTTGTTGGGTTGTTTGTTTGTTGGGTTGTTGGGTTGTTTGTTTGTTTGTTGGATTGTTTGTTTGTTGGGTTGTTGGGTTTTGGGTTGTTGGGTTGTTTGTTTGTTGGGTTGTTTGTTTGTTGGGTTGTTGAAATAGGGAGACCGCCAACATTAGGGCTGGATAGCTCAGTTGGTAGAGCGTCGGTACATTAATCCGGTGGTCGCAGGTTCAAATTCCGCTCCAGTCAATTTGTGTTTGTTCACATCAAAATTGATATAAAAACCGTATGTTGCTTTTTTTTTTTTTTTTTTTTTTTTTTTTTTTCGTTTCAACTATCAAATAATCGTACATCTTTCTCACAAGAAAGCACAGCGGCACTGTGATACGACAATGACCTGAGATCACTTCGACGTTCTCATTTAATTTAGTACACCCACAGCAAAGAAGCCGTCTGAAGATTTCACACACGGCGACCATATTCCACTGTAGGTTTTTTTTTGCACTTTTGCAACCGTGAAGTGTGTGTAAGTCCATGTCGAAAAGTGCAAAGCTTTCCGTGGCTACCCAAACACTTGAAGATGCAAATATTACTTAAATACTATGCAGACTCTTGAGAAAGTAACACGTTCAAAATATGGGTACGTGTTGATCTTATCGGTATGTGCCCATGACATTACTGCGATTTCCTAGCTCTCACTTTGGCGAGGTGGGGGGTATGTCAAATCCTCGCTAACACCTGAAACACTAAAATAGCAGGGTAAATATTAATGGTCAGCGAAGTATGCGAGGTGTGAGTTTTGTTCCCGTGGATAACAACAAGTGTCCAGTGTGACTCATTGACGATGCACTTAAATTGACGCAGTTATAGATATAGGCCGGCTTGACGTCGCCGTAAGAAGTGTCATCATATTGGATTTGCCGTGATGAACTCTTCGCGCCAAAACAGATTCATTATGGCAGGGGGCTTATTATATGGTTTTATATTAATTCTTGTTAAAAAAAAAAAAAAGACTTAAAGTAGGTCGCAAATTTACCAGAACTTTGACAATCAGCAAGCGATCAAATTGAGCAGGTAAACGATTTATAGGAAGCTATACAAACGATGTTTACAGTCGAGACCTGAGACTTTTAGAGATCTGATAAGAGAGAGAAAATTTTAGTGCAGAAATATTTCGCTAAGCAGAAACGTCAGATTTATAAACGGTCGGTTCCGAGATCGCGCCCCGGCTGCGTTGCCTGTTTTTACTTGATTATTCGATCTTGCCCAACCAACAGAAAATGTGCGTGTGTATATCTGCTCACAACTCAAACACAAGGGAGCGAATTTGAGCAGAGAATGTTTTCATAGCCTCTTCGTCCCCCTCCCACCCCACCTTCTCCCACCCACCTTCCCCCACCCCCCCCCCCTCACCCCCACCCCCCAAAAAAATTGTAAAAGACCTCGGTCACCAAACTATGTTTCCTTTTTTTAAGCTTTAGGGGGTGGCATGTCAATTACCTCTTATTGACCGTGGGGGTAGATCGACTGTTATA
Organism: Marthasterias glacialis; assembly: GCA_911728455.2. Taxonomy (NCBI): domain Eukaryota; kingdom Metazoa; phylum Echinodermata; class Asteroidea; order Forcipulatida; family Asteriidae; genus Marthasterias; species Marthasterias glacialis. Next base: position 11,424,882 of record OU452229.1, read on the forward strand.
ATCTTGGGTTGTGGGGGTTGTTTTATCAAAACACAGTAGAACTTTAATTTGAATAACATCATCGGTTAATCGAATGTATGCTATTTTTCTTTAAGCTTGCGATCTTGAATTAATGATCCTAAAACTAATCTAATCGTTATTTAATTCCTCTCGTCTCAACTCGATTGAAGATAAACTTGCAAAAGAGGTTAATCAATTTATCAATTTAGTGGACAAAACGCAGTAGAATGAAATGCGGTAGCTCTTCTCTCTTCATGTATCGATCTTTAATCTTGATCATGGAATGCCATGTGCTCCATACCACCTGTCTGTTGGCAAAATCAAATTTAAAAGCGAGATTAAAGTGTAGCGAACCGAATGGCAAATGGCAGTTTTAAAAAGCCGTTTCCCCGTTCTAAACGAGCATACCGCTCGAGTTCGAGTGAAGTCCCGCTGCGTGTAGGCCCCGGGGTCATCCTACACTTCCCACAAATGACTTTTATCAAGTAATTTGCTTATATATTGGCTGTTTTTGTACAGCTTGTTAGGTGGAATCCTTCAGTATTTTATGATGAATTCATTTTAAGAGTGGTTCTGTTACATTTCCTTCAAATTTATTCATACTTTCGAAAGTGAAATACAAATTTAAGGAACTGGAAGCACATTATGCCATTTTGTTTAGATTGGTGATTGAACAGAGCAAGAACAATTTCTAACACACTAACACAGTTTCATGATTTTGAACCTTTTTTTCGTAGATATCTTTGTAGTGTATGTTCTGACGGGTAGTCTCGGTTAATAGTTTTCTCGATTTACTTGTGAGCTCTGATTAAATTTCATATAACGCCAAAATTCTAAAATAAATATCGTGTATGGAACATTTAAGCGAAAACGAATTGGGACATATACGCTGCAGAATTTTGACAAAATGGGCAGAGTTAGGCCTCACCATCTTAACTGGTTTGAGGGTTATATTATTACAATCTAAATAATAAATGAAACAGGTTGTTTTTACGACAACTTGAAACCATCGGCTGCTTAAACATTCAACCACAGAATCAAATCAAAACAGTAATCACTCCGTTCCATGTTTGCCTAAATTAACGAGATATCAAAAACAGCTGATTGCGTCCGCTGTTACCATAATCGAAAGAGTTGGAATTTTAATGTCTTGCTGGTCATGTCGACTGCATCGGAACACAACCTTAGGCCTTGAACTTGCTTCGCGAATCGGCACAGCAATTTTCCTCGTTTAAAGACCACTTCTGTTAGAAGTAGCTTGTCGTGGGTCGAGCGGTTTAGTGCATCGGACTCACGCTCTGGTGGCTAAGTCATCGGGATGTCGGTTCAAATCCCGGTCATGACACTTGTGTCCTTTAGTAAGACACTTGACTATAATTGCTTCAAATAGGGGAAGAGGCAGTTATGTGTGTCTCACGTTTCCCTGTTCTTAGCTTTGCTGTGCATGTGAAGAGACTTGCGTTTATAAAATATCTCGCCATGTCTTATTTCTACGCATTGGGGCAGGTTTCTATCCCTTCAAAAAGTAGCCCACACCTCGAGTGGCCTTTGGGCCTTATGATAGGCGAATAAGATTTAAAAATAAAATTAAAACATAAATGTTATTCAAAAGACACCCTCCGGACAAGAGCAAGGTGCACTCATGAGGAAAAAATGTTACCAACGCAAAAAGCAAGAGTAAGGGCATTAACTTAAAATATGTAAACCTTCATGGGTACCCTTGCTGTTAGTGTACCCCGGGTGAAAGCAAAAGACAACCACGTTAAGAAACCAAGGGAACCCATCGCAAAAGCTCGAAAAACACACTAAAAAAAGGGAAGGGCAACCTACGGCAAAGACTACTTGGGTACCCCCTTGCTGTCAGGTATCCATGGGTTAAAGCACAAGGGACATTCATGAGAACAAAAACGAAAGGGAACCCATTGCAGAAGCTAGAAGAACCCACTGAAAAAGTTAGGGCAACCCACGGAAAACGCAGATCGGTAAACCCTTGTATTCCTTTCCGTTAGGTGTACCCAGGATAAAAGCAAAGGAACTTCATGACAAACAAAAAACAGAGAACCCATCGCAAAAGCATGGGTGCCATGAGCTTGGAAACCTGTACTGTGACATGGGCGAAGTCAGTCACAGATGTATTTATTCCCCCCCCCCCTTTGTTTTCCATTAAATTCACATTCAGTGCCAATCTTATTGGAGTCCCACTGTGGGATTTGGGTCAAAACAGGAGCCTTTCGACATATTGCCCTACACGGGTGAGTTTCAAAACATTTCAAAGTACTTTCGGCATAACCTTCATGGATGACCATGCATCGGTACACACCAACCAAATAAAAAGAGACTATCCAAGACTGGCCGCGATTTGCATTTATATTGACTTTTCCTAAGGGCAGATACATTATGCACAAAAACAGTTGAACACTAATTATAAAAACGACTTCACTAAAAGCAGAGCCATCTGCTTGATTGTATAATCTGTGAAGTTGTTCGGTAGAAGGTCATTTTAATTTATTGGACCTCAATTAAACCGGAATGCAACTTTCCCGTCGGATCAGCTGATTTCCTGTGGTTCTTCCTCCCTTTTTAGATCCATAGAAATGAGAACTGGGTAACACTTCAAGAAGTTTTGTGCTCTTCGCAGTTTCCTTATGTTTTAAAATCATTGGAAACATTATAACTTTGAATAATGAATAACTAACTCATAAATTGTCGACTGAGAAAGGAAGAAACATCGGCACTGTGAAATCATGTTTGTATAGAAGAGTAAATTCGCATGTTTACACACATAAAACAACCAATCTACGAAATGTTTATCACAACAGGTGGTCACGTTTTAATTAGTGACGACAACGATAAATCGTTCGGGGATTTTGTACACAATCATGTGCTTCTTTCGATTGCTTATTCTATTGAGAGGGAAAACAATATTGTTAATGGCCTCACGTTTCGATCCTATGGCAGACTCTTCCACAAAAGCCAAGATTTAGCCTTTGAGAAAGACTCCGCTAAGGTCGAAACGTGAGGCCAGTAACAATTCCTTGCGCCATTGAAAGAGGAAACGGTGATTTAGGGGTCTTCATGCTGTATTTCCTCGGACTTGACAATATTTCACATGACACATTTTCTCTGGAGGATTGCAACTGGAATACAAATTCGTAATCAGTGAGTTTCAGATCGAAACTAAAGTAAATCAAATTTGTTTTTCGATGACTTAACAATCCCGGTACAGCGACAGGTTGGTTGGTGTTCTGCCCGGCCTTTCGCCACTGTGGGCTCTGGTTCGAATTGGCGCCTCAGACCGGAGCCTTGCGTATGGATTGGGTGTTGCCAGTCCCTATCTGGTTACGTGGGTTATCCTATTCGGGGAAAAAATATACATTTCTTCATAGTCCTCCCAAGCCTACACATATGTGTACGAGCAGGGGGCAAGGGGGCAGTACCCCCCCCCCCCCCCCTTCGGGTAAAACAGTGGGGAAATTCGAACAAGGAAAGAAGAAAAAAATAAAAAACGCTTTCTATTAGAAATTGGTACTTGTGTTTTTATCTGTGTACAATTTCGGGGAAATCAACCCCTCAGTACCCCCCCCCCCTACCAAACCAAAGACGCCCCTTACGCCTATGATCCCGTGCACACATACCTTCTCGCCTACAGGATAGTGCCAGTTGCTTTTTGGGGGTCCCTTGGTTTCATTACCAGAAAGATTTCAAGAAAAAGTACATGATACAGAAGAGCTTCGCGTTTAAATGGGGAGTTCCAGCCAGTTTCTGACAAACGATAACTCAAAGCACGGGACACATTACGCCCTAATTACTCAGCATACATAACATTCAGCAAATCTGCGTTTTTGTAATCAAGCCACTGCTCCTTACTTCAAGCTAGGTAAACAAATATTTCTTTGTTTTACGCGTAAGCTGTGAGCACGCCTTGTGCCACGTCCACACACTCATACATAAACTACAACGATTAATGAAGATTGTAACATTTAAATCAAACGGTATTGTGATTTGTTTTCTTTATTGGACGGAGATTAGAATGTGTTTTGATAACATTTTGTCACTCATGTTATCCGTCGATGTTCTCATGATTTTTTTTTTCACCTAGGCCTAAACATTTTTGTTTGTACCTGAAATTATAGAAAGCTTAGTAAACGAAGTACATGTTACGCAATAATTGATTTATTAAAGACAGTGATGGAAATTGCAATTAATAGGCGCGAACTGTCCGCTATTGCAGCAGCAGCAGTGCTGACTGCCCAATGTTCCGACATTCCTATGTTCCGGCACTACTGTGTTCCGACACTACTATGTTCCGACACTCCTATGTTCCGGCACTACTATGTATGTTCCGGCACTACTATGTTCCGATAACTCTCACAATCTACACGCTAGGGTTAGGGTTAGGATAATACATTAGGGTGTCGGAACATAGGTGTGTAACCGTAGTAACCTCACTTAATTACTGTCAACAGTGCAAACTTTCTAAATTGTTGTTGTTGTTAATGTCGTCGTCGCTGCCGCCGCCGCCGCCGGTGCTGCTGCTGCTGCTGCTGTAGGCTAGCGCTGTCAAGATCAAATATTTTACATTTGTTAAAGTTTTGTTTTACGTTCGTTAAAGGAGGGGGTTTAGCCATAATAATAGAAAATAATAATAATGATAATGATAATAAGTAGTTCTTATGTAGCGCATTTCACAATAACGTCTCAATGCGCTTTACATTAGTGCCCTGGTCATTGGGCCAATAACATTCCTGTAATCTTTCTCAGCTCCCTGGGGAGTATACATCACCAAGCTGCCGTGGCACTCCGAAGGCCTTTTCAAACACAATATCAACCTCTACCCTCGCAGGTACCCATTTATACCCCCTGGGTGAAGAGAAGCAATTACAGTAAAGCAGCTTGCTCGAGGACACAAGTGTCATGACCGGGACTTGAACCCACACCCCGATGACTTGACCACCATAACTTGAGTCCGGTGCATGTCTAGACCGCTCGGCCATGACACGCTACATAAACACTGCATGTAGGCCTACTCTTGACTTGTTAACACATATAACGCAGACTTCGTTTGGCAACTATAGACCTTTTGCATTGACGTCATCACGCCGCTATCTTAGAGGTAAATCGATGATGTAACAATGGAAACGCAGAGATTTGTACGCGCGGCTCACAGGATAGGGCAATGAACAACCTCATTTTGATCTCTAGACGAGGGCACCCTATTCAAATGAAGTCATGTGCATAGGGTCTATTGTGTAAAATATTTGATGTTTAGAAAATGCCAAAATTGAAATTGGGTATAAAATAGACATGCGGGCCAAATGAAATTAAACCTCGACACTTCTCGCTTCTTTTCTTACACAGCTTTCGTACCTGAAAGAGGCAGAGACGCTGATTGGTCTACAAGTTCGGTCCGTCATGTGTCTACCAATCAGAAACAGCGAAGATGACATCATCGGCGTGTGTCAGGTGACGAATAAAGTTTCCGGTTCAAGGTTCACAGAACACGATGAAAAGGTGAGTCCAATATTATGTTGTCTTATTTTGTTAATAACGAATAATCGTGTACTCAATGCAACAGGTAATGGGAGACGTTTGGACGATCCTTTTTCATAGTTCTCACAAGTAGTAAGCATGCTCGGATTACGCACACAATACTGAGCATGTGCGCACAGAACTGTCAAAAAGGTCTGTTGTGTCTGCTGCCGCCAGTGTTTCAAAAGTTTCCCATTGGGGGCGGGAGGCAGACTTTGTTTTTTATTTTTGTACTAACATTGACGAAAGCAAGGAACCCAGTGTTTTTTAGACTTGTGCAACACCAAGGGTGGCAAAGTAGTTTTTCCCCCTTTTTTCGTATATTGTCAATTCCTTTTGAATTATTCGTTATGGTTCTATAACAAACGGGGAGCAAGATGGACGCATTACAAGGTGGTTGCGTGGCATTGCTTCCTGGCTGGGGCCCAAAGCCAGTCACTCTGCGCATACTGTCAAATCGTAGCAGCCGGTGCCTAGATTAAATAAGTCACTCCATGCGCGTACGACCGGACAATATGAATATCTTGAGATATTCAGACTAAAATTGTATCTTACAGCTTGTCTTGTCTTATCAAGTTCAAGCTGAACCGATCGCTACCGCTGGGTCAAAAACGTGCAGTCTGTCGTGCTCACAAGTTCACTCAAATAAGAGACTTGACCATTTTGGCGGGTGTCGGCGACTGATATGATTTCCTTGTGGCGGATTGAGTTCTGGATTGACGTGTTTCTTGGATTCAGAGAGTTACAACAGCAGTCTTTGTTTTATTACAATTATTTCATCGTTTCTTACATCTTAAAAAATCAAACCCTGAATTAGGACATGATTCGGGGTCTGATTTTTATACCGGGTAAGTCTGGCTTTGAAGTTGAAATTGATGCTATTTGAGGCCGAAGAGCATGTCAGTATATTATACGCTACTGGTGTTAAAGACCACGTTGTCGTTGTCCGTTAATTATTTGAATTACTTTGACTAATGGAGAATTGAGAAATGGGTGGGTATCTTGAAAGTCTGACGTTATACACGAAGTGTCTGACGTCTAGCCCGTACAGCCTTGCTTTACAGCTTTCACATTTAGGGTTAATCCTGGTCAAAACCTTGGAAAACAAGCTATTAGTAAATCGGTGTCATGAGCTTTATGGCCATGCTGCCGCATTCAAATCCCACCAGAAAACCCAATAACATATTTTGAACATGGAAGACTTTTTAGAAATGCCCGACACGACTGCATTGATTGTTGTCGTCTGCGCAGAGAAAACACGGCTGGGTCTGAATTTGATTGCCAAACAAGCATCACAGATCAAGTCTTGTCGGTCCAGTGCACGGGATGATGAAGCTATATATAAGAATGCATGAGGTTTGAGCTGAACGCACGTGATTTGATTCTCAAAACGTGAACAGGCATGGAAGGGGGATGGGCTGAGGCGGCGCAGTGCAAGTGCGAGGATATGAGCTGAAAGGGCATGGGGATGGTTTGGGATCGTGGGTCCTCGTATGGTGTGGTGGGGTGTGGTTTGGCGTTACTGAGTGCAGAAAGGGATGGGTGAAACAGCATTGGGTGCGGCGTGGGGCAAGTGAGCTGTATGGGTTGGCCTGGATAAATTGGGATATGGTTGGGTGCGAATGGGTGTAGTTAAGTTGAACGTTGTGGGTTCGTTGATCAAGGTGTGGTGGGTTCGTGTTGGATGGGCACACAATCTTTCCGTTTCGCAGATAAGCCCGCCCACTTGTCAAAACAATGTCCACGTGAAAAATATACATCTCAAGATGACTGACGACCATTTATGCTGTACGCGTGGGCCCTAAAGACCATTCAGGCATGGAACAATTACACAGTTGAGCGATCCCGTCCCACCATCACAAGCTGCCTTGACTAATCGGCATGCACTGTGGGTCTAATGAAATGTGGACGCACACATCCATGTAACGGACGGGAATAACAAGTGGCGAATAACTTAAAGGCAGAATACAGGAGGAAATATTGACGACTTCCGAGCAGAAAGCTCACTGATTGAAACCAATACCCAAGAGAAACATTTCCATCTGTAATAACGGTCAAAAAACAGCATTTGAAAACCGAGAAAATCATCGTTGCTTGTTTTGATTGCAGCAATCGTGATAATCACTATATGAACCTTCAGCAAATCCCTGACAGAACATACAGTCATTCGTCCTTTTCCATACACACAAAACGTGAGCACCTTTTAACTTGGTAAAAACTTCCCCAAGTTGGTTGGATGGTGTTTTTATTGAAAACTGAGGAAAAAAACATCCTTTCTTTAAGGTCGTCTCACTGATTCAAAACTTTGAAGTTGTTTTCTGATTTAAGGTCTAGTCTAGGTGCTAGACTCAATGTCGCTCTGGGGATTGTCTATTATAAGAATTGTGAAAAAAGACATGTACAAACTATGAAATAACATGATGAAATGTGGGCAATTGCCTGGTATGAAAGTGGGGGGCTGTCTATGAAAACGCCCTCTGTGGCTTACTCGCCTACAAAAATTCAGATCAAGATTCAAACAGCACCGTTTCAATTCCTCGCGGATCAGACATGGATCATTCACTTACCCTAAACCTACGTCACACGCCGTTAAAAACAAAACAACATTGTCATTTGAAAGTGAGGTTACCTCTATCAAACATACAAAATAGTCTGGTTACCGTAGTAATCATGGCATGTGTAAACCTTTGCATGCGGGGAATGAGACAAAATGGCTGAATCATGAATTCGGCAATTTTACTCTGGTAGAAAATGAGCAAGTTTTGTTACTTCCGATCGTAGTTATTTGGCTTAATCTTTTAATAAGTTTTAACGAATGTATTTATACAATTATTAAGTAGACTTGATGATAGATCATGGTAGAACCGTTCATTCTGAATTCATCAAGATTATACATTTATTCAACCTTTAAATTGGGAATTAATGATTCTAACCAACGTTGGATTTAATGTCACTAATTAGCCAGCAATTCGCTACCAGATTGTTTATAACGGAAGTATTTTTTTAATTGATGTTTCGAGAATCGGTCCGAAAGGGACTAGTAAAGTTGATCAGTCTGAAAGCTCAAGGACTATAAAGTTCATACCAGGGAAATAGTTTTGCCTGACACACTGCCAAAGTTGACCAATATTGACCCCATTGCAGGCACGTCACGACTGTGCCACGCTCACCATTTTGGAAGTCAATGGGTAAACGCTACGTCGCCTAAAATGCGCACTACACTGTATAACACACGGAAACATTGACTTCTGAAATAGCGCAACCAAAATTATGGTGATGATGACGTCAGGTGAATTGGGTTCATAAGACCCTATACAAATTAATTGCCCAAATCGAAACAAACGAATTCGGCATTGACGTGCACAAAAAAAATCACGACTAAACAAACTGATTGACGTTGCTGTAACTAAAGCTTCAGTAGGTTGAGAGGAAATTTTCACGGGTTGGTTTTAAAGTGTTCTTACTGAAAATGAGATGATGGTAATATTAATACTCTTAAAAGAAAGATATATACTTTCCCTATGAATGCATATAGATGTCTGCCCACAGTGTTCCTGAAACTGGACACTGTGTTTTAACATCGCTGATAACTTGAATTGATTGTTTGTATTGTAGATTCAATATTTACACACCCGGACGGAATGTTAAGGGTTAGGGTGGGGATTTGTTTGTCGCGCAGGTCTAGGAGTATGTCTCATGTATGGTGCCAAAGACGGCACGTGAAGTTTTATGAAGAAGAAAGACAAATCACTTTGTTTCCACATCTATGATAATTATAATTTGATGTTTTGTAATTGTTTACTTACATAAGCGTTTTTTTTTGTTTTTTTTTCTTTTTTTTCTTTTTTGTGCCAAGGACGGCACGTGAAGTTTTATGAAGAAGAAAGACAAATCACTTTGTTTCCACATCTATGATAATTATAATTTGATGTTTTGTAATTGTTTACTTACATGTGCGTTTGTTGTTGTTGTTGTTTTTTTTTTTTTGTTGTTTTTTTTTTGTCCAAGGCATATCTGCCAACAAGCATTGTTTTGCTTTTTTGGATTTGCCTCCTCCAAGTATACTTTCTTATCAAAATGTATTGGCCTTTTTTGTTATTGGCGGAAATAAATGTTCTTTGTTCTGTTCTGTTCTAACCACAATGTATGAGCTGGAGAATGAGCAATTAAAATAAAACAACAGCGTATGATACATTGTTTAATTTGAAAATATGATACTTGTATGTTTTGATATTATTCACTTCATGGTTTGGAGTCATTAATGCCTGTCGTGGCACAGTGACACTTTTGCCAATGATATTGTTGTCCTGAGTTAATTGAGAATTCCTCTTTATTTGTTGCAGCTGTTGGAAACGTATCTGACTTTCTGTGGAATAGGAATAAACAATGCCCAGCTCTTTGAGACGTACATGAAGGAGTATGACAGGAACAGGGTAAGCCTGAATTAAAAAAAAAACAAAAAAAAAAAACAACATCGGCTATTTTCCATAGATTTGCTTATTACACGATGCTTGCTTAGCATAAAATGATTACCGTCCAATGTTTCATGTTATTTAAGTAACTTAAAAAAAAAAACAGTTATCAACGAGTTTAAGCAGTGAGCGAAACGTGTACCTTTTTGAAATTGCGGTTCTGACTTCGTCTTAGTCCGCCTGTTTGAAGCCATATGCCGAAAGCGAATGTTTTCAAAATAACTGACGGGGTGTAAGTCGTAGCCTAAGCTGGAGCCAAAGTCATAGCCTAAGTTGGAGCCTAAGCCGTGGCCGAAGCCGTGAGCAAGTTCGATCAAGGACCAATGGTTAACTAGTGGTAGGTTTGTGACGTGCGTAGTGTATGTGCACTGAAGTTGAAGTGCGAACAACTCTAGTAATGTCACGTCCATGCGACCATGAGAAAACGGCGAAATCAACATTATAACTTTCCTGATAACTGGTCCACTCTGCATTGTCCCTATAAAACGGCTACTGATAACCAGCGATGCGGCCAACCTCGATAGAATGGTCGCGAATAGTCGACTAGACTAGTCCAACCATCGTCAACTAACGTGGGTTCGATCAGAGTTAGTCAAACTATGGTTAACTATGGTCCTTGATCGAACTTGTTTCGTGGATTCAACTGAGACCATAGAAGCAAACGAGCCAGCACAAGTAAACATTTTGGTTGGTACAGCACAAGTAAACATTTTGGTTGGTACCCCATTCCTCCTGCTCTAGCAGTTCTACGACATTTGCAACAAGTGTGCACTTATCGAAACTAACCAAACCATAAAACTTACTCAACGTCAACCGAACTGTCATTGGAAATTGTGCAATCATTTGAACCATTGAAAAGCTGGAACAGCATGTTTTCGGCAAAGTTTTATGATGAAAGTCTCATTATAAAGACGACTCGCCCCTCTCAAAAGGTGAGCCGAGTTTCAAGCAGAACCTCTCGGAAGGAAATATTAAGTTAAGAAAATGCTATTTTGGTTGATAACTTTGGTTTGTTTGTTGGGTTGTTTGTTTGTTGTTGTTTTTGTTGTTGTTGGGGTTTTTTGGGTATTGGTTTTGGTTTTGGTTTCCGGTTTTGGTTTGTTTTTGTTTTACAGAACTCTTCGTTGAGCATAATGTTTTCTAGGCAGGTCATTGAAATTGCAAGCAGGACCCAATCAACAGACGGAAGAAGCCCAAGATTGTTAAGCACAAAACACCTCTCTCAGCAGCAACACAAGTAAATTAGAAAAAAAGCTGATGCCCCGCTATTTCTGTCCTTTTTTCGGAAGGGGGGGGGGCAAAAGCAAGTAAACTTGCTAAGCTGCAGCTTTAGTCGGGTCCCCTAGTCTCATGATCCCCCGATAATGCTTCATGACGAGTTCAAACAGAGTGCCGTATTAAGTATTCATATAACGACGAGACGCCTTGACAGGGTTTGTGTGTACAGTTTTGTGTTTCTAATACCCGGAAAAACAATCGAAAGAGCACTCTATCCTTACTGTCCATCTCACCAATCGGCAACCTTCTAAACAATCCTCCCGTTGGGTGAGCCAGATGTCTTTAAGTTGACATTATGTACATGCAGCTGTAAAAGTGACGTTTTTGGCCTGAACAGTTAAGCTGATAATATCCAAAAACATGAAGATTGAAATCTCAAAATCAAATGCCGTATTTTACTCGTAGTTGCTTTTAGGTATTTTATTTTTAATGTTACCGCAGAAATGTTTTAAGGCAAAACAGGTTGTTGACGAAAACGTATTACAGGTTTTGTACCTAGTATATAATTATTATGTATTTTATTTTTTATTATTTATTTTAATGTATAAAATTGTAATGTGCGATTTTGTTTTATATAGTAGATATGTAGTATTACCACTTTGAAAACTAATAAATACTGAAATTATATTCTTGTAACACACACCATGGCTTAAATCTGTAACAAAAGCTTGTTTATTTAAAACTAGACACTCATCAGAACCTCGATTCCATAAAAAGCAGCCCAGTTATTTCCACTTTGTCCGTCCCAAAGGAATTTCCCGATTTTCCCTCACACTTTCACCTCCTCTCCTGCAACCTCCACGGCTTGTGTTTCTCCCCCATCAGAATACTGCTATATACTTGAGGTATAGTTTACCGCGGAAAGGCCACAGCGTGGCTGGGCTCTGATAATGGAAAAATTAGACACGACTGGAATTAATGCTAAAAGCGCTTCCCACATGACGGCGCTGCAGTTTTTTTTTTTATCTTTAACGCCTTTTTCCGTAATGCTTTTTGCGGGAGACGCCATTGTTGTGTTTTGAAACGTTTTGTAAGCCCAAGTGAATTAGCAGTTAAATAAAATTGCATTAACCTTCTGGGCTGGAGAGGTACAGGTATAGCCATTAAGTGCTTTCAGAATTCTAAATAATTTTACCATTGTTAAAATTCTGGTGCTGTTGTATTATAAGTAGATTTAAACCTAACAGGATTTCATGGACAGTTGCTAATTACAGTCAATGAAATTAAAATTTGATTTTCATTCAAAGTGACTTCATGAAAACATCAACCTTGTATTTGAGAGAATGATGTCAAGAAAGACCTTTATCGCGATGTGGAGCCATCTTGTTTTTCATCCTATCAAATCAACGCACTTAAACCGAGGCTGAAAAGAAATTTACAATGCTTTTTTTGTTTCTGTTTTTCGATATGGGGAGAACCAGTATCGACGAATGTCGATACAGGGATCTTGTTCACAGGGAGCTTGACCAACATGGTGGTATCCCGGGTAAAGACTATGAACCTCACAGCCAAATTCCATCCAAAACAATTTGGCGTAATGTTTTTAACAATCAAATTGTTTTAAAGTGTTGTCTGTGACAATTCATGTTTAATTTTAGTATACTATTATTTTTCGTTTTCGCCCCCCCCCCCCCCCCGATGGAACGAGAACTGCTCAAGTTAAACTAATTTCGCTTTACATGGAATCGGGCATGCCACTAGAGTCCAACAGTTTGGACGTTGAGTTACCAGAAGGTGTTAGATTGTGTAAGAGTGAGGAAGGATATCAGTTAACCTTTCAAGGGAGGTTTTTTTTTAATGGTCTTATTCAAAGTCCCTTGGGTATTACAAACACTGAGACTTTACATGGTGGTAGATCGATATGTGCTTCTTTATGTTCAATGCAAAAGAAGGTAATTTCACCGTCGCTAGATGTGATTTATCGGATGTTTCCCCCCACAGGAATCAGTCTACCGCAAACCAAATCCACATGGATAATGTTCGTGTTTTTTTTTTCTTTTTGTTTATAATATATATATTTTTTGATTACAGCACTGTATACTCGGTGTTTCCTAAAATGCTCAAAAGAAATTCGTTTTTGCAGTGTTTCATATTGAATATTTCTCATGATTATTGGTAATAGATACGGTGATGTTTATAAAAAAAAAAGTAATCTTTCGGACTGAAATAAACATTACAAGTTATTTCCGATCATGGACGATCATGAATCACACCTTCAAACGTTTTTTTTTTTTGTTTTTTTTTTTTTTTTTTGGGGGGGGGGTTGTGTTTTGTCCACTTTCGTTTAAAGGGACAATCACATGTAATCTGGGTAACATGAACTTGAACTTGTTCCAAAATCATAGGGAACTACGATTGTAACGTGATATTCTTTATGTCTCCAGCTCCTCAACCGCCACATCACCTCATTTATGTTGCCTTCTTCTCCGTCTTCTTCTTTTCCTCAGAAACTTCTGGAGGTTGCACATGACCTGTTTGAGGAGCAGACGTCCCTGGATAACGTGGTGCAGAAGATTATGCAGAGGGCTCAATCGCTACTCAAGTGCGAGAGATGTTCAGTGATGCTAGTCAAAGATCCAACGGCCGAGGTAAGTGTCTTGAAGAGAAATCATCCACACTCGAAGATTCTCTTTTTTTTTCTTTGTTTTATTCACCCTTTTTTGTTTTGTGTTTGTTAAGGAAAGGTTTCAAATCCGAGATCACGTATACTAGGGTTACATTTCATAGAATTATTATTGAAGCTCCCAAGATTGTTTTGCACAAATATATTGCTTGGCAAATAAATTCATGGAGTATGGGAGCGCTTGGACTTTGGGACGCTAGGTGGAAGCAGACTTACCTCGTAAATTTCAATTGTTTACGTAATTCTGAGCGTGCGCACATTTCCTCTAAGCGTCTAAATTTTCCCAGGAGACATAAAGGTCCCTGACCCAGCAAAAATCAAGTTGTAATCATCACATAACCATAATCATCACACACAATTTGCATCATGTAATGTTTCATTGAAATGAAAACTACTAAATATGAGCAGATATGACTTTAAAAAACTCAATCTTAGATATTATCGAATTGGAGTATGACCCTCCGGACCATTAGCACATTTTGAGAAAGGAAATTACACCTCAAAGTTGATACCTTGTGAAAGCTCTTTCCCAAAGGCTATTGCGGAATTGCTATTAATCCAATAAATGTCAAGAGTCGACAGACTCAGGCTCTGCTGGATATGACGTCATCGTTGTGCGGGTTAGAATCCTGGTCATGGCACACGTGTCCTAACTGAGCACGACATCAATTGCTTCTCGTTACCTAGGAAGAAAACTACAGGTTTATCTGGCATGTGTGCGTAGGGGCTGCATGATCTCAAGGCCAATGATTTGATACCCGGTTTAAAAGGCTTAAAATGTCTATTATTACTTCTGTCCCTGGACTTGACACTTTTATCTCTCATTTTCTGACAGCGTGTGGCATTAAAATGTCATGCATAATGAAACTATTCGAATGTCGCTGTCTGTGAGCGAGAAGCACACCGAATACATCATATCAATTATTTATTCCTATAAGCGAATTCATCATCAAGTTGTGTCTGTCCAATATGTCATCAGCCTGCAAGATGTAACCCCCCCCCCCCCCAAACCTCGGCCGACTAAGGTTTCTTATCTATCGGTGGGGATCAATGCATGGACACACGCAAAGCTTATGTTTCAAAAACTTCGGGTCTTGAGGGTAATTCCTGGAGATTCTTCTGTGGGAGCGCGGTTGAGACCTTGCAACCCTGTCTACGGATAGGAGGATGATGATTTACACCCGTGATTATTGTGCACAGGACGCTGCTGCGGGGTGAGGCGAAGTGTTGTCCCAAGTATTGGATTCCACGCTCTACTATTTTATATTCATTTAGTAACCGATTTCAACTTTTACAAAAACGACCCCCATCCCCGGGGTTGAGTCTTTTTTCCCCAAAAACGACATAGTATAGTAGTTATTTTGCGCATGCGTTATACGTGTGCCTTTCCCACTATAATTACGGGAAGTGTATACAATTTAATGAAAACACATTCGGTCAGTCTGCTTCGGTGGCGTGCGTCGATAATCTGCGGACTAATGAGCAAATGGTTATTGGTTTGAAACCTTGGCTGTCTGTTGATTCCTTTTTTTTTTTTTTTTTTTTACTTTTGAGGCCTTGATTGTAAATGGTTTTTAGTATTTTTTTTTTTTTTCACAATTCTGGTTTCGAAGATTTTTTTAAAGGAAAAAAACAGGGTCCGAGAACCTGTTTTTGCAATGTCGTTGGGGGAAAAATGCCCCTGGTTTCGAACCACCCTAACAAGCTTGAAAAAGCCCATAATCTGAAAAACTAAAGCTGTGTTCGGATGGAATAGACTTAGATATGCTGTATGATGGATGTTTCAGGGTTTACCGAAGGGATTTGATCGGGAGTGCATCTTGCGGCAATATCTGGAGTCAGCAAGGACAAACATGCGAATCCCAATGATTGTAGACATGATTTGGTCCCTTCCAAGTCATAAGTCAAGTAAACATTTATTTTATTATTATCTTTGTTTTACTTTTGTTTTAGTTGATTTTTTTCCTGTAATTCATCTTTACAGGATACGTAAAACAACAGCTCAAGGCTGTTCTACATTGTGGTCACTCAGATGTACATTTTGCCCTCTTTTATTTTGTTCCTTCCAAGTCATATGTCAAGTAAACATTTACTTTATTATTATTATTATCTTTATTTTAATTACTATTTATTTATTTTTTTTATCTGTAATTCATCTTTATACAGAATTAATAACGCAACAGCTCAAAAGCTGTTTTACATCATGATCATGGATTGTGGTTTTAAAAAAACCAGTAGATAATGAAAAAACAAGAAAAAATTTAAAAATACGGGTATTAAATTTTTTAATAAATAATTTAATGAATAAAAACAAAAAACGAAACATAAAAAAAATCGATAGAATATGCATTCTGGGCTATTAATTTAAAGATTGCTTAAAAGATTCTATGTTAGGCTTAGGGCAAACAACATTAACATTTCATTCCACTCAAAAACAAGTCGCTTAGAAGTTTAGACTCCAAATCATCTTATGTGTTAAAATACCCCTTAAAAGTCAACAACTCTTAGAAAATATGACGACCCCCCGATGGGCAGTTGTAGTTTGAACATCTTCAAGGTGAAAACAAAATGCAAAAAAAAAAAAAAAACGCCCATGCAAACTATTCCACGTGTAAACCAAGTCAACTCCAACGGGAAAACACTCGACTTCTGTGACGCACGTACATTGTTCCCGGGCTATAATAACACGATCCATTATCATACAGCTCTAATTAAAGAACATAACGATGACGCTCACGTATTTTGAGCCGAAATTAGTAAACCAAAACAACCGGCTATTTTTGCACAGCGGTGTTGGAAATTGATAGCAATCTTGTACGGTGCTTAATCATCACTTAACGAGGGGAACAAATCACTAGTGCGATGTGATTTGACCTTTTGGTGTTTGTTTGTTTTTTTTAATAAATAAAAAACCACCGGGTTGTTTAGTTTGATTGAGGTTGATTACTGAAATGTTTTTCTTCCCAAAGATAAATCCCTTTCTTATAGATTTTTTTTTGACTGGAAACACAATAAAAGGGACCACTTTTCAACTGTCACGTAAGCAGTTTTTTTTTCTTCAAATGGTTGTAACTTGCTTAAGGCACCCGAAACCACCCAAAAATGTTACAACATGTCAATGGACATGCAGACTTGTACTGAAAATAATGTGAGTTGAATAGGATTATTAAGTTTTTAAGCAATCTTAAAAATCCTTCAAAAAAAAAGGATGGAAAATGCAGGTAGAATTTTCCATCCAATTTTCACAAATGAATCAACTCAAATTATTTTCAGTATAAGCCTGCATGTGCCTTCACACGTTGAAACACTTTTGGGTGGTTTCCGGTACTTAAAAAAAAGGTACAACCATTGGAGAAACTGCTATCGTAACGGATGCAAATTGGTCCCCTTTTGTTGTGTTTTCTCTCATTTCGAGTGCTCGTCGAAACGCGTCTGGTTTTAACTTTCCAGTGGAACGCGATGTTACATCCTCGTTTTGTTTGTTTTCGAAAAGTAAATTCATCCCAATCCTCAGAGTTACACCCAACTTGTAAAATGGCATAATAGGGTCATGTCTTCGAGAGGATTCCTTCTTCAGCGCAGCGGATCAGATTTGCTCTGTGGTTTCTTTCCCTGCATTTCACCTCTGTGGACCCTGGTTCGAATCCCTCCCCGGACCGGGGGCTTGCATGTGGATTGGGTTTTTCCAGCCCCTACCTGATTGCGTGGGTTTTCCCTATTTGGGGGTTTTCCTCCCACATCCAAAACTGAACATTTCTTCTCGTTTTCTAATCACCATCCTGTTATTGGCGCTTGCGCTGTTGGATGTGTAATGAAATTTAAAAAGAATAATAATAATAAAATACTCTCGTGTGTGTTTATTTCAATTAAGTATATCGCAATAACAACTGATTTGTGAGTAAAAAAAAACCTTGTAAACTCTTATTATTACCATTATTTTTTCTTTCTGGTAATGAAACCAATGAACACTCAAAAGCATCATCACTGCAAACCGTAGGTCCGAGGATACCTTCGTAAAGGGGATGATGAAGAAATACCAGTTTAATATGGAAGAAAACACCCAAATAGGGACCAACTTGCGCGATCAGGTAGATACTGAAGACCCCCATGCACATGCAAGGCCGGGAGTCGAAGCGTGGAAAGATAGGTGAAAGTCCGGGGAAGAAACCAGTGTGCAATCCTGTCGGACGAACAATTGCTACTGACATCAGATTTGTCAAAAGTAAACTTTTATGTTAACAATTGTGAGTTTTACCGAAACTAACTTTAATTTTAATTCAACCCGTTTAATATTTAAAAAAAAAACTCAGGAATTAGTTTCTAGGATATAATTCTTCCTGAAATGATGAACTCCTTCCCCAGAACTATTTAAATGTTTCATTATTTCACTGATTTTTTTTTCTCATTTCATTTCCCAGTCCACACAAAATATAAATAGCAATGCCGGAAATAGCATGCAAATTGAAAGAGATGTAATTTCATCAGACGGCGCAATGTTGAATACGAATTGAGAAATTAGTCATTCTTGGTGCCCACATTCATAATGGTGACTATGTTAATTTTTTGTTTGCTATTTCTGTCCAAACATGGTAGATAGATTAGAGTAGAGTCTGCAATCAAGTTCAGTATTTGGTAAATTTTGTAGAAAACAAAGGAGTAAAAGTCAAATTTATCAACTATCAAAAACCAGTACTGTACAAAATAACGTGTGAACGTCAAGCCTCAAAGAATGACTTTGCATATTATGTTAATTTTTGCTCCCCACACCACAAATACACACAAGTTGCGGTTGTTGTTGCGCAAGGCTTTTTAAACACACGCACACACGCAATCTCTACATCAGCCCGTCTGTTTTTCACTATCGTAATGTAGTTCATGCGGAGGATATTAGTCCCTAATTATTGATCACGAAGTCTGATAAGAAATAGGTGCAGATGTGACATGCGGGTTTTCGAAAGCTTGACTCGAGATTTATCTCCTGAGATATTTAAAATGTCATTATTGCGGCCATTAGTGTTGCCTGTTCGTGTGCATTGTGTAACCCAAGTACATCGTTCGTGACTGTTGACATTTATTTTCCAAAGATCTGTACACCGCGGACCTTTAGATGCCTTTGATATACAACTGTGTAAAATATCAAAAAGATACAACGGTGAACTTTTTAATTTACGGTTTGAGATGGATTATTTAGTGGTGTTGTTGTTTGTGTTGAGGGCTCTTTTCTCTTTTGGTATAACCAAAGATTGAGTGACAAAATGTGTTAACCAGGATATGGACATTTGCGATCTAGTAATGTTTGCGGTAACACCATGTAGACGAAAAAATCGCTCCCATGAGTTGTAGACGTTCTGAAAAGAATCAGTGGTGTAACAACTCGACGTTTCGATCTGTAGGCTCTGGTCGTCTTCAGGAAAAACGCTTTAGGCTGTATAAGTACTCTGGCGGCATGTTCTCTCAAGCGCAACGGCGGGAATCCTGGAACAGGATGTGGTAAGAGAGTATCAGCTCAATGATGCACAAAGACGGGAAAGCTGGTACTGGATTCTAATGAAGGTGGGTTAGGGAGTGTGTACTCACCGAACTGTGTCAGAGTCCAGCTTTCAACTGAAGACGATGAGAGCATACTGATTGAAACGTCGAGTTGTTTAATACACAACCTGTTCTTCCCCAGAGCCATCAAAACACATGAGAGAGATTTTTCATAAACAGGTTGCCACATACATTTCTGTTTACTTAATTTCAAATTATGTGTTCCACAATGCATTTACAACTGATAGATTACGTGGAGGAGTTCTATTCAGAGATGTAGGCAATGCCTGTTGTCTCGTGTCCTTTTCCTCTTTTCAGGTTTCCCAACCCTCCCCCAATTCAGCACCGTTGTGCTGGAGTCATGTGTAATGTCAGATTCATCATGTCTACATCGGTCAAACTCGAGCATGCAATTCCTTACACCGTGGACCCTCTCAATCCAAGGCACCTTCAGCAAAAGACGCCCTAGAATTTGGTCACGGGAGGGTGGGGAGTGATCGACCGTTGTTTAAATTACAAGTTAAAGCAGGTATATCAAATAGACACTGTACATAAGGACACTACACTTGGGATGTGTAGAACCGAGTCCGTCCAGCGACCTAGGTTTTATGTGGGGACCAATCACCACGAGAATGGTGTGTGCCATTTTCTCCCCACTTCATCCGTGTTTGCTATTTGTCAGTACCAATGATAGAGACACGTACGGCTACCCAAGAATGTGCTCTCATTGCCAAGTACTCCCCACCCTTTCTGATCATCAGTAAACACTTTTTCCCCTCCTTGCCCTTGCTCAGTAAATATGGACAGGACATTTTCATGCTCTCTCGCTCTCCCCTTTTCGCCGGTGCCTCAATGTGCGTTCCACACGTATTGATCTCGTTGCTGACTTACATTTTTGTTTTGGTTTTTTTCATCACTGTAAAATATTTATAGTCCTGTTGGAAAAATAATTATCACAATCCAAAGTGTAGGCCAAAACTATATTAAGCAGGTGGTTATAATATTTTCATTTTAAGCAATGGTGGAAGTACTTACCAACTGTCCGTTGCAAAAACAAATTTCAGATTACTCAATGGCAATAAAAACAGCCCATATGCACAAGCGCCATCTTGAAAATATACCGCAATGCATCTTGGGAAACCGAGTAGAGCTATATAAAAAAAGTAATTACGTTGCCAAGATGGACGCCGTGCTGTAGTTTACAAACGTAACTATGCCAGGTTTTTCTTGTTGTGTACCGCATTGCTTCAAAATCAGCGCGCCATGATGGTTGCCGAAGTTGTTTGGACTCGATTTCACCCAGAATCCTTTGCGCATCTTTTATTTCTGGTCATGCGCACTGGGACACGCATATGGGCTATCCTGTTGGTAAATGTGATGACGTAATTCCACTGTAAGTCACGCCCACTTCACACAAACTGGCTCCATCGATTGCCGGAAGCCCATAGGAAATGCATTGAACTTTTTGTCTATTTTTATGATTTATGTAGGAACAACATAATTTCTGGACTTGCTTTCAACGTGTGTCTTGCAAAGACACAAGGTCTTATCAAAAATATCAGTTTCTTTCATCCAGAAATGTCTTTGGGTGAAAATCACAGTTACGTATGCCTGCTTTGGAACCGGATGGAGTGAAAACTTTGGGAGTACAGGAGATGCGCACGCGTGTGACGTAATGACTTACCAACAGAACTGACCGAAATGTGTTTTGCCCCAAAAATATCGTTCATTTCTAACGCCGAAGGCTAAAATATAGGATTGGTAGCAATAAACATCAGTGTGGGGAAAAATAATTCATTTCAGAAGCTCAATGATCATCAAGCTTATACCAGTACCAATCATCACGTAAAATATTCCCATCAGAAATAGTGGCAATGTCGAGAATGGCATTTGATAAAATAATTGGTAGCTTATTTGGAGCATAAATAATATTTCTTTGACTTCGATGATTACGAAACAAGACAACAATCTACCCACAGGGAGTTTCTTTAAAGCTAACCCTTCACATAAAAAAAACATTAATCTCGAGTCAAGCACGGCCAGAGCCGTGCTCCTTACAAATTCAGGAGAATTACCAAGAGAAAATAGTATCTGGCTCCACCCCCCCCCTTCTCCCCCACCCCCCTTTCTTATAGAAAAGATAGAAAAGAGAGAGACGGAAGGTAGCGGATACAAACTTTAAGTGTTTACACTAAATATGCAAATGAGAAAGTTGCATCGGGCCCAAGAACACTGAGGGCGCACTTGGTAACCCTACAAATCAAAAAAGGGCTAATGTGAGCGTGCGCAAAGTCTACGGCAAATAAAAAAAACTTTTCTCGGTGTTTCCATTCAAACTTGACCAACTCAATTCATGCAATTTACAAAGGTTGGTTTTAAACTGTGTTTATGGACAAGTAGAGGTTAGAAATTAATGTAGTCTTCAAAGTAAAAAAAAAAAAAAAAAAAAAAGTTGTTCCCCCTTTAAAGCACATCATTTTTCTGTTGTTGAACCCTGTAAGGATTTCTGACACTGGAAAACGCTGAAATATATTGTTAAGATTATTTTTTAACAGTATCCCCTTAGTTAGTCACTGGCATTTCTCTGTAGAATGTTTCCAAACAATGTTCAGCCAATATCCGATACTTAACTAGTCGTAGTGTTGTTCCATTCGGGAAACGAAGATCAAGGCTCAATGTTTTTCTCGCCTTTGATATAATAATAGAGAAGGTTCCCAGGGTAAAAATCTTGTTCGTACCAACCCTACTTTCCAAACAGCCGACCCACGAGCCCCGTGGATTGTGCAGCTCACCGAATTTTAATGACAAATTGATGCAGCTTGCTCCTGCATGTGGGCACGCACATCATTACATACACGCCCACGTCAAATGCATTCTCTCTCTGTAGCTGCATGCAGCAGTTTATAAAAAAAATTACAAACTGGCTTTAATATGACTGACGGCAGACGGGACTTCATAGAATTAAACACTTCAAAAAAAAACTCATTTGAATTGTAGTGAGTAATTACTAATAACTCACTAACTCACTATACATCCACAGTTAATATTGACCTGTGGATATATTATTGGATGTACGATTGTTTTTCTACGTGATAGGTTTCGTTCCCCAGTCGGGATGGAATTACAGTGTAGGGTGAAGATTCCTTCCCGAAGGCTTGTAGTTTTGTACTTTTTGTTATAATTTTTTGAGGGGGGGGCGAGCTCAGCCTCCTCTACCCGTTAAGGTATTCATTGCCAATTACATTAGGAAAAGAAAGGGGTACAAATCGTGTATGTGAAATGTCAGGACACTGGAAATATACATCCCCCGTCAGTCTTTTCAAATAAAATCAGGAGCACAGCTTTATAATTACTTCAGATTTTTACGCAAAATTAACTTGACTTGAATAAAAGTACTATGACATTCAAAAGGCACACACTCGTTGAGGATCTTTACTCCCAAGGTCTTCCTTATGGTGCACCTATTTTCTGTATTCAGTTTGATTTCAATCCAAAACCCTTCTGAGATGCCTCTAAAGTCAAAACATGGCAATTTCAATCTGTTCTTTCAGATAATCCGCACTCGGTAACCTTTAGCCAATTTGTTCCTCGTTTTCAGCCTATATAATGGTGCCGCCATTTAGATTTTTCACATTCAAAACAATGTATAGTCAAACTGAGGCTGAGAGGATTATAGTCTGGTCCCGTTTGGGTATGAAGGGAGTTAGTATCAACAATTGAGAATCTACATCCTGGAAATGTTTACAAAGGTTGATACAGAAAGGCCCATACCATAGCGCACAATGCGGATGGTGTTTGGAAATGATCCTCCTCAACTCATTCATACATACACTGTTTTCTAAAACGACCAACATGGCCGGCTTAAAATTATGGCTGATATTTACATTCATGGTATTATTTCCATGAACGATATTTAACACACACCCACCCCCATCCCCACCCCCCAAAAAAAGACTATACTTTGAAGTTTTATAAGGCGTCTCATAAATATTTTACTGAACTTACGTCTAAGATTTTCACACATCATTTTCGGCTATCCATATTTTCTGCCAAAGTAATTGAGAGTTTTTTTTATTGTAACATCAATCTTGTTAAAGTATCAACAGCTGAGGAAGAGTAGGAGTTATAATGACAGACAACCTCGCAACCAGGGGCCTGTTTTATAAAGCTGTTTCTGAAGCAAAACATTTGCAGGGCTCCGTACACGTATAATATCAATTACAATACATAGTACTTTGGCCGGTAACGCATTTTAGCTTAGCAATGGCTTTTCTCCTTAAAATTGTTTTAACCTGGGCAGCATAATGAAATTTTGCCCCTGGGGGGAATGCACACCCATCCTTAGTTTTACTTGATATCTCCATCCCCATACTGTTAGTGAAGTGATATGGTGTTTTGGGGTTTTTTTTCATCATGAACAAGACGCCACGTTGGCTGGATCCCTTGTTACAATCAGTTCTTACAATCTTATTTTATGGATCGAGGTTGTTCATTCTCATATACTCACAGGCAGCAACACTACAATTGGAAACGTTATAACATTACTGAGGAGGGAGCGTGGTTATAAATCGAAGATTTATTATGGTACTGTTTAAATTGATTTGCTTCTTCTTGTTCCTTCTTCTGTTTTCTTTTCTTTTCTTTTTATTTTATTTTTTTATACGGAGGACAAGACCCAGCTCACGAATCGAAACACTATGGATGTACAATTCGTGCAGATGTATACATGAAAGGAATATCCATGTTGTATTTAAACTTGAACTCCTAAAATATGTCGACTCTGAATTATTCTGGATCCGAATCTCGGTGGTTTAGACTCCTCTCCGGATCAGTATGTTTTAAAGATTATGGATCAAACTGATCCGGAATCAAGGTATTGAGGTTCATTGTCAATTTGGCTGGCGGTTTTCTGAGCCAGGATAACCCGTGAGTGGGTGATACGGGCCTCTTTAGACCCCAGTTATGGGTTTAATTCTGACCCGGGGTTCTCGTGTGACCTTTTCTGGGAATCCTCCGTATCTTTCCGTATCTCTCCGTGACAGTGCGTTAACCTGATGCGCGGCCAATAACAGCATTTGACACCTAATCAATAATGTCATCCTTTCCCGTATACTGAAAGCCTCCTTTGCCATCCAACGCTAGGTGCAGCCTCACACTGAAAGGTACTTTATGGCCCGACCACATGAATTATGTACTCTGCAACTTCAAAATTATGTCCAGTTGTCTTGACGTGCAATAACAAATCGACTGACAGGCCTGTCCAAATGATTTAGAGAGAGCTCTGTTTTCTGTGAAAATAATAATGCAAGATGTGACAGTGAATGCGCTATGGTTGTAATCACTTACTCTGATAATATCGCTGGCAAGTTGAAGTTTCGTGTGGGCTTTCATGACAAAGTGTTTGTTGTGATAAGATTTCAATGAATGTACATGTACATCCATGGGTTTTTTTTCCCTTACTGATTCAAGATACATCTGCCGCTTCATGTTTTTGCTTATTTTTCTTGTTCTTTTTTATTCAATTGACATGAAGGCTTTTTATTATTCTATGACCAGCTCGAGGACAGCTTCTAATGTGTTGTAGTGTACAGATCATACAGCGAGAAGACGGAACTAAACTGTTCATTTTTTACCCTCTATACAAATAAAGCGTCTCTTATTTGCACTATGGCGTCTACTGCTAAATATAGCTATACAGGCAAGCTCGCTGATCTAGCAAGACATCTACTGGTACTGTAGAAGAAGGAATGTCGTGGGTTCCATGCCCAACCGAGTACCCGTGGCGTTTACCACAGCAAGCTGTAATGCACTATACATAAAAATCACGAGAGGTAACGTTTTTTGTTCGTTTTTATCATTTGTATGTGAATGACATCTGCGCAGATAAGAAGATGCCAGAAGGAACTTAAATAATGACAACTGTTAAAAGAAAGTCATCTCAGCTCCCGTCAACCGTTGGAATTTAGCAAAAATTTGACACAGACGTTGACTCCCACCCAGCATCCTCCAACCACCCTATATTTCTACTCTTGTTTTACTCCCCACGTTAACCTTTTGTTTGGTATATTTTCCCCCTAACATTTTCCGGAGGGTCCGATACCCTAATGAGATATTTGCAACCAAAAAATTATCGCTTTCCCTTAAATTGATATTTGGAAGAGCAAATTTTAGTCTGAATGACAGTTTTCGGTAAACACACCGTGCATTCAACCTTTAATAATGTTGTCATCAATGGGGAGGGGTCACTTTGGGTGTTTTTATATGATATTTTGTGCATGTTCATATTTGCTAATTTTGATTTAACAACTGGAAATAAGAAACCGGGTGTTAGGGGACAATGCTCGCACGTAGCAAGTGCTTCAGACGGGAAATTTAAGAACTCAGCGCTTACTTCACATGGAATTGTGCACTTTAAAGGGCCGTTTAAGCGTCAGAGTTCTGTGGTTACAGCAGGTCCATACAATCGGGCTTATATTTTTACTATTTGAAAGTGTTTTTTTTAATAGCCATGTTTAACATATGAGGGATTCAAAATCGAGCACACATTTCCAACCGGCACCAGAAAAGTCAAATTCAACTTACAGATAAGAATTTGTCGAAAGACCAAAAAAAACAACATTTCGAAAGAAACTATTTTCTCAAGATGTAGCTGTTTTCTCTGTTCTCAGGATTTTTCCTGATTTCATGATTTATATTAATATCCCTGCACCTTCAGTTAGACCCTTCCCACGACATATGTTAATTGCACACGCGTGCGCACCAACACTACTGGTGGGCAAAATGAGGGAACGTCGCGTGTTTTCGTGTGGGGCTGATGGTGGCGTGACGCACACGCGTTGCACGTCTGCATATGCAAAACTCTATGGTGTTTGCAAACTCTCTGGTGTTTGCAACAATGGTGTCTGTACACGTGCGTGAATGTAATTAGCATATTTCATGGGAAGGATAAACTGACATCACAGAGGGGAAAGACTCGGCCCTTGTTGAGACCAAACCTCCAGATATTTTCTCGTTTTCATACAATCTCAACCCTGTTCAATACACATAGCCTTACACAAATATTTACTCAATCAATTTGTTTGCTTGAGCTTTAATCGACACTTCAAGAAAGAAAAAAAAAATCTCTTGGTCTTTCCTGATATACGATTCATGCAGTCAGGCCTGAAATTAACATTCTCAATGCCGCGGGAATAAGGTGACAGACATCATATGTATCATAGGTATGATCGTCACTCTGTTGAAATCCTGCGTCAAATCTGATGAAACTGAAGTGCCTTCTTGAATCTGATGTCCAACAGTGAACGCCTCTTTTTATTCAACCCTCACCCTCCTCTCATGAAATCAATGTAACACGACCAAAGCTGCAAGGGCAAAACAGTCTGACACCTTTTAGATGTCCTTAAAAATGTACATGTCTAACTGAGATACAGCACACAGATAAGCCGACAAACTATGCTGATGATGTTGATGAACGTTGCGTCCTGTAAAGCATTGCTTTTTTTTTTTTGCTTTTTTTTTTTTTTTTTTTTTTTAAATACATATTGCGGTACTGAATTTCATGTTACTTTTAAAGAAAAATACAATGATTAACCTGCAGTTCAACCGCAGTAGGTCATCCGATTTGCAATGGCTATGTTGAAAGGAAGTAAGTTGCTTTGCAGTGTGAGACGGTTATCAAATAATGTTCTTGGGTTGACCCTCCATTACGACGTACAAATTACAAATCCTATCCACTCTCATCTATGTTTGTGATACAAATGGGGGGACATGATGACTTAGAACTGTATCAGACCTTTTCCACGGGTCTCTTATCTAAGAGTATACACGAAAACACACACCCCGTCAAACAGAGCCCCGATGTCTGTTCATGTTCCATCTTTCAATCTATAGTCTCTACACTACCCAAATGTTTCCCCAACAAACAACACACCGGGTGGAGGAGGATGACGAACACGCGCGCATACACAGCCGTGGTCCCGGCACTCATCTCCCCCTCTCATCCCGTTTTGCCTCTCCCCCTCTTTCATTCTCTCTCTCTCTCCATGCTTGCTCCTGACGCAGCACCACCGATATAATCAGACGGCAAATAGCAACTCGTGTCTTCACTTGTTTCCCCTTATTAGTTGGTGACATATGTGGTTATCACCCCTTGAACGTGTGTGCGGGTGTCACTCAACTGGTACCCGACACACTCTGACAAGGCGGGAGTTAAATTGACCATGTCAGCGTGGGATTGCTAGTGATAATACTTTCGAGAACAACTTTCTTTTACTTAATGTTTTCAAGGCCATAATAATTTCTACAAACAAAATTAACTCGATGCATGCTTTAGTTGTCGAGTACTATTAAGACATGCATCAAGCCTTTTGGACAAAACTAACAGGGTGGATGTGGCTGTGCAGGCCCTTCAGCAAAATGAATATGGGAGAGCTATGTTCATTGTTATGTATGTTTTTGTTTGTTTTAGGCTTTGACCGAATTGAGCGTGTTTTGCAATGGTATGGATGTGGCCATGGCAGCAGTGGTACATGTTGCCGTGTCTGAGTTATGCAGACATTGCGATCTTGCCATATATATACATATATATGTAGCCCATGCCAAATCATGAAATCTATTTTTGCAAAAGATGTTTTTTTTTTTTTCTTTCTTTCTTTTTCTTTTTCTTTCTTTTTTTTTCGTTCTCGGGAATTTTATCAAATTGACATGTTCTGTTCTTTATCATGGTGCCCGTGCCGTCTTGTTTCAATTGACTCAAATATTTGAAAGAATCAGGCTGTCAAAATATATACATTTACATGTCGGTTCCCTTTTGACTAAGGATATTTTTGCCCCTGTTCTCCCTCCAGACCATCACATTCTCCAAGGTCTTCGACTTGCCTTCGTCTCTTCACAATGGCCACAGCACCAACACCATGTGCTGCACCGGTGTCAAGTTGTCTAATGGTATCATCGAGCATGTTGCCTCTACGGGAGATACATTGAATATCTACGACGCTCAGAATGATCCTCGCTTTGATAAGGAGCTGGACAAGGCCACTGGATTCCATACACGCTCAATCCTGTGCATGCCAATCAGGGACAACAAATACCAAATCATAGGTAAGCAGTCAACTTTTGAAATCACAAATTTCACATCGCTCCTATAACTGACTGAAGACGAGCAGAGTGTACTGTTCGAAACGTCGAGACTACCAGTAAAGTTACCTTGGTCCTTCTTCGAACTGCTGTTTCTTCCTGAAGATTTATTTATTTTTATTTTTTTCAAAATGGCTGTTCCCTGCAATCTATACTTGTTTCCACAAATCTTTCTTTGAATATACAAAAAAGACAGCTTCTTGCTGGCAATAATAAATGCTATAGGTATAAAAAAAAAAACACTCACACACATAAGGAAGAACATGAGTATTTTGGAATGACATCAAACAAAACTATTTCCGTAACTTCTCAAAAGTATTTGCGGTGTGGCTGACACCCAAAATGATCGAATAAAATGATGATAAATCAGCGTGCCAGAGCACATTTATATTTTTATTGTGAGGTTAAACACTAGGTACAAAATGTTTCTTCCCGTAGGGAAGGGAAGGGCAAAACATAAATTAAAGTAGAACTAGGTTTGAAGACGGACTATAGCGAACGTTGTTTGGAATGGCGTTGCTGAATTATGTGTAATCCCAACCTTACCTTTGAGTGTATTTACTGGGCTTCTTCCTCGCTTTGCTATAAAATCCAACACCCATAATGGTAATTCAACACCCAACCTGTTGAACTCTGATTATTGGTGGTATACCTGATCCCACCATGTAAAGCATAATCAGTTTACTAGGATCAAAGAGCAAGGACCTGATGCAGTCTTCCAAGTCCAGCACAATAAAAACAAATGTGCAGTTTGATTTTAGAAGGATTGAGGGTAGTCGGGGAGAAGTCCCATACTACACGTTTTGTAGAACGCAACATTATTTTGTTCCTTATGCAGTCCCTTTTCCAGGAAATTCCAACTAAATTCTGACAACTGGTTTGTTCTTGGACACCTGTTTCTTTAGGATGGGTGAATATAAAGCACCTCCTTCTAAGGAATTTCCAAGTGCCTGCGGGTTTTTGTTTTTATCTGTCAATAGTAAAATAAAAACGAAATCATGAAAGACAAAAACGGGATGGTAATTATCGGGGAAATTGTGTGTTTCAATGCGGAAGCACACACACTATGACGGTCATATATATATACCATAAGTCCTTCAGAAAATAAATGTTTACTCTCTAAAAGTACACTAGTGAAAATTTCGCTCTCTCGCCCGAGTGGTGCCATTTTGGCTCTTTTAGGAGTGAAAATCACTGTGCATCCCCCTTTTTGCGTGAAATTGGAGCGAGCTTCACTCTTATTCAAGTTGAAGAAACCTGTCCTTCACTGTAAAAAATAGTTGTCCGCCATATGGCTCTTAAAAAGAGTGGTATGGTGGACAAAACGAGTGGTTTTTCACGTTTTGCATTTAGAAAGTACATGTGCAATACTGTCAAAGTCCTACACAACATTGGCAAGAATGAAATTATGAATGTTGACAGATTTGCAAATAACTCACATGATATGAAGATGGTCATGGTGGGAAAACTTCCCTTCAAACACTTTTGCCTGAAATGCTATTATATTTTTTTTTTTCAGAACTGAGTAAAACAAGTAGTTTTACTCTCGCGAGACTAATTTTCCTGACTCTGATGACTGTAGTGAGCTTAAATGTTCACAGGTCTATTATTTCAAGTAAATTTGGTGTCACATAAAGTGCGGATACTGTCTTTGACAATTACCAATGACGTACATAGGCCTTTAAATAACAATTTGAATTCCTAGCGGTTAAGAGCACCGGACTCAAGGCTCTGGTGTTTCTGATCAACAGAGTGCGGGTTCCAGTCCCGGTCTTGACACTTGTGTCCTTAAGTAAGACACTTAAAACATTATTGCTTCGTCCTTCGGATGGGACGTAAAGCCGTAGGTCCCGTGTGTTGTGTAATGCACGTAAAAAGGGACCCAGTACAACGTAAAGAGAAGGGGTTTGCCCCGGTGTTTCTGGCATGATCTGGCACCAATACGCGCCACCTCAACTTGTAGTCAACTCAGAGTCACGAGAAAAACAGTGTGAGAAAAAAGTTTTGGTCTCGCGAGATTGGAACTTATTGTTTTACTTATTTCTCAAAAACTGTAGCACTTCAAGCACAAATATTTCAAGGGAAGTTTTCTGCCCCAACCATCTTATACCATGTAAGTTATGTTGTAAATCTCATATACACTTCACTCTTAACCAATGTTGTGCACACCAATTAATTAGAAATACTGAGAACAAAATCCAAGATTATCTTTAGTGAATTGCTGTGTAACCATTCCTTTTATGTAATAACTACTGCTGCTTGGGCTACTTTGGCACTTATCCATTTTAGCAAAAGCAGCACACTCAAAACGGGTCAGGCATTCTACAGAACATGTTTTAAAATCATCCAAGCATTCCTCTTTCTGCCTTCAATATGTAGCCATGGCAACGGCAAAAAAGTCAAACTGGGGCACCAGAATTGTATCTGTGTAATTTAATAAAGGGAAAAGGAAAACAAGCAGGTGCTTATTTGTATTAAGTTTTTTGTGCATGGTACAAACAAATAGTATATGCGTCATTCGACCGTGAATTTAAAGAGCAATTAACCCGTTAGATCTCCAACCTTATGAACCTGCTGTGTGGCTGTCTTTTCTTCCATTTGAAACCAAACCGAAGCGGGGGGAGAAAATGATATGGTATCCTTTTTTTCGTATACATTGGCAAGCGGGGAACATTGTGAACACTCTAAAAACTTTGGGTCAGAATTGATCGATCCATTAAGCCCTGCCTACCTTAGCAACTGCCTAGCAAAAACACATGGTGTGACTTTCTTGCCATGATCGCAGCGGTGGTTGGGTTGCAGGCGACACACACGAATCGGATACACACACGTACATGGTTTTTGTGAACGGTGTGGATTTATAGTTTCGTGGCCTTTTGAGCAATGCCTTGAGTCCAAAGAACAATGCAGACAGGAACACTTTTTAACCACTTTTACAGGACTGTACAGGAACCACTGCTGTGGGATTTGGACCATCAGAAGTAAGAACAAATTAAAACGAAACAGAAGTTCAGTTGTCTGTGCTGTTGTGTGTCAGAACAATGGCGGTGGTTCGTTTACTTATCTAATGGGATTTTAACGCGTCGGACTTTTGTCGGACTTTTAGTGGTGTTGTCAAGGTCAATACGTTAGTAGGCGGGGCTTCATGGATCAGTTTATTGACCCGGATTCCGGGTCCCATGGGGCTTGATCCATTTCTGGGTCAGTTTGACCCCGGAGTCCGTTTAAAACTGACCCGGAATCCGAATCAAACGTGCATCATTTAACCAAGTTACTGGTCAGATTGACAAATTCTGGGTCAAACTGACCCAAAAATGGATCAGGCCCCCTGGGTTTTGACCCAGATGTTTTTAGAATGAAGACTTTGGGAAAGAGTGTTTTTGTGGACGTGTTTTCCCGTTCCTTGTGCTATAGCTGCCAATGAAGATTCGTCACTGCGTCTTAAAATACCATTCAGTATAGTGAAGAGTCTGTTTTGAGGTTTTTAAAAGATATAAATATCACCATTGCAATTGTACCAACAGAAATTATTTGACGCGTTATTTCATTCTTTTATTGGTTCAATCCATCTATCAGTTTGTTCGTATAGTTCTTTATTTTAGTGTTTTAGTCTGTACAGTTCGAAAGGCCATTTTTTAATTTCCGCTGTGTGAGATAACAATGTGTATGTGTGTATCTATCTATCGATCTATCTTGCTATCTCTCTATCTAGTAGCTATTCTCAAAGCGAGTGAAATAAATTTCTGGAGGTCCAGGGCCATCCCCTTCTCTATCCACAAGAAAGAGAATTTATTAAAGTGAAATGTCAGCCCCTGTGTGTACTGAGGACCTACGGTCGGCTTGGAGAATAAATATTGACTGTCATCGGGTAATGAATTAGGAAGGAAGGCACGTCTAGCCAAGGGGGAGGCGGGGGGGGGGAGTTGGTGATCAAGATGAAATAACTCATTATTGACGATAAATAACAAGAGTATTTATTTATTCGTGATTGTGTTATTAGCTTGTGAGGGACAGCCACAGCTCGATCAAGTGACCGCGTAATGGGTTTTCAATCATCTTTAATTAGGCAATATATATATGTAATATACATGCGATTTTTTGTTTTAAAATCTAAAACCAATGGACCTCTGAAGTTGAACTTGAATGAATGAATGCTATACCCTTGTCAACAATTCAGCTATCAATCATAAAAAAATGTATTCAGGGGAAATTGTCTTCAGAGAAATGGTGTAGTGTTTCCTAAGTAATGAGCCAAAGCAATTTAAATAGGACCAATTTCAATCTTTTTCAAAGGCAGCATTATTCAGGACTAAAAATTTTCCCCAGACGTTTAACAAAAATTTTGAGACGGCGTATATACACATAAAAATCTCGGCTGTGTTATGGCATATAGATGCATTAAGCACAGCAAATCCATTGCAGCGGTTTCTTGTATATTATAAAATATTGAATAATGTGCAAAGTTTCATCTCAGTCAACATATAACCATAACAAAAACTGATCTCATAATTCCTGTTCAATTGCAGGTTAATTTATTGACCTAAATATATGAAACATACGTTTTTCTCACTGGTTGTTTTTTCCAAGAAAACGACTTAAAGTTTGTTTTGTTCACGCCGTTGATATGAAAATTATAGACAAATGTACTGTTTTTTAACAATAGCTTTGCCGATGTGTACGCTTACTCTCTTTGAATCAAGATAAGGTACATTACTGCTTTTGCTTGAAAATCTGCAGCTGCTGGGCTGCTTACTTTGAACCAAGAAAATGCAAAGAATTGATTTAGTCTCTTTGGATCATGATGAGGCACCTCTGATGATGGTGTCAAATCTGCAGCACCCACTCCTTGCGAATCAAGAGAAAGAAATTAATGTTGGCAAAAACTTCCCTTATAGGCATTCTTATGCTGAATCAAGATCAGGTAAATTATCAGTAAAGTTCTAAAAATGGAATCTTCTTCTTCTTCTTCTTCTTCTTCTTCTTCTTCTTCTTCTTCTTCTTCTTCTTCTTCTTCTTCTTCTTCTTCTTCTTCTTCTTCTTCTTCTTCTTCTTCTTCTTCTTCTTCTTCTTCTTCTTCTTCTTCTTCTTCTTCTTCTTCTTCTTCTTCTTCTTCTTCTTCTTCTTCTTCTTCTTCTTCTTCTTCTTCTTCTTCTTCTTCTTCTTTTTCTTCTTCTTCTTCTTCTTCTTCTTCTTCTTCTTCTTCTTCTTCTTCTTCTTCTTCTTCTTCTTCTTCTTCTTCTTCTTCTTCTTCTTCTTCTTCTTCTTCTTCTTTAGCACAGATGCTGACAGATCCTGTGATAATTTGGTTGCAAAACAATGTTTACTCCACCTGGCAATTAAAAGCAAATCAATATTTATTTGGCAGGGTCTCTCAATGCGCATTGTACTATAATGTAGGCTAGTCCTGCATTTGCGGGTAAATTATCTGGTACTTTTGCGTCAACATGAAAATGTCCATTTTTCCTTGACGGACACCGCCTGGTTTGGCTACCACAAAGCATTCCTTCTTGCGCGCGGCTGCTGCCCATTGACATTCTGGTTTTCGAAATCGCACATTGGAAGTAATTTAAAGTGCTTGATTCGTTGAAAGAAAAATGCAGTCATTGTGACTGTGAGCCGATCTACCTTATATAGCTAACAATATTATGTGTGTGTGGCCACCGAATGTACTTTATTTTCAAGAAGAAAAAACAGTGGATGCGACAAATATGAAGATCTTTATGAGATGTATTTTATTATATTTATATTTATAAATACACTAGGTTTTTTGTGTTTTTTGTTGTATTGTCCGGTACTTAATGCATGCATTAAGCCACCCTCCATTCTTATTGGAAATTTTCTTAATGTACCTTCCATCGTTGTTATATTTTTACGAAATTAATGGCTCAAATTATACCAAAAAAAAAAACTTTCAATCTGCATTGATATTCCAACATAATACATGCACTATGTTCTGTCAGCTGAATCTTCCAACGGAGAATTCCCTCAACGCATCCGCCTTAAGTGTATTCTTGACGAATTTGGACTGGTTGTAAGATTCTGTCATCTCCATTTGCATTCATTAAGCAGAAAAATATTGCATTTGCCAGCCTCCGCAACCCCCCCCCCCCCCCACCCCGTCTGCCTGTGGAGAATATTCTAATGCGTTGCGCCTTTGTGTATTGAGGAAGTTCTTATGAAGAGTTTTGTAATTGATTAAATGTGGCACCGGGTATGGTGGCTTGTGTCTCAGGTTGCACGGCCTTCCTCGGTTCATGCACTCCACCCGGGCCTCCTCCCGCATGAGAAGACGACAAGGCACGCTCAGACAGAAAAAAAACACTTCCGCGCTCTCTTGGTTTAGAATAAAAAAGAAAGATATCATGATAGGGCTGAGATGGACGTTGAGGTTTGAGAGAAGAGAGGAGTTGGTTGCGGGCTGTAAAGAGAACTGCTGTAATATATTAATTACGAGGCATCATTAGTGGGGAGACTTTGTTGGGAAATCATGCATTTGGTATGGAATTTGGCACGCAAAGTATGTCATGAGAAAAATATTTTGCTAGAGGTCCTTTGAAAAAAAAAATACAGGTTTAAATAACAACCAGTTTTCAAAATTATATAAATGGCTGTCATTGCTTGTTATTCTGCCTATATTTTTTTTTTCAAAGGCCAAAAGCTGCGATGGCCCAATAGCCAACTATATTTCTCATGACATAATCTGACTGTTTGCCACAACGGCACAATCACATCACTTCACCTGCCGTGCTACACCATTTTTGTTTGAATCTAAGATGGCTGAGAAAATAAAACTAGCTCAGGACTGAGAGAGGATCTTAACGCTTAGCGCTATATGCCGATATGTATCTTATGTTGAAAGCCTGAGTGTTGTTGTTTTGAAGGGAGCAATAATTTCAAGTGGTCAGCGTTGACTTTAAGGTAGTTATCATTTCACGTCAGAGAGCAGAATATTAGGGGTTTCGTTCAGGATCCTCAACATATACGTCTATCCGCTGTGGAATGGAGAGAACTTTAAAATGTCAAGTAAAATCAAATTTTAACCCCTTAGGATCAATTGAAATGACCAGGATTAAATGAACAGGTGTGTGTGAGTTTGTTTAGGCATTCAAACCGGGGACTTATAACAAAAGAGAACAATAGGGTCCCCGGTTGGAAAAGGTCCCCAGTTGGAAATCGTGTTCAAAACCAATGGGAGCTGTTGCTAAAAAGAGTACAAACAAAAGAGGAACAATAGGAGGTCCCCGATTGGAGGTAAATACACACTTGTGTGTGTGTGCTTGTCATGTTGGAAGGATACTAGACGTGACCTCATGTCGCACGGACATCAAGTGGATGAAGGACTTGCTGCATGTGCCAGCACGAGACTGCTTCTTATAGTTAAACGTGAGCTACCGACTGCTGTTCCACGTGGCGCAGGACGGGCATTGACTTGCTTTCAAGTTGCTGCTCATTGAAAAAAAAGACCGACTATCTCTTTAACATTAGGAGGAGACTATACGTTCTCACGTGGACGGAGCCCAAGTTGATCAGGTTGCTCCAGTACAATTGATTGAAATGGAGATGGCGAATTTGCCACCGATTCATTTACCTCTCCTCCCACCAGGTTGCCCGGCGCATACGTTTAGCCAGTGTTTGGCTGGGTTTGAGTAACGTCTATCCTATTGCTGGTGCTCGTCCTTCCTCACCACGCATCCCTAGAACAGTGTCTCTTTAAGCAGGAGTATGTCATCTATACATGGAGGGGTTGTGGTCGTTGAGCGGGGATGCGTTACAATGGAAAAAGCTTCGGGGCTTCAGGGAATGTGGGGGAGAATCAGTTTTACGGTAGAGGTTTGACGTGAGGAAGTTAATTACAAGACATACAGACAGATGGACAGGAAGTTGCAAACGCAATCGAATGAGACTCGTACAGACTAAAGTTTTGATAATACGTGTCAAAGTGCTGCATTTTTTGCAGAGCAATGCAAAATTCTAAAAACAAGATTCGAAGCTTGCGTGGTGTAGTAAAAAATATGAAGAATGAAATAAAAACAAGTGTGAAATTTTAATCTTTTCTACAAAAGAAATGTGATTCAGAAAGGACTGGGATTGAGAGACATATGAGCAGACGCTTAAGGGCATGAGGGCACCCCCTCCCCCCCCCCCCCCCCCCCCCCCCCAGTGATGTCCGTGCCCACTCCCAAGTGCCCGCCACACGACTATTTGAAATCTGGACCTTTGAAATAAAAATTAATATTAAAATGTTACATTTTATAAGCTTTTTATCTGTAGTGTAACTCTTTAAAATTGTATTTCTATATAGACACGCAGGCACTGTGTTTCTTTTTACCTCCTCGTCGGATCAACTTATACAAAATAGTAAACGGCACAACAAGAGCGCTGAAAACGGGACTTGTTTGAGAAGAATCCAAACGCAAACAAGAGTTTTAATTGGCCAGAAGTGCCCCTTAGAACAAATGGTGCACCCCCTTGTGTCCCCCTACAAATTTACCTTTTTCTGAAAGTGGGTTTCAATGTTTCGAACAGTATACTCTTGTGCGTCTTCTTAAAGGTGAAATAAAGGATTGGTAAAGCAGTGTTCTTACTTTGTGTGATTGATTCAATAATATACTTGAAAATCAAACCTGTGTGAAAATTTCGGCTCAATCCGTCGTACGAGTCTGGAGAAAAAATTGTGAAAACTATGCAAATTTTCAGCAAGTTAAGCACATTGTCCATAATTTGGATTGTTCCAACCGAAATTAAAATCGGGTTCTCCAAGTTCTATTTTCCCGACTTGGCAGTATTTCAGACAGAAAAATGTATGCGGAAGATTGGTATGGGTATGAACTTCATAACCAGTATAAGCTTTCAGCCTGATACGAATAAAAAAAAAATGATGAATACCAATCCTGTATTCTACCTTTAATTTTGTAAATGCCATCCGATTCGGTTCCGACGGTACATACTGCAGTTTCGAAAATATTACAGTAAATTTGTTTTATTCCATTTGCATTTTTCTCACTATTTGTTATTTGCCCAAATGAGACAAATGTCCATGAATTGAATGTAGACATCATTTCAAGAGGAACAATGACTAAAAGATTAATTAATCATTTCTACCTAAGGGAAATAATCATTGTAAATTTCAGTTTTGAAAAAAGAAAATCTTTTTCTTCTATCTCCCTTGTAGGCGTGGCCCAGATTTTGAACCGAACAGATGGTTTTCCGTTCGATGAGAATGATGAACAGCTGTTTGAGGTAAGAACCAGAAAAAAAGGAAGATGATAACATCACTTTGGAAAAATAATCTGGCCCCCTGGTATCATTTACAAAATATGGTAAATGCTGCAGCCTGTGTCAGTAGAGTCTTCTACAAAGCTGTTCAATAATTTAAAGATATGACACAGGAAAATGTGGTGCTATAGACGGTGATCATGTTTCTCTTAAAGCCAGTGTAGACTCTTCGTAAAAAGATAATCTTAATATTTGATGATAGCTGGGGATGTTTCTAGAAAGCGACTTAACCTACTGAAGAATGCTTGTGTTACACGTTCATCAGTGTTTATCACAGAATGTTAAAAATCAAGCATTTTGTGTATCAGAGTGAAAGACAAAATACATGAATAGACAGATCTATTAAGCCCCGCCCCTAAACATATTGACCAATCTCAGCATTGGCTAAATCACCACTGTACACATGGGCAGCACAATGTGCGTTTCTTCAATGCCACACTGCACGACATGAACGCGCGCGCTATAAGTACGCGTACGGATGTTTGATTTTCCCAATAGGATTTTCATCGTGTCGGATTTGTGTTGGACTTTCGGTGGCGTACCCAAGGCTGTGATTGGTCAACACTTATGGGGGCGGGGCCTAATGGATCGGTCTATTGTGATGTGATGAAAACAAAACGATTGTTTTAGTTTGAAAGCTCTCTGAGGATAAAGTTTGTTAGCCTATCAGTACCAACCCTCAAGAGATTTATTTTCGTCTACAATAATGACAAAATCTATTTAGAAAAAAATAAAATACATTACAAAAAACACATTCTTAGAACTCCTGGGTCAGAATTGCGTCAAGCTGACGCGGAAAGTGGTTACAAATCGGATTTTGACTCTGATTCTGTGTCAATTTGACACGGGACCCGGAATATGGGTCAATTCTTCTGACCCTGGAGTTTCTGTAGTGTGTAGCAATTGACGTACAGCATTATGAACGTTGCCAGTTTCAATTGCAGCAATCAAAAAAAAATTCCTGACATGAACTTGGATTGTTTTGTTTTTTCGTTGTTTTCCTTGAACAAAATTGGTTGGATGGTGTGTTTATCTAAAACTAGAGGATTGGAATGAATTTACTCAGCCAGAACAAAAACAATGATGCAGTACACTCTTTAAATGCAAAACAGTGAAAAAAAACACTCGTTTTGTCCACCGTACCAATCTTGCAAAGACCCATTGGCGGACAACTCTTTTCAGAGTGAAAGACGGGTATTTTCAACTTGAACGATGAGAGTGAGGCTCGCTCCAATTTCAATCAGAAAGGGCGATGCACAGTGAGTTTAACTCTGAAAAGAGCCGAAATAACACCTCTCAAGTAAGAGTTTAAATTTTTACTATCTTACATTTACAGAGCACCCTTTAATACAACTAGATTGATTTTCCTGTGGTGCTCACAATAGAGGAGTTGTATTACACAATTCCCCTTTAAGGTTGTATAGATGGATTGAGCCAGTTAGAAATCAACCAACTGCGCCCATTTTTCACCAACCTGCCCTGGTAATTCATATTTTCTCAAATGTCAAAGCAGCCGTTCGATATGAGGGCCCCCGTGGATGATGTGCGTTATGTGCACAAAGGCGGAGTGCCCGAATTTAAGAAAAGCAGATTCGAGCTATAGAAGTAGTTTGATTTAATTTGAAGTCAACTGACGGGTGGTTTTAATGTTGATTGAGCCGAGTGGAAGTAAGGGGAAAACACTCCAAGGTTGTATGCTAATTTGACGTTCAGGTACAACCTGGGAGGGGGAACTGTGTGTGCGAGGTGATCCCTTCTTGCAGTAACAATTACACACTTGACTGTAAACTAAAAAGCCCCGCATGGCCCCATGTGCAGAACCCAAGCTCTGTTTACACTACCTTGAGCGGTTCAATAGACTGATCCATTACGCCCCGCCTACCTTAGCAACTGCCTAGCAACAGCACATGGCGCGACTTTCTTGCCAGGATCGCAGCGGTGGTTCGGTTGCGGCCGCATGTATCGGCATGCAAAGGACGAAAGACACCGTGTGTTCAAACTTTTAGTTCTCTACTTGTGGTCGTGTGGACAACCCGTGGTTTCTCAGAAAAATTGTGTAATTCCCGTGGAAGTTTTGATGTTGTGTCTCCACTCAAATAGGGGACCATCAGTTATTTACAAGGAGTTTTCATTTTTATAAAATCAAACACCCGTGAAAGTTCTTGAGGCTGGGTTCATTGTTCGCGTTGAACGCCCTTGCCCTCAGCTACGACGGTACGACTTTTGCGTCTCGGCGTCGAGTGATTAAGATCTACCCATAGCTCACAAATGCCTCTTTAAAACTCAAACAAATCTGTCACTTCGACAACTGGTATGACTTAAGTGCGATGTCAGTGTTGAAGCACATCCGTAAACGTAGCAGTGCATAAAGATGGAGATGTAGAAGTTGATCTGACCGACTGGCCGTCTCACCTGTTCCTCATCAATATGTCAAACCTTTCAGAGTACCAGGAGCACAGTTGGTGGAAACGTTGAGGTCGGGCAAACGTGCTGTATACAACACCCTTCCCGGGCTTCGATGCCCATGTTTTGATAGGCTAGTCTTGTAAAATCAACCACTGGACGTGAGTCATTTCGATAGCTAGAATGGGCTGACCCACATGTAGTTAAAGGTCAATGTGCTGTATTGTATGGCATTGCCCTTCCCAGCGAGCATTAACATCCGATATGTTGACTAGAGAATCAAGGCCGAGCGGTCTAATGAGTTGCGAGCTGTCTTGAAGTTTTTTTCAGTTTTTACAGAACACGACCGGGCCGGTCGTCTAGCCCATTCCCTTAGTCTATCCTGCACATAGGGTTAAAAGCAGCAGGTGCTGTATGCAAAAATATATCCTGCACTACACCTGCAAGATAAAGACGCGGTAATCTAGGGGTTTATTCTAGCGGTTTTGGTCGTCAGGGCACCCATGTTTTCCTGTGTTTCTGAGCCAGAATGAGCTTTTGAATTGTCCTCGGTTTTGTAACCTGAAATATTCAAGCAATGATAACGAAGGTGGTTTAAAAGTGGGTGGAACTGATGTGGATTTTATCAACGGCACCACACTCATCATGACATCCCCTTTTGGAGGGTCGTGGCAGAGCGGTCTAAGCCCACCAGACTCAAGAGCCTGGCAGAATACGGGCTCGAATCCCGGCCTGGTCAGATAGTATGGTTGTTTCCTTGAGAAGGGCACTAAACCACATTTACTTCTCTTCACCCAGGTGTTAAAATGTAGAGCTGAAAGGGCTGAATGGGTGTTATGTTAGAGTAACCATCAATATTCATAGTAACAGCTTTAGGTTATATGTCCCCCCCCCCCCCAGTGAGCTGAGACAGTTCGGGGAAGAGACAAAGTTGAGACCTGATGTCCGGGGATAATACTGTCGTGCAACACTTTGATATAGTGAAGGATTCATACGCCATGCTCTGAAAACCGAAAATCACCACAAACGAATAAATAAATACATTTTCTTTTTAATAGAATACAAAATAAATAAATACAGTGCTTCGGTGTTTCTCGAAAGATAGATTTGTGAAATGTTCACAGGTTGGTTGTGATTATTAAAAACTGGAAGGTTCATTATACCTTGAAACCTAAATGAACGTATTTACTTTGTGCTTTACTGCACTTACTTACACTTTCGTTATCGTGTGTTATCCTTGAACGAAATTGAACCTCGTCGTCTGTCATTTGCACTGCATGAAGGGACAGGACAACTTTTGAAGTAGTCCCCATTTACAGCTGTGTAATTTCATCATGGAATAATCGCGAATAGCCGTGATTTCTCATATTTGTTTCCCGTGTCAGTGGCTACAACGCGGGAAACCAGTTGCTATGGCGACCGTAGGGTTTGTCTATTTGCGCATGAATACATCTCAACTGATGACAAGGAGAACACATGGAAAGGGAAGGGAAAATTCTAAGGTATTTTCGGTTCATTCTTGTTCATGTTTGAAGGTGAGATAGAATTGTAGCCAAGACAAACAAGGATTGGGGAGGAAGTGCAGGGTTCGATAGGTGAAGATGAAACAACCGGGCGCTAATTGTTGGAGGGGAGGTGCGACAAAATGGAGGGAGAGTCTGGCAAGGAATCTGGCAAAGGATCGCATGTAAGGGACACCCGATCTAGGAGTATAGGTTACTACAAGCTGAACTATAGATCAACATGAGCATTATTCAAAACCATGTTTGGCATTTCTGAGTAGACGAGAGTAATTGGAGATGATGATTCCTGCATTATACAAGAGCCGTTGATATTCAATCCAGGAGTGCAAGTGATTTTCAGCTTACGAAAAAGAAATGCATCTCAGTGGCTTGTTCGTTGAGATGTAAAGACCCCCTTTTATAGATCGAATTTTATTCAGACAGTTTAACAAACAGCTTGGTTTTGTCAGACACTAATTTGTCTCTATATGGATGTCATGAACAGAAATTTAGGGTGGTTGCTTTCAGTCAAATGAACGGTAGAAGATTTGCTGATGACGTCAACAGAGCAATCTGCAATACCACTACGAAAAATGTATCGTGAGAATTGTTGATAATGTGTTTTTTTGTGAGAAGGGTTGATATTTATGCTGCTGGAAAAGTGATGACTAATCTTGGCTAGAGAGACGAGTCTGTACATTAGAATGTTTATGTGGCATGTTGAACTGCTTGAGACAGCGTGATTAAATCGCATTCCCGCCACCGCCCCACCCCTTTTTGACATCTGTTTGTTTCTCCCATTTCAACCGCTCACTCGTTCTTCGTGTACAGGGTCTTTGTTCGAACTGCAGGATTTCCCAAGGTTCCTGGTTGTGCCCAGTTATCTCTTGTGTAACCCTTTCTCCTCTCTCTCTCTCTCTCTCTCTCTCTCTCTCTCTCTCCTCTATCTCTCTCTCTCTCCTCTCTCTCCCCTTGTCACACTCTCTCTCTCGCTCTCTCTCTCTCTTCTCTCTGTCTCTCTCTCTCTCTCTCTCTCTCTCTCTCCTCTATCTGTCTCTCTCTCTCTCTCTGTCTCTCTCTCTCTCTCTGCCGTTAACTCTCATTGATTGCCGGCTGCTTGACTGACTACATTCACGATTAAACGGAACTTTGCAAAGGTTAAAATGTGGAGATGTCAGAATGTGTTTATTCCAGATGTCATTTAGGGCGAGACATTGCAATTTCCATTCCTTCCTCACAAGGAGGCATTGATCACTGCCTCTTAGCGTTCCTTCTGTGTAAGCTCCTTACTGACTTATAATCATAACATGCTGAGAGACAATTATCTCTGGATAAAGTCCAGGATTTAGCTCTGGATTCGCGTCAATTATTCAGTGGACATAAAAAGAAGTCCGAGTCGCGAGTCATCTTTATCTTCTTCCCTTTCAGACAAAAATGGATTGCGATGGGTGAGAACGGTGAAGACTAATGTGACTGT
Organism: Marthasterias glacialis; assembly: GCA_911728455.2. Lineage (NCBI taxonomy): Eukaryota > Metazoa > Echinodermata > Asteroidea > Forcipulatida > Asteriidae > Marthasterias > Marthasterias glacialis. Next base: position 11,468,106 of record OU452229.1, read on the forward strand.
CCTCACATCGAAATGCATATTTTTATCCCAACAGAAAACGTTTTGTTCCCCCTTTAAAGCAACGAGCAAATTTACTAAGGGCATTACTCCATTGAATGTACGATCTATGAGGTGCTACATTTGCTGCAGTAAATAAATAAGCTGAAGTCAATTAATTTAGCATGAGAATACTTTTTATACCTCATTTTGTTGAGATTTCTATTTAAAATGGTTCGACTTTCTGTTGTTCAGTAACACGTCAAGAATACTCTATTTGATGAGTGAACTCAATTTTCAAAATGTGATTCGAATAGTTGGAGCTTGATTATTGTTCAGTGCTGCAAAAAAAATTATGTACATGCATGTACCTTTAATACTTTCCCAGATCCAAGTACAAATTGCGTCGGTTCCGCATACACAGAGGTCTGCATTACCGTATTTTAATTTGGAATGGTTACCGTACACATGCATTAATAGTCAGAGGGCTTTGACGCCGATGCGTGCGTGTACCTGATCTCGACCCCCCCCCCCCCCCAAGTCCTTTCATCATCACCGTTTTACCATCAGCCTGATTGTCAGGATGCCGTGTATGTAGTCGCGTGTAAATGATGGGGATATTGATAAATAGGAGCGGTATCTGAAGTGACTTTAACATTTGGGATGTGTTAGGGGGGTCAGTAGAACGTCAAAGAGATCGGTACCTGGAGCCCTCGTTTGACCGATTGTTTGTGATAAGCGCGACGTAATTCCACAACATTATGCCAGGGGCATAGCCAAGGGGGGTCCTAGGGGGTACGTGCCCCCACAAATTTCCAGTGCCCGAGGCCCCCCCCCCCCCCCATATAATACAAAATATAGATACATGTAATTCATAAAAAAAAACATGGTACCTGCACCCCCCCCCCCCCCCACCCACACTGAAAAGCAATGCCCCATCCCGTGCCCCCCCCCCCCCCCAAGAAAAAAAAACAGGGTACGCCGCTAAATTATGTGCAAAAGCTATTTTATAAAAAGAAAATTGTTAAAATAAGATTGCGACGTTTGTGGTTTCAGTTGGAAGAGAGCTGTCGAATGATATTAGCCTCACGGGCTTGCGATTAGAGTACTCTAATCCGGGTCAGGAATTACCGCCGGATTTGGGTCTGAGTTAATCTGCACTGGGCCCAAGTGTAGAGAGCTTTATAAGACATTGGTGTAAGGAAAAACATATGTTGTTCTTTATCACCGACTAGGAGACTTTGAAACACTGTAGCATCAGACTTACCAGGTAGTTGTCCATTGTTTTACGTAGTTTTGAGCATGCGCACATTTCTGAGAACTATGGATTTAATGTGTAGGTCTGCTGCCACCTATCGTCCCGAAAAGTCTCCCTTTGCACCAGTTAAATATAGGCATATTGATAGTTTGGGGGGGTCAAACAAAGTTTCATTGTTTTATCCATTCCCCCTCCTCAAACCCCAATCAAAGAAAACCCTGGTTGATTAGGAGTCATTCACCATTCCAACTTAAATCAAAATCCATATCAAAATGAAAACAGCTGTTCTGATTGAATAATTTGTTAAAGCGGGTGGTGTGATTGAACTGACTGACAATCACACACATTCTGGTCAGGTTTTCTGGGGTATCAGCTTTAATACCTCTTCCGACTTGTGATTTTTTTATTAAAACCTTTCGGATGTTTTTTTTTTTTTTTTTTTAGAATTTTGAGAAAGGTGACACTTAGGCTCAGGGCAGTCGAATCGCCGTTAAGAACGCCGGATTCAAATCACAACACACTCGTTGATCTTAGTTCTTTGCTACTGAGAAACACTCAACGGGTGTCGTCACCCATTATTCACCCTGTATTTTCTCCCCATTCTCTATTAAACATCCAGCTCGACGAGCTGAAGTGCTTTTACAAAAAAAAACTAACATTACAACGAAACACAAATCAAAGATGTCGAAAGAAACCGTAGATCCTGATAAATAATGCAGAGGAGATTCGGCGTGATCTAGTCCAGAGTTGTACCTGCCACCTGCAAGGGTGGCCTGAAAGAAGACCGTCCCCAGGGGTAAACTCCGAGTCGCACCTGCTGATGTTTGTAAAGAGGTGTAGAGGCGTTAGACTGTTAACCATAGGTGCTAGACGATAATGAGTGAATTATAAACAGACTGAGATCAATGCCGCAGTCAGATCCGAAGGAAATGGGGTCTGCAGACACTGTTTAAGACGATGAAATATCAGTTGTCTGCTCCCTGAATAAAAAGTAACCTTTAAAAGAATAGCAACATCATTAAACTTCACAAAACTAAGACGTGTAAGCATACACCGTGAAACCTCCTTAGGTACGAGATGTGGAGTTAGCTAGACATTACAATTGAATTAAACTAATAAAAAATGTACCATTGTCATATTATTTTGTTGTGGTGCCACCATCTTGGTTTTTTCCCGTGTCAAAGTCAGTGTGAACAAACCGAGGCAGGAAAGCCAACAAAGTAGGCTATACGTGGCTATGTCCAATTTTTCTTTGAGAAGCCGAAGTTTGTATATTTGACGTCGCTATATATTATACACCGGGCATGAAGAAGGTCTTGCTGGTTTTTTTTTAATAATGAGTAAAAAATTTCATTCACAAAATCACAAGAAACAGGTGAGGGCTCATTGGCAGTCTGTCAATTTTTCTTTGAGAAGCCGAAGTTGGTATATTTAACGTCGCTATTATACACCGGGCATGAAGAAGGTCTTGCTGTTTGTTTTTTTTTATAATGTGTAAACAAAATTCATTCACAAAATCACAAGAAACAGGTGAGGGCTCATTGGCGGTCTGTTGGCCATCACTCAGTTTGAACATCGATCAAAATAAATCTACTGCAAAAAAATTGTACCCTTATGGAAAAACCATAATATGAAAGGAAGTAGAAATGAGCAATTTAGCATGAGTGATATTGGAGAGGGACCACCATTGAAAGTAAACGGTGAAATCACAGAGGGACGTTTGCCATGAAAGAGCCATCATCCAACCACCATACAAAATAATGTAGACATATATTTCAAAATAGAATCAGAGATGAATGGTTTTTGTATACTGAAAGCAGATCAGCCTTTCTTCAGACACGCACTGAGATGTTGTCATCTCCCAAGAAAGACGTTCACCCCTAGACGTCACCACAGAAGTTCGGTCAGTCATCACTAGTCCAAGTGCGGGACCAGTCTCCTTTCCGAAGCGGAACACTGACCTTTTGGATCTAGCCACAGACCCTTCTGTGAACTTGCCGATGTAAAAAGTACGGGGCTATTTTGGTGCCCGAGATCGATGCTCTCCAGGGGCTAGTTGTGTAATAGGACCCATGTAGAGGATGCTCTGCTCCTGCAGGTGCAATCTAACCAGATTTCACTTTAAAGGAGATAAGAATATGACGTACCTTGGGTAAAAAAGGTACATTCATGAATCAAGTGGTACTACATAAGAAGGCAACGGGCCAAACAACTTGTTTTGTTGATGTTGTCTACCAATTTGAACCGAGGAAAGTGGGTGATAAGGTCCTCCACCTAGCAGACCTCGGTTTGTGAGAATTGCTGTGAAAACGTTTGTTCGAACAGCGGCACAATATTGGGGGAAACTCCATATTCTCACACCATTCGATGTGTCTGTGGTCAGTCATGGTTGTCTGAGTATGAGTTAAAACAGAGGACACGTATACAAAGAGAAGGCCCCCATCTTTCTAGGTACCCTTCTGTTTGGCACTGTGTGTACATTTACACCGAGACATTTAAAGGGTCCAAGTCTCTATTTCCGAGGCATCCTCGGTTTCCTCCTGTGTACAAATCCTATGAGACTTGTTCTGTAAATCCTTTCACGGTATTTTAGTATTGCTGTGGAACAGTAGGAATTCATATTGTATACTCGATTTACACCATTCACAAATGTGCGTACTTGTTCCTCGGTCAGACAGATGACTTTTACTGATAACAAAAGGCGCTTTGTTTGATTGCGCAATGGAGAACAAGTACGCCATCAGTTGACATCAGAGAAGAAAGACACAATAGCAATGACTTGGTTAAAACCAAATGTTTGCTTGAAATAGAAATGACCTTTTAATAAAATGGAAAAAGGAAATGTCTTCATGACTGCTATAGTTTTAATACAACTAAATGATTGGTCGATCAAGAGTCAAAGTTAAATTGAAGTCACATTCTTAACCGTGTACGGATTATGTGGCAGCTCCAAATGTGGGTCAAAAAAAAATGCAATTCTTTGCAAATATTGCACAAAACCAGTGGCGTAAAGAGGGGGCAGGGGGCTGGAGCCCCCTCCCCAGCTCAGAACCCTTGCCCCCGAAATGGAATCGAAAACCGCATAACTGAATGGTTTTATGAATAAAATAACTTCACCCCCAATTTAAACGTGTCTTTGCCCCCGACCCCCAAATGAAAATGTCAGGTTATGCCACTGCTCAACACATTTTCCTTTTAACGGTGCAACTTTTGGGGGTTATTTTTGCTTAGTGACAGATGTTCATTCGATGGAGCTCTCTCACTTGATAATCGGAAAGAATATCAGGAAGAAAAACAAAACACTCACGATTATGCACATCCGTTCCGGTGTGTCTGTGAATATAGTCTCTACTCACATTAGTGATGATTGTCAAGACGCTCCCAAACGCAGCTTTTTGCATATCAAGGCCTGCGGGTTGCAAATTTCATTTCGAATCACCGCATGATGGTGGCCTCATCATGGTATCCCCCAATATGTCTATATTTCTTGCGTGTACCGATTTCCGTTGCCAAAGTATTGCTGCGTCTCATTTGACCATATCATTTGTTTTTCTTTGGTCTTCCCCTTTTTTGACCCGTAATCCGAGCCGGCTGATTGAACTTGTGTTCGGACCTAGGGGACTTATTTTGACCAAGGGAAGCGTCATTATGATAACTGAAGGTTGTTTTCCTCGAAACGTCATTCCTATTTTGGACAGTTGAACAGTTTATATTAGTGCATTCTTCGAAAGACAAAGTTTGTTCTTGATAGAACAGGAGAGTGCATTGTGTTTTAATCGTCTATAACCATGGCTTGTGCAGGCTGCTTCCCTTGATTATTTTATACAGACACGTCATACAGAAAATTCGTTTGGTTTGATTTTTTTAGGAATGGTTGTTGAAGTGGTCAGGGACGGTTATGATATAGAGTAGTGTCCCGTGGTTTTAACCAAAAGTTCAAATATGGCGAAGAGAACCTAATTTTTGATACATTTTTGAACTCAGCTTCGAGATAATGCCTGCTACAGTTTCTCCTTCGTATTAATTGAAAACACAGATATTACAACATCTGTAAAATATGACGAATTTCATTGAATGTTTGATTGTCAAAACTTTACGAGATATTCCCGCAACAAAGTCCGAAATGACTGAACAAAACACGGCGCGACATTGAATACACCACAAAGAAATCACTAGCGCGCAGTGTGTGGGAACGATACGCTCGGCTAAGAACCGACAATTTGGTCGTGAGGGGAGTTCAAACATGGTAGAGGATAACGCCCATCAGCCGTTGCAGGTCCAAAAAACGGAACATAACGCATTCACAAACATGCAACCGTTTGCTCCTCTGATTTGTGAGAGACAGACATGTATTTCATGCCCCCTATATACACAGTACATGGTGAACGTCCATTCTTTTGCAACAAACTTATTGAAAGATTTTACGGAAAGTACCACCGCTGTGAATAATTTGCATTATCTGAAAGTATGATATGATATGATATAAGTAAGAACGTTCTTCATTGCTATTGACCTGATGTAACCTTGCTTCCTTTCTCAACCGGATAGGCTGTTCCATTTAATTTATTAAAGCGCTATTCAAAGATTTGTTACGCTCGTATTTATAAATTGATTTAACTTTTTCTAAATAGACCACACACACAGTCATTGTCATTTGAATGGTGGAACACGCGTCACGTGTCATCCATTATTTTGCGATGTATTTAATGCCGCGTTGTTTAACCGTCGTGTAGATCTTTCTTTTGCAATGTCAAAACTCAATAATAATTACTGAAACAAACCTCTCCAGAACTAAACAAGATATCTATACGTCGTAAAACAAAAGGTCTTAAAAAATCTAACAAATAGACATTGTCGTCCGGTTTGTAGCGTAAGATTCATGTAAAGCCTAATTTGGTGTCGTGTAACTTTTATTTATAAAAACACTAGGAAACTGTTGTTTTATTACAATGTTTCATGACGTCATCAGAAACATAGTACAGTTGAATACCCGAACACCTAGTGTTTGTAAATACAAACACTGCAGGTCTGGTGTGAATTACGTTAGTTTAAAGTTTAATATTAAGAACAAATCATAACCCGTGAACCACACAATTGATTTTTACTATCTATACATCATTGGAAAGGTCTTCAAATTACCATTTACACAATCATCTTAACAACATATTCTACATTAGTTTGAAATACCAACTTGTAAATTTCCAAAGTTGTAATAATGGTATGTGGTTGTTTTTGAAGTGGCGGGTCAGCCGCAAGCTTGACCTCGTGAGCTGACACGGGGAGACCTGGGGTCGATGTCACACAGCACTAAGGATTCATTTTAAGACGAGTTATCAGTATTACCACAGTAATTTGTATTGTGACACCACACTTTGCATAGCAATTACGAGTGATTTCCACTTAAGATCGATCGTAACTCTTTGTGAAATCGAGCCCAGAGACTAACGCGGGAAAGCTTATTGAACGCACCGTATCCCTAGTGCGCACAAATTGCACACTGACAAGAAATGACCGCCAGATGCAAGCAGGGTTGTGACTTTTTATATTACATAAATCAAACGTGTAAATTTTTAAGTATAAATACTAAGTATAAAAAGAAATGAAGACACGCGGAGGCAAGATCCAAAAAGCCAAGCTTTAGTAAAAAACGAACCTCAGTCACTTCCATTTGTATAGCAAATGTTACAGCGCGATCAAGTAGATGTAAGTTTCTGGCGATCCGAACCTTCCACGTCACATTCAGATATATTCCCAGTACCAACATGCCTGTTTTTATGGCGTAACTCTCCCTTCTGCGACACTGTTACTTCCAAACTATCAAGACAATCGAAACTCTCAGACATGTCAACTATAAAAAGATGCAAAATAATGTAGGATGTAACGTTAAAGTCACTTCATTAAAGGAGCGGGGCGAATAATGCAGACCTTAGAGTGCAATGTCGCTGTGAAATTTACCAAAATGGGTATCTCGTTACACAGTCTTTGTACAGTAATAATAGAGGCGACGCACACCTGTGCCTCAAGTACACGTGTGATGGCCGATAAAGTGCATTCTATTACGGCGTCCCATCTCCTATAAGAGATGCCACTCTGACTGATTCCCTTACTGCACTGATTTGATTGATTTGATTTGAGGGGGACTGATAAATTATTTATGAGTGTGTTGATAGTCTGTGACGATGCTTCGATCGTCAAGGTGTATAATGTCACCCGGAGGGTATAGTACACATGTATATATCCTGTACAACTATACAACTGTTATATTGCAAATAATTTTTATAAATTTGGCCGTGGAGTAGTAGTATTATTGCCTTCCCTAAAGTGTCTATACGATGTGGCTCATGACATCACGTGTTAACAAGATCCTGTACTCGTGCAGGTGGTACGAAGTGTAAGTGCCTCTGTAGACGGAAGCAAACAATCTTTAGCAAATCCCTTAACTTCACTCTGATTTAAATTTTTAGATCTTGGCTGAATGTCATGGCAATTACTGAGAAAAAACGTCAAACTTTAAACCCATTTAAACTGCTCAGTTCAGCGTTACTTTTTTGTAATCCGGTATACATAAGCTCATGAATAGTCTGCCAGTGTTGTGTAATTATAAGTCAGTCAAGTATAACTTTCAAAGACTGCTTTACGGTGTTGTCCTTAGTTGACTTGCTTGTCTCTTGCCTCCCTGCCTTTTTTTATTGTGGGTAATCAGTCACTTTCAGAATAAGTTGGAAATACCAACTTGTAAATTTCCGTTGTAATTATGGTCTTTGGTTGTTTTTGAAGTGGCAGTATTACCATGCATGAGAATTGCATTGGTAGTAAAAGTTGAAGTACTGTAGAGTAGCCCCCCTCCCGCTAATCCCCCGTCTGGTCTGTTATAGTAGCTTACAAACTCACCGCTCCCCTACCGATGTGGGACCAATTTCATGTAGTTAATGTAGAAATTCTTGCTTAAAATATTTATTTGCTTTGCAAAAATAACGGTGAACCAACTATGCAATGTTCGTTACATGGAACATCGGCTGGTTACCCATTTCTATGTTTAGCAAATATTTGTGCAGTTGTTTATTAGCGTAATACTCTCTCTCTCTGTCTCTCTTGAATCTGCTTTCCAGGCGTTCACGATATTCTGTGGATTGGGAATCAACAATACGCTGATGTACAATGAGGTCGCCAAAGCTATGGCCCGACAGAAGGTGGCGCTAGAGGTCTTATCTTACCATGCGTGCAGCACGTCTCACGAAGTGGAATCACTCAAGGTAACCCACAAAATTAAATTAGAGAATTCTCCCTTGACTCTCACACAGATTGTAATAAGGCAGCCATTGCTGAGATCACACAATGGAAACGTGTGTATTATAGCTATTTATCGCAGCCCTATAGGGGCGTATCAAAGTGCTGATTATTTGTTTTACAACTGGTTAAGCAGAGCTGCTGTTTTATTGTGAGACCCATTTATATAGCACCTTGTAATGGTTTACAAGGTGCTGCGGCCTAGTCTGCTACTAACATTGCCTTAAACACCGGGTAAACCCCCTTCACTTAAAAGTAAAATATAATGTTTTTTGTTTATTAGTATCAGTCTGAAAGCTTACACTGATTAAGAAGTTCATACCACTACCAATCTTCCCTAGAAATATTTTTGTACAAATACTGTCAAAGTCGAGAAAATAGAATTTGAAGAACCCGATTTTAATTTCAGTTGTAAAAATCGAAATTAAGGTTATTGTGTTTACATATTGAAAAGTGTGCACGTTTTTCACTATTTTCACAGATTTGTTTCTTCATGCATAATATTGAATCACACAAAGTAAGAACACTGCACCGTCAGCTTTACCAATCCTATATTTTACCTTTAAGGATAAGTGTACTAGGTTCTTTTACGTGCATTACACAACACACGGGACATACGACTTTACATCTCATCCGAAGGATGAAGCAACAGAGCTCAAGTGTCTTGCTTAAGGACACAAGTGTCAAGACCGGGACTCGAACCCACACTCTGCTGATCAGAAACACCAGAGCTTTATGCCAATGACAGGTCTTCCCTTTTTTCTGTTTTTTTTATGGAAGTCACCAGACACACAAGGCCTGTAAGCCACTCGAGGTGTAGGCTACAAATCATCTGTTTTCCCAGGGGCCATTGCCACCTACTGAAACAGAATTACCCCCTTTACAGTCCGTAAGGATGTAGGCTTGGGTATCATCCATCAGAAGCCTGGCTGGTAGAGCAGAAAGCTCTACCTCCCCAACTTTGATCTCAGTAAGGGAGTTGTTTGAGCTTTTGACGTCATGCCCAAGAGGTCTATATTAATCAAAAGTTGTATTTTTCCCGGGATTTGTTTTTATATGCGTAAATTTACAGCGGTCTTGGAGAAAACGCAAGCAGTGTTGAGGCTTGTGAAGTGTAAAATTTGTGACATCCCCTCAAGAGTGAGAACCCGACCTGTCGTTCGCTATGAGGCCAGATATTATTGTCACAGCCGTAAGGAGAAAAAAAGTGTTGCTAGCAGTATGCAAGTCTTGCTTGTGACTGGGTCCTCCGTAAAGTTTGCTTGGTTTGCTTGGGAAAGAAAAGAGTTCGTCAAATTGTCATGTTTAGCCAAAGTCTGATTCAAACTGAAAGGTTCGAAAATGCCCCGATTTTTAAAAGCAAATAAAGAAATTCACTAAACTAAAAGAACAATAAATAACAGGTTCTTCTTATAGTAACAGTTCATTATTCCTCAGTTTAGCCTTACAAAAAAGACAATAATAAACGCCTGTGTGCTGTTACCATAAACATGTTCATTGAAGTCAAAATGCAATCGTTAAAACAGGCACATTAAAATGAAACAATTAAATAAAATCATTTTAAATATACATATATCTAAACCGAGCAAAGAGGTTTGGCATTGCACAGGACCGCCCACTAACATATGGCTGGTTAGTTTAGTTGGATAGAGCGCTCGTACGGTGTTCCAGAGGTCGCGGGTTCAATTCCGGCTTCATCCAAAATTTCTTTGCTCATCCTTAATTTATGTATAATATATACATATCTACACATATGGTAGAATTAAGAATTCTACAATTAAAGAACGGGAAATATCGATTTAAATACTGTCCATTTGCTACTTTCATCCAAACGTTAAAACAACACATTTTTAAGTGTAGTTTTGTTTGTCGACGAACTCATAGCAAACAAGTACTTTGCGTTGTATTTGCATAGTAATTGCGAATATTGTTGCTTCATTCAATTTCAATTCAATCCAGTATGTTTCACTTAGGCCTTTGCTAAAATGGAAATTTGTCTCAGTAGTACAGCAGTATTACACACAAAAAACCACTTAATACGTTACTAAAAATACAAGTGACTCCAAACAATGTAAAGCTCGCATCGTGAATATCCAAAATTGAATTTTGATTAATACAATTAGCTGATATTGAAAAGGAGTCGTCTATATTCCTGTCTTCATTGAAATAAAATTAAACTGTTTCTGCTGGTTGGTTCGTTAACGTTGTATTCGAAGATGTTGCTTGCAACCACGACAAGACAATTTAATTCAACACACAATCGTAGAGTTTATTCCGAACACAATCAGAATCTGTTTGTGGGAGTTGGTTATACAATTCTGTCAGTATGGCCCCAGAAGCAACTCATTTCTAATTCCTCATATCTCTCGGAATGGAAACCGCATGTTGAAAAAAAAATATTACTGGCAGCTGAAATATCGAGTCAGTCAGTGCCCTTATTCATCCACAAGCATGACACGTAAAAAAATGTATCAGGTGGATACAGTCAAGTCACTGCGTGACAGCTCTAATTTATCACGGTCCACAACTTATATATCTGAGTTTTTTTTAATATCTGAACTCCTTTAGCGAGTGGGATGTGTGTTGTTTTGTTCTGCAACAAGGAAAGGGTTGAGGGAGACAGAGAGCGCGACTTACGGGAAGAACCGCTGCCCCATGTTTGACATGTTGACTGATTCCATTCTGAAATCTAATTAAACGAACTCTGTTACGCGAAGAGGGGAAACATAAATGATTGCGTTAACCTCTTGATGAAGATTTACAGCGACCTGATGGAAATTTAAGTTTACCCTAGACTTATTGTCACATGGAAAGACCCTTTTATAGCTGTGGAAATGGGTGGTCTTGGTAACCGTTAGCCGCGACCTCGCTCGACCTCATGAGTGAGAATCAATATTATTTCCATTTGACCCCCCATGGGATCTTTATTGGTGACGTCGAGCGAGGTCGAAGCTACCAGTTGCCCTTTAGAATCTGTCAAACGAAGCTGAGGGAGCACAGCAAATTGCTTCCGTCCCCATAGTCATTCATTAACTAGACGGCGCTAAATGTAACGCGTTCACCATGGTACGGCCATCCTGTTTTGTTCCCAATCAAATCAGTGTAACCCAAACCGAGGCTGGAGGGCAAAGTAGTCTGACCCTCATTTTGGGATGACTGGTTTTCCTCTGAGTATGATTTTGATTACATTGATAGTTTTTTGCACAATGTAAATTATATACACCAATACGTCTATCAGTCATGGTTTGTTCAATGTACATAGGCTATCCTCTAAAAACTCCCGCTGACTCGGATTCCGGATCCCGGGGCCTGACCCATTTGCGGGTCAGCCTGACCCATTTCCGCGTCAGCCTGACCCATTTCCGGGTCAGGCTGACCCGGAAACGAGTTTTTGAAAGATGGGGTTTCATCTCGGATTCTGCTTCAGTTTGACCCATTTCTGGGTCATTTTGACACGGATTCCGGGTGGTAATGGGTCAGGCTCCCTGGAACCCGGAATCTGGGTCAGTTCTGATCCGGAAATGTGTACAGTGTACGCAACTTAGATGTTGGCTTACTCATGAAACCTTCCCAAAGCCTTTACCATATAGGTACAAGTATCTTTTTTTTCCAGTTTCACATTTGTGGTTCAGATATTAAGCCTAAGCATAACGGAAATATGTTATAACAAACGCTATTGGTATTACACACGAGAAATATGATTACATACGATTCTAGTTCAAGGTCTTTTGGCGAACGATACAAAACGCCGCTGCGTTTGTGTGGCCTACCTAAATAAGATAATCTGAAAGAAAATTCGGGTTTTCTCGTGGGGAGGTTTCAATCATGGCTGCCACTTCAAGCTCAAGGCCTATAAAAGTACGTGCCAGCTCTCTCCCCTTGAAAGTGAGAGCCGTCCCTCCGTTGTCGGGGCATTGCGGTTGATATTATTTCCAGGTCCACTTGTTTATTTTCCACTGTACTTTGCTCCTCATATTGTCCGTACCATTAAGGTTTTCTTGATCTTTCTTCCGTCTGGGAGATACCAGATCGGACACGCCGGTAATTCAACTCCAGTGTCAATGGTTATGTCTGCTGAGAAATGAAGACCTTTTCAAATATACTGGGCAAGTCGTTGAGTGTAGCGGGGGACTGGGAGTTGGGTAACGTGACGACGGGCGAGTCTCGAGCAAGCCAGCCGTGTATAAATTGACACACTCCGGTGCGGGGTTACTTAATGTGTCCGGCTGGATTCTTGTGCAGAGAATGAAAAAGGAGAACATCAATGAGGTCGTCCATTGTGGGTGGTTGAGTTGGTTTGCTGTTGGAGCGGGGGTAGAGCACTTTTCACCATTCTAACATAGAAAGACTGGGAAGTCTAAATACAGCTAAAATCAAATTTGTATGCAAATCAGGCTTGACTCTCTGAACAAAGTTGTGCTGCTCACATGTGTGTAAAAGCAATTATAACACATGCAGATACTGCATTGGAAACAAAACTGCTTCTAACGAAAAATAACAAAGTGCCATCTAGCACCGTTGTGTCAAATTTATAATATTGTGTCCAATCACTCTTTTCCCGTTGACATCAAAAACGTCTAGTACTTTTACATTCACAGGTCGTTATAAGATAACGATGTGAAAGAGTACATTAATTCTCATCACCTAGTTTACATAGTAACAAAATTTAACCTAAGAGACATTCATCGACAAGATGCTGTGTTAATGGGAGATTTTTAAGGACACTGGGTTGGCAGCAGGTTTACCAGGTAAATCCATCGTCCTCGTAAATGTGCGCATGCTCCGAACTACGCAAACAATGGAAATTTACCTGGTATGTCTGCTGTCACCTATAGCGTTTCAGGTTTCCCACTGGTGGAAATTAGCGCACAACGGTTATAGTCCTTGCTTTTATTATCCGCAAAGATCAAAGTATTTCAAAATGCAACATTTTGTAGTGTATTTAGCCCTTTGAATCAAGGCTTCAAACTCTTTAGCGCCCCCAAAATTAATAAATACAGACAAGTGGGCTTAGAACAGATGTTTACCAGCCAAAATCTCATGCAGTGTATATTGCACATGACTGGTGTGCTGCTAAATATTGTTTGCAAATAAATCTGATAACCAATATTCCCCTGGCTGGGACCTGGCTGTTACCGATGCAGTAACATAATGTTTAGCTTTCCTTGATTCTGGGCGGAACTCAAAAGAATTAACCCTAATATATCCTTTTTAATAAATACACATCTCCGGGGCTCCCCAAAAATAACTTGACCAAAAAAATTAGTCTTGTTGTTGTTATCACCATTGCAGGCAGTTGACAATGTAGCGTGAGTAAAGGAGGTTTGGGGGAAATCTTTCACACGCTACTTATTAAAGAGTCCTGTACACTTGTTGTTTCAGCGGGCCCAGACTATCACAATGCCTCCAGAGCACCTGGACTCATGTTGTTGAAACATTGATTAAAATGTCCCGTTGTGCGGAGACATCTTCACCGTTGAATGCCTACGACACTAATAACTGTTGCTGGTTTTTTTTTTTATAGCTATTTCTTAATTCCCTAAGTTGGCGTCGGGGTTAATTCAGAGTAATTCCACGCCCCTGGATAGAAAATTTTGTTAATAGAAAGAAATGTCTGATATGTCACTTAAAGATGTATCAGCAGGTTTTAGGGAAGTTAAATTTGTTTTTCACGCTACAACTATTATACTAGCACTACATTTGACAGGAGCTTACTATTTATTGTAATTGAGGTTTACTTAACAAAAGCATTTCTCTTAATTATTCCTTCTTAGTGTAGTTGCCAGTGTTTTGTTTGTTTGGTCCCAGCACCTAAACCAAAGGCACTGGCATGGGCTGGCGGGTACGCATGCTCAGTGGACCATTTCCACATACCTAATAACCCCCAGTCACCTCTTCTTGTTTACCAACAAGTGTACATCCGGAGTTAGATGGGTTTATTAATCCGTTTACATTATCATTAATATCGTGCGTGTGTAAGTGTTGTGATTGTGCGCATTAGGCCGATCAGCAGTTCCTTCAAACCCATAATGCATCACTTCATCCTGTTCAAGAACTTGTTCAAGCTTGTCAGCCCATCCAAGCTGTCTTGGATGAGACCGGTGGGGCCGAGTGAAAGTGTTTTGTTGCATCATGTTTATATGGCAATCTATCTGCCTCAAAACTGCAGACCAAACCATTAAACCCCGCCCTATGATGTCTAGACCAATCACAGCCGTGTGTGAGAGAAAAAAAATTACTTTATAAAAGTTTGATACAGTATGTGTTGCGCAGAGGTGTGCTCTCACTGACTCAATGGCCCTTTTCGAACTTCGGCTTAGGCTCCGGCTAAGGCTCCGTTCCCTTGTATGTAAAGTGATTGTAAGTTCAAAAGACTGACGAAGCGGAAGCCGTGCTTTCGAAAAGGGCCAAACTAGAAGACAACACGTGGTGTGTTGCGCTCAGCCAGAGTATACAGGGTTGTGAGGAAGTCATGCTTTGCTACCAAAGTGCGCAAATCAGTGTGTTTGCAACTTTGCTGCTTTTATACTCACAAATAATTAAAGATACATGATCCGCGCTCAAGCCTATTTAACATTGAAAATAAATTGACTCCAGCGAAACTTAAAAGACAATGTTATTTTATAATGAATAAAATTAATAAATCGCGTTTTGACCTTGTAAATGGCTATAAAAATGTTGCTTTGGAAACGATCATCCCGGCCAACCACCCTACGAGAAAAATATTTATTGATGGATTTTTTCGTTCGATATCTCATTTGAACGTTAATAACTTTGGCCATCATACAAAAATAGCAATACAGCATTTAGATTCACTTTTCATGGTAAAATCAGATTCAGCACGGATAATACGTCTGTCAGTAGTTCATTTATTGTGCCCCACAACCTAAAGTATGAAATGTTAAGAAAAGTTGTATAGACAATGTGACTCGTGACGTCACATGTTTACAAAACAGCCATAAAACCTGGACTTGCCGTAGGCACAAATTGTACACGGGACTTGTTTTTGTGTGGAAATTACAATACAAGTGTCAAACTGTCTATATAAAAAAATATAGAATCTTGCCTGTCATGAAATGCCATTGATTGCCCAAGGGAGAACATTGTTTTTGACGTACACGAATATATTTACAGTTTGTGGCTTTCATAGTGGGCATACGAATAATTGTTATAACTATTGTGGCCATTTTGAACAGAGAAACAGAAAATAATATTCCTTGTTCAATTCAGAATTCTCCCTCTCGGTTGACATTGTTAAATGTTTATGTAAGAAACTGTATTTTAAATGTCTCCTTTATTTATTTATTTTTACTTGACTGGGTGTTATTTGCCCTTTTTAGTTTGTTGTATTCGTTGGGCTACAGAACATTGAAGTAAAAACAAAATGTTCTGATCTCTTTATCCTGTATAAAAGTCCTGTTAGGGCTGTGTGTAGCCTTGATTTAAGGCTATCTTTATCCATGCATGAAACGCAGTCGCACAGACTCACACAGTCCATGCACGGACGCACGGAGTCCGTCGGGAAGATACACACGCGCACACGCACCCGTCCACGCACGGATTCCGTCAGGACGACAGTCTTCATGCTTCTGCAAACGAAAGCTTATGTGTTTCTTTATTTTCCCGTTGGATTTCCAACGGATTTTTGTCATTACGGGCGGTTCATTTTATTTGGTGGCCAATGACAGGCTCGTAGCTTTGACCACATATACATGTGGTGGTGCAACTCACAGTGTGTATGTACTACTACACTATGCACTACAGGCTGGTTGTTTTGTGAACAAAATGGCGTTTTCAAGGGAACTGTTTGATCATAAAGCAAGGAACAGATTCTGTTTCTTGCTGGTTTGATCATGGTTGGATCAAGAAATAATAAACGGTTGTCTAATATCGGCTGCTGAAAAGCTACAAATCAACGAAAGTCGTTCAGAGCAGAGACAGTCCTTCATTATTTCAATTCAAGTAGGCCTACTTTCAGTGCTTTCCTTGGAAAAGCAAATAATTATGTACACTTAGTTGAATGACAAAATTCGAGAAGGCAATCAAGGGCATGACACATTTGTAAGTTTGCCTATTTTGCTGTATTTTTCTGAATACGAGCACACAGGCTGTGATTGACGTCGTAGTAAGGAGTCGTTTAGCCAACCGAGAACCAATGAGAATGCTTTTTAGTGACATTAGCATAATAAGCTCCACCTTGTATTTTGGCAAGTACAGAAGCATCAAGGCGCAACAACGGATAGTCATACACACGCTGTGTACTGTATAAGCACTACACATCGTGTGCTGGAGTTTTGGGCACAGCATACTCGACGGGGCATTGGCATAAAAAATATGGCAAAATGCGACTAAACCGTTACGTCCGGCTGGCGCTCCTTGATTAAGGCTAAGCTATGTGTTACTGTCTTATTTGTGGGTTTTCTATTTAATTGAAAAAGAAAACTCGTAACAAGAAGTTATACTTCATGATTTGAGCTTCGCCTCAAACAGAAATATTTAAAGAGGACATTCGGCAGAACTGCCTTAGAGTGAACATATGGTTCGGTTTGAAACCATTGAGAAGGTTTCCCCACTTGGAATCTCTTTGTCAATAGTAAGTTTAATCTGTGACGTCTTTGCGTCTGTGGCTTAAGAGAAATCGTGGCTTAAAGGAAAAGACACTGATTTGAAGAGATAATTACATTTATTTTTCATCGGCGGCCGCAGACAAACCTGGCGATAACACGACGAGATAAACAGAAGGCTTTTGC
The DNA here is from genome assembly GCA_911728455.2 of Marthasterias glacialis. NCBI lineage: Eukaryota > Metazoa > Echinodermata > Asteroidea > Forcipulatida > Asteriidae > Marthasterias > Marthasterias glacialis. Next base: position 11,485,377 of record OU452229.1, read on the forward strand.
GTACATCAAAAGATGTGCAGCGTGATTTATGAATTATAACTCAATTTCGCAAGACTAATCTACACACCGTGCAGTTCAATTACATTTTCTCATTATGGCAGGGGTTGCAGCTACGGGCGTGCATACAACCCGAAGCCGGGGTGATGTAGACTGTAATAGGCTGTCGAAGAGTCAAACGCGAGGGGTCGGTATAGCCATCATTCAATGTTAACAGGATCTGGCATCGCTCAACTATACTCAAGGTATACTTTTTAATACCGCCCGTTCTTGTTTCTTTGCAGATTTCTCGCCTGCCGCAGATCCAGGCCCTGGGGATGACAAGATTCGATTTTGATGACTTCAAGTTGGATGCCGATGAGATGGTCAAAGCCTCGTTGAGACTGTACATGGACCTTGGATTATTGCAGAAATTCAAGATTGATATTGAGGTGAGGGAATGTTTCCCCCGGGGATTGGCAGGCTTCTTAAAGATGCTATCTCGTTTCGCTTTCTGGTGAACACGTTGATGGATCGAATTCTGACCTGTGACCCGCTGTAACCGGATTGGAACACTCTTCCGTCTACGAAACCATCACAAAAACAAGAAAGGATTACTCTCAAGCTATCCCAATTGAGAATGTACTACCTCCTTCTCGTTTTGCCAATGGATAAATTACAATATTCGCCTCTCTGGAAATCATTTTAAAGGGTTTCAGGTAAAAACACAAACAACCCAAATGGGACTATACTACCCAGATTGGAACTCACAATAAGGCAAATTTCAGTATTTTCAACCCCGAAAAAGGTGACTACTAGACGGGTTCACAGATAGATACTAAAAGTACCAAAATAAATGTAGTGTTACCCTGAATGCAACCCTCTTTTCAAGGTTGGGAAATCGCTTCCCTAATTTGAAAAGTATCCATGGTCACCATTTTTGCCAACCTTAACTGCTAGAGAGGGCATGGATAGTGGTTACCAAAACACATCATGCTTGGATACACTCTAAAAAAAACTCCTGGGTCGTTGACCCGGATTCTCTGGTAAAAAATGGGGATTTTTGATTTGGATTCTGCATAAGTTTGACACTGATATTGGTCAGTTGGACACAGATTTCGGGTCACACTGATCCAGAAATGGGCGAGGCCACCGGAGTATATTGAGTGTATACTTTAGATTGATAAGACCCCTCTTTCCCATTAGTGGTATCATTCGTTGCTATTTCAAAGTCAAAAAATTAAAAGCATCTTCTTTTCCATTTCAGAAACAAAGGAAAGTATTTATTTCATGGGTTTTTGATGTTCTTTTTGTTTTACAGGCAATGACACGTTTCTTGTTGACAGTGAGAAAGAACTACCGTCCAGTTGCTTACCATAACTTCAGACATGCCTTCAACGTTCAGCAAGCTATGTTTGCCGTTCTGCAGGTCAGAATCACCAAATTACCTAAAAAATTCACTTTAACTGTTTAGGGAGCAAGTACAAGTATACAAAAAACTATATTTGGAATATCGCTACATTCTTGGTTCGGACTTGTCCCTCTTGGGTCAGAGTTGACTCTAATTAGGTCAGATTTTAATCTTTTGGGTCAGACTTGACTCTCTTGGGTCAGACTTGACTCTCTTGGGTCAGACTTGTCTCTCTTAGGTCAGACTTTACTATTTGGGGATTACAATCGACTCTTGGGTCAGACTTGACTCTCTTGGGTCAGACTTGACTCTCTTGGGTCAGACTTGACTCTCTTGGGTCATACTTGACTCTCTTGGGTCAGACTTGACTCTCTTGGGTCAGACTTGACTCTCCGGGGTCAAACTTGACCTGTTTCTGGATATAGGACCAGGGGGCAAGACTAAGTTCCACTATGACACACTTCGGGGTCAACATTATCAGGAATCTGCGTACCTGGAACCAAGGTTTCTGATCAGTTACCAGCAATGGGTCATGCTGACCCAGGTCTGCACAAACTAGATCCGGGTCGTATTTTAACCGGAACTTTGTAGAGAGTATTTGAATTTTTGTTTATGTTTGAATGTTTTTATTAACACCATTCTTTGACTATCGACAGGTAATATAAACATGGTTTAGGCACCGTGTTGTTTTATAGATTAAAATGTGTTTTCAAGAACTCGTATATTTAAACAGATTAGGAATATTTTAAACTGAGTGACCAAACAAATGTTACTGAGGGTTTGTAGGACACGTTCATGTTGACATTACACTGGGATGGCAATCCCAGGCAGTGATATCCAAATTTTAATGTTAATTTGTTGTGGCGTTTCACTGCATATTCATAGATTTGTTTAAAAGCTTTGTTGAACATTCTGTGTTCTGTGTTCATGTGTTCTCATGCTGCTGTGCGAGCCGCAACTATCATCCGTGTTTTCTGGTGTGCTTTTTTTAACAGAATACGAGTGTCATTCACTACCTCACAGAGCCCGAGCAGCTTTCATTATTGGTGGGTTGTCTTTGCCACGATCTAGACCATCGAGGCACCAACAATGCATTCCAAGAAAAGTGAGTTTACCAGAGTGTTATGTTCCAAGTCATCCAGACCCCTTATAAGCCCATGTCTGAATAACGGCTACGGCTGCGGCTGGAACGCCGCGTCATCATGCATCCAAATATAGGACGTCCATATCAACACCCCTAGCAACAGTCGTAGCCGTAGCCAATTCGGATACGGCCTGAACACTCCATGGATGTTATGTATGCACTCCATTTTCGGGACACCATAGGTGGCAGCAGACTTTCCGGGTGAATCCAACGTTCTCGGAAATATGCGCTTGCTCAGAACTACGTAGAATTTGTTTTTTACTTGTTATGTCTGCTGCCACCTAGCGTTCCAGAGTATCCAAATGGGTTCAGTTTGAAATGCCTTCATCTGTGAGAAAATAATTACGTAGACCCACGAGGCACCAAAAATGCATTCTACGAAGAGGAAGTTGTGTCAAGCGCACTGTAGATTTATAGTTACACGAACAATATCTCTTGATGCATGCATGCATGCTCCTTGTATACTCGAATTGATATCTTACGTTTGAAGTAATTCCGTCCGTGAGAAAAATATTACTGAATTCCCATTGGAAATTTACATTGAAAAGTATTGTCAATAATTGTAAGGAAAAAACGTAAACCTTACACCTCGTCTCTAGTTTGCGAAACTGTATTCGATGGCATGACGTTATCATCGGTTGGTGTCACGCCACATTTCTTGAAAGGGTTAAACTTATTTCAATTTGTTTGTTCCTCTGAGTTTTAGGGGTGACACTGGTTTTGGGTTACTACTGTAATGTATAGACCTTATGCATTGACGTCATCACGCCGCCATTTTAGAGGCAAGCCGATGATGAAACAATACAAAACGCACATCTATATACGCGCGGCGCTCAGAATGAGCCAATGAGCAACCTTCTTTTGACCTCTAGCCGAGGGCGCCCTATTCAAGTGACGTCTTGTGCATAAAGTCTTAAAGTCTATTCAGGGAAACAAAATGTACTTGTTTTGGTCGATATTCCCAAGTTGTGTAGAGGTTTAATGATACGACAGATTGAACCAGTAAGGTCGATTTGACCAGCACATGCAATACTGGCACACACACTTCTGTCGCCTCTTCAACCTGGTGTGTTATATTCCTCCTTTTGTTTATACAACTGGGTTGTATGTACAGTCCACTGAGTATATATGACCCTGGCTCTACTAGATTGGACTGCCAGCGTACGGCTGGTGATAGATGACTGACAGATGAGGCTAGGTAGTCGACTCATCTCCTCGCATCTGTCCAAATTGGCGCGTTTCTTTTGTAGAAAACTGACTATAGCTAACGCAGCAATGGCAGACAATGCTCAACCTCCTCCCTTATAAAAAATAATAATGGACCCCAAAAATAAAATTAATGTCTGAGTCAATTTGCGAAATCCTGAACAGGAAATAATAATTGTAAAAAATTTAAGATATTTTTAAAATCCGTAGATATGCTTTGGCCAGCGCAATAACAATGCTAAATGGAGGTCCTACAAGTTGAAATTATAAAATAAACATTTCACCAGACAAAAAATGAACTGTTAATTATTTTCTTTACAATAGAAAATGTAAGACGTAACTAAATTTGCCGGTACAACCATGTATAAATCTCCTTTGGGAGAAATGTTGGCTCTGAAAAGAGCCAAGGTGGTCTCGACACATGTTTGTACCCACAAGTTTACTAGTTATTTCTGTTATCCACACCATAAAAAGCTTCATACATCACTTAAATGTAAAATATAGGATTGGTAAAGCTGACAGTGCAGTCTTCTTATACTTTGTGCGACTCAATATACACATGAAAAAACAAACCTGTGCAAATTTGGGCTTAATCCGTCGTTGGAGTCAGGAGAAAAAAGTGAAAAATCGTGCTCTCTTTTCAGCATGTAAACACATTGTCCTTAATGTCGATTGTCTCAACTGAAAATCAGGATCTTCAAATTCTATTTTCTCGACTTTGACAGTGATTTAGACAGAAATATTTCTATGGAAAATCTGTACTTGTATTAATTTCATAATCAGTAATCTTTCAAACTGATACTAACAAAAACAGTTTTTGATGAATACCAATCCTGTATTCTACCTATGTATTAGTTACTGCGTTTTGAAAGCTAATTTATACAACAAAAACACATATATTGTTTGTTTGTTTGTTTGTTTTGAGTTATTGATTTGAGAGAATAGTTGACAGATGGTTGTACTAGGTTGATTTATATATCATAATTTATATATACTTTTGCAGGAGTCAGTCGCCATTGTCACAGCTGTATGGTTCTAAGGCCACTATGGAATATCATCATTTTAACCATACTGTTATGATACTTAGTAGTCAGGTGGGTATAGCTCTTTTTGTAAAACTGACAAATGGAGATAGACCTTTCTTTTGCAACGTCACAGCCTCGAGTTTTGCTAAAGTATGGGCGGCCTTCACTGCAAAAACAAAACACGACCATTTATTATTTTGACCAATAATTCAATCAAATTAAAGGGCCCATGAGGAGGTTTTTTGTCACGGAACATTTTTGTGGCTTAATGTATGGTTTGAAATTAACAAAACATAGTATTGACTATTTTGATTTGTCTGTTATGCGTTAATAAACTTTAATTGAGCCCCGAAATGTGTGTCATTTGATTGCACAATGATCCATGACGTAGGCTGTGGTAAAACATTTCGAAGACGGCTCTGGTGCCGAGTGGTCAACAATGCATTGTATGTTATTGTCACACACATGGCCCTGGTCAGCCGTTCCACTGTCTACGTCACAGATTTTATGTTAATGAGGAAGGGTGGGCGGAGCACGGCAACCCCCTAATTTTAGAAATCGTTATTTCTACGATTAATACGTATGTAAAAAATGTGAAAAAGGTAAAGATATACTATAATAGGCATACTTTATTTTTTTAACCAATAAAAAAAAAAAATTCATGGGACCTTTAATACCCATATTAACGATAAGTAAAATGTACTTTCCAAAACAAACGGTAAACTTATACTTCATGAATTTTTTATTTTTTTTGAGAAATACTTGAAAAGGCACAATTTGGCCAAGCCAGTTTATACATTTGTGATACTCAAGGCGTCCCATACAAAATGGTGGTCAATGTTTGTAAAACAAAAGAAAGGTCTAGAGAAGAACAGCGTTTTTTGCCACTTTAGAATGCAATCATTTAAATCACACTGTTGTGAAGCTTCCATGTCGGGGTTTCAAAACATGCCACAGTAATCAGGTCGGTCTTCTGTCCTACTGGAAAACGGTAGAAGGGGGAAAACAAGAACTGTCTTTTCTTAGCCACTGTAGAAATACGTCCTGTTTCTGATGTGCGCGATTTGATACTCGAAATAACGCGCGATTTGATAGTCGAAATAACGCGCGATTTAATATTCGAAAAAACGCGTATCATGTGACACGCTCTCAACCAATAACAAAACGGAATCTTATGCTAGACGTGTTACTTTTTCAATATTTATGAACATTTGATAAATTCTTCTAAGTATCCGGAAGGATTATTTAAAACAAATATTGGAATTTTGTTTGAAAAGAAAATTATCATTAATATATCCAAAATAGGTTTTCGTGTTATGTGAGACCAAATGTCTACCTAAGAATTCGTTCAAAAGTGCTGATTGCATTTTCTCTTGTTTCCTCGCAAATGAAACAACGAAATGAGCTGAAATTTTCACAGGTTGATTTTATTATATATATATCTTGGTTTGTGCAAAGAATGGAAGCATTTACAGACACTTAACCAGTGTTGAGCTGTGGCTCTAACTTGCAATTATGAAATTCATATACACTCCTATTAAAAACAATAGACGGAGATAAGAGTCATAGTTCAATCATGTCTAAAGAGACGACATGTGAATGTGATTTTGTTGTCATGCCCCACAGGGCCACAACATTTTCGGTAACATGACGGCGGAGCAGTACAGTGAAGTCATGAACGTCCTCAAGCATTCGATTCTGGCCACGGACCTGGCTCTTCACTTCAAGTAAGTCTGATGAACTCACAGAGATATAATAAATAGAAACTATTGGCAAACAATTTTTTGTACTCCATGTTTTTTTTTTGTTTTTTTTTAATACTTCACTTTGGTAGACTCCCATCTCTCATTGTATCTTTGATTGTCTCTGTTTTTCTTTTAATTGTTGTTTTGTTTTTTGTTTTTTGAGTGATGAATGGCGCATCTGATTGTTGTTTTTACTCCCTTTTGGTGTTTAAACCCTAAACCTCTGAGCCTAATTCTTTTGAGTTATAGTATTAATCATGTATTTGTAACTGTGTATGTATTTTTTATTGCTCTTAACGTTTTCTGTTTTATGATGGCCCATTGGAAATCATCTTCGTGGTGATATGGCTACATCAGTAAATAAAGCTGTTACCATTATTAGTATTATTACAATTTTAACAATTAAACCAAATTATCAGTGAAAAACTAGCGTCACAAACAGTAATATATTCCAATGCATTTAGCTTTGAAAATCCCTGCAACTCTATTCGTCCCCGTTTGAAGATTTCCAAAACGTGATATATACACGCAGTTTCTTATAGCACAGAAATGAAATTGGAATATGTTTGCCTTGTTGTGAATTAAAACATCATTTGGTGCGTTAAATGATTGAGTGTCATTTATTTACTCCTTTTCTGACAGAGTAAGGGGACAGTTCTTTGAGTTAGTGAGGTCAGGAAAACAGAACTGGCGTAACACCCAACATAAGGAATTGCTCAGGTACCGGTAATCAACTTACATTGCAGATTTTAGTAGATTATTAAGTAGCCAAAATGTATAATTGTTGACTTTTGCCTGTATGTGTCAGCCTATTTTAGACCATGGAACCTTTGTTTATCTAAAATATGATCATGTACATTCCTGGGCCTTTCTGGCAGGCAAGATATTGCACTGGTCACTTGGGAAATTTTACTTTCTTGCGTGATGTGTGTCATAATTTCCACACCATTTCAAGAGTTATAAAAGTAACAGCTGAACAAGTTTTGAGATGTGCCCACTTCCATATTAAAAGTTGATAAAAATCAGACAGAGCTATCTCCATGAAATGAAAGATTTTATGTTTTCTTCCATTTGGGCTGTGTACAAGATTCCTGTCTTTGTATAAATTGTGCCAAGTCATGGTATAGAAATCTATTGTTATTCTTCGTAGAGGAATGGTGATGACAGCATGTGATGTTGCAGCCAGCACAAAACCATGGAGAATACAACATAAGGTGAGAAATCGTTAAATGGGACGTGAGAGAAATAATTATTCACATACTTTTGGTGTGAAATTGAAAACACCGTTGTTCTGTGTCCAAAATATTAATAATTTACTCAGACGCAAATGTCCGTAAACTAGAGTCAAGTGTGAGAAAGTCACACCATTGTGTTCAAGTTCAATATTTATCTATCACTTGATAAATATATATTTCTTACTTCTTCCCTTGGTTTACCGCATCCATTGCAGTTGTAGATTTATTAACTAAAACGTTGTTCTAATGAGCCATGTCCATAAGAATTTAACAAAGCATTTGTTGATACAAAATCAATTTCGCCGGGGGAAAAGAAAATGTTCAGTCGATATTTATATAATTTTTTTCTTTTGTAAGCATCATTTAACTAGTTTAAATACAGGATGAGATAATTTAAATACCTTTTATAAACCTTCAGTTTCTGAGATATGACAAATTCTGTACTTGAAATTGTTTACTAAAAAAGAAACTTTCTAATGAGTTGTAACTTTTGCTAGTAAAACTTGTGGGTACAACCATGTGTAAATACATCTTGTGGGAGGAGTGGTGGCTGTGAAGAGAGCCGTTGGGGTGGTCTCGACTTTTCGGACAGTTTTAACTCTGCCTGTCTTAAGGTGAACACATTAGAAGCTTTGTATTAATCAGAAAGATGACTACTGAATAAGTATAAATGCAGAAGAATACCTCAATACGATGTTAATGAAACTTTGATTGATTATATTCTCAGATTGCAGAGTTAGTAACTAGTGAATTCTTTGATCAAGGAGACAAAGAAAGAAATGAACTAAAGATTGAGCCAGCGGTAAGTTTCTCATAATGAACCTTAAGTTCATGTAACTTGCCCCCCCCCCCCAAAGAAAAACAAACAAACAAACAAAAAACAAAAACAAAACAAACCTGTTGGAAATAATTGGTTTTTGTTCAGAATTATTGGCTCTTTCAACAAAGAGAAAATATAAACCCCAACAGTCGATGGTATTGAACACTTTCTCTACCTTTACACTTCCAAAAACACCAGAATATTCACAACATTTTGTTTTACCAATACCTGTTTTATTTAATGCCATACATAGATTTGTACACAAATCGTTTCTTAGGACCAAGGGTCCTTTTTTCAGTTGCGGCAATAAAACAACCAAATAATTATAGTTTCAATAGGCGACTTTTGGGGACGCAAGGTGGCAGCAGACTTACCAGGTATAGCCATTGTTCTTGGATATGTTGGCATGCTCAGAATTACTTAACTAACGGAAATACACCTGTTAAGTCTGCTGCCATCAAGTGTTCCAAAGTCTCCCATTGATGATGGGGGTCTTCAAGCGCTTTCATTCCTCTCTCGGCTTTTGACATGACAGAAATTACGACAATTTTTATCTTCGATAATGTACGATATTTTTTTCCACCAGTCGATGTTTGACCGAAACAGAAAGGACGAGTTACCGCAGATGCAGCTTGGATTCATCGACGGGGTTTGTCTTCCACTCTACGAGGTCAGAATGCTCTGTTAAATTTAGCAAGATGTGTTTGTCACTCTCGCTTTCTCTGTCTATCTCACTCTGATCATTTGAAATCACCTTCAATTTCTCAATATCCTCAACCTAAAAAAAAAACATTTTTCATTGTTTCAGCAAGTTAAGCTATTGTTACTGAAGGACACTACCCTACAGAACATCGAAACACACTCTTTTCATAGAACCGCCTTAAAATTTACTGCGCTCAGAAAATGTAACTTTTTAGTTGAAGCAGTTTACCAGCCATAAACCATAAGTCAATGTTTATGACTGGTTTCCTGCAATTGTTTTGCTAAGCAGACGAATTTACACAGCAATTTATTTCTGTTAAAGGATGTACGCCTCATTGGTAAGATTTTAAATAGAAGTGTCTATAGATTTGCACATAACTTACACGGTTTAAAGATGGTTATGGTGGAAATTTGTTTCGTTTGAAATGCTACAGTTTTTGAGAAGTGAGTTTTAACAATTTGATACATTTTGGAGACGGTAGGTGGCAGCAGACTTACCAGGTAAAACCATTGTTTGGGGGAAATATGCGCATGCCCAGAACAACGTAAACAATTGGAATTTACCTGGTAAGTCTGCTGCCAACTGGCGTTCCAAAGTCTCCCATTAAAATCTGATGTTTGAAAACCGTGAAAACATAAGGGGGTTTCACTTTTTTTCTCGAAGCCCAGATGATCGATTGAGTTTAAACTTTCACATTTTTGTTATTTCATGTATGCCTAAGGTCACATAAAGTGTGGATACCGGTCTTTGACAGTTACCAATTGTTGTCCGCGTGGATGTAACTGGTCACAGTTGAAACACTGAGAATGAGGCAGCAGCCCTTTTCATGGATTAATTATTCTGAGAAAGGATTGGCTTACCCTCAAGCAGACAAATTCAGAATCATTAAGCACAATACATTGTCAGTTTCTTATTGTTCGTGTCTTTTTTTTTTTTTTTTTTTTTTTTTTGATCTAGTCAATGGTAAAGGTATCTCCAATGTTCACCACAATGTTAGAGGGAGTTCGCGCAAATCGTAAGAAGTGGCACGAGCTGAACGAACAGCGCAAGAGGAAAAAGAGCACGTCAGAGATCAGTAATCCCATCCTCTGCTGACGACAAAGCAAGAGTTTGAACATACCCCGGGACGGACCACTCAACACACAGTATGAAAATGAGAGCTGCAGTCGATTTCATAGAGCTACTGTCTTTATTTGTAAGACCGTAAGGTTAATTGACATTGGAAGAATTGGATCACCTCTAGGATCATAAATGCTGAGGGTGATCAAATCAAGACATCAGAGAGCTGCTTGTGAGAAGACTTTTAGGTCATTGGTATATTATTAAAGGAAGATGATTTCTGCAAAAACTTACCTCTGATTTGTCTTAGAAACAATCAAACAACCAGAGTCACTGAAAGATGAAAAGGTTCGTCACCTTACATCAAGGTTGTGAATAGATCGGCTGAGAGTGATCAGCTTATGTACAATTGTTTCCATTGACTAAAATCACTTCGAAAACACAGTTGATATCGGTCAGTTCCCTTCAGGGTACCGAGACGTTGGATTTCAACCAATGAGGAAGTGAAGTCCAAATTACAATGACATAGTGTGAAGTTGAATGTGCTGTAGATCGCACAGCTAAACAGCCGATCCTTTGAGTCAGTTTGATGTTGTACAATAAAAGAACCGGTACCAATTTGCATGAAGTAGAATCACTAGATCCAGGTATACGTTTGCCGTTGAGCACAGATGTCATTTAGCAGGAACAGGGGGCTCTGTGGCTGGGGCGGCCACTGCTGCATACTTTTTGCTGGGGAGGAGGTGGGCCTTGCCCCTACCAACTCCTCCCCCACGTCCCCCGAGCCACCCCTGTAGGTATAATTGATTTTGAAATCCGTCTGCGTCAAATCGGATGGGTTTTTTGTTCCAGAAGATACCCGGGCGTAAATTTCATTTAAATATATATTATGCATGAATTTAATCAATTGTATGTAGTGTGCTTTTTGTCAAAGCTCACATTTCTCCATTAGATTAAGAGAAACAATGAAGTACATTTATGGAGCAGTTGAGATCACTTCCCCAATGTACATTTTGTCCAGTAAAAGAGATATACTCGAACTTCTTGTTTGTTCAAAGGGGGAAATTATCTTCCACAGGTACATTTATTTATCACTGTAAATGCTGTATTTAAGTGACGTTGATAAGAATTGTAAATACGTTTTATAATATCATTCCATTTAAAGTTTTAAAAACGTTTAGAAAAAAAGTCAAACAATTTCCTTTTTTATATTATAAAGGCTGTAGATAATTATAATAAGCAGGATTAATTTCAAAGAAGTGGTTTTAACAACTGAAGGTACAACACGGTATTTTCGAGGTAGGCAATTAAATCAGATATTTTGAGCATTTATGTTAACACGCACAAACTGACAGAGGCATGATTTAGGCCCCGCTGAAATAAGCTCACCAATTCACTTTTTCGCAAGAATGTGGCGTTAATGCATTTTTTTTCGAGGGCGCAAATTACCTTTGGGAATTGTTTGAAGTTTTTAGTCAAATAAAAGGTTACATAATTTAGAGAGACTTTTTTTCAGAAGGTCCCTCGTAGGAAGTGTAATCTTCTTTTTGTCGAAAATAGAAAATTTGTTGTGCAAGAGACCTTTTATCCGCTGTTCAGTCTATCGAAGTAAGTGTGGTTCACAAACAAAATTAATGGGAAATCACATTCACTTTGTTTGTTTGTTGAATTGTTTGTTTGTTTGTTTGTTTGTTTGGTTGTTTGGTTGTTTGGTTGGTTGGTTGTTTGTTTGGTTGTTTGGTTGTTGGGTTGGTTGTTTGGTTGTCTGTTTGTATGTTTGTCTGTTTGTCTGTTTGCCTGTTTGTCTGTTTGTCTGTTTGTCTGTTTGTCTGTTTGTCTGTTTGTCTGTCTGTTAAATTTGCTCAAAATATTCAAGTGTTTCATTTAAAAAGAAATGTTTATTGGGCATCAGGTCTTTGTAAAGGACGTAATGGTAATCTAATTTTCTGTATAATCAAAAGCTTAATTAAATTCAACTTTAAACAAAGGTTTAAGGTCGTCAGCCAAAAGGGATTAGGATGAAACGAATTAGGGTAACATTGTTTTACAACCAAGGTAATGTAAAAGTTGCAACCTTGTGGCCATCAAAAAAATACTGAAAGTCATTACCTAAAGCTAAACCTAAGACACAATGAACTGTGGTGTAGTGAAACCAAACGACTGGGTCGCCATAGCGTGGGCTCGATAATAATAGCTCTGGGTTCTTATGCAGCGCACATACCCTAGTAGCTATACCAAGGCGCTTTACAACATTGTCCCCGTTCACCCGGCATACTTTATCCAGCCCTTGCATGTTCCCTTTTATACACCTGGGTTTAGTGAAGCAATTTATGGTTAAGTGTCTTGCTCAAGGACACAAGTGTCATGACCGAGACTATATACAGGCCATCTGATCTTGGAGTCCGATGCACTAGCACGCTCGGCAACGACACTGCCACTGCCTCATGGTTACAGCAACTGTGGCTGGGTTTGTTCATTATATATAATCAAAATTCACAATAAATTGTTTTCATTTACTAGGAGTATAAATGTGGACATTGCTGGACGGTCGAGAAGGTATTATGTCCAATTTATCAACAACAAATGGGTATGTACATTCCAAAGAGGAATTTTTGCATCAGTCAAAATGTCAAATTCAACGCCTTTTTTGTTTGAATATCATCAAAATTCAGGAGTGAATAAAAAATAATTCCTGCACAAAATAATGTACAAACCAATATATAATTGAAATGTGAGCGGAATGTTTGAGGTTGCAGACAAAATTCGCACTGGCAGGGTATCAAACACAGTGGCTTTTTACAAAGTTGTAAGGTGGGGTTTGAAAATTTCTCACTTTCGTAAGACTACATTGGAAAACGAGCGCATCACAAAACTAGACTCGATCTTGAATCCCCTATTAAACATTTCTGAACTACTCCACCGTATACATGTAGACATTTCTTCCGCACTGTTCTAGGAACGTCATTGAAACAAATAATCATTAAAGAATCCTTAAAATAAAACAACGGTGTCTGTGCCAAGCTGTGTTTTTCATCAGAACTTTGGTTATGTGTTTTCAGAGTAGACATGGAGCATAAATTATTTGTATCTAGGGCGAAGTGACACAGTAGTAGCCACTGTTGTACAACTCGTACTCGAGTACTGCTTGGGTACACAGTACTCTGATAGCAAAGTCGTCCCCGCCCCAAAGGGGAAAAAACGCACTCGGACTCAATTGAAAATGTACCCCCTCCCCCTCCCTCGGAATTCACGTCTACTAGTTTCTTGACTTCAAAAACAATGTACTCGGACTCGATTTCAAATAGGCCTACTCATAGACAACTTCGGAAATACTTTTTGCGCGCTCGTTAGCCGTGGAATGGGGTGTATGCTGGTCTGGTGACAACGTTTGTCGATAACTCGACCAGCGTGCGCCTCATTTCACGGCCAACCTGCGCTAAAAAGTATTTGCGAAGTTGTCTGTAGTCAAAATACCACTTTTTATTTTCGATTATTGCAATGTTTGATTGCGCTGAAAGGATTGAGTAACTGTCCCTGTACGACTATCTAGGCGTGTTTTATCTGTAGCAATGAGCCCCAGAACCAGACGGTAGAAAGTTCATTGGTAATTATCCAACGCCTGGTTGAACTTCAGGGTTCACGCCAGACTTCATTTTTGGCTGTCCATTTGGGGGTGGGGGGTTGGGAATTCGTTGTTTTGTTTAAGTTGGCATGGTTGGCCAGTGCGTAAAGTGCTCGCCTCTCACCACTGTGGCCCTGGTTCGATACCCAGCAAGGGCCATATGTGAGTAGAGTTGGTGAGTGAGTGTGTTGGTTCTCTTCTGTACCACGGGGTTTTTTCTCCAGGCCCTCCAGTTTTCCTCTTTCCTGAAAAAGCAAAACACTTTCAATCATTGGCTGTGACCCATGGTCATTTATGGGTTGGTGTGACTGGCTGCCAAAGGCGCCCTTGAATGCCTGCAGCTCGAACACGTGTAGCCACATCCTTTGCATTTCAGCTTCTCAGCTGGGAGTAAGGATGATTAGTGCATCCTGAATTAAAGATAAACAATAGCATTCAGAAAGTTGTCAATAACCAATAAATGTGTTCAATACCTCATTTTACAGTATAAATGTCATTTTAAAGTACTTGTACTCACTACTCATACTGATACTCGAACTCGTTCGCGAATATCCAAAGCGTACTTGTGGGACCAAAGATTAGAGCGCCGAAGGCGCAAGATGAGGAATTCGGGCTGAAATGTGAAACCCCACTGGACGCCATTTCAGCAAGTAACTCTTTTGATACAACAGTTATAGACCAGTGCAGATCAGCGCAGACAATGACCATTGCTATCAATGGAAAACAAAGCATTCACTTGCCGAAATGGTGCCCATGCGTATTTCACGTTCCAACAATAGATAGAGCTCCAGTTCGCCATCTTGCACCATCGGCGCTCTACGATCTTTGCTTGGGACTTGGTGGATACAGGTACTTGTACTTGGTTAGTCCCAAGTCCTAGTACGCGTACGCAAGTACTATACTCGGTGGTACATGGTACCGGTACTAGTGTACAAATCGTGCCTGTAGAAAGTCCAAGCTCTGTGGCTCTTTTGTAAACATGTGATGTCAGAGGTTACACGGTCTATGTACCTGCACAAAGAACCTATTCACGAATTCGTATTTGACACGGACTACGGCTCTTTCCCTATTATGTGGAACAGACTGTTAAAAAAAACACTACCCAGAAATTGCTCCACGGCCGAACTATTGGGTTAATACGAAAATGTACAGCAAGCAGGGATACAACACAAAGGTCATATAGAGCATTCGGCAACCGTGCGGCTGTCACCTGGATAAAAATTAAATACAGTCGCACACAACTTCCTTCTCATCTTAGAGTCACGTCTCTAACTCCATGGTTCTTACTTCTTTGGTAACACTAATAAGGTGAGTCACGTTACAGTTGAAGAATGCATTATTATTTGTACAAAAATGATGGTAAACATTTAATTGTGGTAAATTAATTCATCGTCTTGACTTCAGCCAAGTTACTGTAGGCTCATAGTACTGCTACAGGGTAGTTTTAAACATTGCGTAACCTTACAACGTGTTGTCTATGTGGTCCCCCGGACATGCTCAGACATTTAGTGTCCTTGCTTTATGGTGTAATGAAGCCCGGCTGTTTCAACTGTCAATGCATTCCAATCATCGTTGTTTATAGATAAAGAAACACATCATGAGTAATGTCAATCTTGTTTGGATTTTGCTGAAAGTGAATAACAGTGGTGGTTTGGTGTAGCCTACAGGTAGGCCCACTTGATGAAATGTCAATGGAGTTTCGTCAATACCTTGACAGCGTTCCAGATGAAACTATTTCCCAATGAGACTGATATTGGTACTATTGAAGATTTTAAATAAAACATTTTTAAATTGCATTTTTGCCACAATAATACTTCGTGTGTGCATGCAGCACGAAATCCTTGCTCTGTGCGATCTGTGCGGGTAATAATATAGACAAACTGTATAGCCCTCCGTTAGTAGGCTATTAAACGATTCAAAAGTATAGGCTTTGCATTGCCTATTGGAATATTCAGTTAGTGTTTCTGATTCGACTATTATGCACTTTATAGCAATTCATTTGAGTAACAACAGTGTCTGCATCCTTTTTAAAGTCGATGTGCTAAACCGGACTGACACTATAAATACAACGGATGCCCTTGGAGGAGGCCTTACATTTACAAGGTAAGCAATGGCAAACATGATCGTCTCTCAGTAAACAATATTATGTCCCACTGTTAGGTCCTATATCAATATATTTATATTTTTCTGTTACATAATACTATAAGGTTTGTTATATATTGACAGATTTATAAGGGAGTATTGTGGTTTGCTATACATTTGCATAATGCCTTAAGCAAACAAACTACTAAGGTACCTATAGGCAATGGCAGGTGTCTCGCATTTTTAAGGATTTTGGGAAACTTCAGATCGTCCCAGCGTACACTGCTTCTACGTGCAAAAGAAACTAAATAGCGCCCTCTGACCCACCTCATAGTCTTAACACGCGAGACTTCCATGGTCTATAGCAACCAATCATCATCGTCGGACTTTATTTGTTGGATAAATCCCTCCTCCAGCAGTTTCTAACATTCTCCGTCACTTGTCCAGTGACGTAACCAGAGGGGCAGGGGGACGGGACCCCCCCCCCCCCCCACACACACACACACACACACCGCTCAGAGCCCTTCCCCCCCCCCCCCTTGCTCCTAAAGTGAAATCGAAAAAATGCTCAAATAAATGGTTCGATACATTAATTAGCCCCTAAAATTATGTCTTTGCCCTCGCTTGCCTCCAGCCCCCCATACAAAAATGCCTGGTTTGCACGCCACTGCACATGTCATTTTACGCCATGTTGCCGTGTTCGTATTGATGCCATCTCTCCCATCGCCTCGTTGTCTTCCTCTTTCTCCTGCCTGTCCTTAGTTGCCATTCTGTGAGTCTCTTGGTTCATCTGTTGTCTTGCCTTCTTGCTTAGTCCATTTCATTTCCTTGGGTGCGATTATCGTTGACCTCTGTTTCTTGTCTGATGTGCGTGTGTCTGATTTTGTCCTGCAATGGTACATTGAGATTCTCCTTCCCATAGCTCTCTGTGTTGTTATCAATTTGTGTTCCATCTCTTTGGTTGTTGCCCGTGTCTCTGCATCATAATGTCATTGTAGTTAGAACGTACTGATTTTAAACCTCAGCTGAACATTAGTAAACTGACTGTAAATGATTCCATTCTTTGCACAAATAAAGACATTTCTAATAAAACCGACCTGTGTAAATGTCAGTTCATTTAATTATTGTTTCACTTGCGAGAAAAATGCATTCAGCAGTTTTGTACGCAATCATAATAGGCAAAGTTTTCGTCTCACTGAGACAAAAACTATCTGTAGATCTTATTTCATTTATTATTTAAAAACGATTTCACTTCATACAGAAATGTTTCTAGGAACGTTTTCTACCGTCATTATCTTTATACCATTTACGGCATATGTAAATCTGTGAACATTTATGATTTTCTTCTTACCAATGTTGAGCTAGGGCTTTAAATCCGCGTCTTCTAAATAACATTGGTATTTCCAGTATATTGATGTGCCATTATTGGTATAGCAACCAATTCTAAATGGTAAATAATGTATTTAAAAGTCTCCCAGCCGTTCAGAAATAAACCATATTAGGTAACAACTCTTTTTTTTCAAATAATTTTCAGAGGTAAGCCTAGCCGTTGGATTTTAGAAACAGTATTGCTTACAACGTATTCATCTGGTTTGTTACATGATTAACACGCAATAAGGTTCATCTTTAGACAATTTCAAAAATTAACCGATTCCCTTGTTTGGAATCACGAGAGATGAACTTAAGTTTGCATGACCATGAGTTTCAACCTGAAACAATTCTTTTGTAATTATTTCGGAAAACTCTCGTCGACTGTCTTGTATTCTGCCTTGTTTCGGCTGCCGTGGCCGAGCAGTCAAGTTAGTGCACTGGACTTGAGCTCTGGTGTTTTGATCAACAGAATGTGGGTTCGCATCCCGGTCGTGACACTTGTGTCCTTAAGCAAGACACTTATAAACTCTCTCTACTTTATACAGTTTTTCAGACGGAATGAACTGAAAACATGTAATCAATGAGCTTTTAGATTGATATTAACTTTCTTCTTTTCCCTCAAATTATGCCAATCATCCGTTTCGTCTTTTAAACTCAAACATTTTAACCCAAGCTGGCCTCGAGTCGAAATGAGCATGAACTGAGAGGACGGCTGATTCGTATTGGCAAAGATGCCTCAAAGTTACCGCGTCTTGGGGCCATTTGCCTCTTCTTGATTAGTGAACCCATTTTAACATGCACCAGCTCTGGTTTATTTTTGTCAACTTCCCAACATGACATAAAGCTCGCCCTCTGTTGGCGATGTTTTCTTTTGCTGTTGATCCCCTTTTATATAACGCGCATCGGGGTCAATTTGTAGAATAAACACATTCGCCATTCCTTTTTTGACAGGTAGAGGACTACATTGATAAACTGCTCTTGATGATTCGTGATGGATTCGTCATTAATGAAGAAACCCATCGACTCTTCCCAGTCGTATGTTTTGCCCCGTCTCCAGTCAGCGGGCACGGCATCCAACTTGGCCCTCAACGAGCAGATCATTCAGATGATTGCCAATGGGAAGAAGGTATATCACTTCGCGTTTGGCCAGTCACCATTTCCAGTAGCTGATGGAGCTCGTAAGGCCCTGATTGACCATGCTTCAGAAAATGCATATCTACCCGTAGCAGGTATAATAGTAATCCTTTGAAATAGGCCTATATATATATATATGACCATGAAACAAAAAAAACTCGAGTTGAAAGGCTAGTACTATATAGTACTAGCAAGTTCTGATGGCATGCTTTACTGTCAGAAACTTACTATTTAATTGGGGACCGATTTTACGGCTCTGCTTTCCCTGAGCGCTTACGTGTAGCAGAAAAATATGTGCTTCAGCCAGTGGCGAAGCTAAGGGGAGGGGCACGGGGGGCACTTCCCCCCACCCCATTTGAAAAATGTGTTTATGAAAAATACAAACGGAAACTACCCTTTTAATTGGCCAAAAGTGCCCCCTAGGAAAAATGGTGCACCCCCTTGTGCCCCCCTAAAATTTTACCCGAGTTACGGCGCTGGCTTCAGCAAGTAATTTTCGTTTGTTTTGCACGCGAACAATCCTCGCCTACACAGCTATAAACCCTGAAAGCGGAGATCTGGAATAGTGAGGTAGAATTTCGCGGTAGGCAAGGCCAGGAAGTCTGGCCCTGCTCTCGCCTTTATAGTGGGGCAGATAGGGGAAATATTTGGGAGAATCGTGCCTTTTACAATACAAGCATGGATTTTGGCACACAGTCAGAGTACAGTATGTCATGAGAAAGATATTGGCTATAGGGCCATCGCAGATTTGGATTTTTTGAAGATTCAAAAATACTAGGTAGAACACTTTCAAAAGGGCTACCATTGCTTGTTATTCTTTTTACCTTTTTTCTTCTTTTTCAAATGACAAATTTGTGATGGTCCCCACAGCCTAACATCTTTCTAATGTCATTTATTGTATCATAATCCGTTCGCAAAATCCATGCTTGTATTATCAAAGGCACAATCCCATCACCTACCGTAACAAAACGCATGACACGGCATTATTACCGTATATGACTGCATTTTCACCACTCTGAATATCTCTTTACACAATAAAACAGGTTGCCTGTTTTGTACAGATAAGCTATGCTTTTATGTGCTGATGAAAGATAGTAAAAAAAAACACGTTCCATTCAACGAAACAAAACCGAGTTGAATGAAACATGGCTGCATCTTTCAACGAATGAAAACGGTGTGTCCACTGCACGAATACAACCAAACATCAACTGTTATTATGTATTACGTTCATCTGCTGTGTATCAAAGGCATGGTGTGGTCTAGCTAGCGCAGCGTTCTGCAACTGTATAATAGAACACCATCGAGCACTCGACCGCAAACAACTGTCCGCCAATAGAACTCCCTGCATGCTTGAGAGGTAATGCAAAAAAGCAGGCTAATCTTTAACAGAAGTAAATTATTTATTGAAGCAGTTTGTTTTTAATATGTATATTTATCAGCTTTTATGACTACTATTACCATGTCTTTGAGAGAGCGGGCAATAATTGGTTGCTGCGGATATAGTGCTGCGGCTTTCTGGTAGAAATGGTGCATATAATGTGACGCGCCCTAAACCAATCACAAGGCAGAATCTAAGTATGGAGCGTTATAATCAGCCTTTCCCATGAAATATGCTTATTACATTCACGCATGCGTACAGACACTATTGGCTGGCAAACGCCATAGAGTTGTGCACAAGGCAGACGCACAAACGCGTACGCGTCACGCAACCATCAGCCCATTGATCTCCATTAATACTGTATTATGGAGATCAATGCATCAGCCCCATACAAAAAGGCGCGATGTTCCTTCATTTTGCCAACCAGCAGTATTACTGCGCACGCACGATCTTTAATTTACATATTTCATAGGTCTATTTGCGATACGTTGGTTTACCTTGTGTGCAATAGACAAAAACGATGAGACGAAAGTTGCGCGGTGAGTAGTGACAAAGTTCACGGTTTTATGACGCAATCAATGTAATGGTTTGATCGTTGATGAATGTCACATGACCTACAAGGAAGTAAAAATAGGACAGAGTGTCATGTGACGCGGTCTAAACTTATCACAAGGCAGAATTTGTGTATGGGGGTGTTACGTGCGTTAGTTTTTGTACCAAATTCAATGTCATGAAAACAACGAACTCGGTGCACTGTACAAACCAGCCTGCGAGAAACATAAACCCTCACCAAGTTGTGACCTCACAATCCATTTATTCGTGACAACATAGATTAAATATTAAAGTTATTAAACAGTCCCATCATACAAACAAGGGTCATATGCTGTTTCATTTTTGTTTGTATGTATTTTACACCCAACAGCATAATAATTAGCGCCAATAACAGGATGCATATAGGAAACGATAAGAAATTTCCAGTTTTAAATGTGGGAGGAAAACCCCAATTAGGGAAAACCCAATCTACATGCAGGGCTCCGGTGTCCAAGGTGGGATTCGAACCGGGGTACACTGAGGTGAAAGACAGGGAAAAAACCACTGATCCAACCGGATCCTGATATTATTCATACAGAATTACTGTACCGTTAAAAGCTCACTTGGTACAAAGCACTGGAGAGCTGTTGATAACATTGTGAGAAACGATTTAGACAAAGAAATCATGTTCTGCCCCACAATTTGAATCCGAGAATCGATTCATTCTCACGTATTGAAAAACATGCAGTTTCAGCATTTTCGGATCCTTCTGCGTGGAAATAACCGCTCCACATTTTCGCTGATATCTCAAGAACGCTATCATCTTTTAAAACAAAATTGTCACAGAATTGTTTTATGATATAATTACTTATATTGTATTAAAACAAACCTCCTGTTCCAAACACCAAAACTTGTGTATGAGGTATACTTTTGCAAAAGTATTGTCTTTAAATGAAAATGACCCACGGCATTCCGCATTCGTTCGCATCGCTAGCCCATCGAGCTTGCCCGGTGACATTAGGCCAGCCAGGCAACTCTTATTGAAAAGATCAATGTATAAAGACAGACCTAAATTGAATCTAGCAAAGTATTAAGATATTTTTACCACTCACGTTTCTTCAACCAGGCTTACTGGAATTACGAGCCCAAATATGTGAGTTCCACGCAGAGCTGGACGGACTGAACGAACTGGATCCCAATTTGGTTGTGGTAGGACCCGGAACGAAACAACTCATCTTCCTTCTTGTTCAAGTTTTTAACGGAGGTGAGTGGGAAGGACGAAATTAAAGGAAAGAAAGAGAACTGAACCCAATTTCATGGCCTCTTCTTACTGCGGAAATCCGCGCTTACGCCCTGCCACGGCCCATAGGAGTGTGCACTTTACAAGGCACCTTGATCTTGGACCCTCTTTATTGTTAAATTTATTTTAAAAAAAAATTACAGCTGCTACATTAAATCCACTACGGCCAGGCATGAACAGTAAAATGGAAACATTCATAACAATCAATCGAACACTATCGGGAAATGTACAAATAAACGATCAAACAGGTCGATTTTAATGTTGACCTTTTTGTATAACTAGCGCATTCCATTCAGATAAGCTATTTTAATGGGATCTTTTTTTTTAGAATAAAATGAACCGTTCACTGTTTACAAAATGTTGTTTTATTCACTTTTGAGGGGTGTTTGATATTGCAGATGTATTCATTCTGTCGCCGACTTGGATTACATATAAACCGATAACAAATCTGGCCGGTAAGCGTGTGACTGAAATAAAATCTACTAGGGAGGACGGTTGGAAACTCACACCAGATGCGCTGGACAAGGTTGTTCTTTTTTTATTTTATTGTTATTTTTTTTTTTTTTTTTTATTGTAAATCAGCTATAGCATTGTGCAGTGTGGATTTTGTCAGCAAACTTAAAAATCCTGGACTTAAGGCCTTTTGCCATGAACAAGAATATTCACCATAATCCTTGGCACAAGGTAAGTGTGAAGCAAGAAAACACGGCTGGAGCGGGATTTGAACCTGCCACCTCCGAATTAAACGTGCCGGAGGTCTCAGGTTCAAAACCCGTTTTTTTTGTATTAACTCACGCAACGATTGAATGAAATTTACTCAGTCAGTTTCCCTTGTGGTTTATCACTTAATATCAAAACTTCTCGGGTTTTTTTTTTTTTTTTTTTTTTGGGGGGGGGTTGTTGTTGTTGTTGTTTTTTTTTTTTTTTTTTTTGACAAGGTAACCTGTGAGACTTTACAAGATGACCTGTGAGAATTCATCAAATTTGTTGTCCCATTTTCGAGTATTAATTATGTAGGACGCGCCAATGAATGAATGAATGAACGTCGCACCAGTAAATCCTGTAAATACTTGTCAAAATAAAGTATGATACGTGACGATTGTTTCACTAATCACATGACCAGGATCTGTGTGTTCGGTGTAAAACTGGTTTATCGGACACAGTGTGCTTACGACAGGTTTACATTGTGAGTTGATTTTTTGATGAAAAACTTCAGAAATGTTACACTGTGGGCTTAACCCCAGAATGCTATTTTTTTTCTTTTTTTTTGGGGGGGGGGTCACCCTTCGGAAAAGCGCTGCTTGTTGATTACATAAGCATGTTTTTGAATTGAAATGAGTTAAGTAAGGGGTCTTTCCATGTTGTTTATATATGCATAGGCACTTTCAGATAGCAACCCTTCATGTAACCATCTGTTGATATTCTGCAACCCAGACAATCCAAGTAAGTGTATTTGATTTAGTTTGAACGAAGGAATTATAGGCTTAACCCTATAGGGACCGTGCTTTTGGGGGATGTACGGGGACCGGGGCATTATGTGTCCCCCCCCCCCCCCCCGCCCTCCGTATTTTCCTAAGTTCAAGGCTGATTTTCATGAACTTGCCACAAATGTTCATTTCACCGAGTTCTACATGATGACGTAACAACTCAAAAAATCGTAACTAGAGGGTGTTTTGACTGTTTTTTGTTTATTTTTGTTTTCC
This sequence comes from Marthasterias glacialis, assembly GCA_911728455.2. Classification (NCBI taxonomy): domain Eukaryota; kingdom Metazoa; phylum Echinodermata; class Asteroidea; order Forcipulatida; family Asteriidae; genus Marthasterias; species Marthasterias glacialis. The sequence continues at coordinate 11,508,822 of OU452229.1, forward strand.
CCTAAATTTCTGTATTTTTTTTTCTATGTTTTGAAACTTGGCAAACTTGTTCATTTTAACGTGGTCAATATAATTCCAACCAAAATTAACACTCGAAGTCACAGTTGTGGGCACTCCATTTTGAGTGAAAATGTTTTGGGTTTTTTTTCATTTAAAAATAAAAATGGCCGCCGCCCAAGGTCCAGGGAGCAATGATAATGATTGACAAATCTAAGTTATATTTTGGCCTGATAAGTAAGAAATTAGCTCGTTGAAAATACTCTATTAAACAAAACTTGATATAATTGACCCCCTAATAACCAGCTGAAAACACAAAACCCAAAGTGGTCGCCAAATATGGCAGCCATTTAGAATTTCACAAAGGCATTTCACATTGTCGTGACTCCTCTCTGTCACTAATCGGGCAAAAACAAATATATGCAAAAAGTCTTTTAAAAAAAGCACAAAAAACATTAAAATCGTGTGACCCCAAGGTCAACAAATACTTGTCGTGTCAACAGCTAACTCTAGGTATCAACTATTTTTTGCCAACATGACTCTTTATATATTTTGGAAAAATTTCGCAGTGATGGGACTAAGCGTTCAAACGTAACGGGCATGCAGCAATACGGTGGGGGCACATTGTGCCCTCTCCCCGGTCCTGATAGGGTTTCAAAAAAACTTGACATTTCGGAAACTTAACAATTTTCATAATATAGAGACCGCGATAGCAGTAGATATACCGTAGATTCTGGAATTTTGAAACTCGCCCACGAGTCCCTTGAAACTTTTTATTTCGTTTTATTCATTTAATTGATTGTGGTTTGGAATTAACGTACGTACGATGGATCAGTGGTTTTTACTAGTTAAGGAGTCAACTGTTCGGAGCCATGCCAGTGTGCCAACGGAGCAAAGCTATATAGGATCGATGCCTGCTCCGGGGCCCTGGGAAGTTTTAAACATGAATTTTGAGCATTTCTGTGTGATCGTTTGAGCAAATCGTGAAATCTTTTGAGCAAACGTAGTAGTTCTCTTTTATTATAAAATAAACCCCAAATACATTACTTTCTTATCAAAAATGTCATTCGGAAAAAATAAGGATCATGTGCAATACGAAACCTACCAGGGTGTGGGGTTTGGGGAAGAGCTAAATTTTCTTTTTCTGTTTTCCCTTTTTTGTCAGTTATTTCGTGCACATTTACTATTATACGCGTGCGCTATGCTATTGCGGGATGGTGTCTCTTGGGTCTTCAAATGACCCTCGAATTAAACAGTACTTCGAACGGAAATATCTCGAGTGGAGAACAAGCAATGGTATGCCTTTGATCAGTCGAATTTAATGACCTGCTATAAATACCGGTGTTGTCAACAACTTTGTTTGATTTTGAAGTGCCTTTATCTGCATGCAACTTCACCAGTACTTGAATCAGAATCATGTTTTAGTCTTATTTATACTATCACTCAAACAAATCATAAAATGAACACCAATATTGTGTAAAGGAAACAATCGAAGCACCTGAGAGACATGACATTGGATTGTGCCAGCCGCCATCAGTTCCAGTTACTGGGGGTTTTACGTCAACTTCATAGACATGCAAAAACGTAAACTTGCAACAACCACAAACATTTACTTCCAAAAACAAGGTTTGCTACATATCGACTTCTACTAAGTACAAGGGTGACATTTTCTTGAGGCTGACACTTTTTTTTTAATATTTGTATTTCGATAGCTGGCACCTCGTACACAGAAGAGGAACTGAGGGCTATAAGGTAAAAACAAAACGGCAATGGGCCTTATTTTCGACTGCAAGAGGGCGCCCCTTGGGGTAGATCGGAGTCAAACCATAGAAACAGCGTGGTAAACCAGATGCAATTAGACTTCTAATAAAGCATTTCATATACAACTTTTTAGGTTTTTTTATTGACAGTTTTTACAATGTAATCAGTGTAAAATAGTTCCTTGGAAAATTTGTATTTTTAATGTTTTGAATTATTTTTGTACTTTCAAAATGGAATTAGTATTGCGCTCTCTTGCTTTCAAAAATACGGCATATTTATGGCATTAGGAATTGGATGAACCAAAAAGAAAATCATTTACTTGACAAGCCACATTGTTTATGGACCTTATTGTGCATTGACGTCATCACGCCGCCATCTTAGAGGTAAAACAATGATGAAATAATGGAAAACGCACATCTTTGTACGCGCGGCGCCCGGGATGGGCCAATTGGCAACCTTCGTGTGACCTCTAGCCATGAAAAGTAGATATACTATTTATATGTCAATAATGTTTCGAAACGAAGATAAGTCATTCAAGTTGTTTTTGTCTTGCAGTCTCGTTCTTCGAAAGCACAATGTGGTCGTACTGAGTGATGAAATTTACGGCCACACAAAATACGACGGCGAGTTTCTCAGTCTGGCGAAGGTACTGTGGCAGCATCCAAAACGGTCTGGCTTTGTTTTAATTGTACTTCTGGTTCTAGTTCTAGATCTGGCTCTAACCTTGGCTCTGGCTTTAGTTCTGATTCTAGCGGGAGTTTTGGGGCTGGTCTGGGCCCAATTTCACGGCTCTGCTGTACCGCAGAACGTACTTACGGCCTATTAATCGATGTGCTTTACAGGGCTCCTCCGTCACCACAGAACTCTGTCATAAGCAATGCCATGAAATTGGACTCAAGGTCTTGTTGTGACCCTTGCTCTTACTCAGCTATAGTGTTTGTGGCTCTGACTCTGACTGTGGCTCAGACTCTGCCCAAAGCTCAAACATTGCCTAAGGCTCTGACTCTGCCTGAGGCTCTGACTCTGCCTGAGGCTCTGACTCTGCCCAAAATTCAAACTGTGCCCAAGGCTCTGACTCTGCCTGAGGTTCTGACTTTGCCGCCTGAGGCTCTGACTTTGCCTGAGGCTCAGACTCTACCTGAGGCCCTGACTCTGTCTAACGCTCAGACTCTGCCTAAGGCTCTGACTTTGCCTAAGGCTCAGACTCTGCCCAAGGCTCTGACCCTGTCTCAGGTTCTGACACTGCCTGAGGCTCTGACTCTGCCTGTGGCTCTGACTCTGCCTGAGGTTCTGACTCTGCCTGAGTTTCTGACACTGCCTGTGGCTCTGACTCTGCCTGAGGCTATGACTCTGCCTGTGGCTCTGACTCTGCCTGAGGTTCTGACACTGCATTTGGCTCTGACTCTGCCTGAGGCTCTGACTCTGCCTGAGGCTCTGAATCTACTCAAGGTTTGACTCTGCCCTATAAGGCTCTGCTGACTCTGTCTTAAACTCTGACTTTGCCCATGGTTCTAATGACTCTGCTTAAGGCTCTGACTTTGATTAAGGCTCTGACTCTGCATAATTTTCTGACTCTGGCTAAGGTTCTGCCTTAGAATCTGATCCTGCTTTAGAACAGCCAAGAAAGTGTTGTAAATGTGATTTATATGCCCTATCCACGTTTTGCTTCTTACAGTACTATCCGGAGGGCACCATAGTTTCCAGCGGTTTATCAAAGTGTTTCAGTGCTGGAGGATGGAGGGTAGGTCAGCTTTGGTGACATCTTGTATCTGGATTTTTAAGTGCATGCATAAAACAAATATATATATCAGACATTTTAGACAGTCGGTGTCTACAGTACAAAAAAAACTGAACCAAGACTTTGCTGTACTACTCCTAACATCATCTGTTATGCAAGATCAACTCTCATCAATTGTGATATAAAGGCTTGTACCAAACTAATTGTAAAAGAACCCAGTTACACTTATCGCTAAGAAAAAGGGGTTTGCCTGGATGTTTCTGGCAGTGCCTGCTAAATGTACCGCTGCACCTTGTAACCCTTATAAGGTGCTATACATAAATGGGTCTCATAATTCAAAAACTTCAAAACATGTCTTTAAAATACTTGCAAGCACCTTGAGTACCTAGTTAATGTTAGAAGTGTGCGCTATATAAGACTCTAGTAATAATAGTATTGTTAATCATGATGCGCATATCTTGAGAACCTCCTTAATTTTGATACAATTCTAAAGAATAAGTCCTGCAATAATGCGAGGCATGACTGCAACCCTTGGTTCTGATTCTAACTCTGGTTCTCACTGTGGCTCTAGCTTAAAGAGCTTGGCCAGCTCAAAGCCTCCGCCGAGAATGCCCAGCGCCAGTGACATTTTAAACAATCGCGAGAAACCGCGCATTTTCGGCAGAGACGTAGGACTTTGTATTCCATTGGATATAGAAATGCATTATTACGGGGATTTCAATACAACACAACATTGTGAGCACCTCTGGCCAAAATGAACTTAACTGATTGCGTACACTCTGGAAACCATGCACTTGCTGCATTTTAATGTCTTCAATTTTACTGCTGCTCATGCGCACCTCCAGCATATGTACACTGTCAGTTTTGTTCGGCTTGTTTTATTTAACACTCGCAAGATTAAACTACGATATATTTTGATTGCCTTTATAATGTAAGCCACTTTTTATATTGTTTTCAGTGTGGATACAACATCTACCCAAAGAGGTTATCAGCAATCTACAAAGCAGTCTGTAGTGCTTCAAGTAACACACATTCGTGCGCTCCGGCCCCCATGCAGTATGCTGCTATTCATGTAGGTAGTCACATAGACTTGTGGACAAGTCGTTTGTTTGTCACAGTGACGGCGTAACAGCTTTCACGCGACTTTTGCTCATGCTAATCAATTTCCAAAGATAGTTTGTATTCGATTTTGGGGGGCTGGAGGGGTGGGGCAAAGCTTTTGAGCAGTTAAGCCCCCCCCCCTTCCCCACTCCTTTCAGTACCGCACTTCCTCACTTAATGCATGCAAGTGAAGCATCATCAGACGAGAAATAAAACCGCTGTCGCATTCAAATACACCATTTTTCTCATTCTTAAATTCGCAGCTTTTCAAATTATCGGATGACACGCGGGAATACATAAAGGGTTGCGGATGCATTATGGGAGCTGTAGCGAAGATGTGCCACCGGTAAGTGCGGTAATCAAACAACCAAGCAACAAACTGCATAACCTGCTTGTAATTGCACTGAGTGTGGAGTTACAAGAAACTAGAAGACACTGGGTAAAGATAACAAAGTTTGTAAGATGTCAGCTGGCAGTGTTCACTCTTCTTGAAAGACCCAAGACGGTCATTATTCAAGATGTGACAGTCTTAGTCTGTGGAAACGTCTTTTTTGAGCCCCTATGTGCTTAAAGAAGTTAACGCTGTTTTAAGTGCTTTAATTAAGAAGTTAAATGGACACATTGCCTAAAATGTCTCAACATTTTGCTGTTTGGAATATCTCCCTATCCTTTTTAAGAGTTGTTCATGCAATAAAACACCTACAATGTGCTGTAATTAGTGAGTAGTGATTAAAAAAAAATCAATTTGCCTCGTGAGATACAACCAGCGGAACCAAGCTGTTTTTTTTTTTTTTTTTTTTTTTTTTCATTTTGAATACAGCGAATTGGATTGTGTAGGGGTAAAAGCCGTTCTGCCAGTAGGTGGTTACTACATCTTCCCAGACTTCGAGATCTTGCGTCCAGTCTTCAAGAAGAGAGGCATCTCTACTTGCCAGCAGATGTGTGACGCCCTCTTCAGAGAAGAAAACGTGGCCGTGAGTTTACATTTAATGGTGTTTTTTAACTTTTGGTGTTACTCGGTCGGTCACGGCATGTATTTGCACGTACTTTGCAATCAGCAGAGATGACGTAGTACCCACTACAGGTCACGTGATGACAGGTATACATTGGTCGCGCAATCGGTCTATTGACAATTTTTTGCGTCTTACTAAAAGGTGATGCCAGGTGGTCCCGGGTTCATGAGACCAGTGGATGAATTTACCGTGCGTCTGTGTTTCGTGAATTTTGACGGAGGAGCTGCCCTAGCAGCATGGAGGAAGCAGGGATGTAACGAGGAGCTGGACCAGCAATTCCTTGAAGACTATTGCACCCTGGTTGTACAGGGAATTCAGGTAAGTAACTTAAATTAAAGGTAAACTATAGGATTGGTAAAGCTGATAGCGGAGTGTTCTTACTTTGCGCGATTCAATAACTTGAAGGAGAAAAAAAACTGAAAATTTGGGCTCGATCTGTCGCCCGAGTCGGGAGACAATAGTGAAAATCCGTCGACACTTTTCAGCATGTAAACACACTTCAGCATGTAAAGACACTGTCCTTAATTTCGATTGTTACAATCAGAATTAAAATTGGGATCATCAAATTCAATGAACTTGACTGGCTTTGATCGTCAAACAGTCTAGACGTTCCGCTTCAAGAACGATCCGTTAGTGAAAACGTGCAGGTTCGAGCTCGCACACAATATACATCGGGTCAAGGTTTTAACAAAAATTAATGTACCTGGAATGCTCAAAGTTTGTTTGTTTACTTTAAAAGCTCAGTCTGTTGTGTCAAAGAGTACAATGTGCAAAATTGATTTACTGATTTACTGGCGGAACCTCTTCAGTGGCGTAACTAAGAGCGAAAACCTCAAATGTTTGTCGCACATAGCGTCCAGAACGGCTGGGTCCCGCGGCTCGTTAGGGGTACCCACGTATCGGGAAAAATCCAGAGGGTGTCGTCGTCGCCCTTCCGGCTCCGCCGAAGATCGCCTCTTTTAACGCATTATTCGGTGTTTTTTGTCATGCAGCGGACGTCGTTCGGGACCATTCAATTTTTCGTATACGCTTCCTCTGTTTTTCCTTAGGTGCTGTGTTATTCTTGACCCGTGTGCTTAACTTACCGCAATAGCCACACTTTCGTGGTGTTTCTTAAATCTTACATGCAGCAGCCGCTTAGTTGGTTTGCGAAACCCACCGAGTCGTTTATCCGGACAGAGTCGTTTGCACAGAGTCTATTGTGCACAATGATCCCCATCCACGAAGTTCACAGTCGCCGAGTTTCTGAACCCAACAACGCTTTTATTAACACTGGACATTATCTGGCGTATAGGGTCTGACCGAGTGAACGCTCATGTTTTTATTGGTACCTGTGTAATGCCTTACAAATTCCAATTTCAAAAACAGGAAGTAACAAAAAACTGCTCCAAAATCCATAAAAGACCTCAACAATATACTTTAAAATTACCTGAACTACGAAGGAGATGTTGCCGGTTATGTTATGATGGTGCGATTGTGTCAGAGTAGACTAGCCACTTTACCCCAACTATCTATCTATACCCTTCATTTCACCCAACACCGACACCTCCAAGCCCGATCTTCAGATCGGGCGTTTTGGCTTGTGTTTAATAAACACAAAATCATTTCACCCATTACCATTCAAACGTTATCAGTTCTTTGAAGAAAAATGTATGAAAAACCCGAAACCACTCACGTTTATTTTCCCCGAAATGCTGTATATTGTTGCTTTTATTTAGAATATTATATCCATTTTTTTTTATTATTATTATTATTATTATTATTATTTTTTTTTATTTTTTATTTATTTTATTTTTTTTTTTGGGGGGGGGGGGGGGGGGGTCAAGGGGACATTTGATATGCTATTCTCCCACTCTAAAAAGTGGGGGACATGTTCCCCCCCCCCCACCGTCCCCCACCAATCGACGCCCTTGGGTTGGATAGATATTTTAAAAGTAAAATATAATGATTCACATAAATATCCATTTTTTACATATTGTTTGCCACTCCATGAAAAGGCGGACCGTGTGTTTCTGTGTAGAGTGTGGTTCCGCTGGTTATATTTTCCTGAGGCAAATATGGGGGGGGGTTTCAATGACTACTCACAATTCAAAACAAAATGTAGTTGTTTAATTGCACGAACAACTCTTTAAAGGGATAAGGAGCAATTCCGAACAGCAACAGCTTAATAGATTTGAGGGCAGTGTGTCTGTGTAACAACACCAATTCAGGATCCAAATATTTGTTAATTCGCTCATTTCTATTTCTCATCTCATTGCAGGCCATTGTGGCTTGGGTCAAGAAGCTTCAAGTCTCCGGTTAGTGAATGCCGCCGTCACGGTCCTCTATTGTGATTCGATTGGGATATTCCAACCTTGATTTGGACTATCATCTCCCACCTCATTAGGAAATCACTGGGTGACGATAGCGCGTGCTGAACTAATCGAAATATTAATCTATAAGCCTGATCGGGTTTTCGTAGTGGTATCTTTCCTCGCCTTCCACCTCTAGGACCGCGGTTCGAATCCCGCCGGGGGCACTATGTGACCCGTGTTTTCAGTCCCTGCCATGATTGAGTGCGTTTTTTCCCTGGAATAACTCGCTGGGGTTTCAAAAAAACTTAAACTTCCCTCTTTGTCATCTCTTCATGGTTCTTGGCCAGTGCAGTGATTAAGTTTGTTTTTCTGAGAATCCTTGGCTTGAAAACCAGAATTAATAAATGAAATGAAATGAAATAGAGTCTAACTTCGATTGGAACCATCTTCTCCAATAATGAGGATTGGTACCAAATCCTCAGGAAACTACAAGGTGACATCACCACCAATTATAAGGTGACGTCACCACACAGGTTCAGTCTATACCTGTCTGGTCGCCCCTTTGTCCAAAATGTTTGATTCTCAGGATTGGTCATTGTCTTACGTACACCGGTACAAACACTGCAAAAACTGGGGTGTTAAATTGATTCTCTATTATATGGGACTACACGACATGGTGTTAGTTATCCCCATTGCTTTATCATTGGTAAAATTAACACCATGTCGTTGTTGTCACATATAGATACCAAGATAATCAAATCAACACCCCAGTGTTTGCAGTGAACTCTTTTTGCAGGTTACATGCATTTGTGCGATGTCCGTGGTATAAGCAAAAGTTTTTGTATGTTTCGTTTTAAACAACATCATCTATCAAAATTCGTTGAGATTTTTTTATGTTTTAGCGAAAATACGGCTATGCAACTTTAAGTGTCATGTTTAATCTACCTTTAATTCTGTGGATATATTTTTTACAAATTGTAATGATTATATATTTTGATGATTATATATAATAGCATTCCGAGACAAAACAATATAGGATATTCTGCTGTCAATGATCCAAATAAACTGTGTTACATAAGATACCTTCCTCTCGAACGAACGAAATGCGTTTACTCGATTGAAAACTTGTTAACATTTTTAATTAGTGTTTGTTTCAAGAAAACAAAAAATTAACCATCTGTCCCATTTTACTCATATGTTTTTATCTGCTAGTAAATTATTAAATCTGCAAAAAGGTAACAACATTCACATATCTGTTGTTCAATTTTTTGTTATATTATTATTATTTTTTGTTTGTTAAAAGTACACTTGTCATCAGACTTCGTTGTCGCCTTCCGACTTCGAGTCTGCTGCCCCGACTGTGACAAATAGCGCCCTCAAACGTCATCATTGACAAAATGATGTGGGATTTGACTTGTACTTGGAAAAAGAGACTTGTGACTTGCCTTGTGTTTGGACCAAAAGACTTGTGACTTGACTTGACTGTGACCAAATTACAATGACTTGTGACTGGACCAAATGAATTGTGACTTGACTTGGACTTGCAAAATTGACTTGCTAGTGCCATCTCTGATCACCAAACATTGTAAGAAGGGTGACTGCTCTGTGCTCTTACCATGGAGGTGGTTCTGACTCCCCTATGTTTTTTCCGAAAACCATAATGTTCGGATAACCTCTCGTAATATACACGCTTGGGTTGGGGTGAGGGTTTTGGTTAGGATTTAGAAAATAGGGTTATCAGAATATAGGTGGGTAATCGTCAGAAGCGCTAAAATGAATAGACCGATCTATTAAGCCCCGCCCCTTTACGCGTTGACCAATCACAGCCTTGGGTGCGCCACCGAAAGTCCGACACGATAAAATCCTATTGAAAAACGTAAACATGTGTGCGCATAATAGCGCGCGCGTTCATGTTGTACAGTTTGGCATTGAAGAGACGCACATGGTGCTGCCCACTTGTACAGCGGCAATGTAGCCAATGTTGTGATTGGTCAATATATTTAGGGGGCGGGGATTTACGGATCGGTCCACTCTGACACTTTGTCATTTCAATCAACAATAAAGATTGCCTCCCCTCGCAATCGATCTATCATAGAAAAAAACTTTGTATCTGTCCCTGTTATGCAGTTACTCACAAATATATAATAAAAGCAAAGTGCTTTTATAAATAATTTACCCCAAAAAACGAAAGTGTTAAATAAACACTTAAAGGGTTCGGTTAGCGATAACACTTTTATAAAGTTAGATTCAACTAATACAAGTGTCAAACTATAGTATTTCAGAAGCTCTTCAATTGAGTTACATTTAACTCTTTCACAGTAGTGTTGTCACTTACCGAGCTTTTTAAGTGTGGATTTAACACTTTGTTTTTTAGAGTGTAGCTTATTTATTTATTTATTTTTTTTAATGAAATTACGTCTGCAGCGGGGATTTTGTCTACTGGCGATCGACGGGTGGTTCGCCTGACATTTGGCGGGTGGGCCGCCAGTGTCGTAAGGGATCTGGTCCCCCGGTGTGTGAACATGGTCTGACGGAAGTTGATTTGATTCAAAAGAGGGCGCTATCAAACGAAATTTCTACACAATTCGCTCATCCAATGGGGATGGGGGGCAGAATTACCGGGGACAATATCCTGAAGGACTGGCGGTCGCAGCGAAGGCAGGCGTTGGGTGTGTAAAACCCATATCAACCTTTGCTTAATGGTAAGATTTGCCAAAATACTCAACAAAATGTGATCCCGCGACCTCATTTGCTGACGCATTAAACTTGTTTGTTCAATTTTGGGGAGATTAGCTGGTGAATTTTGGAGCTGTGCTGAACAAAATGAAAACGACCCGAACAAGTAAACTATGGCCAGACTCCAATATTAATGTTGGCAAAGGGTCCCTATACGCTTCGTTAGCAACATTGGGTCATTTCTCGGGGACTTAGTACCCACAATGCACCAGGTTGAAAAAAAACTTTGGTGCACAATGTTAACTCCCTTTTCAACAATTCCTTTACAAAATAAGAACCATTACCTTCAAAAATACTCCTTTTTAAGGTTCAACACACAAAAAATAGTATCAATCTGAAAGCTACTGATTACGCAAGTTCTTACCAGTAGCATTCTTCCATAGAAATATTTCTAACTGAAGTACTGTCATTACTTGGTCAAGTCAATTGTTTTATAAGTTTTTATTAATTGAACCATATAAATAACTTTCTTGTCAATAGGACAAGAGAATAGAGCCAGAACTTTAAAGGTATGATGGAGTCCAAATCTGATAAAACCATACGTTTTCAGCTGTGGATTAAACAGGAAAATAGTCATTTGTAAACTACACGAATGAGAAGTACAACGGTACAAGGTGGTATCTTATTCTATTCACCACATGGATCAATAATTTGTTATACTTCGGATCTGGCTTCTCAGTCAAATTTTCTAATAATTGTAATTCGCCCCCCCCCCTTCCCCTCGCCCCACCTTCCCCTCCCCCTTCCCCTCCCCCTCCCCCTCCCTCTCAGCTCCTTGTTGGGTGAGACCGGTGTGGCGGGGCGAATTATAATTATTGCTTCAAAGTATCGCTGGAGGGCGCTGTACGATCACGTTGGCTTTGTGGACCTCTGAACTTTCGTCTGGTACCCGGCTCTCTCTTATCGTGAAGTCTGTGTGTATATGTCGGACGTGTAATTTCCGAGTTGCCCTTCCACCAGGTTGTTGTGTGTACGATAGAAACGAACACGTACTCACGATCGGTTCTCACGACGGAGGATGTGACTGAAACTTTCTTGCTACTTTTATAAGGTAAGGAAACATTGTTTGTTTTGAGTGTGAGAGATTCCTAAGTGAACATGTAATAGATTGAATTAAGAAGAAGGCATTTGTAAGAGTAAATAGAACTGTCCGAATACTAATGTGGAGAATAGGGAAGTTTTGTTCGCGGTGTGTGTTCCGAACTTCTGTACCTAGTTCTACACTGTACTGCAGTGCTAACAGTACACTAACACTACAGTAACACAGTACAGTGACATGCATGCATACTGACTAGTGACAGCAGTGCCAGTATGTCAGTCAGTAGTGTAGTGCAATGACACACATAATCACATCCCACATAGGCATTTGCTAGCGGGCCGGAAGTGGTTCACAACGGCAGGGACATGTTGTTATTGTTAAAACCATTATGTATGAAGCCTTGACCTTGAAGGGGGAAAAGTCTCCATATCCGGCTGCCACTTTCTAAGGGATTTTTTAAATGATGTTGGGCTTTATATTTCACTTTTGTTAATATTCCTCTCAAGGAATTGTTAGCAAAAAGGGTAACTAGCCTATTGACCTAAAAAAAGGAACGTCAAGCGGACATTTCATCGCGCGGCCAGAACTTTCGTGCAGTCATGCCCAAACAAAATAAAATGGCGTTTAGCAAGTAGCGTTGTCAAGTCCAATGTAGACATGATGTTCCGCCATGGAGCATATAAGTTTATCTACCGTGAAATCGTGAAAATGGACCTTATTTTTCATGATTTCGACACTGTAATTGTTCAAAGTGCCTGTTCCTCTCTGTATACATTCTGTAAACCTTAAAGATAAAGGTAAAGATATAATTTGACCTAAATTATAGGAAATAAATTGCCAGCCGGATACGGCATTTTTGCCTTGAAGGGTTCTTATTTCGAAAGTCTGTATTTTTTCTAAAATTTAGCATTCTTCTTTACCACTCTAGTGTAAAACTCCTACAAACAAAAAAACAGACCATTAAAAAAGTGAAGTGTTTCTGTACTGTCTGTGTGTGTTAGTTTCTGTTTAGTGACACTAAATTAGTGTTACTTGTGTTACTAGAGCTAGAGCATTGCCATTTGTATTATTATAAAAAAGACTATTATTTTTTAATGGATAGGGAACATACGTAATCCTCCAGACATTACATCGGTGTCCAGTCGCTGCTGGCCCTTTCAAAGCCCCACTTAAACGGAACTCAGTTCAGTGAGTAACCTAGTTTTGATTAATCTAGTTGAAACCTAGTTCAGTTGTAATAATCTTGACCCTTGATCCTCGTGACGGTCGAAGTTCTAAAAGGGATTGACCAAGGGCTTTGATCATCGTAGTTAGTGCTCAACCAACAAATACTTGTCGACGTGTAATCGTCGGCGTATAGCCTACTCGTGCCAACTTCTCATCCATGCCGTGCCAACTCATGCCTCCAGCCAACTCGTGCCTCCTGCCAAATTGTGCTCACCCTCAGTAAAGCGTCATTTTGTGATATTTTCTAAATTCTTAACACTAACAGTACAAGTTGTAAAGGTGTCGCTTCATAAATTTTAAATGTTCTTATTTTCCCAACAGCTGTGTGAATTTTTGCCTTTTAAAATAATTTCAATAAATAATTTCAGTTTTATTAAATATATTTGATTAATGGTTTAATAGAACTTTTTACTGTTGCTTGGCCAAATCTGAATGCAGGCCTCAAATTAACCCTTGGCACCGACAGCAATTGGCACGGTGCCCTGTGCTTTTGCTGTGGTGCCCTTTGCAAAGTTACAATACAAATTTACATTTTCCTCATAGAAGTGCCGCTTACCAGAGGAAAATTGCCATGCCCCTTCAAGAGCAAAGTTCAAGGCCTGTGAATCTTTCATTTTGGTTCAATAACTAGTTTTTTTCAATTATTTTGTTATTTTGTATATCAAGGTTTTATTCAAAATGAAAAATAATTTTAATCAAACAAATCAACTAAATTAGAAAACTAAAGGCCCTATGAAAACAGTCTCTCTTAAAAGGTTGTTGGTCCTAAAAAGGGCCAGTTGTATCACGACATAGTCTATTGTGATGTAGTCGCTGACTGCAGTGCAGGACCATTTAAATGGAGTCTGCCCTCTGCCCATCAGAGTCTCCCTTCATTAACCCTAACTAACTAGGACCATTTGCTCACACACAGCCCAAGTCCTACAATATCCTTCAGTCTGAGAGGGTAAAAAGACAGTAAAGCCCAAACCCTTCTGTATCCTTGTAATCCACATGGCATGACCCCTTTCCTTCAAAATCCTTTCAGCCCATGATAATCTGATAATTATAGTTTAGCCAAATTGCATATGACCCAAATCCTACTGTACTATACACTTTAGCAAAATTACATATGATCCTAATCCTTTAAAAACCTTCTTCATCAAATACAGCCTAAATTCCTACTTAATCCTTCCACAGCAGAAATACACTATGACCCAAATCCTTCAGGATCCTTCTCTACTGCAGTGGCCTAAAACCCCGAATCCTTCAAAATCCTTTGATTTGTGGGAAAGGAAATTGAAGGATTTGGGTTGGTTAGGGTTGAAACTTCAATTTGTTGAGGTATTTTAATATCTACTGTGTCTTTTGGTCACTGCTTCTTCAACTTGTCTGCAGGAAACTGTGCTGGGACTATGTAATTAAAGTATTGTGTTTCTCACGGTTTTGTGGCCCTTTGGGCCAGGTGGACACAATGGAAATTGATGAGAACTTGCATTTTACATTCAGGTTAGCTTAGTGGTTTCTTTCCCTGCCTTTCACCTCTGTGGACCCCGGTTCGAATCCCGGACTGGACCGGAGCCTTGCATGTGGATTGGTTTTTCAGTCCCTACCTGATTGTTAGGGTTTTCCCTATTTGGGGTTTTCCTCCCACATTCTAAAACTGAACATTTCTTCTACATCTTCTCCACACTATCTTCAGGCCTACGGGTCACAGTGCAAGTCACTTTTGAGGGTCCCTTGGTTTCATTACCAGAAAGATATAATAAAAAATAATAGTAATACATGTACAGCTAAGTCTGAGGCGCAGAAAGTTTAGTTTATAGATCCCTTTCATGCCTTTTAGTAAAAAGACCATTTTCATATTCACAGCAGTGTTTTGTTATCCCCTAACAATACCCTGTCTACTCCAAACATGCCAAATGCTGTTTCTGAAAAGCGAAGTTCTTGAAATGTGAAAAAAAATTTTTTGGCAAAACTGCATTAAGGTGACTTGCAAATTCTGCCAATGTTTAAATATTCCAAAACTGGATATTCCCCGTTTTATTCCCATCCTGACACATTTTAGAAAGAAAGGTTAAATCTCAGTCTAAGGGCCATGTCACACGAGGCAATTTACAGGCAACCAGTTACAGGCAATCTTCAATAAGAGAAGGCATTCACATTTGAATATTCACCTCAATTTCTTGAGGATTGTAAGACACTGTTAGAAAAATAACTCCTGTGCTACCAAAGTGTTTCTTGTGCATGCAGTGCAGTTGGTTGCCTCCAAGTTGCCAGTAAAAATTGCCCCGTGTGACATGGCCCTAAGGCTGTGTACGAATTTGGGGCTATGGCTACGACTTCCGCTGGATCGCCTGCATCGTCATTCATTGATGGTGTGTCCCATTTAAGGTCCGAATGTTTAACACCAAGAATTCGAGCAGTTGTTGTTTCTTCTAGTACATTAGTGGTTTTCAAAAAGCTGACAGTCCTCACAGAGCACTTGTCTGAGTTGAGTGTCCTGGTTTTCTGAAGGCTTAGTATTGGTTGAGATCATGTTGCATGGTGAGTTTCCTGGGTTTTGGTGGTGCATTGGACGAGTATGAGGTCGTCCACATACTGCCAGTGGATAGAAGATAACAGCTCAGCAACGTCATTGACTTTGGCCATGAAAATTACAGGGCCAAGACGAAGTACAAGTATAGGAAGTCCGTAGCAACACCCTTAGCAACAGCCATTGCCTTACCCATACATGTAGCTGCCAGTTTGGATACGGCCTAATTACTTAAAATGCCTCGTCTCGAGATTCTGTCTTGCATTACAGCAATATACATGAAAGTCTGTGTCTTGTTTTTGTACTCAGTTTTAATTGGAAAATCTTGCAGTCAGCCTTGAAAAAGAAAAACATTGTTATTGCAGCTATGTCAGACCGAAGTCGATGAAAATGTGAGAAACCAGTGGGGAATGACTGGCATTCCAGATTTATTATTGTACATGTGCATTATGTTTTCAAAAGGATTTCAATATTGGAATTCATTGACGACTGTATGCCGTCTGTTCGCTAACCTTATCACATCAGTGTAGGGGTAAAAACAAAAAAAATCATCATATTCGTTTAATATTCCTCATGCAATTAATGCATCGTTTGAATAGACTGTGCAAGTCTCGTGCATATTCGATTTTTCGGGACCAGGATTTTTCTCAACTATATGGAGTTATACATATGCGTCTGACTGGCTCCCCGAACAAAAAATCGACAAAACAGGGAGACCTACATATATGATTAGGGCTAGATTGATGTAGCTCAGTTGGTAGAGCATCGGTACGTTTATCCGTAGGTCGCAGGTTCAGATGCCGTTCTAGTCAATTTTTCTTTCTTCACCTCCGAATTGAAAGTGAAAACATCAAAACAGTTTATAAGGAACTATAATTAAATAGTAAACTTGCGGGTACAACCATGTAAATTCAACACTTTTAGGAAGGAGCGGTGGCTCTGAGAAGAGCTGTTGTGGTCTCGACGTTTCGAACAGTATGCTCTGTTCGTCTTCAGGAGAATGCCGGGCTGCTGATGATGGTGGTGCTTAAGTAGGGCTACTGGGATGCACATTCTTGGCGGGAAGGGTCCAAGTGAATATGGGTGTGAATATCAAATCAGCTCTGATGTCTAAACTATTACAGCCATCCAAACCTTGTTTGGCATGGGGGACACTAGGACCTGAATACACAATATAGTTTTCAAATTTTGAAATTTCATGTTCAGCTTTTCTGACTGTGTGGGTTGATTACCACCGTGACTGACATTACAAAATGCGACGCAATCAAAAAATGTCAAACATGTTTTTAAAATTTCTCTTCAAGTTAAAAGTGCTACAGATCTGAATCCATATAAACATTATAGCTCATAGGGGAACTGATGCAGATAAAAAGATGGAAACTACTCTTTATGATTTTTTAAATAATTATGCAAATTAATCTCTGTGACTGACATTACTGTGACTGACATTACGCATTAGATTCGCAACTCCTGCTCACAGTAAAAACAATTTGACACTAAAATGATAAACTTTCTGTCAACTAGAGGAGAATCAATTAATTGCTTGTGCTTTATTTGAAGGAGCAATCATAATTTTAAGATGTTTAAAGGTTGGAACATGCATTAAATGTCATAAAATGTATAAAATACATTTCTTGCATAAAATGGCAAATGCTGTAAACATAACACTTTACAAGCTACCTTTTTTTATCATTTTGAATTTGGTGAAATGAATAAAGAACAAATGGGTGCCCCCCTTTTTCATAAAATAGTCTTTTTGAGTAAAATACCAGAAGTTCCTTTTCACATGCATGAAATAATTTAGAGTAGATAAGACATGTAAAATTGCTATTTCACAAATATTCAAGCATTGTTGTAACTTGTCTTGGGATACATGCAGCATGACTGCTAAACATATAATGCTTAGATTTGTTTACACATGTACTTTCCCCTCTTAGCCAATGAGCAACAGTCAACATGGTCAGGTATAACATTCTAGCCCCCCCCCCCCCCCATTTGCAGTGCACCAATTGCTAAAAATATTTAATATTATATTTTATAGAATATTTAATAAAACTGATCTCTAAAATGTACTTTGCTCAACGGTCTAAGTTAATACATTTTGTACTACATGTTCTGTACGTGATGTACATGTATAGTACCAAGCACTAACATTGTCAGATTGTGGGCAGGTTTTAAGACATTTTGTTAGCATATTCTTATTTTAAAAATCTATTACACATTACTTTGGGTTGAACCACCCTCCCCACACCACTACAGCTTGGATGTGTAGTGGATCATTTTATATACTTAAAAGTCTTTACAATACTAAATCATACAAGTAAAATACTCCACTCTACTCAACAGATCAGTCTTTCCAATCAAACCAGCACTCTGTATCCATCCAGTCAATGTTGTCAGGTTGTGTTGTTGATGTCATGATGGAGAGATGCTAGTTTGTTGGTGTGCAACAATTCACCTACAATATACGTCTGTACTTTCTTGAAAGTCATCAAAGTTATAATGCTTGGGGCATTAACAAAAACTGGTGCTTCCAGCTTGGGATTTTGTCTCTGGTGTAGTGTACATGTATTTTGTCCCCTCTCAGTGGCCACTTCCAGTACATGTACAATGTACATGTACACACGTGTATGCACCAGCTCTCACTATTACACTGACAATGCAAAGTTGTCATTTGGACACAATCAACTTTTTGCTGCATTTCGCCTGTCTCTCTGCTGCTGTCTTTGGCATCCTCCTTACACTCAATTAGAAAACCTGTGTATTGTGGGACTCTTACATGTATGTCCCTGTTTAAAAAGAAAAGTGTTGTCTGAAATTAATTTTCCTTCAATCAAATGAAAACATTCAAGTCAAATAATGTGTCTTACATGTCAATGGGGTGCATTTCACCCAAAACACCATTAATTATTCACTTGTGTACTTGCATATAACACACATGATGGTGGATTAAATTAAAAATACAAACTATGATGGATCTTAGAGCATTGTTTTAGAATTAATGAGCTTCATTAAGTTGTATGATGGGTAATAGGTAAGCTGTCAGCCAATCCACTGTTCAAAATTTCTTCCATTGACTGACGTAATATACGTGACTGACATTACAATATCGTGACTGACATTACATGTGACTGACATTACACTTTTGTTTAACTGATCAAATCTTTAAATAAAAATTTTTTGCCCACTTGATAACATCATAGCACTTCCCACACCCCATACTAAGAAAATAATGAAAGGCAGATTTTAATTGTTATCCTGTATGTTTTTATGGGAAAAATAAATGTTTTTTGTGACTGACATTACGTTAAGCCTAAGTGTTATTTTGACGGCACATCCTGGGTAGCTATAACACTAATTTCATTTTTCAAAAGTTATTTTCCTAAAATAGACAAGTTGTTAACAAGTGTTGTTATTTTAACACAAACATTTATTACATATCAATAGACTAACTGAATAATAACAAAATATTTAAGTTTGGTGTTCTTACCAACGATTGGCGACATAATTGTAGTGACATCTTCCGAGTGCTGTAACTTACAAAATAGTTGGTCCAGAACAATTGTTTTAGTATTTCTAGAAACTGCAAAATACACCCTGTCGATTTTGCAAAAGATATTTGAACAAAGATCATTTTGAAAATTTGACCCTCGTGTCGCACTTGCGTGGAATTGCCCTAATGTATATTGTACACAATACAGTTTCTGAAATGAGGTTATTAAACATGTATCGCTACATGTACTGTATATCCTCTTCGGGATCAACTGGGGGCTATTTATAGATTAGGCATTGGCAATGAAGGGGGCGGGGGGAGATACAGTGTATGGGCAAATGGTGTCCTAGTTAGTCTTCAATTACATTGTAGCCAACCAGATCAATAATGATCTTGAATAGTGAATGGTAGTTACAACGTTTCGTACTCAATAGTGGTGCACCAGTTTCTCCTTACAAAGGGCATCTCAATTAGACTCCTTACTTCCAAGAACAATAATGATAATGATAATGATGAACACTTACAAAACGCCAGTATCCGCCACAGATGGGCGCTCATGGCGCTGATATTCATACTGTTTATTACGAAAGGTATGCAGAGTTATGTATTTTATATGAGACCTATTTTATGTACACTTTGTAAAGTTTTACAAAGGGCACATGGCGCAATCTACAGCCAACTATGCCAGAAACACAGGGGCAAACCCCTTCTCTTAACGATAAGTGCACTGGGTTCTTTTACATGCAATTACACAACACACGGGATCATCAGCTTTACGTGTCATCCAAAGGACAAAACAATAATGGTTAAACACTATAAATGTCTTGCTGAAGGTCACAAGTGTCATGACCGGGACTTGAATCCACACTGCTGATCAGCAGACCACCAGAGCCAGCTATGCCAGTGTGCACACGCCATGATTAGTTATTTTAATTTGTTAAATATTTAACTGTGTTGTTTTTTATTCATTTTCGTCCGTGTTTTCATATTAAAAACAAAATATATATTTGTTTAATTATTTCTTTTTAGGGGAGGTTGCTAAATTTTTTATTTATTTGTTATTATCGCCCAAACTTTCTGCATATCAGCCTGATTTGCTAGCTTGTGAATGGGGAGAACCCTGATGTAACAGCATCTAACACAACTTCAGGCAAGCCCCTTTAAAATTCCCTCCTGCTTAAAGTTCAAGGCCCACCAATGTAGTTTGATTGGTGAAATCAATGAAATTAACATCTAGTTACTCAGACTTTTAATTGAAAAATCTCCCGGTCAGCCTTGAAGAATGGAATATCAATAAGCTGTCAAATAACACGCCGGTTTTAGCGAGGTCTACTCTCTCACATGTAAAGGCTGAGCAATCTTCAAGCCCTGTGAACAGGTAAAGCCGGCCTGGCTGTAGATGGAACAGCTGTACCCCTATGGCAAAGAGAACATAGTTTTAAGGCAGTGCGACATCAAATAAGGATTATTGTTGTGCTCAGCGAGGGGGATACGTGCTTGAAGATTGACCCGAAGAAAGCAGCTGGAAACATGCTGTTGAGTTATACATGCATTAGGAAAACCTGTAATGCCATTGCTCTTATTATCAATTAGGCCTACATATTGGAATACTCTCTTGAACAATTACAGTGTAGATTGAAAATCACTCTAAATAGATTGAAAATCACTCTTTTTGATTGAGGCCAGGGACAAATCTTCTGCAGTTTGACCCTGCTTTCAATTGAATAGAGTAAATTTCAATTGCCTCCATTGCCCCTGGTCATTGCCTTGATGCCCTTGAAATGTTCCAATAGGAATTTGCAATTTCCTCATAGAGGTGCCCTTTATCCAGAAGAAAATGCCTTGGTGCCCTCGCCCTTTTAAGAACGAAGCAATCAGGCCTGGTTATAGGATGAGTGCTGGCACCATCAGGGGTTCTACACAGAGTTACAACATGTTATTCATACATCTGAAAGTTGCCAAATAAACAGGTTGTCATAGACTTCACCATTACAGTCTTACATTTTTACTTGTAGGATGCTAATTAAACCCACCATTTGACCATTTAGTATCAGTCATTATGACAACTGGCAGGGCTTAAATATGGGGTGGGGGGCGAGAATCCACAAGACCGTAGGGCTTGTAGCTCAAGTTGTTTACTGAACTGGATCACATTATTTTTTTGGTACAAGACCAGAATTGAAATAAGAAGGGAAAAAACAATTCTTACACAGTTTAACATTTTGATCTGTCTGAATTTGAACAAGGCGCACTAAGATAAGATTTATTTCATTTGTATTATGGGTAAGTACAATGTATTCTTCAGTGCTCAACAGAACTGAAAGATACAAAATGTATTTTGTCAGACTGAAAGTCAACATTTGAATAAAAACACAAGACTACCGGACGTGTCCACGCGTGAGTTTACTGTCCCAACGCTAAAATCACTAGCCTCGGGGCCTCTGGTCCAGTGTAATTTGCGAGCCCTGCAACTTTAACCATCTGCCCATATTTTCAGCAGACGTATTGTACATTTTACATACAGGTATATCAAGATGTCTAGGCAGTGTATCCGAGAGAACAAGTACTAGAATTCAGACACTGTACTGGAGTGGTAATTCTTAAAGAAATTAGTATAAATTATCAATGTGAAAATTAACTTATTATGAAGTCCATGGTGCTGCCAACGTAACTACGCAAAAGCTTGCCCCGAATCATGTGACATAGCAACTGTCTCTTTAGTCTGAGGAATTCAAATTTAAGTGGCGACTTGTGACTAAGCAAGTCATTGAAATAAACTCCATAGAACATGCACTAATTTCCTCAAAAAAACGTGTACTTTTTTGGTGTAATTTTTCAACAAAAACATTACCAGTACCACTGAATTTGATGAATTATTCACAGGTTGGTTGTACATGGATGGTGTATTGATGAAAAATTAGTTTTTTCTTCAAACTAACTACTGTCTGTTCAACCATCCAATTTGATTTTGGATGGTACACTATGGTGTGAATCCTAAGTGTAGTCTTGGTATCAGACTTTGATTTTCATATATACTACACAAGCCATTAAATGCCAGCAACACGAGAGTCAGCTGGATGATGCCAGTGGGTATTGTTATGAAAATCCGACTTATTTCCTAAACTTTGACAGATGGGTTTCTCTTCTTCTTTTTTTGAAGTCGTACCCTCTATCAATCAGTCGCATTGTAAGTCCGACAGCTTCCTTTTAAAAAATGCAATACGAGTTTCATCTTCCTTCTGATAATTATTTCCATCACAATTACTGCCATATGTGCAAGAAAATTTCTTATTTCACTTTGCCAGATTGAAGCAAGCGCGTAAATAAAGGTGCCAGAAATTCTTGACAAAACATCGCAGTTAATTGTTATTTTTTCTTGAAAATGTTACCCCTTATTTAATTAAATCTTTTCAGAATGATGTTTTTATTGAACTAAATGAAGATTGAAATAAAAGTTACTCTTCTAAAAAACAATTGTTTATCATCCTTTTAATTTAGCTCTCTCTCAATAACAACACTTCCCCCCTTCAACCTTTGATCTCCAAAATTGGGAATCTGACAATATGCGAAGCGCAAACCATGCACAGGAACTTGCGTTGAGAGCAGTCCTATCTATTATTAATATGTGTTGTTCCTCCTGCATCCTTTCTTCATCTGCTTTGAGAGAAAGATCTAAATAATTCTGACAGTCCGCCGTGGGTAATAAAGATCATAATAATGCGAGTTGACACTTTGCCGTTTGGCCGTTAGAATTGGCAATTTTTCTAGACACGCTGAAATTGTCTGGAAGTGGGAGATTGTCTTTCTCCGCTGCTGAGCTCATAAATGATTCTACCTTGAATCTACACTCTTTTTTTTACATGATACATTTTCTTTCCTCTTCATAAGAGGAGAAAGACTTCTTTTTTTTCAAGGATAGGCTTTATTACTTTAACTTTAAATATAAAGTGAGAACTTCTTAAAATCAACACATGAAGATTTCAAGAGTTTCTTTGAACAATTCTGACTGTGTAATGAATCACTGTGTAGTTATTTTGTTCAAATTGATTTGTCATATTTCATTGATTGGCATCCAGTTTTGTTCCCCACGCTCTGCCTCAAAAACACTCACTCTGAGAGTACAACTCTAAGCTGTCTACCATGTTGATTATTCTTTTTCTTTGCAAATCTCTCCTTCCCCACTGCCCATAAATATGGCTGTGCAGTGTGGAGCCTGTTTTTTAGGACCTGTGTCTTTTACTCCGTCAGCAAAAGCATTTATTGCAGCAAAATCTGGACCAAGCTCACCGAGGCCCTATTTCATAGAGCTGCTTTAAAAGCACTAAAAGTAGCTAAGCCCAACAAAATTATGCTTTCCAGAGTAAGGTCACCAGCCAAAATACTGTTTCTTAAGTACCATTTTTTTTTACTGGTACCCTACTCATTTCTGCATAGCAGAAAATTGTTAAGCAATATTTTGTTTTGCTTAAGCAGCTCCATGAAATACTGTACATCATATTAGACTCACCAGTTCCTTCACTCCTGAATGCTTGTGTGTTTCAGGAGGGCTTACCACTAGCCCCAACAGTCCCTATTCCGTCAAACTCCAACAGCAGGTTTTGTTGGGTTGTGTTGGACTGGGTAGTGGATGAGTAAACTGATCATGCTTTACATGGGTCAGGCATACCACCGTAATCAGAGTACCACACTTTGGGTGTTGAGTTACCATGTGGTGTTGGAATTTTTTAGAGTGGGGAAGGATCCTAGTAAATCACTTTGGGGAGTTAGGGCTAGTAATTCTTCGTTTTGTGTGCCTCAGTGCCATAGAGGAAATTATTTTATTTGGACGCTACACGTATGTACATGTATTGTTTTGTTTTGTTTACCAACATTGACCACCATTTTGTATGGGCAGCCTGAAGTACAAAACAAAATGTATTTAAATGGGCTGCACACATTTGCCATTTCAAGTCCAATATTTAAACTTTTTTTATGAAGAAGATATGTTTAATATTTGTTTTGGGGAGTACAGTTGATTTGTTAGTGATATGGGTGATTTTATAGCATTTGTACTAATTGATAGACTATTGTAATTTTTCATATTGTAAGCCACCTGTACTTTTGTCAGGTTGACAAACTCCGGGCAGTGACATTGTACTTGACACTGCAAAACAAAGGTAACAAAATGACTTTCGATTGACTGAAAAACAAACCTAAAAATAGAAACATATTATGTACATAGCTCTACATTTTGAAGAAAAAAACCCCACAAAGTATAGCTTATCTGCAGTACATGTACATAAGCTTTAATGCATGCTGAATTGTCCAAAAACAATCAAAAATATTCCCATTTGACTTGCTTTGTTTGATTAATCCTTATCTCAGGGGGAACATCTAGCTTTTAATACAATCAAAAAATCCAGTCAATTACATGTAAAAGTATCGTCTTCCTTTCAAACCCTGGGCATTGCCACTATTCCCAGGAAAATAGTTATTTACAAACGTTGACATGTGCAAACATGACATTCAGTGACGCAGTCAGGGTTGATTCTGAGAGAAATATATTGTCGGTCTAAGTGTGTGTTACGCCTATTTTTCATCCAAGATTGCTGCAAGACTTTGGTCCAAAGCTATGTAACCACATTTGTCTGCCGGTTATCGACCCAACCCTAACACATGGATATTTTTTTATTTGAGTTAAACCTTAAACAAGTTTCCCTGTTTTTTTACCAAAATGAAATGCACTGATTAGACCTAATTAAGCTAAACTGTTCTCGAACACAATGTGCATACCACTGTGTTTACTTTTAAACTAAATTAGAAATACCTTTGTACTAAAACTCTTAGATCTAATTAATTTCCCCGAGTCATGTTTTTTTTTGTTTATTGTTAAAAATATATGAATACATACATATTTTCTGTGTCGTTGTTGTATTTGTTTTTATTTATTTATTTTTATGTTTATATATTTATTGATTTATTTATTTGTTTATTTATTTATTTATTTATTTAAAACTTATTTTAAGATTACTGTTTAAGAGACAGAAACTTGCAAGGGCAACAAGTACAGTGTACTTATGCAAGAAACCCTGGTATATTACATGTATGTGTGGTAATTATACCTTCCGACCCTGGACGAAAGTTTGACTCATCTTTATTCATCAACCCATTGATGTCATTATAGATCTAGCTTGTTGCCCTACGGACATCTTTTGGTAAGATTGGTGTAGAATGCACTCTATACTGATTGGTAGAATAGAAGAGTGCAATATGGATAATGGAACCGGGGCATAAATGTAAAGGGGGGGGGGGGGGTTGAGGGATTGGCGCCAGTCCGTCTCAAAGATTCTTAGTCTTCTCCCTTCAGAGATGACATCTCTGGCTCTTGACAACCCAGAGGGAGAAAGCATAACAATGCAACATTTCAGCATCCAGCAAGACGCGGAAGAACTAGACGATGACAAAAATAGATGGATAGATTCTTACTTATTCACACTGTATGAGGTTTCTGAGAACTTTGGTTGTAGGGATTGACGCTATTGAACCCAAAATCGCCGTGAAGGATCCATGAGGCACATGTGTTAGGATCATGTTACAATACTATGACCAACTGGATTTATGTAATGTCTGTGTGTATATCAACGCACGTTTCGTGTGAATTTTGGTTCCATTCCACCATGCATGGTTCAATGACCAGTTTTATTTTGGCAATCAAGTTCATAGCCAGAGAAAATACTGATATCTAGTTACGTGTAAATAAACTGTCCAACCCAGACCGTCATTTTTAAGGAGTGGGATTGCAATCACTCTCCTCCGAACTACCTAACCTTGTCGGAGGAGTGCAAAATATAACACTCCTTGAAATTTAGGGTGGATTATAATAAAGTGGGGAAAACACCGACTCTCAATCACAGCAGGAAATGAAGTGTCGATTATGACATTTATTTGCTAATTGATCCTGTAACCTAAAATAAAAACCCACCAATCCAATCGTGTACACGTCAGAGGTCCTTACACATGTGTGTTCTTAAATTAAACATCATATGAACAGATGAACAGTCAGATTTTATAAAATCGTGTTTTATTATCACTTTTTTGACTAATATATGAAATTTGGTTCGGAGGAGTGCAAACAGCTCTCCTCAATGATTTCACAAGTTGCTGCTGGGATTCTTCAATTTTTTCTGAGCCCCCCCCCCCCCCCTAGTGCCCCCTTGTGGGAATATTTGTCGGGATTGCTGGAATCATTTTTCTTTGAGAGTACCACTGGCACAAAGAAACCCTGATTTTACAAAGGCAAGAGAACAAAGATTCTCTTTGAAGCACCATGATATTTGGTTTGTCCATCGAGCAAATGTCAAATTCATGCACCGTGAATTGCAAAACCTCCAGTGTGCTGAAATACAATGAACAAACAATGGTGGAAGCCTCTCGATGTCTCATAATTCTCCTCTTGGAACAAAAGGAAAAAGGTCTGGAGTTGGAGATTACACAGTAACCCCTGCATAATGACAGAAATTTTGCAAAATAATCAAGCGCAATCGGGGTACTTTATGTGGGTGAAACGAAGCGTCACGCAGCGCGTGCATGCTCTGCACACTCCGTAGTGGAATGTGCGGGTGCCTTTTGTACCAGGCTTGGATTTTCACACAATAATACAAAATTCACATCACCCGTTTGCTGGCTCTGAAAACATTTTTGTTGATACACGGCTCTCTTCATATTTCTCTAAATGAAGGACTGCAAACCATTAGTTTTCATTAGGCTATGGATAAATCTCTTTCTATGCCTGAGTTCTGCTGACTGTGTACTCTCGGCGAGTATAACTCATTGTGATTTGGAGTGTCTAAGCAAGTGATTGTTACCCAATACAAATTTACAGCCCAGCCTAACAAACAAGCCTAGCCCCCGAGGGGTAGAGTTACACATTGCTGTGGCTTATTTGATTCGCTACTGACTTCACCTGACTGCAGGGTGTAACAGCGAAGCCCTGTCAGTCCAGTGAAGACCACGGCTCTCTCACTCTCTCTCAGCTTTCACACTTGACTGTCTTTCATCCGTGTTCATCCTTGGATGTCATGCCCATCCCTCCTGGAGGAACAGCGAATGAGAGACTGTGATCTGTACACTCCAGCACTCAACAGAGTAACATTACAGCACACTGTATACATGCGTATAAACGCAGTGGTTGAAAATTCAATTTAAAGAATTCAGGGAGATTGATCTTTATTGATGTTACTTTGCTCATCTTTACTTTGACTGATGGTTGAAAACATGGTAAGTGTGTCAAAATCAGTACTAAAATTTGCTGTTTCTTAATTTTTTTAGTGAGTCTGTTTCATTGTAGATGACAGCATGTAGAAATCAGATACTGAATTTTGTGAAGCTTCTGTAAAAACACTAAACAAGCTGGACTGTCTGACAACTTGGGTGCAGTGTATTCATTTATATTGGTTTATTGCTTTAATCATATTGCAGCCAAAGTCTGAATTACATGCAATTTGCAATATTAAAAAGCAAAACAAAAGGCAATATGGTATAAAAATACATATTTATCGAAGACCATCAGTGGGTAATCTCCCAAAACTTGTTTTAAGCTGCAAACATGTAATTTCATTCCGATCATTGTATTAAGATGACCTCCTTAAAGTCCAGAATGGAATGAACAACAAATTTAAGTCAAATGTACTTTTCAACCTTATCCTCTATTTTCAATCGTCATTTTCAATTGTCATTTTGTTCAACAACGGGGAATTTTCTAGGAGGGTTGTTAGTGTAAACCACTTTTAGTACATGTATGTCAAGCTTTTTTTGTTCTCTCTTCCCCCCCCCCTTTTATTTTTTGTTTATGTATTTTAATCCTAACTCCGCTGAGTGATTTACTAGGATCCTTCCCCACTCTAACAAATTCCAACACCATCTGGGTAACTCAACTTCCAAACTGTGGTACTCTGATTATGGTGGTATGCCTGAACCCATGTAAAGCATAATCAGTTTACTTATGCAGTCTTCAGTCCCAACAAAATCCAACAAAACCTGCTGTTAGAGTTTGATGGAATAGGGACTGTTCGGGTTTTATTGCATGTAGTACATGTACATTAAAATGTTCTTGAAAGAAGTGAAGAAGTCACCAAAACGGGAAAGAAATGGTCCACATTGCGTCCAAACCTGCAGTTTTATTTTTCTGGTGATGCATTGAGTCTGTAGACCTCCTGCATTATACATGTATGGGAGGTTCAGGATCTAAAATAAGGGGGGAACCAAGGCCCGCAAACTACTTTCAGGAATTTTCACAGATGTCAAATCTCATCCCTGTTTTAGTCACAAAAAATTATTGTTCAACCCCCAAATTTGAGTGTGAACTTGGTGGGTTTCCAGGTAACAACCATGTCAATTAAATCTCCATCGGGAGAAATGTTTGCTCTGAGATGAAGAGGGTTTGAGACTTTGTAAATGTACATTGCATAGTAGAAAGTGCTGGGATGAGATTCCTCCAGATGTCCGGATTTTATGAAATTATTGTTGTGGATTTTTTTTTAAATGTCATTTACATACACCTGTACACATCTAGGCCCTTGTAAAGCCTTAACACAGACTTGTACTGTATTTTGACTACACCGAGGTGCTTGCCCCATCTTCATTTAAGCACAGAATGCTGCCATTGATACAGGTTATGGTGTGGTTGTTAGCCACCAAAACCTCCACCGGTGTTTCTTGGATTATTCATTTTCATCCACTCTCATCCATGAAAACGTACCAGGGAAAGTACATGTAGCCTCAGCAGCTGTCCAGCATTCTCCTGAAAACGGGAAGAGCACACTGTTCTAAACTTTGAGGCTCTACAACTATATCTCAAACCTGGTTCTTTTCGGAATCAACACTTTTTTGTTTACATTTTTTTTTTATGCAATACGCTCATCACAAGGCCCAAAGGCCACTCGAGGTGTGGGCTACTTTTTTAAAGGGATAGAAACCTACCCCAATGCGCAGAAACAAGACAAGGCGAGATATAACCACAGGTCTTTTCGCAGGACAGCTAAGAACATGGAAGGGGTAAATTAATCCGTTGCAGGACAAACTGTACTGCCTCTTTCCCTATTTAACACTGCCCCCAAAAGAGATTTTATTCACATCGTTGTTACCCATAAAGCTACTCTAATCTTACCTTCTACATCATTGCTAAGCTTTAAACCATACCTGATGTATAATATCTTTGTGGAGAGGGAGTGGGTTTTGAGGAGCATTTAAGTGATTGGAACAATTGTATTTGCTCTGGAGATTGTTAGACCATTTTTCATTACAATCCCGTTTACCACAGATTCAGTAATGTCCGTCTTAAAGGGGTTGTGTCGTCATGATTATAGCAGTAAATGGAATAACCCAGTTATTACGCGCGCGTGTGTGCCGGTGGTCACATCACAGTTTGACAAAGACGGCATCCTTTGTGGTTTGACCGCAAGCGGGCGCGTGTTCAGTATCTGGGCGAGAGTTCATGTTTTCCATGCACAGCCACAGGCCTGCTATAATCATGATGACACAGCCCCCTTTAAAGGAATGATTGTGATTGAGAATAAACATCTTAGTTTGTTTTTAGTTATGCATACAATAGATTTGAGATCTGAACTTTAGAGAAATGTAGCTGATCTTATGATGGGACTG
Source organism: Marthasterias glacialis (assembly GCA_911728455.2). Classification (NCBI taxonomy): domain Eukaryota; kingdom Metazoa; phylum Echinodermata; class Asteroidea; order Forcipulatida; family Asteriidae; genus Marthasterias; species Marthasterias glacialis. The sequence continues at coordinate 11,538,374 of OU452229.1, forward strand.
ATTTCTTAGAAGAAAAAAAGACAACAAACTATCTGCTTGTATGCGCCTATTTTTAAGCTTTTTGAGAGATAAGTTGTAATGCAGAAATAATGCTGCCTTATTTAAACATGGTAATTCATTCAGACAGTTTGGGTTCGTAATTTGGTTCAGATTTGCCAACATTAAAGGGGCTGTGTCGTCATGATTATAGCAGTAAATGGAACAAACCAGTGGTCACATCAAAGTTTGATGAAGACGGCACCCTTCGCAAGACAAGCAAGAACTTGCGTGTGCAGTATCTGGGCGAGAGTTCATGACGACACAGCCCCTTTAACGTCGTCATAAAATGTGCTGCGCTTCCTAGAGTAAAACATATTTAAGGTTTTAAAAGTCTTTTTTTTCCTTCCCCTCTCAGTTTGAGGTTAGACTTTCACCTTGTTGTTATGCTTTCAGATTGACCCTGTTCACTCCTGTATAAACAAACATGTTTGAAGACTGAATGCACAGTAGGAAAACAACTGAGGTGAACAGATTTTACAGTCCATAGTACTTGCTAACTTTGTCAAGCATTTATTTTGTTTGACATGAGCTGTGTGACAATCATGAACTTCAAGTTTAAACCTCAAAGCACAGCTGAAGGGAAAGGCTTGTGATGCTGATTTACAGATTCCAAACAAAAACAAAAATCCCCAAGCTGATGATAATTTAAAAAAACTGTTGTTTTTATTTTTACACATTTGTTTCAATGCTGTTATTGTATGTTGGTAATACATCAGCTAGTGTTTCATGACAAAAATAGAAATTTACATTTTGATGATAACATGGTATTCAATAGTTTGGTCAATAGCCGAACAACATTCACAGGGATGAGCAGTTTCAGGCTTTTTATGACTGCTCGGTGGAAAACCTAGCAATTATTATCCTTAGATACAAAGAATCCTGCTATTTGATTTACATGTTCATGTACTTCTCTAGCGCTGAGAATACTGTTCCCAGAAGCTCCTTGGAATCTACATGTACATGTTTAACTCCAGGATTTACCAAAAGGTAGAAATTCCATCATTCAAGAATACAGTATACTTTCTTACATGTGAAGCCTAGTTTCAGATCTTTTTTGTATTCAACAATGACTCTCTCACCCCTGGATGTAAGTTTTGGCGAAGTGTGGCTTTTGTACCCTTACCTATTGACAGAAGATGCAGCTGAGACAAAACAATTGACTGTAAAGACTTTAAAATAAAAACATGTGAAATCAACATGGGTTTCATTTATTACTTCTGGATGTGATTCCAAGGATTCTCAGATGAGCAAACTTATTAAAGGTCCCATGAATTAGTTTTTTTTCATTGGTTAAAAAAATAAAGTATGCCTATTATAGTATATCTTTAATTTTTTCACATTTTTTACATGCGTATTAATCGTAGAAATAATGATTTCTAAAATTAGGGGGTTGCCGCGCTCCGCCCACCCTTCCTCATTAACATAAAATCTGTGACGTAGACAGTGGAACGGCTGACCAGGTCCATGTGTGTGACAATAACATACAATGTATTGTTGACCACGTGGCTCCAGAGCTGTCTTTGAAATGTTTTACCCCCGTCTACGTCACGGATCATTGTGCAATCAAATGGCGCACATTTTGGGGGCTCAATTAGAGTGTATTAACGCATAACAGACACATCAAAATAGTCAATACTATGTTTTGTTAATTTCAAACCATACATGTATATTAAGCCACAAAAATGTTCCGTGACAAAAAACCTCTTCATGGGCCCATATCACTACATGTATATGAGAGAAGACAAGGAAGGAAGTTTCAGTTTCTTGAAAGGGTCAGGACCTTTTTTCCCCCTTGGTACATGTCACTTGTATGACTTTGAGAGAAATGTAAAATTCTACCCGAACATTTCAAGGGGCACCAAGGTCAATGACCAGGGGCATGGTGGCAATTGTCTCTGTTACCTTCCGGTCTGACAAAAAAAGACAAACTCATTGTCAACTGTCTGTCGGTTCATGCAGTAGGATCATTTTCTAAATGATCAATGCATATCAAATACATGCACAGTACGCCTGTCTTTAGTAAAGGAAGAGATGCATTTTCGATTTAATATGACCGACAGATTTTCGGTAGATCACCCAGAACCTGTGTTTGCATTTTACATTGACTGGCCGGTTGAGAGCACTTGCCGTAAACACTGTTGGTATGTAAATTCAATTCAGTTTAATTCACTTCTGGGTTCATTAACAAGATTCGCTTGTTTGAGCCCGCAGGCTGAATTTCCAAACAGTTGAAGAGATGACACATTATACTATGTTTGCTCATAAATGCTAATGTTTCTAGACAAATAATTTTTTTACTGATACATATGCTGGTATTTTTCAGGTATTTGTTCAAATCTCAAGCTCAAAAATGTCGTGTCTACACATTTTTCAAGAAAAACAGTAAAAGAAGGAAATCATAAATACCCTGGGTTTTGGTTTTTTTTCCCCCTCGCAAATGTTGGGTGTGTTAGTGCACCAGTTACAACACTCACATTGTACATGTACATGTACTGTGTAGTTCATGCTTTATAATGTGTATTCAGGCATTTAGATTGTGGACCTCTGTTCGAATCCCGGACCAGGGCCTTGCATTTGGATTGGGTTTTCAGGCCCTGCATGTACCTGAATGGGTGGGTTTTCCCTATTTGTGTTTTTTCTTTCCCCCTTCAGCATCTGAAATTGAACATTTCTTCATCGTGTTTTCTGTATATGCCTTCAGACCTTCTAGTTAAAGTGCTATGATCATTTTGAGAGTCCATTGTTTTCATTGCCAGATAAATATTTAACAGTACTAATAATCATTATAGCAATATTAATAACAGTTTGTGGATGTACAGTACATTCGGCATTGGGTAATGTTTACCTACATTGTACTTACCACCAAGACACAAGAGTTTGCAGCATCAATTACAGACAGTAATTACTATAGATTGAGTAGGCCTTTTTATTGCTGCTCATTATCTTAACTTAGAGACCCATTATTATTAACGATGGTTGCTGATTGGAGTGACGGGTGCTGAAATATGCTCCGGTAGATAACAGCTGAGGCTACTTGTCAACAGCGGAGATGATGTCAGAACCACAGCTGAGTGAAGCAACTAGGCCTTTGCCCTTTGTACATGTGCATAACTAGAGTTCTTGAAGTATAAATTCACAATGATCAAAAAGAGACTTGGGGAGGGGCGGGGGAATTGTCAGGCCCCTTTAAAGCCCCAGCTCAACATTGATGAGAAGAAAAGCATAAATGTTCACAGATTTACATATATACCTTACATGGTAAAGATAACGATGGTAGAAAACTTTCCTTGAAATATTTCTGCCTGAAATATTATCGTTTTAAATAATAAATGAAATACATGTAAGATCCAAAACTGGTTTTCGTCTCAGTGAGACGAAAAACTATAGGAATGCGTACAAAAATGCTGAATGCATTTTTACCGTTTTCTCGCAAATGAAACAACGAAATGAGCTGACATTTTCACAGGTTGGTTTTAATACAAATACCTTGGAAAGAATGGAAGCAGTTACAGTCAGTTTACCAATGTTGAGCTGGGGCTTTAAACAGTAAAAAATAATAAATTGAGCTTCAAAATTATATTTTATGTACATTAAGAAATGTGTAGGGTAGCTGACTATCTAGAGGACCAGTTGGAAGTAAACCGTGCATTTCCCTTGGCGACACATTTTTCAGAATGTCTTTTGCAAATCTCTCCCTCCCAGTGGTCATAGAAATTGGACTGGAATGAAGTCCATCCTTAAAATGTACATTAAGCCGTTTTATTTTAAACAATTTAGGAATAACAACCAAACTAGCCATCTCGTCCTTGTTCTCTAACCATGCCAAGAATGAGCCTGGCTGGGAAAGTATTCCTCTTCTAGCCATGTAGATTTCTAGTTCAGTGAAGTTTTTTTTTTTTACAACTGACGTCTACGAACATTTTTGAAACTCGTATTGTTTTTTTAAATTGTTAGGGAATTTTGTATTTATTTATTAATTATAATTGCTTTGTTTTTTCTACTGTTCTTTGTGGTTTTCTTGCTTTTTTTGTTGTTGCTTTTTTTCCCCCTGTTGCTTGTATTGATTGTTTTGTGGTCCTACGTGCTTCCATCATCTGGAGTGCTGATGTGGATTCTTGCTTGTTTCCTTTATTTTGTGAATAAATTGATTTGAATTATTAACATGTCATGTCATGTTATATCATTTTTTAATTTTTAATTTTTTTTTATGGAAGTCGCCAGACACACAAGGCCAGTAAGCCACTGGAGGTGTGGGCTACAAATCAACTGTTTTTTCCAGGGGCCGTTGCCACCTACTCCTAGGGCTGAAACAGGGTAACCCCCTTTACAGTCAGAAGCCTGGCTGGTAGAGCAGAAGGCTCTACCTAACTGGCATGTGCCATTTACTTGATTAAAAAATAATAAATTATATCGCAATTACATTTAGTTTCTGCTTAACAGCCCTGTGTACTACCAGTAAGCAAGTTTGTATTCTTAAGACAACAAAGAAAAGAATGTTTCGTAAGGGAATAAAAGTGTGATGAAGAGGTTTTCAACTAGTTGTTTAAACACAGTCAGGCTTGGTTCTCGATAATTTCACCGAGAAAAAGTCGAGGTAGAATTATCCATTATTTGTTCCCATTCATAAATGCCCCTGTTGAGTTGAAGAATTCTTTTCAATTTTGCTGATTTCTGTGGTAGAGTTTTGTAAAGGAGGCTGTTTCCACATTGGTTTCTTCACAAACGAGGTTTGTGCACCCACGCGTAAGTACGCGTATGCATGCAAGTACACGCACACAGTAACAGGAGAATTTTCCGCTTTGTTATTGGCACAAGTGCGCGTATGTGATGTATCATCAAAACTGCTGCGTGAGGCTTTCCTTTTTTTTCTCTTGTTTTTAAAGGCTATTCTTAAACACACTTTTACCATGTCTACTGTACATTTCAACATGGCCATGTGATGTCCTCTCGAGCAATCAGAATGGATAACTTATCTTGGGCATTTATGAATAAATGATCAAGAAGAACTGACAGGGTGTGGGATGAGAGATGCTACCAGCAAGGTAGCATGCCATTTTATTTTTGTTTATGGTAAGCAGCGGTTGTGAAACAGAAACTGTGTTAAGTACTGTGCCAGAAGCAGAAAATCTTGGCGCCAAAATTTGCATAGCATGGCAATTCTGTAAACTCAAGTGTGGAATAATTGTTGAAATTTTCTTGGGAAGTCCTCTGGATATAAGGTTGAGATCTGGTACCAACTTCATGGCTCTGTTTACTGTGAAAACTCTACGCTTATGGTCACTATTCTACATTTACAGGTTGAGCACAAAATGCTTATATGTACAGTACGCACTCCTGCGTGCAAATATTTCTTGATAACCTGTAAATACGCTTATGCTAGGGAAACTACATCACTTGCAGACGTGAAAAAAATTTAGTTGCTACAAAAGAGCTTGCTTGACTGAAAGTACATAATATTCCCAAGTTTTCAGTGAAATCGTTTCGCCAGGTGTTATTTCATTTTAAAGAAAGTTGCAATTTTGTTTCATTTTTGAAGAAAAAAAATGGCTTTCGTTTGAATACAGATTTTTCATCTGCGTGGAAATAACCGCTCCAGACTTTTTAGCCAATATAGCTTCTGTGTAATCCCCGATTCCAGACCTTTGACCTTTTGTTCCAAGAAGAGGATTACAAGACATCGAGAGGCTTCCACCATTGTTTATTCATTGTATTTCGGCTTAATGGAAGTACATCTGAGTGAGCTTGGAATTAAGCCATGGTGCCGGGTTTATTACCAATCCTAACGCTGATGTTATGCAATTCACGGTTCGTGAATTTGACATTTTTTCAGTCGAGAATGCACGATAAAGAGATGCAATAAAGAGAATCTTTGTTCTCTTGGCTTTGTCAAGTCAGGGATTCTTTGTGCCATCGGTACTCTCAAAGTAAATGATTCCGGCAATTCCGACAAAAAGATCCCGCCAGGGAGACGGGGAAATATAAATGAATCCGGCGGCAACTGGTTTAGTGTGGACTTTTCTGCTACTATAATAGCGCTAAATTTTGCTCTGGGTTAGCAGAGCCGTGAAATTTGGCCCTGGGGCCAGGGAGGTTGGCAGCTTCACCCTTCAATAATGTAAATCAGTACAAGGTTAACCTCAATCTCAAAACATGTACACAGTATATCAACAAAGTTTCTACATGTACCAGACATGTTCCAGGCTCAAATATATCATAATTATAGGCTCAAATATATATCATTACTGAGCACGGAATAAATTGCAGAAGTTTAGGCTACCAGCCACATTGATTGCTTGTGACTGTCTGCCTGCTAGTTTTCGCTAAATAAAGTAGGTCCCTGTTCAATAAAATTTGGCCCTTGTTAAATTGAAGGCCTATAGAGGGGTCCTTTCTTATGCTTTAGAGCAACAGGTACTCTGTTCATTGCGTTAAACACGGTCTATTGTTCTCTATCGATTGTTCTCTTCTTAACGACGTGTATTGTCACTCTGGTTGACAAGAAAGTCTCTTGCACATAATGGTTGCTTGGATACGACATGGAGGTGGAAAACTACACTTGTTACAAAAGCTTTGGATGTCATGGCAACCATTGAACACATTAGCCAATGCTCATGTGTGCGTTGTATTGGATTTTGATTGCGCTACAAAGTGAGATGAAGTCTTCCTTTTGTAAGGTTTCCTTTGTATGGTTTCTATTGTGTGCAGTTTTAGGCTTGGAAAGAGCTTTCAAAACCAGCAACTGCATACACTGTAATATCAAAGTGGAAAATTGAATCAGCGCTTACCAAAACAAAAAAAATGTTCGGATGGCCAAACCAACTGGGTCTTCTTCAGGGCTTCTTAAATGTACTGTACATTCCGTGTACAGATTTATGCTTCATCATTTACAGTAGTTTTGTTTTAATGTACATGTAAGTGTGAAATATTTCTTGATGTTCAGGCAAGATAAATTTAGCCAATTTATGTTTTACGTAGTTTCTTGAAGGTGAAGGATAAATTAACGTATGAAATGTGTGAATTATCTACATCAGATACGCAAACTAGTAAAATAAAAGAGTACTGTTAGAGGCGTGTCGTGGCTGAGTGGTTAGTGCGTCCATAGAGCAAGGGTGCGTCGGACTCAAGCTCTGGTGGCTGAGTCATCGGAGTGTGGGTTCGAGTCCCGGTCATAACACTTGTGTTCTTGAGCAAGGCACTTAACCATAATTGATTCGTAAAAGTTGGGGAGGTAAAGCTTTCTACTCTACCAGCCAGGCTTCTGATGGATGATACCCAAGCCTACATCCTTACGGACTGTAAAGGGGGTAACTCTGTTTCAGCCCCAGGAGTAGGTGGCAATGGCCCCTGGGAAAACAGCTGATTTGTATCCCACACCTCGAGTGGCTTACAGGCCTTGTGTGTCTGGCGACTTCCATTTAAAAAAAAAAGAAAATAAAAAAACTAAGAGAGCAACCCTTTGGCAACAGCAACAGCTGTCAATTCGAGCACAGCCTTACTTAGCAAAAATGATTTGCTCAGCAGACAACCAGGCAAATACATGTACATGTACAACATAAATAGCATGACACACTTTGGCTGGTAACCTTTCTTCCTGCTGATTTTATTTTTAACTTGTCCGTGCTCGGCCAGAAATGTGTTCCTCTACAAGTCCGCATGTGAGCTGTCTGGTTGAAACCTGTGATGTACTGTACTCTGTACATGAATCGAGATCGATGTTTAATCTTGTATTGATCTTCGGCACATTTTCATTAACTGAAGTGTGAAGCTGCAACCTTCCTAGATCTTCTCATCCAGAAGATTTCCCAAGTACTTTCTATAATTATTCCACAATGGTGTAGAGGTCCCAGTGCAATTCCCTTTGCCCATAGTAATATGCAGTTCTTGTATAGCGTTTTATCACACCCAGCAGGCGTTGTAAAAAGGCTCGGTATTTTTACGAGAGATAAATGAGAGGTATGTAGGGCTACAAAGTGATGTGTAACTTCTGACACCCATTTATAATACCTACATGTAGCTGAGATCATCTTTACTGCGTCATTTGGGAAGTGCAAACAATTAATGTTTAATTTCTATGGATTTACTTTTTTTTTTTTTTTTCTTTTCAATTTGATCGAGGACTTTACAGACATTTCGGTAGACGCTGCCTTGACTTTTATTGATTGATGAATTCATTATTCACAATTCTATCAGAAAGCCCTGGAACACCTGTTTGCATTCCCTGGACTTGGTTCACGTTGGTAATGCTGTGATCAAGCATGTATTATTCAGTTTCATCCCCCCTTAAACAAATTAAATGAAAGCTTCCAACATTAGTACAGTATATGTGTATGGTTTCATACCTGATGTAAATTGAAAGGATTCTGGCTTCAAAAGTTGAATATGTTTACCGAGGACTGGAGCCCCGAGTCGGATTCTAAATGTAAAATCCTCCCGGGTGCAGACATGTTTGAGGATATAGGTATTGAGGGAATTTCAGGGAACATTACCAGCGAGTATTCTACATGACAATTGAACTTGCATAATGCATACAGTGTTGAAATTGATGCACGTGCATGTGTTTTAGTTGTTTTGCATTACACACCGAGTCAATGTAAGCACATTCTAACTGATTGTGTCGTCAATTTCTGTGAGTATAGTTTCTATAACACACATATGAGAATGATAAATGTACAAAATTTCTGTTTTTTATGTCAGTTGCAGGCAATTGCCTCCATTGCCCCTGGTCATTGCCTGGGTGCCCTTGAAATGGTCCAGTACAAATTTTACAATTTCCTCATGGAGGTGCCCTTTATTAAGACGAAAATGCGTTGGTGCCCTTGCCCTTTCAAGAACGAAGCAATCAGGCCTGGGTTTGTACCCAGTATGGATGTGCCCACATGGCCTCAACTTGCATTGAAAGTTACCACTCTAGTCATACATGTTCAACATGTACAATCTTTGACTGGTATCCTGCTCATGTTTGCTTAGCAACAAATTGTTAAGCAATATTTTCTGCTTAAGCAAAGCTGTGAAATTTGGCTCAGGATAGACCGATCCATTAAACCCCGCCCCCTTACGTGTTGACCAATAACAGCCTTGGCTACACCACCGAAAGTCCGACAAAAGTCCGACACGATAAAATCCTGTTGGAAAATGTATTAAACAATGTGTACGCATGTTATTATAGCGGCATTGAAGAGACACACATTGTGCTGCCCAAATGTACAGTGGTGATGTAACCAATGCTGTGATTGGTCAATATGTTCAGGGAGAGGGGCTTAATGGATCGGTCTATTGATGTACTCAGACCATTGGTCTAGTGGGTAGATGCACATCTGTGTTCATGGCTTATTCTATAAATTTGGGGTCCGTTTTTTATTGTTGTCCCTGTTACATCTGACACAAGATTTCATACACTCTTTGGTGCCTTCTACCTCCAAGAGTGATTATGTTAACGCAAAGTACATACTGTACATGCTGAACAAATCAAAACAGTTTGAAGTCAAATTTTAAAGGTATTTTCAGATTGGTTTTTGTGGCATGTACACAAAAACGTATTTAACACTCATTGCAGTGAACGATTTTTCTTGCATAGCGCATCCAAAGTCAGTACTACAATGTAGTAGGGAATATTACACTGTGTAGCCAAAATAAAAAACATTTTAGCACCTGTGGTAACACACATATTTACATACATTGTATATATTTTATTTGCTTGGAGGAGGATTGAAAAGGGAACCACAATGTACAGATGAAGTTTATCCTTTTCTTTCTGTAATTTCCTGACTGTCTGTAAATGACTTTTAGTTGACACACTTTGATGGGAAGTTCATACATATGCACCATGCTGACTGAATTTATGTATTATGTAGTACTGTACTCGGATCAGTGGGTTGTAGCTGGTAGCACTGAGAAAGGGACAAAGGGCGTGAACTACACAAGAGTTTACCTTGAGTGTGTATTTATCGCTTTGTGGGATACAATGTCTCTGTACTATTGAATGTGACCAGGAGGTCTGCATTGTGTGAAAGTTTACATTGTACATTGATTGGGCAGGGTCGGGTGTTACTTCTAAGCATGGTGCCACGCCCCCTGTACACTATACAAGACTGGTTCTCGTGCCCTGCATCGTTTCCGTTTTGAATGTATAAAGGGACCGGTAGCTACATGTACATGTAGCATAAAATACCTGGCAGATTTCTGCCAGGTATATGCTAATTAGGTCTACGTAATCCCATAATGCAATGTGGCCTTTGCACAAAACATGACGGACAGAATCTCAGAATCGCCCACCGTGCAGACGATGTTCTTCTAAAGTTGGCTTGGATTTTGATGTTGAAGGTTGGTTCACTACATGTATGTCCGGGTGAAGGGTTACGATACACACGTGTGCTAGTGTAAAAGAGCAACATGCACACATCACGAGTATAGACAATCTCATCTCTAAAACTAGAAATTATTACTGCGCCCGAGCAAGCGAGGGCCAATCAAAAGTAGTAACTACCGGTCCACAGTCAAAAGAGAACGATGTAGGGACAGGGAACCAGCAGATACACTATACAAGGTTCAATTTGTGAAATGAACCACACAGGTGCCATGCTTTTTTAATGCAGTCTCTGAATTGTACATGGGATTTATAACGGAAAAGCCACTTTCATCGGCGGCAGTGAAAATCAAATTAAGTGCATGCGGTCGTTCAACTGAAATGAAACTTTCAGTATATTTTTTTACTGTGACGTATTGTAATCAATATACATACACTGGATGAACAATTTAAACTGAAAGTTGACATAGAGTGTGAAGTGTAGGCCTATGGGTGTTGTTTCATGGTCAAAATAGATTGGTTTAAATATAATTGGGCAGATAACATTTTATCTGTGCCTTTCACCCTTTAGGACAAAGGTACAAATGTACATTGTATGCACATGTGTAGTTGGATTTGCAGAGCTGAACTAGAACATTCTGGCAAGACTATAACCATTTTCTATGCTTTCATATTTGTCACTTGCCAATATTTTGTTATGGGGCAGTCTAGACTTGAAATTAACTTTAAAAATAAGATGTTTGTCAGGAGAACAAACACAAGACGACATGACTTGTTTGTTTGTGAGGTTACTGCTTACTAACCGGGGCCCAATTTCATAGACCATCAAGCATAAAACATTGCTCGCTTGATATTTTTCTGCTGAACAAAAATGAGCAGGATACAAGTCACAGTATGTATGACATGGTATTTGGCTGGTAACCTTTTCTTTCTGGGAAGTACAATTTTGTTGTGCTTAGCTAATTTATGGGCCATCTGTGACTGGTATCCTGCTTATTTTTTGCTTAGCAACAAATTGTTAAGCAAAATTTTCTGCTTAAGCAAAACTGTGAAATTGGGCCCAGAATAGACCACTCCATTAAGCCACAACCCCTTACCTGCTGACCAATCACAGCCTTGGCTACACCGCCGAAAGTCTGACAAAAGTCTGACACGACAAAATAATATTGGAAACTGAAAACAATTTGCGCACGTTGCCTAAAATGCACACTGCAAAGGAACCATGTTGAATCTGACATTCCCAATTTCGCATTTTATTATGGATGATGACATCGGCTAAATTTAGTCAAGCCCTACGTCTATTTTTTAGAATCCAAGAATGCAGATTTTACACGTACATTGTACATTGTAAATGTAGGCATTAAGTAGAAACTTAAGCTTATAAAAACAAATATCTGTGCCAACCAGAAGAAAAAATCTAAAATGTTAGCAACAGTGTTGATTTCTTGCACTGTCTTATACATTAACATTTTATTTTGGCTGGAGACAAGTTTCTTCTTAACAAGATTTTTCCTGTGCGTTGCTAACTTATGCGCTTGTAGAGCTGACATGCAGTGTAAAACCTGCTCCCGAACCACTAGGGTGTTGTATGTAATGTAATTAAAGGGTGTGCACAACATTGGTAAGATTGAAAATATAGTCCTAAATGTTCACAGATTTACACATAAATTCCATGGTACAAAGATGGTCATAGTGGAAAACTCCCCTTAAAATGCTGTGGTTTTTGAGAATGAGTGAAACAATTAGGTTTGATCTCATGAGACCAAAACTTGACATTTCAATACAGTGAAACTCCGATGACAGATTGAGCTTTAAATTTCACAGGTTTGTTGTTTCATGTATATGTTGGGTCACATCCAGTGCGGATACTGTAGTCTTAGGATACCCACGTTTTTAGGATGCCACGTGTTTAACCAGTTGCCGTCCGGATTTTGTAGTTGTTTTGTTGTCCTGTCCCCCTGGCGGGATTCTATTGGCAGAATTGCCAGAATCTTTTTTCTTTGAGGGTACCGCCGGCACAAAGAACATGACAATACAAAGAGAACAAAGATACTCTTTAATTGATCGTCCGTTTTGTTTCTCGACCGAGAAAATGTCAAATTCACGCATAGGCCGTTATGTATGGCATAGGAGTTGCACTAATTATGGAACCATGGCTGAATTGCCGGCCCACTCTGACTTGCCTCCATTGAAATACAATGAATAAACAATGGTAGAAACCTCTCGATGCCTCGTAATCCCCTTCTTGGAACAAAAGGACAAAGGTCTATAAAGGGGGATTACACAAGAAACGCCTTTCAGTTGCCACAAAATTCTAATATATTCGAGACCTTTTTTGTCCTCGTGTGGGTGGTTTGAAGCGTTAGCAGGCGTGTGTGTGTTCTTTTCACGCTCTATAGTTGAATGACCGAGGAACCTTTGCTCTGGTGGTCTGAAATTACATAATGGCATCTTAAGACGGCTTCTGTTTCCAGGCAGGGAAAACATTTGGGTGTATTCAACTGGTTAAAGATGTTTGCTGAAAATGTACAATGTGCAATTTGTAATGTATTGAACGACATATGCAAGTAGTCTGTATACTGTCCTTGTCATAGGTTTTTTTCTGTTTATAAATTGATACTTATCAGTCGCTTGGTCTAGTGTCTGACTCATGACTGCTTTCAACCTTAATAAGCCTCAGCCATCTGCCCCGAAATACCCTGATACGAGTAGCTAGGATTTTTGCTGGAGACTCGGCGCAAGTCGGGATGTAAACTGAAAACGAAAATCTGACTTGCACTTCAGCTTCATTGGTTTATCAGTGTAGCTGATAAGCTGTTCTATATTAGAATTTTTTGAAAGAACACATGCTGTACACTTAAGTGTTAAAGCCTCTGGACCTTTTGTGGAGTAAAGTACCAGAGTAAATTGTAATACATGTAGCTGGGTCTCTTAGTTTTCTGTAAATTGAATATAAAAGAACAGAATTTTCCAAATTTCTAACAGATTTTTCTACGTAAAAAAAATAAATGTCTGGCTTTCTCTTTGTAAATAAAGATGGAACATGTCATTGTCCCGAAAAAGACATACAAAAAATATTATCTAATGAAGTTATTACATTTAGACACAAAATCCCAACTTAAAAATGGCATGGCCTGTTAGAATAAAACAAATTGCAATGTTAACAGATTTTACAACGAATAACTCGCATTTGGAAGACGGCATTTTCAAAACCCCTTTAATCTGAAGCGTGTTCACATTAAAACCAGCATTCACCCCTACAGCACCAAATATATTTAAGGTGCTGGCTAGATATAAAAATAATGTACATGTAAGAATATAGCATTGGTGTACCTCATTTTGATTTGGCCTTCAGGCCACATCCACTGTCTCTCATAGATACACATCTGAATCTGATTTGCTCTTCCCATAATCATGATAACACCGACTCTTAAATCTCACACTCCTCTCCCTCTCTCTCTCTCTTTCTCTCTGTCTCTCTGTCTCACTCCGTCCCATAAATATTTCATTTTTTACATCTTTAATAATATGCCCCCGTTAATGGAAGTTGTGAATCGATATACGATAGTCGAGCCACTCTGCCGCAAGGCATACTTGGATGTTTTTAGTTACAATGTACGTGCTCCGCGTTCTTCCCTTCGCCGTTATAAAGCGGATGTAGCGGTCAGACTCCACCGATAATAAAAACACTAACGTGACAGCAATTTATCGCCGACCATTTAATCGTTAGAATGCGATCTATGAAAACATTTAAAGCGTGATTTAATCGGTTTGTTTGATTTAAACATTGCACGGGTTTGATATACAGTGATGCGACACGTATTTAATGAATGTGTATTTTTGTGATTAGTCCACTCAGTCATGCATTTCTAGGCCATCACCTCATGGGAAATACATGTTTCATGCAGGCATGATTTACGTACACTACATCCGCCACTCAGTAGAGTTACTATGGCTAGATTTCTAGACAGAATTCAGAAACTTCTGTGTGTATTTAGGGTGTCTAATATGCTGTAAATTGGAAAAACAGCATGTCAAATTTGCTCACTTACAGTTCTTTATGGAAGATAAAGTAGGTTGTGTAAATTCAAAACCAGAGTGTCTATGAGATTTCCAGCGAACTCTGTGGCTAGCACCATACATTGTACATGTATCCCCCTATGTACAGAGACCTTTATCATGCTGCCACCATCTTGGTCATGTTGTCTGTATCCAATAACAGTAATAGATGCTCATATTCATTATACTAAAAGGAACCAGACTATTTGCCCTTCCAGCCTCGGTTTGGTTACATTGGTTTGAATGGTAGAAAATCAAGATGGCTGCACCATGATAAAGGTCCATTTACATATGTTGACAAGGTGCAAGTCTCGCTCGTATTCAGACTTCCAAGACCAACTTGGTCCAAACCATAGTTTTTTTGTGTGCGAGATTCTGTTTTCTGCAAATACATACATGTAGTTTGTGGCTATAAAAGCAATTCCTATTGTTGGGAATGTAAAAAATTAGCGGTGAAGTAAAGGTAAAATAAATTAAACAAATCATTGTAGAAAACCTGAGAATGAGACTTGACCTCAGTTTCCGGTTACTTGTAAACAATTAATCCAACTGACGTTCATAATGTCAGTAAACCTATAAATGGTTGCACTTGTGCTCGTCTGTGATTCGCAATTTTTACTGCACGTAGTCCAGAACTTTTGAGGTCCAATAAGTATCCTTGTGCCAAGTTTTACATGTATTTTTATTTTTTTTAATGTTAGTTTTAACAAATTAGTTGAACTACATGTATAGCTTTAGAAATAGAAATCGTTTTCATAGAAATTCCTTCGAGTATTTTTATTTTCAAGAATTTTGTAAGAATAAAAAAATTTGAAAAGAAGATTGGATTTTGATTTCTTTTGAAATGTTTTCTAATTTTCGTCACGTGAAAGACTTGTAAAGTCGATTATGGTTGAAGCTGATTGTACACATCTTTTGCATTATAAATATAAAACCATACACTGTAAATTAGATTTTTTTTCGTTTTGTTTTGTTTTTCTTAAAAAAGTTATTCTTAGCACGTTTTTTACTGGTTCAGCTTCTTTAAATCTTCAAATCTGACATTCTGCATAATGCATACGATGTACTATTCCCCCAAAGTGTTCACTGTGGATCCAAAATGTATATCTTTTTTACACATTAATTGCCTAAAAATAAATTGATTCTCAAATTTATTGACTTGCGTTTAAAAACACTGTAACCTTTAAAATTTGTGCTTGTCAAGCGCTTGAGAAGTCAGGGAAGCTGAAGTAGGCTAATTAATTTATGAAAGATGAAATATGGTACATGTAAGTCAAGGGGAGATTTTGTTTGCCTTGTGTGCAAAGAATAAATAATGAGCACAGACGTTTGTATTTGTACTAGTAAATAGTGTGCCAAAATTGGTGATATCCGTTAGGCATCATTGAGTTCACTTTGTAATTGCATTTTAATCAGCTTTTTATTAAAACTGTTCACAGTAGTGATGCCAGTGAGTAGATGTCAAATGAATTGCTGGCAGAAGTACGCTGTGATTTGTACCCAGATGCATGTACAAACCTGCACTAAAAAGTGTGGGTAACATGTCCTGTAACAAACACTCTTTTTTGTCACTCAATTTTGCTGATTTTGAATCTTTACGTATGCTCGACAGTATATGTTGAGAATGCAAAACTCAAGCAACTGCACCAGCCCTGATTAACTTTTAATGAAATAGATGACGGTACCACAAGTGTAGAATGATTTGATTTAGCCGTAAGCCCTGTCGTCAGTATCGACTCAAATAACACCCCCAGCAGAAACAAACGATACTGTTTTCACATTCTTGAGATAGCTCCCAGTTAAAACATCTGATCACTTCAGTGCAGACCAGCCACGGATACCGCAGGGCGAAGCGACAATTGTCATACTCGGCAAGTTAGAAAGAAAAAAAAAAACGGGCTAAGCTTTCTACTTAATCCAACCCAGGGTAATATTATTCCAGCCAACTTTGTGGAAAGCCAATTTCGAAGACGAGGGGAATTGGAAACTGAAGAAATAGGATTATCGGTATTTACACTGTATTTTGGGACTTGAGAATATTAGCGGTATTATGTTGGAGTGAAGGCGAACAGCCGAACACGGCTGCATAATTCTATTTTACAGATGGTGACATAAGCAGCATGGAAAGCCCTCAGTAATTCAATATGGTGATGGGTTATGGTTTTTTTTTTTTCTCTTGTCATAAAATTGAAATTTTGAATTCATGTTTTTTTTCCTTCTACTGTACCAGCCTTGGTTGGTTTTCTGTATTGAATTTCACTGTTTGTTCATTGGGAAGAGAGGGAAACGTGATAGGATGTGTACACAAGACCATCTGGTTCTTTTGAATTTAATCAGAGAAGTTCTATCGACCATCTTGAAACTTAACACGGTTTCTTTGAAACCACATGGCTATGGCTATGGAAATGGACTGTACACATGTTCAAAATTCAAAAACATGGTGTCTAAATTACTCATATTTCCAACATTTTTTCATAAAAATAACTCATCCTACAGAGTTTCAAAAAAACACACATTGTGTCATAAATATTCCCCTCTGGATAACGATACTGGCACTAAGGCTGTACCTGTGGCTATCCACTGGCTACGGCTTGCACTGTGTCTGTTCAAATGAAGCCCCTTTCCCGAAAGCACAGAGTTTCAGAGTGTAGGGCATTGGCTTTTCGGTTTAGGCTTCTGCTGTTTCGTGGCGCCGTAAGCCACGTCTGAATCAAAGAAATGTTCTGGCTACAACTTCGACACTCTCTGTGAAGCCCTTCCCCAAAAGCACAGCTTTTCAGAGTGTAAGGCTTTGGTTTTCGCTCTGGCGTTGGATTAGGCCTTTGCTGTTTCGTGGCGCCTTTTAAAAGCCGCCTCTGAATCAAGCAACGTTACGGCCATATAGCCACAGCATTAATTCGGACATGGCCATGCATACTGAAAGCACCCAACTCTGGAATCAAGGGTGGATTCTTTAGTTGTAAGTCAGAACTGCACAATGCTAAGGTTCACCTGAAGGCCCATGTATAATGAGAATTAAATTTATGCACAACCATGAAATATCTTCTGATACAAGTACATGATTGATGAGAAATCTTGTACAACGACTTGAAATCATTTTTCTCAACAAACAAATTCTTGCACAGTTATATTGTTATAGGATACAGTACATGTTTTTTTCAGATTGTTACATGCAAGTAGTAAATTTTACTAGACGCTGTTCTTAAACTCCATCTGTCCTGTACTTGCTTTAAAGTAAAGAGTATTGCTGAAGTGCGGATGAGCAAATGACAAGCCTTTATTATCCATCTTACTGTACCCATTAGCAATCAAAGTGAAGCTAGAAGTATTCCTAAAATGTTGTCCTCTTGAATCAGCATTAACAACCTTGAGGCCCCCTATTGTCTATATATGGAGCCCAAAAGGGCAGGAAAAGGGTGCCCATGATGTGTATTAGATTAAAAAGCATAGAAACATGTACAGAGCTTGTATGAGTACAGATAAGTGCATAATTTTCTATGCTTGGATTGCCCATGGACTTCTTCCACCGAAAATGTGTGTCGCTCGAAAAAGCATGCATTCTATGATAAGGGTGCTTTCCGCTTTGTGTATTAGATTTATTTTCCATAACCGTATGATGTGGTTAATGCCTCGGTTTCACTCCTACATGTAGGCACTACTTTGCGATGTTTCCCTCCTTGCTATCGAGCTGACATGAGGTCCCTCCTGCTCCCTCTTCGACGGACAGACCACGCTCGAGAGACTGACCACGCCCAAAGGTTCGACCACACCCACAAGGTAGCCCTAGCTGGAGTTCTGCATTCTCCACATGCCCACATAGATTGTGGACAACATGGTGGCTCACAGACGGAGATTAATTTTCGGAGGCCTGTTGCTGTTTTTACTATGGAATGTGGCAACTTATATGGTCTTCTCTCGCCAAGCTGAGCAAGGTTCTACACAGGTATGACATCCTTTGCTTGACCTTAAGGTATTCATAGGTGTATGGGGACTCTTTGGTTAGGGGGGGCAGAGGGGTTGATTGCCCAAAATTTTATACCTGTAGATAAAAACACAAGTACTAACTTTAACAAAAAGTGTTTTTATTTTTTTCCTTCTTGCTTTGCTTGAGTTTCCCCTACTGTTTTGCCAAAATTTTGGGGGGCAACTGCCCCATTTCCCCTTCAGCTCGTACGTCTACATGTATGTGGGTATTGAGGACTTTCTCAGTTCGAGGGTAAGGAGGTGGCCATACCTGCTGGAAATGTACTTTGGTGTTACTTTGGTGTTACCCAGAAATCTTCAAAGAAATGCCTCGAGACGCACAGCCCTAATGAAACCAAGTATAAACTGACAATGAAAATTTTCAATTTTCAAGTTTGGAAGAGAATGAGAGTTTGAATTTGTTTACTTTAAAAAAAAAAAAATTTTTAACAACTCTTTCAAGTTGCAAAATCACCTGATTTTTCACAGAAGATTGAGGAATTTTTCTTCTAACTGAATGTTGAAATGAAAAAACAAAATACTTGAATCACATACATGGATGCATTGCAAAATATTTGTACGCAAATTGTTTGTACGCAAAAGAATGTGGCTACCAGTATTGTGAGATAATGTCAGTTCCCGACAATAGCCTGATATTAATGAATGTGGTTCTCTATAATAATATTTGTTATACAAACAAAATGACTGCCTGTAAGCAAAAGAGGCTAAAGTAATCAACCTCTCGTTTCTCGTACACACGCAAATATTTTCCGAGCCAGCAAATGGCAGACATGAGTTTTGTATTTTTGTGTGAAATTCAAAGCCTGAAGTAAAGGTCGCCCGGACATTCCAATGCTGAGCGTGCACAGATCACGCACATGCCATGCAATGCTTCATTAAACAGGACAGAGGGTGCTGAATATTTTGTCGATTTTTGGCCATTGGGGAAATTTGGGGGGTAATTGTGTAATCCCCGATTAGAGACTTTTGTCCTTTTGTTCCGAGAAGAGGATTACTAGACATCGAGAGGTTTCCACTATTGTTCATTTGCTATTTCGGCTCAATGGAGGTAAGTCCGAGTGAACCGGGTTTCCAGCCTTGGTTCCGGATTGACAAACAGTCGGCAGCTGTAGTTCGTTACCGAGGTTTTGCATTTCATGGTGAGTGAATTTGGCATTTTCTCGATAGAGAAACAAAAAACTTGGTGCTTTAAAGAGAATCTTTGTTCTCTTGGCTTTGTCAAGTCAAGCTTTCTTTGTGCCAGCGGTACTCTCCTAGAAAAATGTTTCTGGCAATTCCGAGAAGATAATCCTGTCAGGCTGGACGGGAAAAAATTGAAGATTTGTATTGAAACTGAGAAGAACCAGAAATGAAATAAGTCTTTATATTTCTAATAGAATGCTCTGTTCATCTTTGTAAGTAACTAATCTTTACAAAACTACCCCTGCTCACACAAAAAAAGACATTATTATTACATGGTGATTACCTGCAAAAAAGTCAATTGGTTGGAAATGTTAGTTATTGTTATTATCATTTTTTAATTAGAGAACCATTTTAGAAGTTACTTGTGCAGAAATACAAACGTGGGCAACATACATGTACCTGCATTTTTTATTTTTTTTTAGTATTACATGAGGTACATACTTGTACATTAAATTTTTATGTTTTGATATTTTATTGAAGCTCATTGTTTTCTAAACCAATGTAGAGTAAGATGAATATATAATTGTGCCCCCATTTTCTACAATTTTTGAAACTTTAGTCCTGCGGTGAATCCTTGGCCCTTAAAACTGTACAAGGATGAACATGGGTGTGTACACTGTTTGTGTCTCTTTCACTCAGGTGTCCCCCCAAACACTCCTGGTGTTGACATTTTCATAAAACCTTGAGTCGGAATGGAGTGTGATGAGCCGAGGATGAAAATGACACCAGGTGTTTTTTTAAAGTCTACCTATCTAGAGATACGACCTTGGTGATCATGGTGATGATGCAGGATTTACTATTTTCTTGTAGCACTTGAGCAGATGGGAGGTTTTTTTTTTCTTCTCTGGCTGAAAGAAGGAATTGACAATGAAGATACAAGATAACCATCTGACCAGATGTGTTTTTTTTTTTTTTTTTTTTTTTCACTCTTCGCACCGGTAAAGACTGACATTTCCATTGTAATTTTCTCTGTACATTGCTCATTTTGGCGGGGAACCTGTCAATGTGAGTCAGGAAGTACATCTACATTTATGTCATTCCACGGCTATTTATGCACTCATCTTGACCTTAGCACCTCTTCCCCTAGAAGAATGTGCACAACAGATTGAAAATATATATGCTCGCAGATTTGCACATATGTGAAACTTACATACCTACATGGTATATTGATGGTCACAGACAACTTTGCAAATACTTTTCACACGCACGGTAGTCGTAGAACGAGGTGCATGATGGTCTAGTTCAGGGCTCACCCTTAACACTAGCCCAGCGTACATTGTCTAGTAAAAACTGCTATTGGCTAGTAAACACCACTTCGCAACTTGCCCTGTGGGCTACTAAAAACTGCAACTTACTTGTTTATAATGCTCATACTTCTTCCTTTTCAGATGTGAATAATACTTTTTAGAAATGTGTTCATTTATTTTTTAGCGTGTGAGTGTGAGTGTAACTTCATTTGACCGTTAAACTGGTTGTGATCACTACCATTAGTATCAGGAAGATACATTTATGACAATACATGTTTAAAATTTGGGCAACGAAAAATTCTTGGGGGCAAGTAAAATGCACAGTTTACTAGCCCCTTGGGCTACTTTACACAAAAAGCTTAAGCACAAGGCCTGTAGTTAGTGACAAAATTTGTCAAAAATTGGACCAGCATGCACCTCATTCTATGGCTAACACATGCATAAAAAGTATTTACGAAGTTGTCAATGGTGGAAAACTTCCCTTGAAGTATTTTTGCCTGAAAATCTATAGTTTTTGTGAAATGAGTTTGACATTTAGTTTTGATCTTAAAATTCCAAATTCTGATATTTGAAAACAGTGAATACATATAAGGTGGGTTTTCACTATTTTCTCGCGACTCCAATGACCGATTGTGCTTAAACTTTCATAGGTTTGTCATTTCATTTATATGTTGGGTGGGTCACATAAAGTGCGGATACTGGTCTTTGACAATGGGAGACTTTGGAATGATAGGTGGCAGCAGATTTACCAGGTAAATTATTGTCGTTTACATAATTATGACCATGCGCACATTTCCGAGAACACTGACTATACCTGGTAAGTCTGCTGCCACCTACCGTCCTCAAAGGTCTCCCTTTACCGATGTTGGCCACGTGCTTTAAGATCTCACTGTCGAAATTCCTAGTGAACACACATTTACATTTACATGAACTTGCCAAGGCAAAGTGTGCATGACCCTGCAAAATAGAAACTGCAGGCCTGCAGATATTTGCTAAATCTCCACGCCACCTGAAAACTCATCATCTAAATGTTGGGACCGAAATGAAGTAAGCCTTCCTTCCTCAGTCCATGTCAATCACGGTTGGTCTGACATTGAAGGACTGAATTCATCCAAATTCATCCTTTTATTTTTAGGGAGATCCCCCTGGGGGTAATCATCGATTCAAAAAGGTAGCTCAAAATTATCACTGGGGAAAAAAAATGAGGGAACATTGGGTAGAATAGACAAATAAAAAATTTTAACTCAGAAGAGAGAAAAAAATGCAGCTACAATGTTCTTCAACATTCTACTGATTGTATCATCCAAAATTAGATTCTTTTAAGTGTTCTTTGTTGTTGTTTCTCATTTACATTTGTTGACGCCAGATGGAGTCTTCCCAGACATTGAATGAGCGATTAAATCGACTACAGGAACAAATGAAAGATCAGATGAACATTAATGAACAGCTCATCAAAGACATCATCCTACAAAAAGAAGCCATTTTAAAAGGTGAGAACGTCTTTGGATAACCTTGATGCTATTGGTCGTTCACATCACAAGACAAACTGTTTGAAAACTTCTTGAAAATATCAGGGAAAAAAGCACATTAGAATAAAGGTGTGTCGTGGCCGAGCGGTCTAGTGTACCAGACTGAACTTCTGGTGTTGTCAGAGTGTTGGGTTTGGGTCGTGGCACTTGTGTACTTGAGCAAGACAGTTAACCATAATTGCTTCATCCTTCGAAGGAGACGAGTTATGAAATGCACATAAAAGAACCCGGTACACTTATCATTAAGAGAATGGGGCTCGTCCCCGTGTTGGTAGATTGTACTGCATCACCTTGGAAGTGCTATTATAAAAATGGGTCTCAGAATTCATAGAAATGTAGATAAGTATAATGCGTAGATAAAGCGCTATATAAGAACTGAGTATTATTATTACTGTTAAAGAATCACTCATTTTTCTGGGTAAAAGAATTAATGAACAGCTCCTTTAAAGCCCCAGTTCAATATTGGTAAGAAAGAAAAACATAAATGGTCACAGTTTGACGTATACCTTACATGGTGTAAAGATAATGATGGTAGAAAACTTTCCTTGAAATCTTTCTTTCTGAAGTGTTATCGTTTTTGGATAATAGAGGAAAGAAAATTATTTTTGTCTCGTGTGAGACCAAGACTCTGCGTACAAAAATGCTGAATGCATTTTTTACCGTTTTCTCGCAAATGAACCAACAAATGAGCTGAAATTTTTGTAGGTTGGTTTTATCGCAAATATCTTGATTTGTGCAAAGACTGGAAGCATTTACAGTCAGTTTACCAATGTTGAGCTACGACTTAAAGAAGCCATTTCAAAGGTGTGAACATTTGAGGGTAAAGTTGATTGATGACACTTGATTGATGACACAGACCAATGTTAAGTCTTACTTTTTCCAGACAAAGTTTCCTATACAAAACTAAGCTTCCTAGACCAAAAAAAAACTAAGTTTCCTTGACATAAATTGGTTTCCTAGACAAAACTAACTTGCCATGAGCTTGTTGACTAAAAACTACACAATATGTAGGTTTTATTTTAATAAAATTATAAAATGTACAATGTAGGATACCCTGGACGAACAAAGGGATTATTCGACTGTATAGATGTAAGGGTTTTTTCTTTCTCAGTCTGTTTTCCTTTTTTCTGCTTTTTCTTTTTGGCGGGATGATTTTCATTGCACATGTATCACGTTTTTTACATTTTCTAGTCCAGTTGAATGCCGATAGTTTGTAGAACATCTATCAAGAATTAACATCTAAGTGTATCAAGAATTTCAGCACAGTGGACCTCAGCTCCCATTATATTATCATTCTTACATGTAGGTATAGTACTTTTTACGCTTTTTGAAAAAATGGTCCACTCAGAGTCATAAATTTCTTTCTATTTCAGGGAAAAAATTAGTACCACCTCCGCCAGCCAATAATAATAATGTTGACTTAGCCGCACATCAAGATGTCTCCAAATCGCGTCCATTTAAACTGGAGGTGGCCAGCAAGGTCACGTACCCATATTCTTCCTACGTCATTCCAGTGTTGATGATTGCCTGTAATCGACCCAGCGCCATCACGAGGAGCCTGACCAATTTGTTGGAGTAAGTGTTTTGTTATTGAACAGGATGCAGCACAGATAGGCGGCTCCAGCTCTCGAGGCAGTATCGGCTGCGGCTACGGCTGTTGCTATGGGTGTTGGTATGGATCCCCTATACTTCAATGCATGATGATGAGGCGATCCAGCCATAGCTTTAGCCGCTAATTCGGACACGGCCTCACTTCAGCTTTCCTGCCATTTTGAAACTGTAATAATAACACAAGGTTTCAGAATTGTTGAAGGCTTCAAGCTACAGTCATATCCCCATTGCAGAAAAGGGCCAAAGTGAAATGTTTGAAGAAGAAAACAAAATCGTCAAGCTTTCTCTCTTTGTTGCACCTTAATTTATTTTTGGTGCATTGTAACCCTCAAGTCATTGTAATTATGGAAAAAAAACTCGGGCGTGGAATAACAAGACAGACCTGAAGGTTTGATATATCTCAAATGTCAAGTAAGTTCCCAAGACGTTTACACCTCAGAGCCACCATGGCAAGGCTCCCCTGTTTTGAGCCGAGCATCGTTGAACCTTTCACTGCTCTGCTCACCATGCCTGATTGCCACCGGCAGGATATCTTCTTTGTGAATACTATCTATAAAACATGAAGCATTCAACAACACCTGCGGTTGCACATTTCCCTGTAGTCAATCCTCTGTGGACATGAGTAACCAGCGTAAATATCTCGAAGTGTGACAGGGCCCGAGGCACTGGAAGCTAATGTTCGCACTTACAGTCAGCGTACGCTTCTCAATCCCTTTGAAAATTAGATTGAACCAAGTTAAATATGCAGAAGCATTATTCTTTAAATTTTGTATTCTTAGTGCTTTTTAAGCCCCAAATAGTTGGTGGTACACCCCGAGGTATTGGAAATAGAAATGAATGTATTGAAAGTCAGTTTCATGATCTTCAATCTTTCATGTATCAACATTTGAGAATGCATTTTTAAAAGATTTTTTTGAACATGAATATGAAAAAATAAAGAAGTGTTGCCACCTGCAAGCAAACTTGTGCGCAGAAATACTATGAGCTACGGTGGAAACTTTCTTAATTATTTGGAGAATTAAACATCCAATTGAAATCCCCAAAGGGTTGTCAAAATATCACAATAGCGCAATAGGCGAAATAACTGTTGAATGGGAAATTTTATACCCCACGGCCGAATAGGATTTTTTGATCGCCGATGCAGATGGGCGTAATAGTGAATGTTGCGTGATGAAAGTTCCACCAATCAAATGACAAAAATCTGTTTGTAAGGTAAAATTACTTCATTTATGCTTTTCAATGAAAAAACCGTCAAGGCCATTCTTTAATTGTACACTTTCGTCGCCTTCTCTATTTTTAGCACGAGGCCCTCACCCACTCAGTTTCCAATTATAGTTAGTCAAGATTGCGGGCATCAAGCAACAGCCGAAGCCATCCAGCGTTTTGGTGACAAGGTCACACATATCAAGGTAAGACCTTGTTTCATTTGGACTTGATTCATTCAATTAAGCGGGTTCGTTACATTGTCAACTTCACCCGTGAAGTCCTATTACAACCGGGTGTGAATTGATGATGAGCCAATTTCATTGAGCTCGTTAAGGGAAAGATTATCATTGCTTTTTGTAGGAGTACAGGAGTTTCCATCCTCCATACACACACAATATAAACCAAACTGAAAATTTCATCAAAATCAATGGTAAAGTTTTTATAGTAGAACCAATGAAAATGGGTTGATGTTTTGTGAGGGATTTTGTGCACGTTCATATCAGGCTTATTTTTATTTTACGGCAATGGGAGACTTCTGAGACGTTAGCAGGTGCCCCAGTAAGCTGTCCTTTTCTATTATGAGAATAAAAGAAAATGACCACTGACTGGGGCGCCCAGTCAAAAGTCTCCCATTGAAATACAGTAAGGCAGGTAGCTGATGGTACAAGCATGGAATCTGGAGCACAGTCAGAGTATGTCATTTGAAAGATATCTGGCTATATAGGGCCATCGCAGATTTGTCCTTTGAAAAAATATAGGAAGGATAAACAAGCAATTTTCAAAATGTTCAAAATGGCTGCCATTGCTGGTTATTTTACCTATATTTTTTCAAAGGACAAATCTGCGATGGCCCTATATAGCCAGATATCTTTCTCATGACATACTCTGACTGTGTGTCAGATTCCAAGCTTGTATCATCAAAGGCACAATTCTCCCAAATATTTCCCCTATCTGCCCCACTAATAAGCAGAAGTGAACCATGGGTTCTTCAAATGACGTTATTTGACAGTATAGACGGAAATATTTCACAAGAAGATTGGTACTGGTATGGACTTGATCATAAGTGAGCTTTCACATTGAATCTAATCAAATTGTTCCCGCCAATTATCAATCTTGTACTTCTGTCGGTTAGCAGAAAGATCTTGTTACGCGTTGTTATTGTAACAGATTGCGATCATTTCTTCAAACAAGAAAATTCATTTCAAAGTCCAAGTTGGAAATAGTACAAAATTATTTGTATTTCACAAACTGTATTGTTGTTTTTTTAATGCAAAAGTATGTATAACACTAAATATCGTTAATCAGTTAATACAATCATTATATGATAATGCAGATAGTTTAAGTGTAAAAGCACTGAATCTGGACTATTCAGTCGCCATTAAAATACAACAATAAACAATTTAAAAAAAGACCCAATACTTATCCCACATTGATTATAGGTACACGTATAACATGTCTCTCTCATTCAGATCAAAGAAACTAAACTGAGGCTGGAAGAGGGAAATAGTCTGTCCCCATTTTGGAAGACAGAGAATTAGTATTGTTGTTGCTATTGCTGACAGGGAACAAGATGGTTGATACTACCTCCGTTCAAGCATACATGTATTGTATATCACCGTAAATTAAACTATCTTGTCCTCACTTCGCTGTATCTCCATATAACCTTGTAACCTTGTTTTGGCAACTACAAGAGTGTTTACAACTCTTGACAAGATTGGTTTTGAAGATATTTACCACTCTTTGTAAGATTGGTTTGAAGCGTGGGCACTGAGGGTAAAACGACCTAGCGCGGCGGATCAATCTGCCGGGGCCAATTTGCCGATATCTCCGTGTCTTATTACATCCAGATCCATTTGCTAGGGCCCCACTAGTAGATTGCCTTACATCGTTGACTGCTTCACAGTCCCTGACTTGAATTTTAAGCACCATCCAATCCCGATGGGGTTTGACTAATATTCTAGGACATGCTCGGCGAATACGCCTTTCGTTTGCCAACGATATTTTAGCTCATGTTGTTGAATTTTCACATATCGGCTGTAAATTTATAATGCCTGAATTTGTTTTGGCGTACCCAAGACAAAATTTTACTGTCTGAATTTGTCATGGAACACCTAGTTCTACTACCATGACTGCAGAAAATATCTCACCTACGATAACCTACAAAGGCATTTCCAATGCGCATGCACACACAAATAAAAACAAATATCCCGTTTCTGGAATTCTGCTGAACAAACTTCGCTATATATTGAACATGATATTTAGGTATATTGAACAGAAATACTATGAGCTACGGTGGAAAATTTCTTAATTATTTGGAGAATTAAACATCCAAAATGAAATCCCAATAGGATTGTCAAAATATCACAATACCAGAAGTAATTTTGCATACAACAAATCTTGTATACATTAAATTAATTTGAACTTTTAAAATGTGGTATTCTGTTAACTATTCACAGATTCATGCTTCTGTGCATGAATCAAATAATAAACGACTGATTCTATTGACAATTGTGGTCATTATTTCAATTAGCCTTTGTCACAGTGACGTCTTACATGTCTAAGCAGAAATTTGTCAAAATGACGGCATTTTATGGTGCAGTAACTGAATGGAAAATATCAGTCACTTCCCAGCCGGATAATCCCATGAAATTTAAACAGAAAATAAACCTTAGAAATCAAAGAGTATTTCAAAAGAAATTTCAACAAAGTGAGCTGTTCCTACGTATTTTAATTCTACATTTTTGAATATTTATCATTTTAGCATTGGATTATCTGCCATATTGATAGCAGTCATTGTCGGTGATTGCATGACGGAGGCTAATGAAAGACATTGAAAGTTGCAGTCCTTCATTTCCCGTGACCACAACCATAAATGGTTCTCCTTTCTTGAAGAAGTTTAGGAGTAACTCTTCTTTCTTTCTTTTTCCCTGTTCATATGCACAAGTGAACTGGGCCACAAATATCAAAAAATAAATGTTCATACTGCACTCCTGAGATTTGACATCATTGATAAAACTCATTTTCTTCTACCTCTTGTAACTATGTTTGTACAATAATTCCACCACCGGCAGTGAGGAAGGTTTTATTTAAAACTATTAATACTAATAAATAATAATTATCTGGGGAACTTACTGTAAATGCATCATGTTTTGTTTGTTTGTTTCCCCCACCCGCCTCCCAAGCCATCCTTTTGTGGGGGGGGGGGGGGCGGTCACATTTATACATTTGTGTATGAAATTGCCAAAAATCTACTCCCAAATTGTCTCTTCAAATACAGGCCTGACATTTTACTGGAAAAGGGCATTAAAACAAGAAAAAATATTCCTGAGATTTGACTATATTGATATAAGACTAATCATCTTGGTCATCAGCTCTTACTCCTACATTTATCTTCTGCCAACCATGAGTTAAAAAAAAAATCCTGCAGTTTCATTGATTCATGCAATTTCATCAATATATATCATGCAGCTGAGAGCTTGTCTGACTTCCTCTACAGATCACTCAATGTTCCAGCAGAAATCCCAGTAATTAAATATCCATATTTTTCTCATTTTTATTTTTTTTTCCCCCAAGCCCCTCCAACCAACAAGCACACAACAAACATTGATTATCGGCCGGTACGCGATGCAAATATGATTGGTAATTATTCCTCATTGCCGACCGCTTGTCTGCTGGCCAGCCTCTTGATGTGATTTAGGGTCCTGGAAAGCATTGAGTTGTCTCGTTAATGGAACCGTATATTAACTACCCCTCTGGCAGATCGATCAACCGATAGGCATGGTCGTACTTGTGTTTCAATTTCTACAGGGGGGGGGGGTAGGGTTGAATATTTCACATGCTGCAGAAGTGCAACGATATTTTATGAATTGTTGCTTTTGTCCCTGAAATTTGAAATTGATGTACTCATCATACAACAAACAACAGGTTTAGACAAAGTTGAAGTCTACTTGAAATTATAATGAAATTGTGTTTCAATTTCTCTAGAAGGGGAAATCTTCACATTGTGTACAAGTGCAACAAACGATATTTTATGAACCTTTTTTTTTTTGGGGGGGGGGCCGCTATTGACATTTTTGTTTTAAGTGAAGTCTTCTTGAAATTGGAATAAAATTGTGTTTAAATTGAAGGGGGAAGTTGGGGGGAGGGGATTTTCACATACACGACGAGATTTTATGAGTTGTTGATGTACCGCCTACTTGTGAAAAATGCTGAATTCTCACAGAAATCATAACTGAAATCTTTCACGTGGTCAATAAGTTGTTGTAATGCCGATGTTGAATAGGAATCAGTTGAGCGTACACTGCACAGTGTGTATGCTCAAATGATTCCTTTTGAACATCGACATTGTGTTTAATGAACCATGGTCAATCCAGTGGAAACAAACCTTTTCCTATGTTTGGTTACCATGGTGACTTTGACTTTATCTCAGTCCAAATATATTGAAAACCAATAGATTGGCACTTTTGTCTGAAGGGCACAAAAAAAGGGAAAATTTCCCGACTATGCCCTCAACTGTCTGTTAAAGGGAGGTTGATTTTAACTGCTTCATGTCAGGAGACTTAGTACATACATTTTTACTAGGTATACAGGGAGTCCAACAAAGACGGCTAAAAAGATTATCAACATCTACAAAGAAAGATTGCCCCCACCCCCTTCCTAGAATTGCTGCCAGATTCCTCCCCCCCCCTCCCCACCAGGACTGCTGGCCCGAGGCCAGTGATTTTAGCATCGGGCCAGTAAACTCATAACTGGACAAGTCCCGTGGTATTGTGTTTTTGTCCAATTGAGGACTTTCCGTCTGATAAATATCTTTTGATTCTGTTGAGTACCGAAGAATACTTACCCATAAAACAAGCATGACATATGAGATAAATGTTCTCTTAGTGCTTGTTCGCATTAAAACAGTTCAATGTTAAACTGTGTTAATGTTTTTTCTCTCATTTCAATTCTGGTCTTATACAAACAATTTTAGTCCAGTGAACATTTTGAGCTACAAGCCCTGCAGTCTTGTGAATTTGCCCCCCAAATTCAAGGCCTGGTGTTCCACCCCCAAGAATTGCCCCACCCCACAAAAGTTGCCCCACACCTTCTTATAACTTGGGTCTTATTATTTCAAAATTGTGTTTGTTTTTATACAGCAACCAGATTTGAGTGGCATAACATTACCGGCAGCGCAGAAGAAATTTGAAGGATACTACAAGATAGCCAGGCATTACAAGTGGGCCCTCAATCAGGTTTTCCACCATTTTAAATATGATGCTGTCATCATTGTTGAAGGTATGTAACCAGTAAAATAAGACAATCGGTTTCTTGTACGCTACTGACTTATTACCGTTGAGAATTTTTGCAAATGACATAATCTGCCCTACTCTTGGGGGAGGGTGGGGACCAGAAATTGTCTAATGATGTGATTTGACCCCAAGGTTGTTGAAGGGAAAGTGTACATGTATCTCCGAGGGCCGAACAATAATCTTTATCGTCAAGTAAACGTCGATCCATAGCAACAAGAGTGTAATATATAGTCATGTTACATGGCCCATATCACCTGTTCTTTAACACGCTGTTCTCACGCACTGTCCTTACTCCCATCTACAGAATCCTGTGGTAAATTCACTGTTAATTAAAAATTGGTACGTTTTCTTGAAGATAAATTTGTTATCAAATGAGTACAGAAATTATAGCGCATCTTTGTCCCATTTCCAACTCGGCCTGCAGCCTGGCTGTATATGGGATGCAGAAGCGTTATATTTTTCCGTATTGCACTCGCGCTTGTGTGATAACTAATATTATTGGCAGTGTTATTGAAAGTACATTGTATGATATATCATTTGGTTCTGGGAAGAGTTCAAATTCATTACAAACGTTTATTTATAAACACATCTTTGAACCAACCTGTGTAAATGTCATCAAAGAAGGTGGTCACATTTCCAGGAACACAACGAAAAATTGAAATAATTTTGGTTTTTACCCCAAACCATTTTTTTTACACCAATGTGTGATAAGCGCAAGTGTTGTATGTTCAGTGCATCCCCGAGTCCTTGGGGGGGGGGGATGGGAATCCACAGGCATACTACTGAGGTGGGATTCGAACCCACAACCCCCAACATTCTAGAGCCAATGTCAAACCACTAGACCACCGAGCATGCTTTGCAACAAGATGTCAGTTTGAATTCTGTGATTAACAGCGGTTACCGAAACAATTTTATAAATGTAATACATTGTGCAATTGCATCTGGGATAAAAAAAAGTTATTTCGATTTTTACCCTACTCCAATATTATTTTGATCTGTCAAGTCGGGACAAATTATTCGCTGTTGGAAGTGGTTTAGATGAATAGATTTCTAATGACTATCGGTAAAGATAGATGAATAAAGTTTTTTTAAAATCATTTACAAGTTTTTTCGATCATTACCAACAAAGTGTAATAATTTTAAAAGAATCTTCCTACACTTGCCTAAATTTGCTAAATCCATGCCCTGCTTTTGCCTAATTTTGATGGAACCGGAACTGTATACGAACATGTTTGGCATGACCCAGCTGGAAAAAAACACATCAGTGTAAATCCTGTCACAAGAATCTAAAACTGGAGGTTTGGGCATTGAGCACTGAAAGATTTTAGTGACTTAACATCGTAACATTCCTAATTAAAAAAAAATACCACAAGGAAATAAGGGTTTAGGATTTTTCTGTTGAGTAATTGATTAATTCTTGTACTGACACTCTCACCTTTGAACTTTGAAACAGTGATTAACTTAGCTGCATTCCACACAGTCAAGTTTTTCCCCCACGTTCATCTCACTTTAAAGCTGTGATTTGACTGATTAATTATTAACAGCCATCATTCACTCTCACGGTTCTCTGCACAATAACATCCTCATCGCAGTGGCACAGATCTTCCCCTCCTAAAACAACACCACTGGCTTCCTGGACAAACACGCTTAGAACCGCTTCCCCCCCCCCCCCCACCCTCCTCAATTTCTTTCTTCAAGATGCAGCGAGATGCAAACAGCATCCATTGTATTCCCCGGTGGGGTTCAGCACAAAGCAACTTTCATCGATTAGTCCGTTCAGGACCCATCTTGAGTCTCTTCACGGACCCTCTATAAAGAGGGTCAGTCAGTGTTCTTTCTGACTAATCATCAGATCCGGTCTTAAGGGATGCTTTGGTGTTTGTTCAAACGAATTCCAAATGATGATAAAAACAGCACAGCAGTATGGCGATGTGATCATTGGTATGGCGCCTGTAAGTTTCGTGAATACAGGCCGATTCGCAATACAAAGCGCCCTCTACTGTTTACCCTAGAGCTTACTCTTGAAGAAATATCCGGCCTGTATTTGATGTGCCTTGTTATTGTCAGTGTGAATTAAAATGTTTCGAAAATGAAAAAAACAAAAACAATATTATTTGAGTAACAATATTATTTGTTTAGATTTCTACTCTGAATTTCAGCTTTTTGGTACATTTGCTCTGTACAAAATTATGGAACTCTTTTAAATTTCAGCTTTTTGCTAGCTGTTTTCAGCTTCTTGTTTGTTTGTTTGTTTTTTTGGCAAGTGGCCACTCACACCCCTGACAATTGAAAGACACAACCCAACAAGCTGTTCCGAGAGCCGTCTCTTTTTGATTTTCATTATTCTTGTTAAATTATTCAATATGTAGATAGCCATCACTTGGCCGAAATGTACAGTTACATGGAATGTTACGATAATAAAGAGGAGAATAAAACAGCGTTACAATCTTCACCATACACATCCTCCAATCCTACATAATTGGTATCGGATAGCACAATCATTCACCCAAGAATCCACTTTTATTATTAATGCCAATGGGTGTAGATTGGTACATAGAATTTAAAAGGCTGCGTCCACATCTGGTAAACACAACCATATGTCCCACCTCCAACAGTAGAAAATCATTTTAATAAACTGAAGTGTTAAAGTGTGAAAATGCCATGCGCTCGCTGGATTCGTGTCAAGTGGAAATGCATTCCGCTTTTCTGCATTTGTTACAGACGATCTAGACGTGTCGGTGGATTTCTTTGAGTACTTCCTAGCGACGTATCCCCTTCTGAAAGAAGATCCCACATTATGGTGCGTCTCGGCATGGAACGATAACGGGAAAGAGAGCAGAATATCAAGAGATGCAGGTAATATCTCCACAAGCCTAACCGAGAGGGGGAAAAAAAAGTTAATAAAAAATTGTGTAGCTAGGGGGTCTTTGCATTGATACGTGGCACATTTTTACACACAAGCACTTATATATTGTTACTCTGGGCAGAATAGGTTGTGTGTGAAAAGGTCATGCATTCAACGATTGTTGAAATGTCAGTGAGAATTCATACTTTGTAGTCGTACTTTATGAGTTGGATGTGTTGAGGAATCTCAAAATGAATTTAGTGAATTGATGATTGAAAGGGGGGGGGGGAAAGATACTTAGAAATCTTTGCCTTTTTGTCAAAATGTACAGTTTATGACTTAAAGATAAAGCATCTGCATTTACAGTTATGCTATTATTTTAGATTGTACACATAATTTATAATCATTTGCAGAGACGGGGGATTAATTGAAAAAATCATAAAAATTATATTAAAGTAAAACCAACCAGAAACTTGTTTAGAAGAAGTATGACAAATTTTTGAAATGCAATTTGACGTTATTCCTCACTGTTTTGTTTTGTGTGTGCGTGTGTGTGGTTTTTGTTTTGTTTTTGTTTTTTCGGTAGGGGTGGGGGTGGGGGGTGGGGGGTCATCATTCCAATCCTCTTTTTTTTTTTTTACATACTTCAGTCCGATGATCCTCTTTTATCTGTAAACAAAAAGATATTTTCTTTGTTATGTTTTATCCTTTTGTATTTTTAGCTTTTTCATGTGAAAGTTGAGTTTCTCTTTTGATGGCCATTGTGATGAGCAGCTTTCTTGG
Source organism: Marthasterias glacialis (assembly GCA_911728455.2). NCBI lineage: Eukaryota > Metazoa > Echinodermata > Asteroidea > Forcipulatida > Asteriidae > Marthasterias > Marthasterias glacialis. The sequence goes on from OU452229.1 coordinate 11,572,453, forward strand.
TTTAACATATTGTGTCAACAAAAATTGTGATGATAATTCTCTTTCCTGTTTTTTTGTTTGTCTGCAGATTTACTTTATCGTAGCGACTTCTTCCCAGGCTTAGGTTGGATGTTGAGGAAAGAAATTTGGCAAGAATTAGAAAACAAGTGGCCGGACGGGTGGGTAAACCGATTATATGCTGTAGATTGTTCATAAACAAAATGTGTTAGAATATTCACAAATACAATGCTGTAGAATATTCACAAATACAATGCTGTACAATATTCACAAACAAAATGCTGTAGAATATTCACAAACACAATGCTGTACAATATTCATAAATACAATGTTTAATGTATAATATTGACAAACACGTTGCTGTACAATATTCACAAACAAAATGCTGTACAATATTCATAAATACAATGTTTAATGTATAATATTGACAAACACTTTGCTGTAGAATATTCACAAACACAATGCTGTAGAATATTCACAAACAAAATGCTGTAGAATATTCACAAACAAAATGCCGTAGAATATTCACAAACACAATGCTGTAGAATGTTAATAAACACAATGTTTAGTGTATAATATTCACACAAATGTTGCTGTGCAATATTCATAAACACAATGCTGTAGAATATTCATAAACACAATACTGTAGAATATTTACAAACACAATGCTGTAGAATAATTGCAAACACTATACTGTTGAATATTTACAAGCACAATGCCATGCAATTTTCAAAAACACAATCTTTAGTGTAGAATATTCACAAAGACATTGCTGTAGATTATTCCTGAACTCAGTGCTGTAGAATATTCACAAACACAATGCTGTAGAATATTCACAAACGCAATGCTGTAGAATATTCACAAACACAATGTTTATTGTCTAATGACAGGAATATTCACAAACATATTGCTGTAGATATTCACAATTACAGTGCTGTAGAATGTTCACAAAGTTACATTTAAGTTGTCACTGTGAGATTTCCAATTATATCCACCACTTTGGGATGCAAATACTTGATGGAGTCATACATTTTTATAATGATGTGTTTTTTTTTTAAATGTTTATCCTGAAACACGTTTAATACCCACTGGGTAATGGACAGTTCAATTCAGAATTTCTGGTTTGTAGCAAGGACCCTTTGTTTGCAGTTTTCCTCTGGGTTTCTAGCTACAGTGATTAAAGTTGCCTTTGAGGCATGCTTGGTTTAATAACCAGAAATATGTAATATTCACCCTACATATCCCTTGAGTGATTTACTAGGGTCGTATTGGAATTAACGGCTTTGGCTACAGCTGTGGCTGTTGCTAAGGGTGTTGCTAAGGATGTCCTATACTTTAATGCAGAATGAAGCAGCGATCCAGTCGTAGCTGTTGCCGTATCTACCAATTCTGACATGGCCTACATCCCTCTTGAGTGTTTTACTAGCATCCTTCCTCACTGTAACAAAACACCTTGTGGTAATTCAACACCCAAGCTGTTGGATTCTGATTATGCCTGATCGCTAGGCAAACCACTACACCCCCTGATACCACGTAAATCCTAATCAGTTTCCCTAGTGCAGACACCGCAGTCCAACAGTATCAAACAAAACAAAACATGCTGTTGGATTTTGATTTGTTGGGGTTGCTTAGAGTTCCTACAATTACACTGCTGTAGTAAAAATAACAGAAGTAGTAACAGTAACAATAAAGGGTATGATATGCAGTAACACCTTGCACGCGGGACTGATCTCTTGTGGATATTGTAGGCTCTTGAGAAGAGGGATAAGTGTTTCTCTAACATTTCGATCAGTGTGCTCTGATCATCCTACAGCTTTCCTCAGAGCATACACTATCAAATGTATAAAAAAAGAACAGCACAGCGATTTGTGATGTCATCATTGGCATGGTGGTCTGCTGGTTTCATGTATCAACCTTTTTCTTGTATTAACTGAGCCCTCATCTACCTTTAACAGAAAAAAGCACATCAGTGGAAAAGTAAATTAATTATGACATTCTAGTTTACAGTGGGTGACTAGAGCCCTGGTTCGATTCCCAGCTAGGGCCATTTGTGGGTAGAGTTGTGCATTGGTTCTCTCCTGTGCCATGAGGTTTTTGTCCTGGCCCTCCGGTTTTCTTCCCTCGGGAAAAATCAGACCTTTTTGATCTTTGGCTGTGCTTCGTGGTCATATATGCGTCACTGTGGATGACTGCCAAAGGCTCCTTTACATGCCTGCAGCTCGAACGCGTAGCCGCATCCTTCACAATTTAGCTTCTCAGCTGGGAGTAAGGATGATTAGCCTCCCAAAATATTATTATTGTTATTATAATAAACACGCCATAGAACCTTAATACTGTGTAAATGTCATCCAATCCGATGGTCAGATTTTAATGAAAACAGCGAAAGAGTTTTAGGTTTTGTTAGGGATCTTGTGAACATTCATGTTTGGCTCTTTTCAATTGCAGCAATCAAAATAAGTAACAGTGAATTTTCAGGTCTTCAAATGCTATTTCCACAACTTTAATAGTACTTCATTTATAAAGGAATGTTTTCTGGTGGATTGGTACTGGTATAAAGTGTATAACCAGTCAACTTTCACAAAGTAACTTTGATTAATGACCAATCCTGTCATTTTGTCTTTAAAGGTTTTGGGATGATTGGATGAGAGAGCCAGCTCAACGTCAGGAGAGAGCCTGCATCCGTCCAGAAATATCCAGAACTGATACCTTTGGAAAAGTTGGTGTCAGTAGGTAAGTCAGACATGGGCGGGGGTGCTGTAAACAACTGGGAGACTTTTGAGACTGGTGGTTGCAGACACAACGGTCCTTTTTGACAGTTCTGAGCGTGTGCGCACATGCTCAGTATTGCGCATGTAGTTCTGAGCTTGTGTACTACTGGTGTGAACTGCGCAAAAAGGACCGTCCAAAAGTTTCCAATTTCCTTGACAAGTTTGCGTCAGTCAGTTTGCATGATAAACACTTCTTTCTTTCTTCTTGTAGATAAACCAACACATCACCCTTTTCTATTTACAGAAATCAAAACTTGCATGAATACAAGGTTTAGACATATAAACTTCACAAATGTTATACATCTGTATGAGATTTACAAACAAAAACATGCAAATAAAACCTTGGATTGTCACTGAAATCTTATTTTTTTGGAAACGCCCCCGCCCCATCTACATTCAAGCCTTTTTGATTGGCCGCCATGATTGAAAACCTTTATTCTGTGCAACCCTAACTTCTTTCTCGGAAGGCAGCTGTGTTGTTGTTGTTGTTTACTTTTACATTCTTTTATTTCTTTGAGATATGTTTTCAAAATACATGAAGCCTGTCGTGGCCGATTGGTCAATGAGCACCGAACTCAAGCTCTGATGGATGAGTCATCAGAGTGTGGGTTCGAATCCTGGTCGGTTTGCAAGACACTATAACTATAACTGCTTCTCTTCACCCACAAGTAAATGGGTACCTGTGAGGGTAGAGATTGTTGATGCGAATGATTAGCAACCTGTGCCGGTGCCGGTGCTGCATACTCCAAAGGAGTTGAGATGGTTTCAGAAATGCTTAAAGGCTCAATAAACAGGAGTAGTAATAGTGTAAGGCGCTTTGATACCATTTTTAAAAGCACCTAATAAATGCCTATTAGTAATTTTAGTAACTTGTTTTCCTTTGTTTTGCAGGGGTCAATTTTTTGAGCAGCATTTGAAGTACATCAAACTTAACCAGAATTCAGTAGCTTTTACACAACTGGATCTCTCCTTGCTTAAAAAGGTTTGTTTTATTTTTTTTCGTATATTAATTTCTAATTTTTTGAAGAAAAAAAAACACATTAAAAAGAAGAAAGCAAACATTTTAACAACTGTGACTAATAAGCCAGAAATTTATATATATTGGGCAAAATTTTGTGAAGAATTTACATAGTTCTTTTTTGTCTCTTGTGCAGTTCTTCCATAACAACGTGTGGACTATTTTTTTTAATTGTGGTCTGCTTTTAGGGTATTTGGCTGAGAATGGGCCCTGGAATAGAGTATGGGCTGAATATGTCAATCAAACTGTGCCCATTGGCCAATTGGATCACACCTTTTGGTCATGTGACCTCGGTCAAACTCGGTCACATGTGCAGCGTAAATGTACACAAACTAATGTGTGTACGGGGCTTGTTGCCAAAGATGGAACAGTCTATAGAGCGAGCCTGCTGTGTATTATTTGTGTTTTACCCATACACTAATATGTGTTCAGCACTGCATACTTTTTAAGTCCTGTAAAAAAAAAAGAAACAGGCATATTATTTGTGTGGGATTCGAACCCACGACCTTTGCAATTCTAGAGCAGATGTCTTACCACTAGACTACCGAAACTGCCCGGTAGCTTTAACATCTATTAAAAGCATTATGGTACCCACTGCTAAAATAAAGGATTGTAACTACCTCTAGCTAACGGGCAGTTACGGTGGTCTAGTGGTAAGACTTCTGCTCTAGAATGGAAAAGGTCGTGGGTTCGAACCCCACGCAAGTAATATGCCTGTGAATTTTTTTTTTTATAGGACTTGGGAAAGGACTGAGTATATAGTACTTGACACACATTGGTGTATGAGTAAAACAACTAGTATTCGTTATCCCCGATGCAGATTTAACATTTATTCAAAACTGCTGCGATTTGTCAGGATCTTTTCTGATATCAGGGTTTTTTCATCGATCTCCATTTACCTGAAAAATTATTGGGGAGAATATGAACTGACCTTAAGGGAAGTAACACATAGCCCATTCTAAACTCTAAGTGATGTAGAGAGTCTATAAGTCCTCTTAGAGGGGCTATGTCGTCATGATTATAGCAGTAAATGGAAAAACCCAGTTAGTTACTAAGTGCACGTACGCACCGGCAGTCACATCACAGTTTGACAAAGATGGCACCTTTTTTTAATTGATCGCAAGCGTATGCGTGTGCAGCATCTGGATGAGACTTCATCTTTCCATGCACAGCCACGGGCCCGCTATAATCATGATGACACAATCATGATGACACAGCCCCTTCAACATATAACACCCCGGAAGTTCAGAAGGTTTCGATCTAGACCAAAAGGGGAACTTTTTCAAGATTTTATACGCTTTTGTTTGATCACAACCCGGATTGAAAAGTTGGTATGGAGAAGTTGAGATTATAACTAACTTCATAGAGTTACTTAGCTCACAAATATTGCACTGACAATTTCCAGGTGTCTTGGTAGGAAGCAAAAAAAACAAAATACCAAGTACTTCTTTTTTCTTTCCTTACAGGAGAATTATGATCCAGTCTTCAAAAAGGAAGTTTATGGAGCACCAGAGGTGACGATATCACAACTCCAGAAGCAGAATGCTCTGGGACATCCTACCGTTAGAATCACATATACCAGTAAAAATAGCTTCAAACTATTGACCAAACAGTTGGGCATCATGACGGATCTAAAGGTAAGGTCACTATTCACCATTGTGTCCACATCCTAGTTTTTCCTCCCATTCAAAGCTATGTAACTTAAAACAGACTAGCACCTTTTGTTATCATGAGAATCGGTATTAGTTATTAAACTTGCGCATAGGGGACATGACTTAGATGGCGGCAGTATGGTATTGGTCATTAACCAGTTACCACCGCGATTTTTTTTTGGGGGGGGGGTTGGGGGCAATCGGGACATGGTTCCGTGTTTAGTGCCACTCCTATGCCGTAGGTAACAGCCAATGTTTTGCAATTCACGCTGCATGAATTTGACATTTTCTCGGTCGAGCAACAAAACGGATGATCCAACAAAGAGAATCTTGCTTCTCTTGGCATTGTCAAGTCCGGGTTTCTTTGTGCAAGCGGTACCCGGCAATTCCACCAAAAGAATCCCGCCAGGGGGACGGGACCAAAAAAAGAACAGAATCCCGGCGGCAACTGGTTGAAGCTATGTCCAAATTAATGGCTTTGGCAGTAGATATGACCGGACCTCTAAACGTCCTATTCCTCAACACTGTCCTCAACAAAGTCGCTTAATTCGGCTTAATGGTGGTTTATAGACCAAATGCACAACAACATCTGCGTAAACTGTCTACCCATAGTCTGCAATTTTGGGGTTCAAAACACATGTAAAGATATGGTGCTTTTCTAACCGGGCACTCGTCATCTAAAATGCACACCACTGCACCGTAACACGTGGGGATTCCGTGATGATGTAAGGTGAATCAGGTCAATTTTTAGGACAGTGGGAAACTTTTGAGACATAGGATGTAAGCAAATTTACCAGGGCCCAATACCGTAAAGCTGTTGAGGTGAAAATAGTGCACCTCTCTGTAAAGCAAAACAACATAAATCTTATTGGAACTATGAAGCAAAATGTGGTGGTGTTCTATTGAATCAGTCGTTGGTGTTTCCATTGCAATGGCATTTAATATAAACGACAGAATACACATCGCTATTCTGCTGCCACTTTGCGTTCCAAAAGACTTCCTTTGAAGACAATACTGCTAAAAGTCATATTTTATTTTTAAATTTTTGCCGGTGTCATAGGATATTTTGTCTCCCGGTGTGTGTGTTCCCCCATACCGAAAATTAACATGGGCTGAGAAAGTTGAGTCAAAAGAGGGCGCTATTATACAAATCTCCAGGGGGGGGGCAGCATCTCCTGCCATACAGGCATCTTACAAATGGGTTAAATTGGCAAAACTTAACAATTCTGTAACACAAATTTGACCTTTTTTTCTTTATATCCCTTTGTCCTCATGAACTGACAGTCTGGTGTTCCAAGAGCTGGTTACATGGGTGTAGTCAGCTTTATGTTTGATGACCATCGTGTCTATCTAGCGCCCCCAACGGATTGGAAAGGATATGATGTATCATGGAGTTAACCTCGGCTGATTATCTGCAGTTGACACTGGACACATTATTGGGCTCTTGGTGGCGCCATACAAGTAAAAAAAAAAAGCAAACATTTCAGCATGCTGTTTACAACCCCCCGCCATTGTACATGTTAATGTGCGTGTTTGAGTGGAGACTGCAGCGAGAAACTGAACTGACGTCTGTCAACCGGACAGTGTGTGAACACAGTTAAAACAAGGATCCAAAAACAATTTTTAATAATAGAATACTGAAGATGTTGAACAGAGGGTGTTAATTTTGCTCTTCCCTGATAGAGCACAAATCTGCAAATCCAATTCTCTTGAATGTAAGCAGAAAAAACTCCAAGGTTAACTTGAGCAGGATGTGAACCTGTAACATCTGGCATGTTGTAAATTAGCCCTAGAACGACTGCTAATTTTCTATGAAATCTGCTGAAGATCCCCAGACTCTGATATTGATGTTTTAGGATTGGGGTAAAATGAGGAATCTGAAATGAAGCCTGTCTTCTAAATTCCCTTGGAGGATTAACAAATAAGAAATGCAGATTGCACTTTACACCACTCCTGATTGAGAACCATTGATAGCTTCATTGCTCCAATCAGGGTATATTCCAATTGGGATAGTTTGGTCAACAATTGCTTTATTGGAGGGTTATTATTGGCAAGAACTTGACAGAAAGAAACCACCCCAACAACCCACCTTAATTGTTTAAACCCCACATCAACCAGGGCCTAGATATTACATGGCCTACAGATGTGGTAGTTAACTTACCTTTTTATGGTCACTGCCGCCAAATGAAGAGTACGATCATAGTTTGTACGAGTCCCTTGTCCAAACACTCATCGTCTATTTTGCATGACAACAAACCAAAGGGTTAAAGGTTAAATTAACCACAGATCTTTGAAAGAATAGGAACTTATAACTAGAAAACGGGTGAACTTGCAGGTACAACCATGTATAAATCTCTTCTGGGAGGAATGGTGGCTCTGAAAAGAGCTGGGCCAGAGTGGTCTCGTGGTCTCATCGGTCTCTACACGTCTTCAGGAGAATCTTCTCTTGAAGATAAGCAGAGTGTTTGGTTCGAAACGTCGAGACCACACTGGCTCTTTTCAGAGCCACCACTCCTCCCAAAAGAGATTTATACCTGGTTTACCCGCAAGTTCCCTAGTTTACTAGTTATAGTTTCCTATTATCCTCCACAACATGCAAAGCTTCAAACATCACCTAAGATCTTTAAAATGGCGGACAGACCTTTAGCAGAATCCCAATCCATGGTTTGTTACGATCCTTCAGGGTTACAGGACAACACATACTCTGTGGACAAACCAAACATTGCTCAGCGAACGTTATTGTTTAGAACACATTTTTGAACCACCAAGCTAATTTATAAAAAAAACAACATTTTTTTCCCCACCCCAGCCATGTTGTCTTTCTTTCACAAGGTCACAATCAAGAGATGGAGGAAAATAGTTGGTGTCCCCTTCTCTGAAAGAACAAAAAAAAGGGGGTTAATAGTGTGGCGAGTAGTAGAGGGAATCAGACAAAAGAGGGCAGTGTTCTTACAAAAAAATGTGACAGGCGTGGAATATGTGCCTTTTATTTTTAAACAGTATTTTAAATTCAGAATTGCTATTAAACTAAAATGATAAAATGTTGATACCGGCAATTCAACCTCAGTAAAAAATCATATATACTGAGGACCCCATGGAATATTTGTAAATGTTTTTTAATCATATTAATCAAAATTTGTCCTCCCCAAGATGAAGTCTTGAATATTCCTAAACTCAGCATTCTTTGTGGATACCAGCAAATTCTGTACTATAGAAAAATCTTCTTGGCATTTACAAGCTTAAATTCTGTGCACTTTACACAACCAACTGGATGTTAAAAAGCATATCACAAAGTGTCAAGGTATTCCTTGACAAAAGTTTAGAGTAAGGTTTTGTCTGAAAAAAATATTTAGCAATTTTTGTTTTTATCTATTGCGGTGATTTATGGGATTTTGAGTATTTGAAAGGTTTAGAGCAACTTCAGCTCCAGTATACACCAGTGCCCAATTTCATCAAGCTTGTAAGTACAAAATAACTGCTTAGCAAAGAAAAATATTGTCTAGCAGAAACAGGTTACCAGCCAAAAAGGAATGTCATTCACATTGTTATGAATGATGTCCCGTTATTGTTTTGCTTAGCAATATATTCTGCTAAAGCTGTTAGGCATAAAAACTTGCTTAGCGCAGAAATATCTTTCTCAGAAGAAACAGGTTACCAGCCAAAATACAATGTAATGTATGTTACTTGCAACTGGTTCCCTGCTAATTGTTGCTGAGCGCCATTTTCTGCTTCATGAAATCGGGCCCTGATAAATTTAAAGAGGTGCAGGCTGCAAATATTGCATTGCAAATTTATACACTTGACAAACATTAGCAGGGAACCAGTGAAAATTTATTTGCACCACGTGGCAGTTTAGCTCCTAAACTGTTTGCGCTTCTGCTAAGCAGGTGGGGAAAAAAACCTTTGTGATACAGGCAAGGATACAGGCCAAATGTGGGTGTCTTTGACGTAGCTGGTCCAAGCTTTATGTTTTTTTCTGTTAAGCAATAAAACTGTCAAGCAATTCTTTTTTCTCATAAGTTCTTTTAATACTAATGGACCTTTCCCATGAAATATGCTAATTAAATTCACGCATGCGTACAGACCCTGTTGGTTGGCAAACGCCATTGAAATGTGCACAAAGCAGACGCACAAAGCATGTACGCGTCACGCTTCCATCAGTCCCATGCAAAAGGGCGCACTGTTACCAAAATGTAAGTGCGCACACGCGATGTCCAATTTACATATTTCATGGGAAAGGTCTATTTAGTAGTGCTTGAGTTCACACATTGATAAATATCCAGGGGTGAATTTCACAATGCGCTAGGACTAGTCTCATCTTGAGTTAGAACGAGTAACTAGTCCTAACCTATAGGACTAGACATAAGTTAGGAATAGTTTTGTTAAATCCACCCCAGGATTCTTAGGGTACAGTTCTTACTTTGATTTGAAAGGTGGCATTGAAATATACAATAATACCAAAAAGTAAATATTTTTGAATAACTTTTAAAGAGATTATAATACTTCCCAGTGGAAGCTGGTATATTGAAACAAGATTTATCTTTACCAATAATAATGTATGTATAAATGTAACAAAAACAAAAAAGATTTTCTCAGTGCTGGGCTGTCTTTGCGATGTGTAAAGAAAAATTTGTAAATTCACAGCTCAAAAATAACTTTCTTAGTTACCGAAAAACTTTAGTAGATTGTATTTCCACCATGCAAAGCTTCAAATACCCTGTTTAAGGATCAGTTGGTTTCGGAAAAGATTTTTCATTTTTTAAATGGATGGTACAGCAATTAGGTCTTGAACGATGACAATCCAGTAGTTTCTGAGAAACGTCTCGGAAAAATGGCCCATAAAATTTCATCACAACAGCTGGTCTTTGACGGGAGGAAACACAGAAAGCGTAAGCTGTTTAGATTTATATGCTTCTCAAAGTTGTATAACATTAATTTTTGAAATCGTTTCCAATGATGTACCATCCATTTATAGCAAAGTGGTACAATTTCATAGAGCTGATGAGAACATGAACTTGTTCAGCTCTGAAAAATTTGCTCAACGCACAAACACATTATCATGCAAAATAACCTCTTTTTTTTCACGTAACAGCTTTATGTATTTACTCTCTTACCAATTTTTTTTTTTACCAGATAATATGTCGAAATTTGGAATCTTGCCTACATATTGAATGTGTGGGAGTCTTGACCTGTGTAATGGATTTAGCTATTGTTTAAGTGGTTGATGATATAGACCTTTCTTTTGCTAATTGATGGTTTGTTGTAGTTTCTTAAAACATGTGATCTGGGTTTAACTTCAGCTTACCGCGGAATTCTTCACTTAAGCTGCCTGTAAAGCACGTATTTCTACGAGCCGAAAACGCAGAATTTCACAGTAAGTACAGCCACGAAATTAGGCCCACTTAGAAAGCAGAGAGTGGAAATGATTTTATCGTTATTCAAATCTAGTTTCCACAACGCTTTTGATAATGGAGCTGTGAGATATTCAATCACGTTTCCAAAACTTCTTTAAAATGCAACCTTACCCGAGACATTTTATCTGGGAAGTGCATAGTGAATGATGTTAAGCAGGTGTTATCTCAGAAAAGTCCATATTGAAGCTCTTGGAATGTTAACTATTCAAAGCAAATTTGAGTGCTCACTAGGTTTGGTTACCATTGGAAATCTGTCCTAAGTGGCATTGCAAAGGGGGCAGTGGGGGGCATCTTGTCCCCCTGCTTGCCCCCCCCCCCCACCCCCACCCTGTGAAATTTACTATAATCAGGCTATTTTAATTGAAATTGCCCCCTCTACTAATATCCGTGCCCCCGTGCCCCCCCCTCCCCCTTTGCACCCCTGCCAAAACAATGCTTGCTATGCCACTGTCAATCCTTAAGAGTTTAGTGCCACGGGAAAAACAACTCTTTGAAGAAAATGTTTCGAAAAATAACTTTTTGGGGACATGTAAAAAGGGGGCATGAGCTTTTGAGTTTTTCGCAAAAGAAAGGTCTTTTTAATTTTTATGTTTAGTCTTTCTTTTATTGTGACTTTGCTGGATGGATATTGATTTACCAATTGGGTGTCTTACAAGTTATTTCTTTTAAAAGGAAAATAAAGTGTACATGTGTTATTAACTTTTTAATGAAATGATGTTTTTTGTCTTACAATTTTTGTTTTTGAAATGCATTTTGGCGGTGATTTCTGAGTTATAGAATGGTTCATATGGTTGAGAAAAACATTGGGCGAGGGGGTTGGGGATCTAATTTGCAAGGGAGGGGGTATTGAGGGATGTCCAAGTTGTTCATCATTATCTAGCGATCTCAATTGAGATGCAATTCACAGAGTGATGCCTGGTGTCTATCCCTCATTATGTTTGGAAGGTCCACATTTTCATATTCCGTGTCCAACGATGTGTACATCAGTGGAGTAATCAGAAGGGGGCGGGGGCCTGAGACCCCTCCCCCCAAAAAAAAATGAGATCGAAAAATGCACAGACCCCCAAAAATAAAAGGTTTGTATTTACCCTCTGCTTGCCCCCCCCTAATGAAAATGTCTGGTTACACCACTGTAGTTGAAAAGTCTTCGTCCTGTATTAGGGAAAGGAAGTCTCCAACATAATACATCAGCAGGTATGACCTGGTCTTCAGCACGATAGCTATAGCCATCGCATCTAAGTGCTTGTGTCAAGTACATGTGACGTTACGCACTCTTCGTTGCTTTCACTGTTCTGTCTGCTGCTGTGTACCATGTGGGTCTGTCCTTGATGTTGAGACCATGACTGTCAGGTCGTTGTTGACTCTCTTTAGCCCTGTTGCTGGTTGACCACCTCTTGGCAGCTTGTGTTCACAGATACTTTCCATAAGGGCTTGCTTGGCCAGTGTCTCACCGGGCAGTCTGAGGAGATGCCCTGTCCATCTCAGACGTCTTTTAGTGATGATGACACTCCAAAGTGCCTCGTTGGTTTTCTCATAGAGCACTTTGACACATTTTTTGGTCACTGAAGGCAGTTGTTGCCAGCTTGTAATGGTATGGCGTTGGAAGGGGGCCAAGGGAGGGGTCATAGATTGTCCTAAATGTGGGGGAGGGGGTAGGCATACATGCTGCACAGTAATACATCACTGGTTTTAGGGAAGCAGGAATTGTTGGCCTTCCAACTCCGAAATAAAAAATACACTGAAGCTGAAAGGGGTTCAAGATATGACAACATTTTTTTAAAGGTATGATACATCATTGGTTTTGTAAGATAGTTGTAACTATTGGGTTAAGGGGCTGCTTGTGGTGGCCAGGGACGGTGCTTAAAAAACATCTGAAAATACCCGAAAATAGTAAACAATGTTTCAGTTGCATTATTTCCACTATATTTATGTTTAGACAACAACAGACCATCAAAAACAACCTTTTATCAACTCAATCGCAATTAGTTCCTGATAACAGACGCGAAAAGAGGCACTGAAGTACGCGTAATCGGTGAACTTTGTGATACAGAACTTAGCAAGTACATGTAGTTCTCCACGCGGGGGGCGCGGCTGGTCTTCGGTGGTACAGCTGGCACGTCACTGGACATCACCTCGGGTCGTGTGTTGCACTGTTTTGCCCCAATCTGCCTCAATATCCGAGTTGTAGTCTTCGTCTTTTGATGCTGCAAATGGGCAAAACATGAGGATTTTTTTCGGTTTATTGCTGTTGGTACTCGTGCAGTCTGGTAAGTTGTTTGTTTCCACTCTTTCAAGCGGAAAACTGCTTCAAAACAACATCTTTGCAGTACATAATGTAAGCACACGTTTTTGCTCCCCGGCAGCACGCTGGCGGAAAAACTGAACAACCAGTGCTATTACACGGCGCTTTGTTTATTTTATAATACTATGGTTGATCTTAACAAATATATTAAAATCGATTTTATACCAATTTCTTAGACTTTAGAGCCCGATATTGTGAAAGATTAATCCTTTTCCCGCCATAACACCCACAAACTTAAAAAGTGTTTCTCCTCCGAATACCGGGTCAACTTTACCTGCCGGTTCTTTCCATTATTCTAAGACAAGGCTAGATTTTAATGTGTTGAAGTTCACTTATCTGTTGTTTTATTGCAATTAATGACAAATACAACTTTGTAGTCTATAATTGATTTACATAGTCATGCAAACCCAATTAAGAACTATAAATGTTGGAATGACATTGCACAATTTGGGTATTAAACGCTAATATCGCACAAAGAATTATGCTGAAAAAGACCTTATATTTAAATGCAAACTCATCAGTTACGTTGGGTAACAAAGTACAACTACAAGGGACACAAAGTTCGGTGAAACCATGACGATAACAATGCTTCGAATCACATTACAAACGATTGACGGACCTAATCAAACAAAGGTTTGATTTGGTTCGTCATATTGCACGTTAGTTGAGAATAGGAATAAATAAGAGAACAGAATACTATTGAAGAATCATTGTTATTTATATTTCTTTTTTTAATTGTCAATATTAGCCCATGTTCGGTGGTCCTATAAAGTGTATTCCATTATTACAGCTCTATTTATTTATTTATTTTTATTTATTTATCTATCTATTTATTTGTTTGTTTGTTTGTCTGTTTGTTTGTTTGTTTGTTTGTTTGTTTGTCTGTTTGTCTGTTTGTCTGTTTGTTTGTCTGTTTGTCTGTTTGTCTGTTTGTCTGTTTGTCTGTTTGTCTGTTTGTCTGTTTGTCTGTTTGTTTGATTGTTTGTTTGTTTGTTTGATTGTTTGTTTGTTTGTTTGTTTGTTTGTTTGTTTGTTTGTTTGTTTGTTTGTTTGTTTGTTTGTTTGTTTGTTTGTTTGTTTGTTTGTTTGTTTGTTTGTTTGTTTGTTTATTTATTTGTTTATATCCAAAAATAATAGTTCCAATCAAGAATGGGAATTACTGTTGATAACTGTGAATATCAAAAAAGTTGTATAACAAATTCAGTAAAAGCTATGTAAAAAATATATATAAAAGCACAGATTTATGGAGCGTGGGAAAACATTTTTTGTAAACTTTTAAACTGCAATGAAATGAAACAAACTTGCCACAAAAGTTTGATTGAAACTCAAACGTCTAATTATCAAGTTTTAAGTAGCTTAAAGGGCGGGGTAGGCCTATACCTTCGGTATTTGAAACTTTTGTTTTGTTTAATCCTATAATATTGTAAATATATACCAAAAAACTAATCTACGAAAATTTCATTTCAAAAGGTGGTAGCGTTTTTGAGATAAATATTATTGGCGGAAACCTGGAGTGGTTATTTTGAAGCAGAGGGATCCAAAAATGCTGATAATGCATGTTTTTTGTTATGTGAGAAATTATTCATGTTTAAATTGTTTCTCAGATGCAAATTTTTTTGGCAGAAAATATTCTCTTTCTCTAAAACCACTACTTCAAGGGAATCTTTTCGCGCAGTGCCTTATACTATCAACAGCTCCCCGGTGCTTCAGTTACCAAGTAAGCTTTTATGGTCATTAATTTGTGGAGTAGTTACCAAAGGGATAACCTGCCTTTAACCTGATAATGAGGTGGGAACAATTTGTTCAAATTTCACAAGGGGTGCCCATAGCCTACCCCAAAAGTAGCTCAACAATACAATTAAAAGAAATTGATTTTGCAATGGGGAGGGTCCACACTCTGTACCTGTCATTTGAACATTTTACTGATATTAAATTTTGTTTTGCTTCAAAATTGTGTTATTTTCATTGAAAAGAAATTGGCTGTGTGTTCTTTGCAGTGTTGGCTCAGAGATGCCCTCATGGGTGGCTGATGCGTGGAAACACCTGCATCATCCTGAAGATGGACTCCAAGAAAAATTTCTTTGAAGCTCAGAAGGATTGTCAGTCTTACGATCAAGACACTGACTTGGTTGTCATCACCGATGATTCTCTCAATGTAAGGTTACACTTTAGAACAATATTAGTTGGCACACCAGAGTTTGTTCAATGTTTTTGTTTTGGAAGAGGTCATTCATTTTTAAAGTGAAGGCAGGGCTTGATTTCTCAGAGAGTTGAGATCGATCTTAAGATATATATCAATCTGAATTGCAAAGCAAAATGTGATGTCACAAGCAAATTACTGTGGCAATATTAACAACTCATCTAAGATGAATCGTAGAGTTTTGTGAAACTGAGCTCGATCGGTAATTGTCAGCATATATAGAAAAGTTTCAACCAGAAAGCTCACTGTTTATCAATTTTATACCAGTACCAACTCTTTATAGAAATAAAATGCCATCTTTAAGACCGTCAAAGTTGAAGAAATAGCATTTGAAGACCTCACAAATCACTATTGCTTATTTCGATTGCCTCAACCAAAATCAGCCTGATGAACGTGCACAAAAAGCCTGACGGAGCAAACCATTTCCACTTCAACATAACAAAAGCATGATAAAAAGAATGTGCAAGTCTCACGTGTGTTCAAACATTTTTGGGACCAGTTGGTCCCTTGCATTGATCTCCATTGGAGATCAATGGTCCCACGCACATTGCTTTAATCTGTGAAGGAAACAAAATCATGCGCTTTAATGGACCCTAATCATTGAACAGGCACGAGACTTGCACGGCATATTTCCACAGGTTGGTCGTATGGTATGTTTTAAGAGGATAAGAATGAACTATTGTGCTTTCCCCTTATTAAACCACTTATAAGTAAGATTACAAGTTGGCATTTGTTCTGAAAAAAACCCCAAAATGTCCTAAATTACCGAGCCATGAACTATATTAATACCAGTTCTTAAAAATACTCTGGGTTTTTTTTGTTTTTTTTTAAAGGTTTTTTTAATGCAATTTACCCATCACAAGGACCACAAGGTCCAAAGGCCACTCGAGGTGTGGGCTACTTTTGAAGGAATAGAAACCTGCCCCAATGCCCAGAAACAAGACATGGTGAAATATAAACGCAAGTCTCTTCACAGCACAGCTAAGAACAGGGAGGGGTAAATGAATCTGTTGCGAGACAAACATAACTGCCTCTTCTCCTATTTGAAGCAATTATATAGTTAAGTGTCTTGCTCAAGGACACTAGTGTCCCAACCTGGATTCAAACCCACATCCTGATGACTTAGCCACCAGAATTTGAGTCAGATGCACTAAACTGCTCGGCCATGATACGACAGTGCATGTCTTTTAAAAATTAATTTTGATCTTGTTTTTCTTGGTGTAGGAGTTCTTAAAAAAGCAGGTCAAAAACACTGGAGTGGACTTTTATATTGGACTGCATGATCTTAGCACAGAAACTAAATTCACTTGGGTCAATGGAGAAGAACTTGTTCCTCAAAATAGGTGAGTTGACTCTTAAACATCTTTAGTAACCATGCCATTTTTTGAAACAATTTGCACTGTTGACCTTTTGATATTGTATTGGGATGTTATTGGTGTCCTTGTCTTGATTGTGGCGTGTCTTGCCGGCAGCAGTCAAGTGCACTGGACTCGAGCTCTGGTGTTTCTGGGGTTCGAGTCCCAGTATTGACACCTGTGTCCTTAAGCAAGACACTTAACCATTATTGCTTCGTCCTTTGGATGGCGGATGTAAAGCCCTCGGTCCTGTGTGTTGTGTAATGCAAGACGTTTTCCCCCTCTTAATCCTGCAATTCTAAGTCGATCAATTTTAGCAGTTTTGGGCCTGTTTTTTTCTTCTTCTCATCTTGCAGTCCGAATTGGTACCCAGGCGAACCCAACAATTCTGGTAATGAAGATTGTGTTGAGTTGATGTACCAGGGGAAATGGAACGATTTATCATGCTACTACACACAGAACTTCATTTGCCAAAGACCAAATGGTAACCACAAGTTTATACTCATTCATCAGTGGGAGGCTCTTAGGGATGCTAGATGAGGCCTTTTTACACTTCGTAAAAATCTTTGTTAGACATTGGTCCGATCCGTGGGAGTTTGACTGACCTGTTCATACTACAACATTACAATCCAGCATTGACCTGTATGTGAAGCGCTCGATCCATGTCGAAATCAACCCTGGTCAGGAGGTGGGTTGAGAGCTTTCGATCCATGTTGAAAATTCCATAATGTGAACACTGCAGGGCTCTTTTTTTATCTGTGTTTAGTGCTAGGCGCCATCTGCAGTAATGCACTATATGGGAGTTTTCCGCTTGGATTCAAGTAGGACCTTATCTCTGTGTGAAACGATCGCACAATACAAACGCGGGTCGAAAGTTACATGTGTAACCCAGAAGCTGATTTCACGCTGAGTATAGTGTAAAAGCAGAGGGGATTTGAACCGTGTTGAAATTGTTACCTAGTCAACACGGAGTTGGCCCTTTGTAGATTTCGACATGGATCGGATGTTGATAGTGTGAAAAGGCCTATAGATTGCAGAAGACTACAGGGTTTGGACAAATTAATGTATGCATGCTTAGAACTTCATAAACAATGGAAAATTACCTGTTGCTAGGTCTCTTATTACAAATTTGGTTCAACCTGGGTGCAATTTTATAGAGCTGCTTTTTAAGCACAAAAAGTAGCTAAGGACCGTCAATATGCTTACTAGATCAAGGTTACCAGCCAAACTACCTAGTACTGTCTGTGACTGGTATCTCCTGCTCATTTTTGCTTAGCAGAAAATTGTTGAGGAAAATTGTCTACTTATAAGCAGCTCTATGAAATCGGGCCCTGGTGGCACCATGGAGGTTAGAACACACTTCCAATTTTGATCTGTCATTTTGCATATAAGTCAACTTGTATAATTGTGTCACTAGCTAGACAGCGCCCTCACATTATCAGGAGTCTATACACATATTATTTATATCCATGATTACAATATATTACTGGGGAAGTTTTTCCTCATATAAACCTGAGATGATGTTTCATTTGAAATGGACTTCTAAGGTTTTGCCCCCAGATACTCTGCAACACAGGAAATTATCCCACAAAATCTCCTGGCAGTAGTTTATTTTCCAACTTGTCTCTTGAACTCCAGATATACCCTTGGAGTGTGATGAAGACAACGGATGGGTCGTCGGTTTTGATTCCTGCTATAAATTCTACGACTCAGCCAAGACATGGGAGGACGCTGGACAGTATTGCCGGGACCGGGATTCTGACTTGATGATGATTGATTCAGCAGATGAGCAGAGTGTTGTTACATCTAAAGCCACTGCTGGGAAGTGGAAAACGTTCTGGATCGGGTTGACGGATAAGGTTTGATCTGTTCATTTATGCTTGTGTGTCTGACAGTTAATTGTTGAACTCTGAGGAATAATCTGTGAGAAAGTGTCCCTCAATTTTTAGCCGCACCACCCATGCGAGGATAAAATAATGATTCTATATTCTGGGGCATTAATTGTCTCCAATCAACATGGAGTAGAATGACAAGTGGCAGAAGAGAATGGAAATTGCTGGAGGAGGGCTTCATCCAACAATGGATGAATACAGAGTGATGATGATGATAATAATCAATGGCATAACCAGAGGTGGGCAGGACCCCCCCCCCCCAGCTCAGAACCAGAACCCTTGCCCCCCCCCCACTCCCGACCCCCTTGCCCCCCCTCCAAAAAATTGAGGTTTTAAGTTTTAAAAATGCACTTAGTGAATGGACTGATAAATTAAATAATCCCCCTCCAATTATGTCTTTGCCCCCCGCTTCCCCCCCCAAAAAAAAAAAAAAAATGGCTGCAGCCATAAGTTGCTAATTTGGGCATGGCCTAAGTTTCAATTCCTAATGGTATTATTATTAAAACAACACAAAATGAATAAATGGATAAACAAGGTAAAATAGAGAAATAGAGCAATTAACCATTGAACAAGAAATTCAAGAAAATAAACAGAAAGGGCCAATACAACAATAAAGCACGATTTCACATGGACAAAATAAAAAGAAAAACCAGGAACAGCAACACTTATGTAGAACATGGGGCCACAAAAGTAAAATAAGCAGGAGGTATGCAGTCCCACAAAACAGAAGACTGTGACAGAGCACCATTACATAATGTACACATGAACAACAGTCATTTTGTACTTTTGTCAATTTGTTTTGTATTTATTGCTTTGGCAGAAGAGCCAAAAAGGAAACTACCAATGGGTGGATGGATCCAGTCTTGGGACATTTAAGAACTGGGCAGCAAACCAACCAAATAACAAGTAGGTTTCTGATATTCCCTTCATTATTTTCCCTCCCCTTCTTTCTCTTTCCTACTAATGAAGAGAATCAATATGGAAACAAGTGTTTATCCTACACCATCCATGATGAAGCACTCCATGGGGTTTGTACCATCAACTTTGGCATGATTCTACAGCAGTCTTAATAAAAAGAGCTCAGATTGGTCGTAAAATGTGTATCAATCTTGAATGCGAGCAAAGTATGATGTCACAACACAAATCAAATCACCATGGCAATTAGTGACAAGTCATCTCAAGATAAATCTTAGTGCTTTGTGAAATCAACCCCCCCCCCCCCCAACCCCTGGACATCGTGAAATTTGCTATAATCAGGCAATTTCAGACTTAGCCTCAACTGAAGTTGCCCCCTCTACAAATATCTGTGCCCTCCTTTTGCCCACCAGGAAAAAAATATTCTGGCTATGCCACTGTCGTGCAGATCAATCCTTACATGTACATCGTTCTCCCAGGCACCGAAAATAATATCTAATATCCATATCACTTTTTTTACTCATTGTTTTTATTTCTAAGGTATTTTGACAATGGCGGCAATTGTGCTGAGATTTTGGACAAACCTCTTGATGGGAAGTGGACAACAGCTGCATGCACAGGCAGTAGACGTTTTACATGTGAGAAACCTAAAGGTAAAATCATTGATAACTTTTTATCCCTCTCTGTGATAAGGGATGGAGTTGGTGAGTTTTAGTTTGGGAAATAACGGAGTCCAATACACTTTATAGCCCCAGCTCAACATTGGTAAACTGACTGTAAATGATGCTTCCATTCTTCGCACAAATAAACATATATTTGTAATAAAACAAACCTGTGAAAATGTCACCTCACTTCGTTGTTTCGTTTGCGAGAAAGCTGTAAAAATGTATTCAGCATTTTTGTATGCATTCCTAAAGGCAGAGTTTTCATATCACTGGGTCGAAAACTAATTTTTGATTTTATTTCAATTATTATTTAAAAAAGGTAACACTTCAGGCAGCAATATGTCCAGGAAAGTTGTCTACCATCATTATCTTTATACCATGTAAGGTACATGTAAATCTGTGAACGTTTATGTTTTTCTTCTCACAAATGTTGAGCAGGGGCTTTAAATTTTCAAAATGTCAATGCTGAAGTTTTATACATGTGTATTCAGGTGAGGCTTGTTGTAAATGATTTGTTTTGAAACTGTGTCATCACTTGTATTTTTAACAATTTTCAGAAAAATTAAGTTGTGGTTATTTATTTATCTGTTTTGGAGGAAGCTTAAACCAGGCCATTATTTTTTTTCTGGTACCCATCAGGAACATGTGCCCCAGGCTGGAGAATACATGGTGGGTATTGTTACCAGTTCAATACCATGTCTCCAATGACGTGGCCTGCTGCAAAGTCAACCTGCGAAGCATATGGTGGATTCTTAGTCAGCATAACCAGGTTGGTGATTTTGTCGTCAAATATGGCCGGTTTAGGGGACCGTCAGAAGAAAAAATAATAATAGCGCAATAAACTTAAAATTTACTTGGTAAATTAGTTGTAATTCCTCCAGCAAACTTGAATCCCGCTGGCTGCTAATTGTTTTTCAGGCATGATATTCTTCATACTTTAATTTGGTTCTCTGATTTTTTTTTTTTGCGTTCAGAAAAACAATACAAAAATTATTATTAAAAAGTTTGAACAAGTCTTCAAAAGCAGCTCACAGTGTATTTCAGCCCTGTATTCAATAAAATGTTCCTACTTTTTTCAGGGGTTGGTATCTTGCCTGTCTTTTCTTAACAGTGCAAATCCTATTGCCTCATGTGTATTGACGGTTTGCAGCAAGCTTATGTCTAGCAACCTCTTGATGGAAAAAGACTGGTACCATTGTGCCGAACATATCTATTCAGAATTGTGCCATGGTGTGTATATTGGGTGTTCGCTATATCTAATGTAAAGACCTTTCTTTTGCAACGTCACAGCCTGAGTTTTTCCAACCAAGGTTGGAGAAACTATGGGTAGCCATCAATGCAAAGCAAAAACAGATAATCACACTTTGTAAAAATGTGACACAAATATTTAAAAATAGTAAAAAGCCATGCTGATGGGTAAGTCATTTTGCCAAATGCATGAGCCTCTGGCAATCGATGGAGTCAGGTTGCATAAAGTGGGCGTTGCTTATGGGGTCAAAATAGGTGTGTGGGTGTGTGTGTATATGGGGTGTCTACCAGCCAGTAGAGGACTTAATACAAAAGAGATTTGGGTGTTTTGAGCGAAGCGAGAACGTCCCCGCTTCGCTTTCATGTGCAAACCAATGGGACATCCCTGAAAAATTTAAGTCTAAACAATGGAAGAACAAAGAGAAGTCACTCGATTTACATGGTCGATTAATGTGTTTGTCATATATAGGAATTGTTGCGATGGAAACACACTGATGGGGTCCTTTTGATAATGAGGAAGTATTTTTAAAAGGAAGGGTTAGGGTTAGGGAGAAATGCAGAATTAAACAAGCGTAACATGAGGTAACTCAAGGTTGAACCCCGGATAACCCTGGAGAACCTCAAAAAACCTTGAGGCTAACCTCGAGTTACCGCCTGTTTAATTTCGCATTTCTCCCTTTAGGACTGTTTGTGGTTTGGCAAGGGTTCCATGGTGGAAATGACAGGTTTCAGGACAAAGGACAAAGCTTTGATGATAACCAAAATGTTGGCAATTTGTGCCATTAGCAGTCATGTATCATATCTTTAAAGTAAATGGATTTCTGTTTCTTCTCATTTTTTTTGTTCAGTCAAGATGAGAACTCCTTCATCACATCACAGTTCAAGGCGCTGAGTGATGTGGGAATCGATAGTCTATGGATGGGGGCTTCAGGTAGGTCAACAATAAGGTGTAGCATTTAAATCATCTCAGCCTTTGAGAAAGACTCTGCTCATGTGCGAAGCATGAGGCCCTTTACCCTCCCACTGTCTGGTAGATTGTGTAGCAACCTGTTTCATTATCCAGTACCACTATTCTCAGACGACACCCCATGGTGTTAAATCAAATGAAAGCTGAACCAAAGTGAGCTTTCCCGCTTTAATGGATATTAACCGACACTTTTGTTTAACCATCTTGCAACCTGATTGGTCAAAGGATTACCTAAAAGCAGTTTGCATGAAGGTCAGCCCCGCCATCCTGGGAAAAAGTTAGCTTACCTTTTTTGGCTTACGTCCAACCGAAAACACAGGACGTCACCGAGGTTAAAACTAACAACAACCAGACAGCAGAGGGCGCTATTATAACAACACTGTCAGAGCCTTATTACACTTCGGCTCTGCAGACTGCGGGGGTTTTCTGCGGCGATTAATGTATTTTATTGTTTATACGATAAAATGAATTATACGCTCTTCACTGATCATGCATGGGTAAAACGTATACAAAGCTATATGCAAGTGAGAGGAATGGATTTTTGAATGGTTTCAAATGGTCACTCAGAAGAGGAGAGTTAACAATTTTTGCAAGCCCCAAACATCTTCAAGCCCTGAACATCTTCTTCATACATCTTGTGAATTGTTTTGTTAAAAAAAAATACCTTGGGTAAAAAGAATTGCCCCATAACTTGGTAATTGAGATCATCATCCATAATCATTTGCCATCAGCTGGTAATTATTGAGATTTTCTTTCTATAAAAAAGTGTAAAACACAAAGGAGAATCGTAATATTTGTCTCAAGTGAAAAGCCACTTGGACTGTTTGAGTTGCTGCGGTGCAGTTGCAGAGGCAGGGCACATATTGTCATGGAATTGTACCAACACTATTTCTTAACTAGCTAACGTCTTGAATTAATATCAACTCTTGGACAATAACTTAATAAAGAGCTGTAGTGAACTTTGTCTTGAAAATGCATAACTATCACTGAAATTAAAGTCTACATTGTTGTTGAGTGTTTGTGTTTGTTTTCCTTGTATAGATTATACAACCGATGGGGTCTTCCAGTGGTCTGAGGGCTCCTCTATATCTTTCAATAAATGGCATCCAACTGAACCTAAAAATACCCTCAATCCTGACTGTGGGAATTACAACACAGGTTAGAACTAATAAATGTAGTTTTAGGAGATTATGAATGAGGGACATAAGTGGTCTCCAACCAACTGACCCTATCCTCAATCCTGACTGGGGCGATCGCAACACAGGTTAGAACTAATAAATAAGAAATGAAGTTTGAGGAGATTCAGAAGATGGTCATAAACGGTCTCCAACCAACTGAACCTAAAGGTACCATCAATACTGACTAATTACTACTTACTTACACAGGTAAGAACTAAATAAGAAATAGTCGCTGAAAGATTTTTTTTAAAAAGGTGTCATAAATGATTTTTGATAAATTGAACAAAAATTTAATAAATCTTGACTGGAAACTATACACAGGTTAGAACTAATAAATAAAACAGTCGGTTGGAGATTGAAATGGGTCATAAATGGTATCCAACAAACTACGCCTAAAAATACTAGCAGTTCTGACTATGGGAATTATCCATGTTAGAAGTAACAAATAATAAATAATTTGTTGAAGATTAAAAAAAGGAACTTAAATGATGGGCCTGTCAAGCAAACTGAATCTAAAACTACCCTCAATCCTGACTTGGGGGAATTACTACAAAGGTTAGAACTAATAAATAAATAATTTGTTGGGGTTGAAAAATGGTTTTAAATGGAATCCAACCAACAACCTAAAAATGCTATAAACACATTATTTATAACTGATTAAATACATATATAATATAACATGTTTCCAACGGAACGGTCAAAATACTTTCAATCATGACTGCTGGAAAGTTGACACATCAGGCAACACGTATCTGTTGTTAAATAAAAAATAACTTGTATGCAATATGATGCTTGAGACTTGCTGAACTTTTAAACTTTTTGTTAAAAGTTCTGGCAAAAAACTGGATTTTGCCCAGGTTAGCTAGACATTCAGTTTTGGGGTACATAGCTGGTTGTTTTACTGTTTGTGGCTCAAAACACGTTTTACATGTTATCAATTTTTGTTCAGAAAATGTCTAACACTGTTGATGTTCGCCTATCAGCTCATGAAAATGCAATAAAACACAGAACAAAACTTGATAAGTTACTAACTTGATGGATGATTCAGATTCTAACTTGTTGACATTGACTGATTTCAGCTGATACTCAGGGCCGATGGAACACTGGCAACTGCTATGACGTGCAAGCATTCATCTGCAAAATTAGAGCTGGTAATGCAATTTATTTTCTTCTTTTTTTTTCTCACAATGCAATATGTTCAGAGAACTTCATAGACTGCTAATGATGTGTTCTTGGGAAGTGTACTTAATTAGGAAAGTTTTTGTTTTGTTTGTCTAAATAGTTTAGATTAATAACCTTTGAATTTGCAGAAGAATTTGAGTGTAGATGGATTTGAACCTGTGATATGGAAGGGGTGTGTTCCACAACACAAAATGTTGCCAACTTACGCGCACGTTTCCAGAGGGGAACTTGTTGGGCACTAAAGGCATTTGCAACATTTGCAAAATTTGGCAAAAGCTGTAGAAGAGGTGTTCACCAACTTAAAGAAGTTGACCAAAGCATTAACAAGTCCATGAAAGTTAAAGTATTCTGATCAAAACCTAACCTCAAATAAATCAGATTGTTTGTAGTAAATTGTTTTAATTTCTTTCTGTTAAATTGTACTTGTTTACAAATGTGTTGAACGTAAGTGTTTACAAATGTGTTGAACGTAAGTAGTAATGAAAACAGCTTATTTCTATTTCGAAGAGCAGACGACAAAACATTGTCCAGCACATGGAATAATCATTATGGATACTAAGAAGTGATTGGTCCAACAGATTGTGAATGTGCGCACAGCTTTGATATACAGCGCGTTCTGATCCAAAATCCAAATTGATGCACTTTTTTTTAAGTGGTAGCTCAAATGATCGCGTGAGTGGAACGCACACCTGGTAGTTACTAAATCAGTTTTGTTTGCCTAAAATAATTTAAATTAATCAAGTATGGATGAACAAAGAAGGTTAAATTTACAGAGATTTGTATCTTTGACCTGCAAGTTACTGGTGGCTACTAAATAATTTTTGTAAGTCTAAAAAGTTGATAGTTTAATCAAATTTGGATGAAAAAAATTGTTAATGGCCTCACGTTTCAACCCTAGCAGAGAGTCTTTGTCAAAGTTTTAGCCTGTGAGAAAGACTCTGCTAGCGTCGAAACTGGAAGCCATTCAAAATTGTTTGCATTTATACAACAGGTCCTTGTGGTTGGTAAGCAGTTTGCAACAGCTAATTTTGATTTTTTTTCAAGTTTAGATGAGTGGAGAAAATTGAATTTACAGCGATTTGAACCTGTGACATGTATGCAAGTTAATGTACTTAGGTAGTGTACCAACTGAGCCAAACTTAGGATTTTTCTCCAACTTGAAATTTGGCTTCTAATTTCTTTTTACTTTGTTTCCCGCTGGCAGGTGACAAAGTTTGGCCCATCGATTCCAACAATGGTGAGTCATTTTACATCAATGTGTTCACAGAAAATAGGGCCGATGGCAAGCACTGAAATTGCGCCCCTGTCTAAACATCTGGCACCCATCTTTTAGATAACTTTACCATAATTAAAAAATTATGACACAACATGAAAATTATAAGTGCACCTTCCTTGCTTTCACTGATGCAAATTGGTCTATGATTTAATCAAAGTCAATTTTTTTTCAGTTTCTTCTAAGGCCCCACTTCAAGTGGCAGTGGTGGCACCCAGGGCAAAACCATACTTGCCATGCCCGAGTACTATCCACTGCCTGTAATTTGACTTTAATGTACTGTTTCCCTTTTGCGTTTTACTTTGATGTAAATGTTTGTCTGAAATAGCCGTCGGCAGATGTCAGCCTGGATGGAACCTCTTCCAAGGCAACTGCTATTTCATCAATACAAAATACATTGATTATGCAACCGCCAAGAAGAACTGCGAAGATAAAAACACCAAGCTTACCAGTATCCTAAATGTGGATGAGCAGTCGTACCTTTCAAGTAAGCGTAAAGGTTTTTCCCAATCAGGGAGTCTCAAACCCATCCAGCTACTTTCTGATTTTGAAACATTTTGTTGGTAAATCTAATCTTTTTCGGGAGAAAAAAATGACAAGATTTTTTGTTCGCAAGAGGTCTTTCAATAA
The DNA here is from genome assembly GCA_911728455.2 of Marthasterias glacialis. Classification (NCBI taxonomy): domain Eukaryota; kingdom Metazoa; phylum Echinodermata; class Asteroidea; order Forcipulatida; family Asteriidae; genus Marthasterias; species Marthasterias glacialis. The sequence goes on from OU452229.1 coordinate 11,599,109, forward strand.
ATAGGAAGATAAATTAACATAACTATTTAGGTTGTTGTACAGCTGTAAGTTTGGGCTGGGTCAAAGATTTCAACCAATACTGTAACAGGACATTATATATATTGCCAGGGCCCAATTTCTTATAGAGCTGTTTATAGGCAGCAATAAGTGCTTAACGATTTTCTGCTGAGCAAAAAGAGCAGGATACCAGTCACAGATGATACATGTGGAATGGTATTTTGGCTAGTAACCTGATTCTGGTAAGCATAATTTTGTTGTGCTTAGCTACTTATTTTGTGCTAATTAAGCAGGTCGATGAAATTGGGCCCAGGAGCCTGGCTTTTCAACCCCTAAACCTGACCCTAACTTCATTGCACTGCTTACCACATAATTCTTTGCTTACAATGCCCTGTAAAAAGCATGAGCCGTAAGCGCAGAATTCCACGGTAAGCAGAGCCATGAAATTGAGCCCTGGTAGTAATGTTAAAGGGGGTTCCCCTTCATCCCCAGCTGTTTTCCTTAATTCACCTTCTTTCTCACTTACACACAATAAATGTTTGTTCTTTGTGCTTGACAGACCTCCTGCACTGACATCGCACTGCCCGTGGTCTGCCATTTTGGGAGTCAAATTGCATGTAAAGATATGATGAACGTGTAAACGCAAGCCTGTCGCCTAAAATGCACACTAAACAGTAACACACAGGGGAAAATGACTCCCAAAAATGACACAACCAAGAGTTATTGTGGTGCTGATATCAGATGAATTATGTTAACAGAAAGAATTTTTTTTTTAATCTTTCTTATAAAGCATTTGTAGTTTTCTTCACTGGATCAGTCTCAAAAAAATATTGTGTTCAAGCTGACCCTGCAGACATCCTCAAATCTGTTCTAAGCTGCAAAATGTTCTCTAATTCAACAACACCATCCCAAACAGTTTGGGTTTCGCCACGTGTAGATGGTAATTCTGTGTTTTTAAAATTCTAGTGAGGACGTACATGTTGAAAGCGTACCTGTGGATCGGGCTGAATGACAAAGCTAAAGAGGGAGACTTTGTTTGGGAGGATGGCTCCCCAGTAAGTATCAAAAGCTTTCCATCCAAGGCAGACGCAGTTCTAGAGGGGGTTAGACCCTTCACACGTGACATCACCTTCTAACTTTCGCTACTGCTATTTCATTTTGGGAGTTGAAAGGAAACCTACATAATTATTGGAAAGTTCCAATAATCATCTGATATGATGCAGTTGCGTGCAAATTTTGACTCCAAAACTGTGGACAGAACAAAATGATCATGCACAATTCATTTGATTTTTTAATGAAGATCTAGTATTTTCCAGCATATATCTTCTTTTTTTTCTCTCTCTCTTTTTTTTCTTGCATTAAAAAATGGATGCGTGGCGGTCTTCTTGACGCAAGGTCAGGAAAAAGAAGGCCCTAGTCTGGTCCCGTGTACTAAACTTCGCTGCATCAACACTTCGCTGCGTCAACTCAAAATACACACATGACATTAGGGTGGCATGCTTTCAGGCTATGCACAGGCAACAGGAGCTGCCGACTTTGTGTCACCAGTTTGCTTGTGTTTATTCAAATTAATGCTCCCACAGGAGGGGCAGGGTCGGTGCTTGAAGATCTTCAAAAATAATTTAAAACTATTTATAAGAACATTTTTACACACTTCAAAAACACATTTCTTACCACGATAGTTAAGTTAACATTAACATGTGACTCTCAATTTGTGATTTGGGGTTAAACATAAAACCCCTACACAATATCCAAAGACAAAGAGATTATACTACGGAATGTAGAATAATGTTGGGAGGTAAACCAGAACACTTTCAGAATTGTATACATTTTTCTCGTTTTGTAATTTTTTTCTAGTTTGAGTTTACTAACTGGGCCCCAGGCCAGCCAGATAACTACAACAACAACGAGCATTGTATTCATTTCCGTTATGGAGAACTGCAGGAAGGGATGTGGAATGATCTCCCATGTAGCAGCAAGCAAGCTGGCTACATCTGCAAAACAAAAGCAGGTACAACAAAATTAGTATTTTATACATTGAATGAAAAATATCACCAGATTTGCCATTTTGCTTTCCTCAAAAAGATGTATCACGATACGCCACTTTATGATCCATTGAAATACATAGCACTAGCAAGGTGTCAAACACGTGCAGTTCCACTTTTGTTTCACAAAGCTTAATTTTTGGGTCATTTGGGCCAATTCCACGATTGACTGAATTCCTGGTCAGTGTTTCATGAGACAGAGTGATGATCTTCACAAGAAGTGGCGTAACCAGACATTTTCATTTGGGGTACATTAAGTGAGGGCAAAGACATAATTTGGTGGTGGGGGGGGGTAGCTTTTGATGTATGAAGCCATTCATTTGTGCATTTTTTTTTATCTCACATTAAAAACAAATTTTGAATGGGGGTGGGGAGGGAAGCCCTGCCCCCCGCTGATTACGCCACTGTTCACAAGGCACACTATTAAATCAACAGACTATAGACAGTAAGTACCCGAAGTAGTGCCTATTTGATGAACATATACAACACAATAAAATCTCAACTTCTTATAAAGGCAGTTAAAACTGACTAGTGTGGGAGGCAACAGATAAACTGAAGTGTTGCTGGGAAGTCGCTAAATGATTGTACTCCACTAACCACAAATGTACGAATTCCTGAAATCCTGACCATATCTTTCCTTTTCTAGACTGTGAATCCCTCATTGTGACTACGGATGATGTTTATAATTATCGCTATCATCCATCTGTTGCTAATGTAGACAGAATTGAGTTTGAAGTCAAGGTAACCAGACAAGTGACTTACATTTGGTGCGATTGCCATCGTTTTTGTAATGAATGAGTGTAATTTTTATCGCAGATACCGGCACTTTACCAAGTGTTCATTATTAGTGTTAGTTCAAATTCCATCACTCTCCCAGAAAATCCTTTATAAATCAAGCAATTTTAATTGGTTTTTATGTAGGAATCCAATATAATTCCCTTTTTCCTGCAAGAATCCTGAAGGCTTCCTAATGCTCTTTGTGATTCATGAATCTGACCAAGAAGGAAACCTGTCCAGGTTCCTTGGATTCCCGAATGAATTTTCGGAGAGTTTCCTATTTATTTTCTTCAGGATTCTGACTAATGAAGGAAACCTGTTCAGGTTCCTTGGATTCCTGAATAATTTTTCTGGGAGTTTCATGATTCATTAAGTCTCTTGTGGGTTGCTATATTTCGGGCTAATGATGGAAACCTATAAAATGGGCCTACTTTAGGATTTAATTACGAGGGAGTCATTTGGCATAGCAGGCTCCCATACAAATTATATGGAAAAATGTTCTTCAGGAAATTTTCCCTCTATAAATAAATGTTGTTTGTCTTCGATTCCAGTAAGATTCCTTCACAGATTTAACTCATTCTATATTCACCTTTTTTATAACTCATAAGGCATCCCGTAACGTCTACATTGCTCTGAGTACAACATCCGATGAAGTCCCAGAGCAGTTGCTCTATGAAGTCATCATCGGTGGCTGGCAGAACACCTTCTCAGCAATCCGCCGTTGTAAACTATGCAAGGATGAAGTCAAACCGGCCACCAACGGCATCCTAAGCAATCAAGAGTTCCGCGCTTTCTGGATCACATACGACCTGAACACTGGAGTCATAGCAGTGGGCCAAAAACACAAGCTAGCTTTCATGACGTGGACTGATCCTAACCCATTGGATGTTAAATACGTGGGATACTCCACAGGAGCTGGCTCCCTTGGGGAGTTTAAATTCTGTAATTTATGTGAGTATGATTTCATGTAGACGTTAAGTAGGGTTTATTTTATTTATTTTTTTTTTTTGATGCAATTCACCCATCACAAGGTGCAAAGGCCACTCAAGGTGTGGGCTACTTTTTGAAGGGATAGAAACCTGCCCCAATGTGCAGAAACAAGACATGGAGAGATATAAACGGAAGTCTCTTCATGCTAAGCACAGGGAGGGGTAAATGAATCCTTTGCGAGACAAACATAACTGCCTCTTCCCCTACTTGATTAAGCAAACAAGTCTTTGGAAGAGACAGTTAGTCAAGCCGGTCCAATTCTTAATATCCTCCATAGAAATTATTAAATATCTCACCTCGTCTTACATTTAAAAAAAATGAGACAAGTTTTCATGCTTTTATTTAACTTTTAGGATGGAAAAGTAGAATATTATTATTGTTATTGTTTTTTTTTTCATGATTATTATCATTATATCTTATTGGTAATGAAACCAAGGGACCCACAAAAGTGACCAGCACTTTGACTCGTAGGCCTGAAGATAGCTTTGTGTAGATGATGAAGTAATGTCAGTTTTAGATGTTAACACTTCAAAAAGGGAAAACCCATGGACGGGGTCAGGTAGGGACTGAAAACCCAATCCACATGCAAGGCTCTGTTTCAGGAGTCTAGTTGCAGGGTCCACAGAGGTGATCAAGGCAGGGAAGAAGCCACTGAGCCAACCTAAATGCCCCAATGAAAAAATGCTAACTGAATTTTGGATTGCTGCCCAAATGTACTTTGAAAAGAAAATACAAGACTCATCTCCAGTCCTGGCGCCGTTCTAGAGCCAATATTTAGGGGGGGGGAGGGGGCTAGACCCTCCACACATGACATCACCTTCTAACTTTCGCTACTGCTATTCATTTTGGGTGTCAAAAACTAAAAGCAACCTATATACATGCAGCACATTTTTCATGTATTTGTCACGTAGTAAGTTGAAAGTTACAATAATCATACAACACATGATGCAGTTGCGTGCAAATTTTGACTCCAGAACGGTGGACAGAACAAAATGATTGTGCACTATTTATTTGAATTTTTAATGAAGATCCAGTATTTTTCAGCATGTTTCTTCTTCTTGTTTTTTTCTTGCATTTGTTTTGGGGGACTAGACAAACGTTTTGGGGGGCCTAAAGCCCCCCCCCCCATAGAACTGCACCTGCTCCAGTCCTAAACTGTACATCCTTAAAAATAAAAGTTTTGCAAACATTATTAAATAATTTATTAATCATTGGTAACTTTTGTCCTTTTTGATAGATGCTGGAGTGGTTTCAACAGTTAAACCGCATCCAACCCGTACGTATTTAGTTTATCACCAATCTTTGAAAGTTACTGAATAAGCAAGTTAATAAGCAGACAACAAGGAACCTTTTGCAGGTTTAAATTAGCAACAGTTTATCTGGAGTGTTGTGGGCCAGCGATCTGTTGGGTTCGAGTTCCGGTCATGAAACTTGTGTCCTTGAGCAAGATGCTTTACCGTAATTGCTTTGTACTTTGTTGAGCCGCGGGTGTGTTGTGTAATGCATGGAAAAGAACCCCAGTACCCTTATCATAAAGAGAAGGGGTTTGCCTCAGTGTTTCTGGCCTGGTTGGGAGCAGATTGCACTACAGCACTTTGCAAACCCTTTTGCCTAGTGTCATACTTATGGCTCTCAGCATAGGCCTACCTGCCTTAAAATTAATGAGCGCATTATGCACTTGTTTCGGTATGATAAAGCAACATTCAAAAACTCTGTAGTGTTATGTGAACTTTTTTATTGATGATTAGACTTTTCCATGTTGCTGCAGAACTATAATTTTCATCTCTAATTGTACATTCTGCTTTCAGCTGCCTTTAACCAACGTTGTGGTGCTGGTTGGGAATATGATCCCACCTCCAAACAGTGCTACCTCTTCAGGTCAGGGGACTTCAAGACATGGGCGGAGTCAAGAGAGCAGTGCAGACTGGGAGGCGGGGACCTTGTCAGTATCACTGATCTGTCAGAGCAGACTTACATCAATGGTGAGCCCACTTAGCGAAGATCAGTAACACATACCTATTCAGATCTTACCAAAAAAACAGTTACTTAACCACTTAGTGTTGGGTTTCACGAATTTTTTCTGTGAGATTATTTTCTCAGAACAGTCAACATTTTTCTTTGAGAATACCACTAGCATAAAGACACCCTGACTAAACAACACAAAGAGAATAAAGATTCTCATTCAAGCACCAGGATGTTTTGTTTCTCTTTCAAGAAAATATCAGATTCCTTCAGCATGTATCCCCAACATTTGGCTGTGAGACACGGCCAAGAATTTAACCCACTGCTGGAACCAAGGCTGGAATCTTGGTTCACTCGGACTTACCTCCATTGAGCCGAAATACAATGATGAACAATGATGAACAATGAAGGAAGCCTCTCAATGTCTCGTACAAAATGGCAAAGGTCTGGAATCAGGGATTACACAATAACCCCAGCATAAAGGGAGAGTTTCAGCATTATTTCCAGTACCATCTGTCCTTTTTGTGTGAGTGAAACAACTTTCCACAAAAATACGTTTGTTGCTGACATGGCTTGATTCCCTATGTGATGTCATTTTTACATAACATATTTTAGAGCTACTCCAGAGGACAATTGTTCTATTGTATAATAACTATAAGGTGTTAAATAAAAACATCAGTACTTGCTAATTCACCAAACCTGTTTAGTTTCAAAATGAGCAGATTCTTTCAAAGGCAAAAGTGGTTTGGAATCGCTGCTCATCTTTTCCATTCATTTTTTCCCCGCTACAGCACGACTAGCTTTACACTCTTCGCCAGTGATTTGGATCGGAGCCAATGATGTACTTCAAGAGGGAGGATGGGAGTGGAGCGACGGATCACCTTTCAAATTTCTCAACTGGTATCCTGGTAAGAGAGATCTGTGATGTAGGACTCTGCGGTTTTGCGCGGTAGAGAAAAAAAATAGTAGGGACTTTTTACTCTCTGGGTACAACAATCTGAGGGAAAAAAAATGGAGGCTCTGAAAAGAGCTGATGGTTTTCTACTGAACATTTCAAACTGCAAACTGTCTCGGTTTTCCCGAGACTGTTCTGACTTCTGAATTAACCTCTTGACATTGTGTGACATCTAATTGCTGAAAACTTTTCCCCAACTGAATAACAGTGGCAATTTAGCTTCTGACTTGGAACAGTTTCGGTAGATCCTCCTTTGATTGTGCCGTTCATGTCGTTTGACGTATAATTACACCTCTGGGCATTCCATTGTCATTGTGTAGCCTGCACACGCATGCACTCACCGTGCCACTGGGAAGAGGTTTGGAAGATATACAAATAATATAGAGTGTGGTGGATAGTCAGCAGCATTGTGACTTAATAACATTTGCAAGGGTACTGGATACCATACACACACCGAAACTCAATTTTAATAGAAGAGTGAGTATTGGTTCTGTGCACACACTTGGGCTGCTTTATTTTTAATTTTTTTTAAACAAAACTTTGAGAGGAAAAACACTCATCACACTATCATGGAACCTTATTTTTAAAAGTGTTGCAGCTAACAATTTTTAGATACATTTGGAAATTAGATACTTAACTGCCTCCCCAATCTATTTCATTGCCCCCTCACCTTACCACCCCCACCCCCAAAACAGCAAACAAATAAAAATCAAAACAATTGTTGAGTCTGCTGGCTGTTTTTGAACTTGATGAAGGGTCTTGCTGCGGGTAAGGTTCTATAGTTCATGAAAGGGATAGTATAGCAATAATTGGGATAAAATACTGTATTCATTAAAGTCCTCTAGTTTTCAATATGTCAAACCTTACATTCTCTCATCATACATATTTCTTTCTAAGCATATTTTGGTATTTATTTATTTTATTTGCTTTAAAGACTACTGCAACAAAATGCAGCGTACTGCTAACAAAATAACACACCATTCAACTCCATGGTCTGAACATCCATCAAGGAAATGATTAATTACGTTTTGTCTTTACCTTCTCCATTTTCCACAGATTCCCCCCCCCCCCCCGCCTCTTATTTTAATCTGTCTCCTTCCTTAATTAATTATTTTTTCCCCCTTTTCCCACCTTTGATTTTGTCTTTTGTGTTTCCACCCCCCCATCTTTGCCCCCCTCTCCATTGTTCATCCCTTGCATCTTCTGACTGCTTTCTGCCTCTCTCTTTTCACTTCTTTCCACTTGACTGTTTCTGGTACTCCAGTATACCTGTATGTGTGTATTGTGTTGTCATTTAGCCTTTGAGAAAGACTCTGTTAGGGTCGAAACATGAGGCCATTAACAGTTATTTGCAGTTATACAACAGGTCCTTGTGGTTAATAAGCAGTTTGCAACAGCTAATTTTATTTTTTCAAAGTAACACACATTGAGCCTATCTAGTATGTGTCTTTACGATCTCAACATACAATTTGCATTTAAGTATGATCACTTATTTAATACGGTACACCCATCATACCCCAATTTTTCTTAAGTTGTTATTTTTTCTCCAACTTTCACAGATCCATTTATCTGTAGACATAATTAACTCAGCTAAAATCATATGATCATTTTTAAGTTGAAATTAACAACAGTTGGTTACCATTGATCTGAATGATTGTGTGTACATCAGGTGAACCTAATAATGCTGGTACCCCGGGTGAACACTGTGCAGAGCTCCATCTCGCAAGTGGAACATGGAATGACGTCTTATGTACAAATACAATGGGATATATCTGTAAAAAGGACGGTAAGCTCAGAGAGTGCATTTGGTTTTACTACCTTACATCCCTTGGGCCCCACTCTCCCCTCACCACCCAAACCAGGCTTGAGGCAATCTCCCTCATTCCCTCATTTTAGACTTGACCTGAACTGTAATTGCCCCCTCTAGTACAAATATCTGTCATGTCTGTGCCACCCCCCTTGCCCCCTGCAAAAAAGATACTGGTGTGCAAACCCTCTGTTGTAGTGAATGCAAATTAATAATGTAAAAACAACATGATAATAACTTATCAGGTGTCAGACAAATCCAAGATATTTATCTAAAGTATAAATACCTGTCTTTTGTAATATTTTAAAAAAAAACATGAAAAAAGTCATTGTGTAGCATTAATAGGAAGTCCTTCAAATAAACTCTGTTTTTTCCTCCTCCCCCAGGTTACCTTGTGTCCCATTATTCAGTTTATCCCAACATGTTCCTGGATAATGTCGTTGATCAAGTCACAATCAACAATGTCTATCCCGATGAATGTGCCAAACGATGCATCACCATGACGACGTCGTCTTGCATGTCGTTCAACTTTCATATCGCCAAGAAAAAGTGTTCATTCTTGGCGACCAACAAAGACCTCAATGGTGGTTTGAGTGCTTCAGTGACAATGGACTATTATCAGTTAAGTAAGTCAATCACCACTGACATTTTTCTCTTATGTGAAAGTACAACAATGTTTTTTTCACAGGACTCGGGAAAGTACTGATACAGTGCCTAACACACATCGGTGTACAGGTAAAAAACACAAATATTATTCTTTATCCCTGATGCAAAATTAACATCTATATTGGTCGCTGGCCCCTCGTCATCGGGCGTCCTCGGTGGTCTAGTGGTTAAGACATCTGCTCTAGTCATGCAGGAGTCGTGGGTTCGAATCCCACCCGAGTTGCCTGTGGATTTTTGTCCACAGGACTCGAAAGCACTGAGTATACAGTGCTTATCACACTTCGGTGTATTAGGCAAATTGAAATTTATTTTCTATTGTTGATAAACAAACCGCACTGGTCAGCATGGACGGCCAAATGTAGTAAAACATTCAAGTCTTGTTGACAGATGTTGTGACCAAGTTCAACATTTTTGCAAACTTTCTATTTAAAGAAAATACATCCCATTATTGGTTGGTTTGTTTCAAACAACTTCTGAATATTTGTGTAACATTTTTGCAAGCTGTAATGAAGTGTTCTTGCTTTGCATTGATGGCTCCACGTAGTTGCTCCATCTTGGTTGGCAAAAACTTGGGCTGTGACGTTGCAAAAGAAAGGTCTAATGTGGTTAAGTGTCTTACTCGAGGACATATGCCATGACCAGGAACCGAACCACACTGTCTGACAACACTAGAGTTTCAGTCCGGGCTCTAGACTGCTCAGGCGTGAATGTCAACAGAATTTGTACTTGTACCTCATCATAAGTAATGCATTTTTGACCTCCCTCGTCAGGAAATGATGCACCACCACCAACCAATCCAGCCACACTTGCCCCCAACTTCCGCTGTCCAGCAGGTTGGCAAGGCTATAAGGACTTCTGCTACCAGACACAACCATTGGAGGCTTCATGGGCTGATGCCAGGGCGTCGTGTCGTAAACAAGGCACTGACCTCATCTCTATCAGGGACTCCAACGAGAATGCGTTCATGGTGTCTCTAATTGAACAAAGTAAGTTTTGCTGTGGCAATCCTTAGTGAGCAAAGTCAGCGTGTTTTTTTTTGGTATATTTTTTTTAAGGAATTCGCCCATCACAAGGCCCTAAGGCCATTCCAGGTGTGGGCTACTTTTTTGAAGGGATAGAAACCTGCCACATTGCGCAGAAACAAGACATGGCGAGATATAAACACAAGTCTCTTCACAGCACAGCTAAGAACAGTGAGGGGTAAATGAATCCATTGTGAGACAAACATAACTGCCTCTTCCCCTGTTTGAAGCAATTATAGTTAAGTGTCTTGCTCAAGGACACAAGTGTCATGACCGGGATTTAAACCCATATCCTGATGGCTTAGCCACCAAAACTTGAGTTCGATGCACTAAACCGCTCGGCCTTGACACACCACAATGCATGGTATCTTTCAGTGAGAAAGGTGAAAATGTGTTTATGGTATCCCTGGGTGAACCAAATGAGTGTGTTTAGGGTATCCATCAGTAAGCAAAGTGAATGAGTGTGGTTTCCCTGTCAATCAATACCTGGAACCGGGGCAGTGTTATTTAAACAATTAAAATAGAATAAGGTAAGGTTCTTTATTTCAAATGGGGCACAGGTCATTCCAGGGTGGGGAAAACTGTGTGAATGCATTCCAGTGCCTCCCACCCCCACAGCACCCTTGACCCCAACCCCCTGATGAGCTCCCATAAATATTAATTGTTACACCACTGAGGCATGAGGCACTGTCATAAATATACACTCTGTATTGAGTCAATCAACTTGCGAACAACCTTGATAATTTGATATTGTGTTTTTCTTTGTAATTGTTGGCAAACTTGAGAGTTTGGTCTGTTTTCGATTCAGGTATTGGTTGTCGGCAAGGATGGAAGAGTTTTGGAGACTACTGCTACTTCATCGATACCAAACAACTGACATATTACGATGCAGAGCAAAAATGTGAAGATATGGGGTCAAGACTCACCAGCGTCCACTCATATGATGAACAAGCTTTCCTTACAGGTAGGTTGAGGAGTCACAATGGACCAACCATTGGATTCATGTCAATTTGTAAGTGCTCAGCTTTAAGCAATTACACAGTCATTGATATTTCTGCTACGGGCAGATGGGAATTGTCATCAGAAACTGTGCCTCCGTGTCAATTTTTGTACACCACCGAAAAAGAGGAACAACACTTTGACTTCCTAAAAGAATATAAGGAAGACAACATAGTTCTACATCACACTTGTATCAATTATTAAAATTGTATTAAAATATTAAAATTGAGATGCTGGCGGCAGCAGACACAACGATCCTTTTTTTACAGTTTTGAGCGTGCGCGCACATGCTCAGTATTGCACGCATAGTTTTGAGCATGCATACTACTGGTGAGAACTGCGAAAAAGGACCGTCCAGAAGTCTCCCATTAAAAAGAAAGCCAGACTTGTCAGGATTTTTATTGTTGTTTTAGCAGAATTTATCACCGTTTTGTTTGTAATATAGCGGTTTCCAGTAAATCTGAGTCTCTTCAACTTAATGAAATAAAAACAGCGACCTTAAAAAAGGTGTTGTTAAGAAAGGTTCTGGTCTAACTAATTAGCTAAAACTTTCTCTAACTGGACCTTGTTAAGGCTAGTGATTTTAGGATTGTAGAGGATGATCACCAATCATAATCCTGTTTACGTTGTGACCATTCAAGTTATGCGTAGTATGTGTATGCTATGATGTGCATGTACAGTACACACACCCTTCCAACACAGTTTGCACGTGCCAGTGCGAATGTATTTCATTTTGTTACTATCGCACAATGCGCAAAATTGAGTAAAGTCCAGACATGCAACTTTTCAGCAGATCAGCCAGTTTCCTCTGTACACTTTTAAAGTTTCCAAAAGGAGTGTTCTCTAGTGCATTGATCTGATGGGGGGTGGGGGCTTGCACAGCCTCAAAGCCTGCTGTTCTGGGCCCAATTTCATGGCGCTGTTTACTAAAGAATTTTGCGCTTAGGGCGCCCTGTAAAGCGCGTACTCCTATGGGCCGTGGTGGGCATAAGCGCGGAATTCCACGGTATAAGCAATGTCATAAAATTTGGTCCTAGAGGGTTTCGATCCCCCAAAAGAATGTATGCATGCATTACTTCAGTAAGAAGTTCAGTGGAATTGGATCCTGATCTCTGAAATAAAATAGATGAAATTATTAATCAAAAGACAGATCTAGAAATTGTTTAAGTCCAAATCACAAGTTAGTATTTAAATATTTTGTTATTTGATCATAGGTGAGGTCACCGCTGTTGGGATACATCTCTGGCTCGGCTTACATGACATTAAGGTCGAGAACAAGTTTGCCTGGGTTGATCAAACACCGGTAAGCAAGAAATACTTATCTACAGTGCTCTAATTTCTACATTAAAGACTAGTTCATCAGCAGTGATCAACTACATGAAATGTCCCCTCAAACATCACAAAACTGCAGCAAACTATTTCGACTGATGCTAATATTATTCACAATTTGAATTATCTACTTCAAGTTGTGAATCATACCTTGGGACTGTTTTACATTTTTTTAGAGGAAAAAACAAGTGTAAAAAAGATGATTCAAGGAAAATTTGAAGGAATATGGTTGAAAAATGGTTTTGCTGAATGGAGCAGGTAAAAAAAAAAGGCTGGTTCCGAATGGGCAGCTGTGGCTGTGGCTGCTACTAAGGCTGTTGTTATGAGCATCCTATGCTTTAATGCATGTTCATGTACTGATCAGCTGCAGCCACATCCACAGCGGCTAATTCGGACACAGCCTTACTCGTGTTACCAGAAGGCCCAACAGCAGACTCTTTTTCACAAAACCTGCTTGGTTCGAAACATGACAAGATCTACACCTATTGTTGCATCTTCTGTTGTAGCAGATCACAACAACCAACTCAATTCTTATTTTTATTGGCAACTGCAGATGGACTTTGAGAATTGGAAACCTGGGCAGCCTGATAATTGGCAGAATGAGGACTGTGCACATTTATTGTTCATATCGACAGAGGCCGGTCAGTGGAACGACCTGCCTTGCTCGTCTAAGGCTGGCTACATCTGCAAATTAAGAGCTGGTGAGCAAAGTCCGGTTCATACTGCATGACAATTGCAAAAGCAAAGCCAATTTGCTTCTGACACAATTAGAAAATACCCCCCAAAACCAAGTGATGCAAAACAGAATAGGATCCCCTGCAAAATTGCTGTTGTAATACATGACCTGCATCCATTTCAAGACGCTAGGCATAGCTGAAAACACCATACCCTTCTGTAGTGAATCGACCTCAGAAAAATAAGAGAGTGAAGCCAGAGAGACACAGGGTGGGAGGTGAGGAAGGTTGAGTTTAACTAAATTTTTGAACAAGATAAATTTCCAAACAAATGAGATCAAAACCCTGTTTGGTCAATTTTTCCCTTGCAGGAACTCTTGACAGTACCAAGTTCTGGACTGGTCTGAACGATAACAAACTATCAATGACGTATGAATGGAGTGATGATAGTCCTGTACTGTATACAAACTGGGCTGCTTATGAGCCTGACAACAACGGAGGCAAGAATGAAGACTGTGTACAAACATCTACCTCAGTAAGTAGTATACCGTGTCTGAATCAAGCAACTTCGGCTACGGCTATATGGCTGTTGGCTGCAACAATATCATTGAAGAATTAGGACTTTTCGGTGTTCCGGCCATGAGCCATCAATTCGAACACAGCATAAGACACAATTCAGGGAGATGTCATCGTCGCCTGAGGGGTTTCTCTGATTGGGGAATGTTGATATCCCCTTTGAGAGAGAAAGGTTAAAATCGGGGTAGAAGTGAATTGTATATCCAAATTGGGATAATTTATTTGGGTTTCAAAAACCCTATGGGCTGAGTAGAAAGTGTAACCAGACCGTGGTTTCCTGATTGGTTTATTTGTCGTATGCCCAGAAGAAGGTTGTAATGGAAAGGTACCGTAACCGAAAAAAAGGTCAGAGAACCTTCTACCCTTCTGCCGGGCACCCTACGTATGATATCTTGCTTTTGAATTAAAAAAAAGAAAAAATTCAACTAGTTTGTTTCTATTTGATCTGTTTAATCAAAATCTTTCTGGTAAAACTAAGGATCTTAGAAGCAACTAGCACTATAACCCATAGGCCTTAAGATAGCTGAGTGTAGAGAAGACAATGAATTTTTTTTTTATATGAGCCAACCTGATCTATGGATTTGTGCAAGTTGAAACATGTTTAATTATTTGGATCTGTTATGATTTTACATCAAAGTTTGGAATCGTTTACACATTCGCTTCTTTTGTCTAGAATGAAGAAAAGCTAATAGATTCCATAGTGTTTTTTTTAGTCTAATTGTTTCCCTTTTCCCCCAAGGGTTTCTGGAGTGATGTTGATTGTCTTGGACTGAGTCATTACATGTGTAAGATAAAGAAGCAAGATCTCCCACCAACTCTGGTCCCAATAACTCCAAATGGCTGCGACCCTGTAAGACATCGTCTGGTTTTCTTTTCAAAATCATTTTTCTATCCCTGAAAAGGAATGGATTGAATTTCCACAACTTAAGACTAAAGTACAGCTTCCAAGGATGTCAAACTTTTATCTGAGTTCAGACTTTATAACTTTTAAACTCTCATAGTTTGTTTGTATTTTATTTTGGGTCACATAAATGAGTACGGATACTAGTCTTTGACAACTACCATTGTTGTCCTTTGCTTTAACATTGTTAGTCAAACGGAAAAACACAATCGTTTTAGTGGAACATATGGATGTTTTCAAGTTATGACTTCCTTTTTTACCCTACTCATCAGGGTTGGCTTTCTTATGAAGGATCTTGCTACAAAATTGAAGACAGCGATAAAGGAACATTCGGAGGAGCCTTGTCAAAATGCCAATTAGCTGGAGGAAATCTGGTTGTTATAAATGACAGGTACTGTATCCTAATAGATATAACATGGCCGAACATCACCGAATGTTACACAAGCGGTCACGAAGCTTGGTATCCGCATGGTTTTCTCCACAATGATTAAGCAGTATGCCACAGACAGTTGAAGCCAATCTATATTTCACAAACTGCATGTGTGAACCATGTAAAACATCCTGCTGGCATAAACACAACACTTTGTGGAACATTTGGGCCACTAAAACCCCAAAACTTGAAAAGTGTAAATCCAAAGATTGTCAGTTGCAGAGATAAGACCTTTGCCTTCTATGCATTTGAAAACAAGAATAAGATCACAACACTGTTTTTTCTACCAGTGCGAGCAAACCTTTGCAACGTAGGCGCGTGATCGTACAAATTAGCTCTAGGATATTTTTATGACAAGTTCTATGTGTAATGTTCTACTATTTTGAGCTATTGTGCTAAGCTAATTGATGACACTTTTGTGGATGAAACCGTTTTGCAATTTTAAGTTTAACTCATTCAGTCATTAAAAAAGTTTATTTTCCATCTTAATTTTGACAATCTTTTCCACATTTTTTGTACATGAAATCATTTTGAGAAGATAAAGTTTAACTCCAAGCCATATGAAAAGGTTCTTTGCCCATCTTTTCCGAACACCACCATAAACATCATGAACGTAAGACTGTGTATAGTGAGGAGCAAACGTTACTTCAAAAGAAACGTTCAAGTAAACAAAAATACCATTCTTAGAATTGTTAACATTGTAAAATGAAGAAAAGAACACAATCTCACATTTAAGAACTTGAAATTTTAATTCTAGAATGAAAAAGTAATGCTCATTTTATCAGCACTTTTTCGTTTTTAAACACAGATATGAGCAGTCGCTGATTACCAGTCAGCTTGGTCTGAATTCTGGATCGCGATTCTGGATCGGACTCTATGATCAAAACACTCCTGGCTATTATGAATGGTTAGATGGAGCACCATTGGAGTACAGTAACTGGGCTAAGGCACAACCAGGTAAGAAGGAGAGTAGTTGGAAATTTCACTATAATTTGTTTTTTTGTGTGATTTTTTTTTTGAAGTGGATTTGTTGTGGCTTGTCATTGCCAAGAGGTCAAGTGCTCTGGACACAAACTCTGGTGTTCTGATCAGAAGAGTGTGGATTTGAGCCTCGGTCTTGACACTTAAACCCTTGTGTTAACCACAACATGATTAAATTCGGCAGGTACTACCAAATATGGCCATAACTTTTTTTTCAATGGGCCATAAAAGTCTCGGTACAGTAATTGATTAACCCCTGTGCTAAGGATCCTTGGCTGGGCAGTATGCACTTTGTGAAAACAATGACCGCACACTGATTGTAAATAACACAAGTCTAAGTCTTGACTGGCACTCCAATTCACCCCCATAGTAATTTATTGTAGCTTTGGGCTTGCATGGGGGGGGGTATTGACCTAAAAGAGAGGTTATAAAAAATCATCTTGTGGTTACACAGCATAAAAAAGTTTTCATTGCGGATGACCCCAGGGTAAAGCAAGACACTTAACCTTAAGCGAGACACTTAACTATGATTGCTTCATTCTTTTGGATGAGACACAAACCATTGGTCACGTGCATTGTGTAATGCAGGTAAAAGAACCCAGTGACACTTATCGCTAAGAGAAGGGGTTTGCCCAGGTGTTCTGGCAGTGGTTGCTGAATGCGCTGCAGCACCTTGTAAACCATTATAAGGTGCTACATTAATGGGTCTCATAATTCAAAAACTTCAAAAACCTGTCTTAAAAATGATACAATAAGTGCCTTGAGTACCTAACTGTAGGTAGATACGTTCCCTATACAAGACTCCAGTGTTAGCGGATTACCTGAGACACTGCTCTTAACCGCTGTTAAATTACTTGAGAAATAGTCCTGTCTGAAGAATATAATCTTAAGATTAAATCTGATATAGTTTCTCACACTAATCCCTTTAAATAAGGATTACCCTTCCCCCATTGCCTTCTACTTGGATAAAACCAACCACCAAAGAAAATGCCCACAAAAAGGGGGCAAATGACAAATTCTAAACAGGTGTAAAAATCTTTTTGTATTTCTAACTTGTAGATGATTCCAAGGGGTCATGTGTATTTGCAACCAGTGGTAAGGCTGCAGGTCTATGGACTGTGTATGACTGCAGTACTAGCATGAACTACATCTGTGAAAAGAGACGAGACGGGTATACAACAGTCAAAGTCAGCACAGCCCCTCTGACCACACCTACCAATGAAGACTGCTCTCAAGGCTGGGTGGGTTATGGATCAAACTGCTACAAGGTACGTGATGGCTGGAACTTTAAACAACAACTTCTGGGAAAAATCTCAAATGGATTGCTTCATTATGAAAAAGGGAGAAGTTAGGGTTAGGGTTAGGGTGAGGGGGACGGGTTTCTCAAGTTTGTTCTAATCTTTCCAAAGACACATCATTGCAATAGGATTACATTAATTTAAACCCTATTTTTAAGGAAATTTTCCTCACAAGAAAATTAAAACATGTGGGAATAAAGGATCTCAGTTAATTGGTGAGGGGATGCTAAAATTAGATGGTGATCGAAGGTGGGGTGGAGTTTCTTATTCTTATTTCTATTCTTTATTCGACCATGATCATAAAATATGCACAAACAATTATAAAGTAACACGGTTAAGTGAAGAATTGAAAATAGGTAGCTGTATTGAACTCAAGATACTTCTGATTTAATACAAAACTTTGCATCTTTAAAAATAAATGTGTGCATACTGTGGCTCTGAAATCATTGGACAATGCAAATAAGCACTATGTTCTGTTATTTTGTCAATTCATTCCACTGATTGGCGGTAGAATCAAACACATCAACAGATTATTTTTTTCTCAAGCAGTAGAAGATCGTAGACTTGACCAACTGATCAATTTTGCGTTTGTTTTCCTGTTATGCACATCAGGCATTTACTCCAAACCCTCTGCTGGATTTCTGGAATTCGGAGACCTTCTGCATGAACATGGGAGGCCACCTGGCCAGCTTTCACACTAAACACAATGAGGATTATTTTGTCAAGATGGCAAATATCACGTAAGTTTTATATCATCCCAGACTGCAGATTCTCGGTCGTAATTCAATATTTTGGGACTGGTTTCCATGCTAATTGCCCTAACGCAGGCCCTGTATGCTTCATTCTTGAAAGGGCAATTAGGGCACCAAGGCATTTTCTCCTTGGTAAAGGGCACCTCTATGAGGAAATTGTAAATTTCTGTTGGAACATTTCAAGGGCACCAAGGCAAGAGCCAGGGGCAATGGAGGCAATTGCCTCTACTGCCTCCGTGAAGTATCTGGTCTGCCTAACGTGTGAAGCAAACAAAATTGGGCTCTGTAACAACTCCCAGGAAAATCTGGTTGACCTTTTCATATGTGAATAGCTAAGACTGGCTAAAAGCTACCCCTGCTTAGTAATAGGGTTAAAACAAGATAACCCCGGTGTTAGCAAACTGATCATGAGTGTTCATTTTTTCCCAGGAAAATTACAGTAAGTGTGAAACAAACATGGCAGTGGGGTTAAAAAATCCCCAGGAATTTCCTGGGGTTTATATTTCCTGGGAATTGGCTTGATAGTGTGAAAAGGTCTATAGGTTACTCTCCCATCACCTCTCTTTTATTCCCATGTTTCCTTTTTTTTATTGATTACCTCATCCATAAAAGAAAATCAAGTAATACAATCAGAAAGAAATACTTGTTTTCATTGTCGTGACTTGATGAAAAGGATTTTAGCCTTGATTATTTTTGTCATTTCCTTTCTTAAAGTACGGACGATTCTTACTGGATTGGTTTCCATGACTCAACATCTGAAGGAGGTAGTATTTCTCATTTTTCTTGGATTCTTAGGAGTTGGTTAAGGGTTAGGGTTAAGGTCGTATTTTTGACAGCAAGAGGGCGCAATACTTACTCTATTTTGGAAGTACCAAAATATTTCAAAACATTAAAAATACAAATTTTCCATGTAAATTACTGACACTGATTACATTGTAAAACTGTCAATGAAAAAAAAACTCAAAAGTTGTATATTAACTGCTTTATACAATTTTATATGGATCTGGTTTACCACACTATTTCTTTTGACCCCCAATCTATCCCAAGGGCACCCTCTTGCAGTCAAAAATAAGGCCTATTCTCACAGAGTTGTAAGGCTAAAACAAACTGCTTCACAAAGTTATTTACTGACTGAACAAATTGGGGGAAAATACACAAGATAGTAATACATGACATGACAGGGAGTTTTTGTGCATATAGTGATGTTAGTTCAATGTTGCATCTCGACTGAGGGATATAACCAAATTAATATCGTCTGTTTTTGTTATCATTATATATTTCTGGTAATGAAACCAACGTAGCCTCAAAAGCAAACTCAATCACTGTAGCTTGGATATCAGAAGAAGCCTATCTTTTCAACTATCAAGTTGTGTTTTCTGTGCAGGGTTTGAATGGACTGATGGGTCTCCAGTGGAATATACCAACTGGCATGATGGTGAACCTAACGACTATGATGCAGCTGAAGACTGCGCTGAAATGTCCTTCAATGGGCATGGCTGGAATGACATCAACTGCCTGTGGTACCAACGTCCAGCCGTCTGCATGATACCCAAGGGTATGTAATTAATCAAAGGAATTTTCAAAACCAAAAATGGCGGCTGAAGGTTAATTAGTTAGAGCCCTTGGAGCCATTATCTGTAGCAATAATTAAAGTAGCATCCTCCTTTAACCAGTTGAAACCGGATGGCGTCAATACATGCAAATGTTTCCCCTGCCTGGAAACAGAGGTCATCTTGTGACGCCATTTTGTAATTTAAGACCACTAGAGCGAAGGTCGCTCGGTCATTTAACTGAGGACTGGCGCAGACTACGTGTAACGCTTCAATACCCTCAAAAGGACAAATATTCCGTCAATTCCGCCAAAAGAACCTGGCCACGGAGACGGAACAACAACAAAAATCGCGGCGGCAACTGGTTAAGCAGGTACTGCTGGCACAAAGAAACCCCGACTTGACAATGCCAAAAGGAGAAAGATTCTCTTTATTGGATTCGTCCGTTTTATCTTTTCTTGATTGAGAAAATGTCAATTTCACGCAGTCTGAATTGCAATACATCGGCCGTTGCCTACATCATATAGAAGTAGTACTAAACACGGAACCATGGGTCGATTGCCGGTTCACTCTGACTAAACCTCCATTCAGCCGAAATATATCGAATGAACAATGGTGGAAGCCTCTCGACAGTACTCGATGCCTCGTAATCCTCTTCTTGGAACAAAAGGACAAAGGTCTGTAATCGGGGATTACACAAAAACCAAAAAGTCAGAGCCACAGTCAAAGCCAGAGCCAGAGCTAGAGCCACATCTACATCCATCATTACCAAGGACAAAGCCAAGCTGTAAAGCCACATCATCACAGACCCTTGGTTTCAACAGCCCCTTGTTGGGGTACAGTATTTTCAAGCATTATGTTGTATCTGCGATAGAAGGACTCAATATAATCAGAATGTCATTTTTATGTGACTTTTCAGGTCAGATGCTACCAACAACAATTAAAACTGTAACACGTAAGTAGACGAGTCAAAACCTGGGATGTAGACTTTTAGTTACAGCATTTTATTATGGGAAAACATTTTGAGGAAAATCGAAGGACAAAATCCATGAAATTTTCCCTTGGCACTTGAAAATACTACTGTGGTATGACTAAGTCATTCACTTTGAACCCTCATATTACCTAAGACAACCTAATGTGCCACAAGTACAGCTCTTGTCCCTATTCCTCATTCCAAACAAAATCTTAATGCAAAAAAACATAATCTAAACTGGCCAACCTCAACCCAAATCCCAAATTACTCCACCCTGCTCATCAACCTCGCATGAATTAAGAAGTTTAAGAAGGCTTCTTCTTGTACAACCATTACTGCTATTACCCGAAACCCACAATCTTTTCTCTAACCTAAAACCAAACTTTCCCCTGTCCTCCACTCTCATAGATAATATGTCTCATTTTGTGAAGAATACTTCTTGAACACCCATTCCTAATCCCCAGCCCCTCCCCCTAAACCCAAATACCAACCCTAACCCCACCCCAAACCCTAACCCCCTAACCCTATACCCTACACCAAATCCACATACTATACCCAACCATCAGCCCAAACTCAAACCTCAATACTAACCCTAATCTAAACCCTACCAGGAAACTATAACAAGTAAAATAGTAAAATCTTTTTTGGGAGGAGTGGTGGCTCCAAAAAGAGCCGGTGTGGTCTTGACGTTTCAAACAGTATACTCTGCTTGTCTTCAGGAGAAGCCACCACCCAGAGCAACCACTCCTCCCAAAAGAGATTTTGACATGGTTGTACCCGGAATTTTACTAGTTTACTAGTCATGCTAGTTATAATTCCTGTCTTTCACACAGTGCAAAGCTTCAAACATCACTTAAACCCTATCAGTTACCCTAACCTTAACCATTAAACACTTTCCCACTCATTTACTTTCAGAGAAGCCATGTCCAACAGGTGATGACGGTTTCTTCTTGTACAACCATTACTGCTACTACCTCAGCCCTGAGAGTAACTTTCTTGGCTGGAAAGATGCTGACGATTATTGTCATGAGAATGGAGCACACCTTGCTTCTATCCATGACCAGGATGAGTACGACTTCTTATTCAGCCAGGTATAAAGGATCACAGTTGAAGTCACTTTGGTCAAGTCTGAGCCTGAGTCTAACTTGGGTCGAGTTTACATCTAAGTCAAGATTCACTCTTGAGTCAAGTCCAAGTCCAAGTCAGGAGTCACTTGGGTCAAGTCCAAGTCTAAATGATGAGTCACTTGGGTTGAGTACAAGACAAAGTCAGGAGTCACTCCAAGAGCAAGTCTCAAGTCACTTGAGTTGAGTCCAAGACCAAGTCTCGAGTCAATTGGGTTGAGTCCAAGACCACGTCACGAGTCAATTGGGTTGAGTCCAAGACCAAGTCACAAGTCACGTGGGTTGAGTCCAAGACCACGTTACGAGTCACCTGGGTTGAGTCCAAGACCACGTCACAAGTCACTTGGGTTGAGTCCAAGACCACGTCACGAGTCACCTGGGTTGAGTCCAAGACCACGTCACAAGTCACTTGGGTTGAGTCCAAGACCATGTCACGAGTCACCTGGGTTGAGTCCAAGACCACGTCACAAGTCACTTGGGTTGAGTCCAAGACCACGTCACGAGTCACCTGGGTTGAGTCCAAGACCACGTCACAAGTCACTTGGGTTGAGTCCAAGACCATGTCACGAGTCACCTGGGTTGAGTCCAAGACCACGTCACAAGTCACTTGGGTTGAGTCCAAGACCACGTCACAAGTCATTTGGGTTGAGTCCAAGACCACGTCACGAGTCACCTGGGTTGAGTCCAAGACCACGTCACAAGTCACTTGGGTTGAGTCCAAGACCACGTCACGAGTCACTTGGGTTGAGTCCAAGACCAAGTCTCGAGTCAATTGGGTTGAGTCCAAGACTAAGTCACGAGTCATGTGTGTCGAGTCCAAGACCAAGTCATGAGTCACTTGGGTCGAGTCCAAGACCGAGTCACTTGGGTTGAGTCCAAGACTAATTGTCATAGTCGCTTGATTCAAGTCCAACTCTAAGTCACAAGTCACTTGTGCAAATCATTACACAAATAATTGAAATGTACAAGATCATTTAAATCTATCAGTTGAAGAAAAAAAAGAAAAACAATCAACTATTTACAGTTTGATTTTACTTGTTTTCCTCTCTGTACAGATCAATGCCCTTGATATTGGATCTTTCTGGATTGGTCTGAGGGAATACACTCAATCTGGTACCTACAAGTAAGTCCAAAACTCAAATGTGTTTTTAATTCAAAAATAATAATAGTAATAATACAGTCCCTTAGATTTTTCTCGTGTTGAATCCTCTCCTCTCTTTTATCCTTTCATGCAAATTAACTCTTGTTTCTGGTCTGTTTTGGTTTTCTTAACCGAAAGAGATTTTTACAGCATATTTGTAGGTATCTTGTGATTTATTGCTTTACTTGCCTGTATAACTTAACAAGTTTTTACTCTTTCATTGTAAAGCACCTTGAGGCCTTGAAGCACTACATCAATTCTATATTACTGTCGTCTGTTTCTGCCAATCAAAAAGATGAACTGAACTATTATTTACATTTCAAATGTTTCTTTTGTTTTGTTTTTAATTTGCAGGTGGTCTGATGGCACAGCACTCGACTACAAGTCGTGGGTAGATGGTGAACCCAACGATTTCAACGGAGAAGAAAAATGCGTTGAAATGTACCACTGGGACGAATACAAAGGTAAATATAAGCATTGTCCTCACCGAAGCTCTCTGACTTGTTATCAATTGGTGCTCCAACTCAGAGACATTGCCCATGTCACTGCCTGCCTATGTCATTGTAGTTAGGACACACCGATTGTAAATCCGTCTTCAAAATGATAATGATATTTCCTTGCCTGTTAATATTTCTTTGTACCTTCTAAAACATGTCCATCCTCCCTTAATCCTATGTAATACTTCCTCTGTCATGGTGTCCAGCACCGTAACTAGGGTAAAATTTTAGGGGGCACAAGGGGGGGGGCACCCTTTTTCCTAGGGGGGTACTTTTGGCCAACTGATGGTGTCATCCATTTTCAATGTTTGGCCAAGATATTTCTAATTGTTAACTATCTAGTGTCCCTCTATTGCTATTTCTTTTGATGTGACAAAGTTGATCATGAAGTCAGTCTTTGCTTTGTGTAATTTTAAGCCAACCTGTGTGCTTTCTTTATTCCAACTGTGTAGCTGATGCTCCATGTCTTTTAGCCTAATGTCTTAAAACCAATGCCATAGTCAGAGCTACATCGTCTGCAAGCCTTAGATCAAGTCAGTTGTTCTCCATTCATGTTTATAATTATGAAATTGATTCCAAATACTCCAGATGGTTCGTGGAATGACCTGAATTGTGGTGATGGACGAAACTTCATCTGCAAGAAGAATTACGATTCCGTCGGACCAATCACTCATGCACCCACCACTCCAGCCAGCGGCAACTGCCCATTAAACTCTGTCAAGTTCTTGAACCGATGCTACATCTACTTTGGGACGGATGCAGCTGCAAGGTTATCCTGGAAGGATGCTAGGGATGAGTGTAAGAAGACCCCGGGAACTGAGCTGGCCACCATTCACTCACAACAAGTACAAGGTTTGTTTGGATTCATTGTAGGAAGGCTCTCTTTGTCTAATCCTTAGCCTATCATTTCCATTGCGATCAGTTGAGTTATTTGAGGGTTTCATTTTGTTCTATATTATTATTATTATATTATTATTATATATTTCTGGTAATGAAACCAAGGATGCCTCATAAGTGAACTTAATCACTGTAGCTCTCAAGCCTGAGGAAACCTGTAGATAAGGGTGCTTGCCATGTGAACCAGAAACACCGGGGTAAACCCCTACTCTTCCACGATATGTGTTCTGGGTTCTTTTACGTGCACTACCCATCCTAGTACACGGGACCTACGGCTTAATGTCCCATCCGAAGGACAAAGCAATTATGGTAAAGTATCTTGCTCAAGGACACAAGTGTCGCGACCGGGATTCGAACCCACACTCTGCTGCCAACAACACCAGAACTTGAGTCCGGTGATCTTAACCGCTCGGCCACGACACCCAGTAGATCCTTGTCATTTGATTGGAGGGTTGCAGGTCACGTGACATTCATTAATCAAAACACAAAATGTCTTACTTCATAAACACTGCATTTTGGTTATTCACCGAGCATATTTGTTCCATCCCATTTGATCTATTTCACATCTAGACAACATCATGCATTATACACAGCAGTACAAAATGCCCACGTATAGATGGTGCCAGAATCGTGTACATTTTTTTAATTCAATGAAACATTTCTTGTCATTTTCCTAGCCCTGCTGACCACGTTTCTAGTGAGTTACGACTTCCCTTTGTGGATCGGACTGAGTGACATCACATCCAATCAACAATTCAAATGGGTGGATGGTACCGTAGTAGACTACACTAACTGGGATTCGGGTGAACCCAACGAGGCTAATGGAGAGGTAATGTAGAACAGGCTGGATCAGTTGACATTGCATGTGTTAAAGATGCAAGAGATGAATGCTTCTCAATCAAAGCAAAAGAAAACCTAGCAATGTGCTGGGCCGATTTATCGGCCCAATTTTCAGACACGCATTTGTATTGGTACAGGGCAAAATAGTCTGGCCTCTTTTTTAATCTAATGAGAATGACCAGGATTGAACGCAAGGAATATGACACACATAGTGACAGCATGAAAAAAGGTCTATCCTGTTGGTAAGTCAACGTCAAACCCACGCGCATCTGCTGCATGCCAAAAGTTATTGCTACTTCAGGCTCAATAGCAGGTGTGTATATTTGTGTGTAAACCAAAAATCACTCATTTCATCGTTCAAAACATTTCCTCTGAAACTGTTAATTCTGAGAAGACCTCGAGTCTTTGGAGATCGTGTGTCATTAATAATTTTATTGTTGTGAACGTGTGTTTTTTTTGGGTTTTCATGTGTTGACTCAGGAAGATTGTGTTGAGATGTTGTATGACTGGAATAATGCAGGACGCTGGAATGATGTGGGATGTGACACTCTAAACGGATACATCTGCCAAAGTAAACCAGGTACCGAAAATGGATTTCAAACCCAAATGAGTGACCCAATTTCATGACTCTGTTTTACCGTAAGCGAATCAACGCTTCACTGAAGCAGGGAATTCTGCACTTATGTCACAGCGTATTTCACAGCTTAACAAGGAATGTTCGTTTATGCGTGTGCATACTTCACATTACTAGGCATTCTATGCTTACACAGCTAGCACAGAAACACGGCACTTGCCTTGTAAGCGCAGAATTCTGCGGTAAGCAGAGCCATGAAAATTAGGCCCAGGGGTGTTCGGAGATTCATCAACTAAGCTGTTAAATAACAGTCATCATTGCAAAGCTCCATTAAAATCGAACAGGCTAGTTAAATTGGAAGTTTTGTATTTCACATAGCTGAAATATTTACCCAGTTTTACTTGCTATTATGTTTTCTCCTCCAGATCCTAGCAATGATCTCCCTCCCACATTAATCAACCCTTGTAAGACAGGCTATGCATACTGGCCTAAAGCAGGCAGCTGCTTCAAAATAATCTTTGTGCCCCAAGACTTCAGTGATGCCGTGAAAGCCTGTCAGAAACTCGGCAGTAAAGTAACATTGGCGAGTCTGAATGACCCCTATGAAGCAGCGTATGCCAACACCCTCATGCTGGAGGCAGCAGTTGATCCAGAGGATGGGTTGATTGATAAAGAAGAACCATTGTGGATTGGCATGGTGGATGATAAGGTGAGTTACAGACTCACATATGACTAAAGAGCGACTCAAACTCTGCTTTGAGTCTGACAAGTGACTTGAATCTGGGTTTCAATTTTCAGATTACCTTTAACCTCTTCCTGAAATTACCCTCCTTGTACAGGGGCATGATGTACTTAGCTAAAATGTAACACACACACCATGTTCAGATTACACTAATCCTAGTGCTAAGATTACACTCCTTGCATAGGTGCATGATGTACTGAGCTACAATGTAACACACACGCCATGTTCAGATTACACTAATCCTAGTGCTAAGATTACCCTCCTTGCATAGGTGCGTGAGGTACTTAGCTACAATGTAACACACACACCGTGTTCAGATTACCCTAATCCTAGTGCCAAGATTGCCCTCCTTGCATAGGTGCATGATGTACTGAGCTACAATGTAACACACACACCATGTTCAGATTACACTAATCCTAGTGCTAAGATTACCCTCCTTGCATAGGTGCGTGATGTACTTAGCTACAATGTAACACACACATCATGTTCAGATTACACTAATCCTAGTGCTGAGATTACCCTCCTTGCATAGGTGCATGATGTACTGAGCTACAATGTAACACACACACCATGTTCAGATTACCCTTATTCTAGTGCCAAGATTTCCCTCCTTGCATAGGTGCGTGAGGTACTTAGCTACAATGTAACACACACACCATGTTCAGATTACCCTAATTCTAGTGCCAAGATTACCCTCCTTGCATAGGTGCATGATGTACTTAGCTACAATGTAACACACACACCATGTTCAGATTACCCTAATCCTAGTGCCAAGATTACCCTCCTTGCATAGGTGCATGATGTACTTAGCTACAATGTAACACACACACCATGTTCAGATTACCCTAATCCTAGTGCAAAGATTACCCTCCTTGCATAGGTGCATGATGTACTTAGCTACAATGTAACACACACACCATGTTCAGATTACCCTAATCCTAGTGCCAAGATTACCCTCCTTGCATAGGTGCATGATGTACTTAGCTACAATGTAACACACACACCATGTTCAGATTACCCTAATCCTAGTGCAAAGATTACCCTCCTTGCATAGGTGCATGATGTACTTAGCTACAATGTAACACACACACCATGTTCAGATTACCCTTATTCTAGTGCCAAGATTTCCCTCCTTGCATAGGTGCGTGAGGTACTTAGCTACAATGTAACACACACACCATGTTCAGATTACCCTAATTCTAGTGCCAAGATTACCCTCCTTGCATAGGTGCATGATGTACTTAGCTACAATGTAACACACACACCATGTTCAGATTACCCTAATCCTAGTGCCAAGATTACCCTCCTTGCATAGGTGCATGATGTACTTAGCTACAATGTAACACACACACCATGTTCAGATTACCCTAATCCTAGTGCAAAGATTACCCTCCTTGCATAGGTGCATGATGTACTTAGCTACAATGTAACACACACATCATGTTCAGATTACACTAATCCTAGTGCAAAGATTACCCTCCTTGCATAGGTGCATGATGTACTGAGCTACAATGTAACACACACACCATGTTCAGATTACCCTAATCCTAGTGCCAAGATTACCCTCCTTGCATAGGTGCATGATGTACTTAGCTACAATGTAACACACACATCATGTTCAGATTACCCTAATCCTAGTGCCAAGATTACCCTCCTTGCATAGGTGTGTGATGTACTTAGCTACAATGTAACACACACACCATGTTCAGATTACCCTAATCCTAGTGCCAAGATTACCCTCCTTGCATAGGTGTGTGATGTACTTAGCTACAATGTAACACACACACCATGTTCAGATTACCCTAATTCTAGTGCCAAGATTACCCTCCTTGCATAGGTGTGTGATGTACTTAGCTACAATGTAACACACACACCATGTTCAGATTACCCTAATCCTAGTGCCAAGATTACCCTCCTTGCATAGGTGCATGATGTACTTAGCTACAATGTAACACACACATCATGTTCAGATTACACTAATCCTAGTGCAAAGATTACCCTCCTTGCATAGGTGCATGATGTACTGAGCTACAATGTAACACACACACCATGTTCAGATTACCCTAACTCTAGTGCCAAGATTACACTCCTTGCATAGGTGTGTGATGTACTTAGCTACAATGTAACACACACACCATGTTCAGATTACCCTAATCCTAGTGCCAAGATTACCCTCCTTGCATAGGTGCATATACTTAGCTACAATGTAACACACACACCATGTTCAGATTACCCTTATTCTAGTGCCAAGATTTCCCTCCTTGCATAGGTGTGTGATGTACTTAGCTACAATGTAACACACACACCATGTTCAGATTACCCTAATCCTAGTGCCAAGATTACCCTCCTTGCATAGGTGCATGATGTACTGAGCTACAATGTAACACACACACCATGTTCAGATTACCCTTATTCTAGTGCCAAGATTTCCCTCCTTGCATAGGTGTGTGATGTACTGAGCTACAATGTAACACACACGCCATGTTCAGATTACCCTAATCCTAGTGCCAAGATTACCCTCCTTGCATAGGTGCATGATGTACTGAGCTACAATGTAACACACACACCATGTTCAGATTACCCTTATTCTAGTGCCAAGATTTCCCTCCTTGCATAGGTGTGTGATGTACTGAGCTACAATGTAACACACACGCCATGTTCAGATTACACTAATCCTAGTGCTGAGATTACCCTATTTGTACACCCATAGTTCCTACAATGTAACACACACATCATGTTAAGACTAACCAACTAGCCGAGTTACACTCCTTGTACAGATACATGTAGTAAGTTACAATATAACACACACGTAATGTTCACATTTTAAAACCAAAATCCAGTGCCAAGATTAATCCAAGTACGGGGAGTCAAGTACTAAGATTATGCTGTGCTAAGATTATCCCAGCCATGCCAACGTATATGGATGCTCAGGTTACCCAAACCGTCTGCTGATAATACCCCATATGTGTGTACGCCCAGATTACTTGCCTTGTAGTGCATCCTGTGCTAAGATTAAACACCTCTTGTTTTGCATAGATTACAAACACACGCTGTACTTTTCTTCTCCAGGTTGCGGGGGAGTACAGATGGCTGGATGGATGGCCGATGTTCTACACCAAGTGGGACACCAGCGAGCCAAGCAAAGGTGCCGAAGAGGGCTGTGTAGTTATGGGCTTCAACGGTCGATGGAATGATACAAAATGCAGCAACAAGTACAGAAGTCTTTGCAAGTACTCACTGAGTAAGTGGAAATCAATTTTCTCTTATTCATAATCCATCTCCTAGTTTGCCCTGATACATGTATAGAGGGTATGCACAGCTGTTTTCCTATAGTAAACTTATACGGCCGTTTCGACCTTGAGGGTGCTGTTGTACATATCTCTATTGGACACTTGACATCAGATGCATATTAATGGTCTATTGATGGATTTAGTGCTGCCAAGCTAGGCCAAGCTAGGCATAGGGTCTTGTTTATTTATCTTGTCACAAGTCAAGAGATGTATATGGTGAGTTAGCATGAACTACGGGTCTGTGTGTCTGTGCTTATGTGCCCAGACTGGGGTCAACCTTGCTTCTTAGATAGATAAAAAAACAACTGCAACCTGCCTGCGTGAAGCTATCTTTATTTTACATGAAAGTATCAAAAACCACACAAACTAGTCAACATTTATGCAGGCTAGAGTCAAATAAACATCCGAGTAAGGGAAAAAATAAGGCAAGGCAAGGTTCACAGTGAAAATCTTGTCTGTTTTGTCTCCCTCCCACAGACCCAGTGCCAACCTATCACCCAGACCTACCCGGTACATGTCCAATCAACTGGGAGTCGTACGGTAGCTCCTGCTACTACTTCCAGCCAGCAAACGAAGACAGAGTGACTCAGTTCGAGGCCCAGACGAAGTGCAAGAACATAGGAGCTAATAATCTAGTCTCCATAGCCAGCAAGATGGAAAACGAGTTCGTACGGAAGACGATGCGTAGTAGTCATACCGACTCAGCATGGCTTGGATTGCATCGCGCTGACGAAGGTACTTGGGCATCTCGGGTGGAAAATTACCCTTTCCACGGTGGGAACAAATTAAATTGCCATCACACCATTGTAAATTGTAACAGAGATGTTACAGGCTGTTGATTTTGGGACTTGAAGTTACATGTATGTCTTGTTGAAGAGTTTGCAGAATTTTATGGGCAAAAGTCAATCAAGGAGAGAATTTTTCGAGGCGCAAGGGGAAAGCAGGGCTAAATTTCATGGCACTGCTTACCACAGAATTCTTTGCTTACTGCCCATAGATTGCTGTGCTTTCAGCTTGCCGTAAGTGCAGAATTATGAGGTAAAAAGTACCAGGAAATTTACCGAGTAACCCTGTTATGAGTGAAAATAATCACACGGCCAGAAAGCAATGGAAAATTACCCAGTAGACCACTTGCACTGACATCACCAACGTTACTGTCTGCCCAATGTCTGCCATTGTGGGAGTCAAACTGCATGTAAAGATATAGTGGGCGTGGAAACACGCGCCTCGCCTCAAATGCGCACTACACAGTGCAACAACACAGGGAAACGTGACTCCCAAAATGGCGCGACTAAGAACTATTGTGGTGGTGACGTCAGGTGAGTTGAGTTAATACATGCGTGTCTTCTACACCACCTTGAAGGTCTTCTCTTGATCAACCACAGTGGAGTGACCATTCAGTCTTGCTAAAAGCCGTATTTCTTACACTTGGACAGGTCAGTTTGAGTGGCTGAACTCCGACCCAGTCAACTTTGTATATTGGAACGATGGTGAGCCGTCAATGACATGGGAGGGACAACACGAGAACTGTGTAGAGATGTACACCGACACAGGCAAATGGAACGACAATAAATGTGGTCAACTCAGATCTTATATCTGTGAGATGGCAAAAATACGTAAGTATCGACTTCCTCATTTCAAGTTGGTGCATGTCGTCAGGAAAAATAATATTAAGACGATCGCAAAGTTCGAGCGGTCATGCACATGCACACTGCGCTCAAACTCTGGTGTTCCTGATCAGCAGAGTGTGGGTTCGAGTCCCGGTCTTGACACTTTAATGTCCTTAAGCAAGACACTTAACCATTACTGCTTCATCCTTTGGATGGGAAGTACAGCCAACCTGTGTGTTGTGTTATGAACGTAGAAGAACCCAGTACACTTATCATTAGGAGAATTGAAGGGGTTCGCCCCTGTATTTCTGGCATACATGTAGTTAGTTGGCTGCGTCACAGCATCTTGTAACCTGTTACAAGGTGCTACATGTCCGTACACATGCAAAAATGGGTCTTGTGATTCCAAACATAGCTCTTCATACCTGTACAACAACAAATTGAGTGCTTTAATATGCCCTTCAGGTGTTATAAAGGGCTCTACATGTACATGAACTGTAGGATTAACTTCAAGTGACGCCTGGTTTGAAAATAACAGCTTTAAACCCATCTCAGAAATCTATTAAAATCTCAGTTTTAATTCATTTATCAAGGTATTGATCACCACCCAAATACAGACGACCGTTATTGTTATTGTTGTAATCATTTTCAGCTCCAACAACAACCGAGCCAACTTTCGGCAGCGGGACAAAGAGCCCACAGAAACAAAAAGGTAAGCGTAGTGTTAAAGTCCAGGTACAGGTCCAGGTTATGTTGGTAAACGTGCTGCTGGTGGTAGGTATGCTTACTCACTATGAATCTACATGTATGCTAGACTGGTCCCCTGTCATCATTACCCAACCATACCTTATCTTGATTCAAAGAGAGTATACGCATACCAGTAGCAGCAGTTTTGCCTACATTACCATTGTAGAAGACATGCATAAAGACAGAAACTGGTCTTAATGGTTTCATTGGAGAGACATATACATGCAACGACACATTACTACCAGACTGATATTACACACAAGAGTGTGTACGTACACACACACACAGTGTTACGGCAGGCAAGACATCTTGCAGGCAACCAGCAGGTTCTAATTAAGGCTGGTGTCTGGCGTTATTCACACGCCTCAAAGTGTGACCTTAGATCTTCGGACTGTGTGTATGCATACTCTATTTGAATTACATGTAGGTAAGTACGACATCTGGAATGTAAGCAAACTTGCTGATGCATGTATGCATACTGCCAGTGGTATGCTGAAATAAAATGTTGACGCAAGAAGTGCTATGCTTACTCTCTTTGAGTCGAGCTTTGGTAATGTAGGCAAAACTGCTGCTATAGGTATGAATTAAGATAAGGTATGGATGGGTAATGATGGCAAAAGTGCTGCTTTCTCTCTCTAAATCAAGTAATGTACAGCATCAAAACATTGGTAAAACCATGGACCACTCTCTTTGAATCAAGATAAGGTATAGAACTGGTAATATCAGCAAAATAACTGACTCTTGTCTCTGAATGTCCAGCATCAACAACGTTGGTTGAACTATGGACTATACTGGTATACATGTATACATATACTCTCTTTGAATCAAGATGAAGTTCAGTTTGGTAATGTCGGCAAAACTGCTGTTACTGGCGTGCATACTCTCTCTGAATCAATGTAAAGTTCTGTATTGATACTGCTGGCAAAATTTCCACTACCCTTTGACTTAACATAAGGTGAACAGCTGGTCACACTTAAAATTTGGCTTTTCCTTTTCCAGACACTGATGTTGGCCCAATCGTTGGCATAGCACTAGGTGCTACTGTCTTTATTCTGCTTGTCATGATCGGCATATTCTTCCTTGTGACACGCAACAAGTCCCCCAAAGGTCAAGATACTCATACCGAGATAACAGGCTTTGAGAACATGACGTATGCATCTACTGAGGACATCAAATCCAACGAGCCTTCCAAACCAGAAGACGCTAAACCTGATGGGTCGGATGCTTGACGCAAAGAAGACAACTGACAATTTCTGGAATATTATTTCAATCATGAACTGTAATAATAGAGAATCTGCATCACTTGATAGATTTTATGATGTTGAATTTACAGTAAGACAATGTATTTGAATGATTTTTAGTACTAAATCATGTAAATGGTGAATATTTGGTGGAAAATGTTCAAACAATCTTGCAGGGAAAGATCCTTCTATTTTACTACTAAATCCACCATCAGTATTTTTTCTTACCATTTTTAAATACTAAACGTTTTAAAGTAAACTTGTTCAAGCTTTGCATACAAACATGTACACAACTCTGGAACTCTTGTGAGGGCTTGTTCTGACATGTCTGATATGTCTGACAATCGTTTGAGCTCTCGAGCTATTAAAGTTTTTAGAGGCCTTTTAAACACACTTGGCATGCAAAATTACACCCATAGTGGTACAAGCAATAGGCCCTAAATTTGACAGCAAGACGGCGCAACACTAATTCCATTTTGAAAGTACAAAAACATTTCAAAACATTAAAAATACAAATTTCCAAGCAAATATCTTACATTGTAAAACTGCTCCTTGCCAAAATGTCAGCGCCTATTGGTTTTGTGTGTTCTTTGGGGTTATTTTGTGCGAGATACAACAATTTGACACTTTCAAACTCTTGTGTAATGCAAGTGCTCTTGTAAGAGATTTTCCAACAACACGATAATATGATGTATGCATAATATTACATCATTAACAAATACATTAAGCTTGTATCTTCTGGGTCGAATGGAACAGGTTTGCCTTTCAAAACCCTTTGGTAAAGACTCTCAGTTCTTAGTGTTAAATCGAATCAATAAACTACGTCAACAGTCTGAACCTGCATGCTGCTTCTCAAGTATTATGGTTTCATTTGGGGGCTTGGAGGGGTTTTTGAGGTGCAAGGGTTTGATCGAGAGTCAAGGGGGTTCCTTTGTGATTTTGAACCTATCCCTGAAAAAACAAAACCAATCCTTTCTGAGAGATTGAGGGAACGTGATAACTTTACCTTACAAGTTAAAGACGCCCACTCGTCAACGCACGACGAACAAATTTGTGCCATGAAAGATCACCTTTGTCTGGCGCACGCGTTGCACGTAAACTATGGACGTGTACATGATCGTTTTGTGCCACAGAAATAGTCGTCGTTTAATGGTGACGAGCGGGCGTCTTTAATTCAGGTTGTCTTTTTAAATTGTATCAAATCATCTTACAAAGATTCATTAATGTTGAATACAAGTTTATTTTTAACACTTAATAGTGAAAAAAAAAACACTGAATACTTCAAATGTAACGAACATGTTAATATCTTAATAGCAAAACTTTGTATACAAAAATAAACATCTGTCATATTATGTCACAAACGAAAGAGCAGTAATGAACAGAATTGTTTCTTTAAATAAATAGTGACTACTAACTTTGGGACCCTTGCTGATTTATTAAGACGAGTGATCTAATGTACAAACATCTCTGGTCCATCCTAAATAAAGACTCGACATGTATTGAACCAAAAATAAATGTTCACTGTTATTCACAGATTTACATGTAGTTGACTTTGGCATGAATTGATAATTTTGAATTACACAAACGCATGTCACATGTTGGTCAATCACCTGCTGCTTATTTTTACTCCCTTGTACATGTACATGAACAAACCTTCAGCTACCTAGGCAATAGCGCTTCAGTTAAAGGTGATAAATCATGGCTCAGAGCAGAAAGGACTTCTAAGACCTAGAAAGACCCAGTCGATGCCCAGCAGAAAACCCTGTCGTTTCTGCTCTTAACGGACTCAGTCTTTCTAGGTCTTGTAAGTCCTTCCTGCTCTGAGCCGATGACATGAAGAAGATACATCAAACTTGTTGGGGTAAAAGTTGTACACTAAGACCTAATACATCACGGAGGTAAATGCCTCAGGGCCACTGGTTATTGCCTAGGTGCCTTTGAAATGTTCCACTACAAATTTGTATTTCCCTCATAGAGGTTGCCCCTTCACTAAGGAAAAATTGCCTTGCCCCATGCAAAAAGAAAGTATCAGGCCTGTACAGTCCTGTATGCTTCGTTCCTAAAAGGGCAAGGGCACCAAGGCGTTTCCTCCTTTGTAAAGGGCACCTCTATGAGGAAATTGTAAATTTCTATTGGACCGTTTCAAGGGAGCACCAAGGTAATAACCAGGGGCATGAAGGCAATTGCCTCCATGAAGTATTAGGCCTGCCTGTATACTGCAATACTATCAACTATCTACAGTATGCAACAGGGAAACGTCTTTCCTTTTTTTCTGTTTTTTTTTTTAAGGATGGCCAGTAATCAGTTATTCTACATGAATGTAACCAAAATCATATAACCCAAGTTTATAAGGGAGTTATATTAAAACTTGGAAACACTCTCTCAACTGTCCTGGGTATTGACCCATGTCACCTGATGTCATCATCACAATAATTGTTGGAGTCAATGTCCCTGTGTACGATACAGTGTGATGTGCATTTTAAGGCCGTGCGGCGTTTACACACTTACCATAATTTGTACGTGCAATTTGACTACCAAAGTGGTGAGCGTGCCAGACAGTAGCTGCGTGCGACATTGGTGCAAGGAGTCAGCAGAGCATGTTTCAAGTGCTGCATGTACTGTCTTCAATTACAAGTGAAACTGTGCTACAACAAAACTAACAGAAACATCTGACACTACAACATAAATTTGTTACTATTTACAGGATACTTTGTTCGTCACTACTGCACAAACTATAGACACAACAAAAGTTATACATTATTTACAACTGTTAACGTTTAAGAAACATCACCTCTGATGTTTGTATGTTCATTGATTGGAACTACACTTGCAATTAATTGGAACTACATTTGCATGTAACAGTCTCTCAGGGCTCAAATGTTTACTCTGGACCGCAGGCCAGAGGCAGTGATTTTAGCATCGGTGCAGTACACTTTGGACTGGACAAGTCCGATGGTCAAGTGTTTCCATAATTTTACAAATAATAACTCATTGCGTATAATATCTTAAATAAATGAAGAAAAAAAAAATATATCCAAATGTTGACCTTGAGTCTGAGTATACTAAATCCAAATGAGATTTAAATCTTCTCTTAGTGTTTATTCAAATAAAAACAGTTTACAGATGACACTGTGTGGAAAGTTTTTTTCTCATTTTGATTCTGGTCTTGTATAAAATCAATTTCTCGTTCAGTAAAAGTTTTGAGCTACAAGCCCTGTGGTCTTGTGGATTTTCCCACCAAATTGGAGCCCTTATCTCTGCAAGAGAACTGTTTTTGTTTTGTTTTTTTTCCTTTTTCCTCACCAAAGACTCATTATGAGCTGAAAATGGGAGGTTTAGGGGAGCTACATGTATGTGATACAAGACCCATACCAGGTCCATTGTTTTCACACAGGCCTGATTGTTTCATTCTAGAAAGTAAGGCACTAAGGCATTTTTTTCTTGATAAAGGGCACCTCTATGAGGAACTTGAAAATTTGTATTGGAACACTTCAAGGGCACCAAGGCAATGCCCAGTGGCAGCAAAGGCAATTGCCTCTGTTGCCTCCGTGAAGAATCAGGCATGTACACAGTTCTGAGTGTGCGCCCGTTTCGGAGAAATGTTTATTTGTACAAACACATGCAAGGCAAATTTGGACCCCTAAAGACAGAAACATAGACAGAACACAAACAAATGGTGGGAAATAATTAAAAATTATTTGACCATGAGTGATTTCAATTTGTAGAAATAAACAAATAAATAGAAAAGGTTAATGCTGCCTTTATCTTATTGGTAAGTGATGACGTCTTGGTGCTGAAAGTGCAATGTAAATGAGTGGTACACATACATGTACATGTACATGAACATTCGTTAACCTGCACTTCCCAGCTACAAAACATCATCACTTACCAACAAGAGACTCCCAAAAGTAGAAAAAAACACAGTTGATTTACGGAATGTGTTCATATAAAAGAGTTGAGGAACACAAAAGGCACATCATGTTAAAGGGGCAGTTGTTCTGGGTTCATTCTATTTACATCTTTATACAGCCAAAAGAGGCTGAAGGAAAATTGGTCTGGCACTTTTTTTTTTGATTTATCAGTACTATTTGATCTGCGGCACACATGAAACCCGACAAAAATGGCAAGACTCCATTCTACTCGATCATAAGCATGGTTTACTTAATCACAACATAGAAAAAAAAAAAAAGATTTTACTTTTTGGAAATGTCACGGCAGCTATATGATGAACGTAAAAAAATGATTTTTTAAACAACGCAGTGTCTTTCTTTGGCAAAGCGCTATAATAAAACTAACAACATACCTGTTTTAAGTACTTTTTTTAATAATAAACAGTGGACAAAAATCCCTGATATGAATGTAGGGTATGGTGGCAAGCAAACTGGAAAAGAAAACCTTAAACCTGTCAAATTTGAGAAAATACTAGGATGTGACCTGAATGGATCACCAACATTATTTCAAGTTTTACATTTTAACATTTCAGCAAACCCATATACTGATTGCACACAAAATAACCTCAAAAGAATCAGGCTAAAATGGTTTTCCAATTTAGCTAAATTTTGAGTAAACAAAAGTAAGACGTTTACTGCAGCAGTAAAATAATGTTTGGCCTGGATTTCATTTCTTTTTTCGTTTTTTTAACTATATCTTTTAAATAAATATTTCAGATCTTATGGTCTGTTTGATACGGGCCCTGTAAGGTAAATGCGGCTTATCTCTGAAAACTCCTCGCCGAAAAGGTGGACTGAGAATAAAGTAGTAAAGTGGAGTTTAACCGAATAACAATCACAAATGAAGAACAAAACGTTGTCATAAGAAAACAATACTGGACTTCAAACGAGATTGATCTTATCTGTTTTTTGTTTTTTTTTTTCACTAAATTTACATTCAACAGATGATTACAACCAGTGTGAATAACTCAAGATTTAAGTGTGGTTTATTTCTTTAAAAAAAAAGAACAGCTGACGTCTATCACTTACTCATCGCTTGAAAGAGTCCCAAAAGGAGTCACTGAAGACGAGGGAAGTCTTCGGGAAAGAGGATGTGGCAACGACAGACTGGACAGGTTCTCTCTCGACTCACATACCACTTGCTGATACACTAGAAACACCAAAATAGAAAAAAAAAACATTTCTTAGAGAGAATATACACCCTTATCAAGAGCAGCCATCTTGAGTTTCAACAATTCAAATCAACATAACCAAAATGAGGCTGGATGGACAAAATGATCCCACCCACTTTTTTTGTGAAATGCGAATATCAATTATTTTAAACAGAGAATAAGCAGCAGCATAGCAACGAGGGGACCTGGGTGACACATGCCCCCCAACAATTTTCCAGTGGTCCCCTCCCCCCCCCCCCCCCCAGAAAAATCCAGATACATGTGGTGCACTACAAAACATGGCCCCTGTGCTCCCCACTGAAAAGCAAGGCCCACCCCCACCCCTAAATAATAAAATCCTGGCTACGTTCCTAAGAACAAGACAAGGAAGGTGATTACAAGATAGATGTCAATACAGATTTATCACACAGCTGCCCTCAAAGCTATTTTGGGCGTCAATTTATGCTGACAATTCCACTGGTAATTCATTGAGTCACATGCATGCGTATCTGCTGCACATTTGAAGTGTTTGCTATTTCCGGCTCCAAAGCTGGCAACAATGTGTGTGTAATTTAAAAAAAAAATCACCAGTTTCATCAAAGCATTTCTTATGACAGAAACTTTTTATTCTGTGAAGTTACTCTTTCTGGCCCTCAGTCTTTCAAAAAGAGTTTGTAAAAGCCAAGTCCAATTTTTAAAGCTTCCACTGCAATCAGTTATAAATAAATAACCACACCAGCATCAGCATGGTAGCACTGTTTTAAGTTATAAATAATTATCTTCCAGCATGCGCTAACCACCCAATTAGATTGCTTGACAGCCATGGTTTATAGAGCCATAAATAACGGCTTCCATTTTATATCCAATGGTGCATAATTGCTTATCGAGCGCACATACGCGCTCGCACAAGACACAAAATCTTTGCATATCTTTCCTTTGTAAACTTTGTTTGATCATGTGATGATCACACTTTTAGCCAGCTGGAACATAAATTCTTTATCACACGCACCCTCGTGGAATACGGAAAACTAAAGCAAGTCTGTGTCCCATATCAAACTCGGCCTTCGGCCTCGTTTGATATGGGACGCAGAAGCACTATTTAGGACGCAGAAGCATAATACTTTTCTGTATTCCACTCGCGCTTGTGTGATAACTAATAATAAGCACACCAGCATTAGCAAGCTACCCTTGCAATCAGTTATAAATAAATAACCACACCAGCATCAGCATGCTACCACTGCAATCAGCCATAAATAACCACATCAGCATCAGCATGCTTCCACTGCAATCAGTTATAAATAACCACATCAGTATCAACATGCTACCACTGCAATCAGTTATAAATAACCACATCAGCATCAACATGCTACCACTGCAATCAGTTATAAATAACCACATCAGCATCAACATGCTACCACTGCAATCAGTTATAAATAACCACATCAGCATCAACATGCTACCACTGCAATCAGTTATAAATAACCACATCAGCATCAACATGCTAACACTGCAATCAGTTATAAATAACCACATCAGCATCAACATGCTACCACTGCAATCAGTTATAAATAACCACATCAGCATCAGCATGCTACCACTGTGATCAGTTATAAATAAATATTAACACCAGCATCAACACGCTACCACTGCAATCAGTTATAAATAACCACATTAGCATCAGCATGCTACCACTGCGATCAGTTATAAATAACCACATCAGCATCAGCATGCTACCACTGTGATCATTTATAAATAACAACATCAGCATCAGCATGCTACCACTGTCAGTTATAAATAAATATTAACACCAGCATCAGCATGCTACCACTGCGATCAGCGATAAGTTACCCACATCTCTTACCTGAAGAAGGATGCTCCATCCATTGAACACAAACTCATAAAGCATGAAATCAAACGGACCATTTATCCAAGAGAACAGTTAGTAATAAATAATGTTGGTTTTAAGATATAATCATATGAAAACTACAGCACTTCTAATTTTTGGACAGTGTATTACTATTGGCGGGCTAATTTAACCAATTGGCGCCAGCTGACGTGTATCCACGCAAAAAAATTTCGAGCAAGCAAACATGTGATGTTAAAACACACCATTGTGTAAAAATCGGAATACCGAAAGAAAGGTCGCCCAAACATTCCACTATTGTGCATGCACAGAGCATGCACACACAGTCTAACGCCTCGTTTCATCCACACAAAGAGGAAACATGGTCTTGAATATTTCGCGAATTTAGGGCTATTGTGGTGGATTTTGTAAAATCCCTGATTCCAGACCTTTGTCCTTTTGTTCCAAGAAGAGGATGTCGAGACATCGAGAGGCTTCCACCAATGTTAGTTAATTGTATTTCAGCTCAATTGAGTCAGAGTGAACCGGGGATCCAGCCATGGTTCCTGGTTTAGTATCAATGCTATGCCGTAGCTTACGGCCAAGGTTTTGCAATTCACAGTGCATGAATTCAATATCTTCTCGCTGGAGAAAACAAAAATGCTTTATCAAATCAAGGTTTCTTTGTGCCAGCAGTACTCTCAAAGGAAAATGATTCCAAGAAAATAATCCTGTCAGGCTGGATGGAAAAAAATGGAAGACGGGTTAACCAGTCCCAGCCATTTATAATCCAAGTTTATAACAATGTTATTCAAAGCTAAGGTTTTAGAACTGGACGTTCGTTTTTTTTGAGGTGGTTAATTTGTTCTTATCATGGATCATGTTATTACATTACAATAGTTTTAACTGGGTACAGTACATTGGGCTCGAATTTGCTCCCTTGTTGAGTCCTATAAGGGAAGCGGGGATTACACAGAAGAGGGCCCTAAATATTTAGGACCCTCTTCTGGTCACTCACAGTCCCTCAGGGATGCACTAGTGACCTCATTGCCAGGCCATATGTGTATAACAGTTTGTCTTAAGTAATAATATTTATTCATATAGTATCCCGTAACCCAGGATGCAGTGCCCTGTTTCCTGCGGGTGTGCTTTCTTAATTTTGATCTCAGTTTTTCTGTAGACACCAAACAGTCAAGAATTAGTTTTAGTGAATACTCTGCTGTAATACTGTACAGTGCTGGCTGCGCAAGGTTTCCAGTGTGGGAAAAAATGGAAAATAAACATACATCCTGGATCGTCTAAGGTCTTTTTCCTGACTTTCTGTTTTTGAGCCAGTCACACTACCAGACAAGTTTTTTCTTAAGAGAAGTGTTTATATTTGTAAAGGCTAAATCTCAATGACTACCAACGTTCAATAGCTCCAGCAAACTACCACAACCAACATAAGACAAACAGATCTAGACAGAGAACCAGAAATGGTATGAAGTGACCCACCTCATCGTGGAAGAGATGTCCACAGTCCAGCATTCTGACATCACCTGCCTTCGAGCTCATGTCATCCTGACAGATCACACAGATGTCTGCAGCTTCCTGCAATATGACAAATAATATTGATGGTTATTAACCTCCAAAGTATTCGACCACAAGTTATTTTCAAAAACGTAGAAGGCGCTCTTTTTCTTAAAATTGCAATCAGCTGTTGAACAAACCTCCCTCGGTTAACAAGGTTTGTAGAGTGTACTTGTGAAGTACAAAATACATCACATGATGTTTGGAGTTGGGTAAGTTTCTGCTTACCAAAATCTTCCGGCACTCATCAAATCAGTACGCATTTCAGCTTAATGAAATTGAACGCCAAGTAATGAACAGAAAATCTTTAGAAAAATCTAGAGTGGACAAATCACAAGTAACATTTTGGCTTGAAACCTGGTTCGATATTAAAGTAAGGTTTTCCAGTATATTTAGCAAATTTCCGATCCTCCGTTAAATTGAGCCGATTACCTACCTGTAGGGGTCCAGCCTGCTTGATAGCTTGTAGTGTCGGGAGTTCCTTCCCTTTGGACTGACCCTCCTGCTGGGTGTAGGTCTTGGGTGATGGGCATGGTTTCATCTTGGTCTTAAGGTATAATTTGGACTCGGCTATAATGGTGTTGAGTGGGATACCGCTGAGACTGCCACTGTGATCCATACGCACCTGTCTGATCACATCAAGAAGCTCCTTCCTACAAATCAAGACAGCCGTTGATCAATTAACATTACTGGGGTGCGCTAGGACCAATATGTTGTTAATTACCATCGTAGAGTAAATTATTCAAAAGTAAACTCAAAATGTATAAACATTAGTAAGGTATGTAGGACCCTAATGGAGACTAGTTTTCACTGTTTTGACATACCCTGGGTAAAGAAATGTAATAACTAACTATTTATCTAAATAACTCACTAACTAACTAAATAAGTAAGTCACTAAATCACTGAATAACTAAATAACTTAATTATGCCATTCTTCTTTATCTCCTAGATACATGAGTAACTGATTGCGTGAGACACAAAATTAAAACCTAACTATGAACCAATGTCACTTGTTCAGAAATTTACTCCATTAGCTTTACTTATTTCAGATACAACAATTCTGAGTGGTCAAATAAAACGTACAATTATTGCCATTGATAAAATGAGGGGAAAATTCGCTACTCAGTTCTTCAACATAACATTAAACCAACAAAAATCTTCATATTAAACGCTTTCATTTGGACACATTAACTTCTAATTATGAATGACACATAAAACTAATGAACAATCACTAATCTTCTTCTTTCGTATGGCGTGCACTTTGTGGATTTAAGTTGTAGATCTAGTTTTGAAATCTAAGTAACAGCAGATTCAGTTGCTGTGTGTAATGCTCCCATGCCCCCAGGGAATAGCCTAAGTGGACAGTCATTCACGATGTACGTGATGGTCTGGTCTGGATGTCCACAGTCACAAGCAGGGCACTCTGTCTTCATATAGTACATAAAAAAATGGAATTAAATAAACTTGTCAGGAAGTATAAGCTTACATTTGTACATTAGCAAATTGCTTGGACAGCACTCCAATTAGCTTGTCCAGCGAGCCACCCCCTGCTTTTCCTGCTGAAGACTGTTGCTGCCTCTGCTCCGCTTGTTGGGCCATGGCTCGCTTCTTTCGTTTACTCATCTGAAGAAGAAAAAGTCATCAAAAGTAAAGACATATATTAAACTGTTGCAGGATACAATCGA
The DNA here is from genome assembly GCA_911728455.2 of Marthasterias glacialis. Lineage (NCBI taxonomy): Eukaryota > Metazoa > Echinodermata > Asteroidea > Forcipulatida > Asteriidae > Marthasterias > Marthasterias glacialis. The sequence goes on from OU452229.1 coordinate 11,642,694, forward strand.
ATGAGATCTAATGTGGTGTGTCATGGCCAAGCGGTCTAGCGCATCAAACTCAAGCTCTGGTGGCTGAGTCATTGGAGTGTGAATACAGGATCTCGGTCGTGACACCCGTGTCCTTGAGGAAGACACCTAACTACAACTGCCTCTCACCTCCCTCGAGTAAATGGGTACATGCAAGGGTAGAGATAATGATTAGCAACCTGTGCACCTATTTGTCTGCCGGTGCTGCATACTCCTAAGGAGTTGAGGATGTTTCAGGAAAGCTTAGGGCCTGATGAACAGGGGGTAATAACAGTGTAAGGTGCTTTGAGACGGTTACCTGGCTTGAAACAGCCCCCAATAAATACAAAATATTATTATATCTGCAATCACAAAATGAATGAGAAGTTGAAAAACCTTATTTGCAGCTATGGCATAACTTTTATTATTATTATTTCATATAGAGATAGTAAACAATTGTATCTGATAGTATGAACATCCAAATTTAAAACATCAATTTGATTTCATTTTAGATAGCCCCACAAATTTCCATCAGGGTCAAACAAAGACAAAGTTTAACTCAAGAACATATTATTGGATGGGATTGTTTTCTCCAAATTAAGCTTAATTTAAGTGAAATTTTCAACTCAAAGTTTGGAACACCATTGCTAAAGCTGTTTTTCTATTAAAATGATACAATTTCAATTTGTTTAACAAGGGAGGTTTTGTTCTCCTTTTGTGAAAGATAACGACTGATATGAATCAAAAATGGATGGGGCAACATCACACAACTTAATTTCTGTACCTGTGTTTGCCATTCATCAGCCTCTGGTTTCTTGGCTCCTTCCTTGATGATCTCGTCTTCCTCTTCAGTTATCACAGTCTTCTGTCTTGTCTTGTCCTTCTCCGTTGATCCATCCTGACTCTTCCTCTTCTTCAACCCTGACTCCGCCTCAGAAGACCTAGCCATCGCTGGGAACAATGACATAAGAGGTGCAATGTGGTCAAGACCAACCCTCAACCGCGGCTTCTTGACTTGCTTCGTCTGTGATTCTAACTGGGCCTGAAATCTTGGAGGCAAGTTGGTTTTCTTAGATCTGTCGCTTGAGAAGTTAAAGCTCCTGGTGTTAACATCGGATGTCTTCTGTTGGAAGAAGGTGCTAGTTTGCTGGTGTGACTTCAGTTTGGGGTCAACTGCAGGGTGTTGTTTGATATCAACAGAGGACTGTGGTGTGGGAAGCAGTGGTGGGCAACTCGACATAGCCTTACTTTGAATATTGGCATTTACAGCATCTTTTGGGTTATCGAGATTGTTCCTGGCCTTCCATTCCATACTTATTCTCTGAGCTGCAGTGATGTTCTGATCACAAGATGTGAAGTCAGAGCTGCTAACACTTTGATCGGGAACATGTCCAGGGACGCCAGATGTACCAAAAACCAAATTGCCCTGGCTTGTGGTTGAGCGAGGCACGCCTGCCCCATGTGATATATGTCTGCTTCTGTTTGATGGGATGCCAGCCTCTTGGGGTGTCTCAACGGGTTGATATTGATCAGTGCTGGCATTAATTTCCCGGTTGAGCAGAGCCTCAAATTCTTCGGGATCAGCGCTATCATCAAGGTTATAAGCGCCAGGAATGCTGGACTCACTGTCTTTGCGACTATCTGCTGCTTCACTTGAAGACGTGATGGGTACAGACTCGATAGTCTCTCCCGTAACTTTGGCACGCTGAGGAATGCTAGGCAAAGGCTTCTCTTGAGACTGACTTGATGGCATCTGAGGATAACTTGACGAATCTTGTGGATTATTTGGCATATTGTGTAGGTGTATTGGCACTTCTTCTGGATTACCTGCCATTTCTTCAGGATTACTTTGGACTTCTTGAAGAGAAGTAGCTTTTTCTTGAGAGTTACTAATAATCTCCTGAGGCAACTGAGGTTTTGAACTCGCCATTCCTTGCTGATTGCTTGGAATTTCTTGAGGGTTACTTTGCATCTGATGAGGATAATCTTGCACATCTTGTGGAACTCTTTGCACTTCATGCTGATTACTTGGAACTTCTTGTGGCTTATTTTGCATCTGATGAGGATAACTTTGAATGTCTTGTGCATTTCTTCGCACTTCATGCTGCTTCCACGACAATCTTTGTGGATAACTTGGAATTTCGCGCGGATGAGAAGGCACTTGATGATATATTCTAGTACGGCTTCCATGGGAATATTGGCTTTGTTGTTGGTTCTGGTAAGCTCCAACAAGAATTTGTTCACCAAAGGAACCAGCCGCAGGGCGTTGAAACTGTCGGGGTGTCATCAATGATGGTGGAGGTGTTGGGAGTAGAGCCCTGCGTCTCTGTGGTGGATAGAATGCCTGCTGACTGGGCATGTGATAACTTTGATACTGACCAGCTTGGTGACAAGACTGATGAGGTTGTTGATGGTTACGCTGATTAGTCTCATTGACATGTTGAGCAGGTGCTGACACTTCTTGCTGCCTTGCCTCTAGAGGAACCTCAGACAGAGGAGCAGTTACCTTAGATGTCTGATCTGAATCTGGTTTCTCAGCTTCATTGACTGTAACAATGACTTCTTCTTGATCTGGAGGAGTGGCAAGCACAGTGCTTGAAGATGCACTAGATACTGGATTATGAGACTCCTGCCCCTGGCTAGAGGACGTATGGCGTCCCTCAGAGTTTGGGTCTGGTTGTTGACCCTTATCTATGTCCCCTTGACAAGGCACTTGAGGGACCGGCTGATTGACAGATGATAGTCCTGCATTCAGCCTCCTGGCAGAACGTTCTCCAGAGAGGGAACCTAGAGTCAAATGGCGATGGAGACCCTCTGAGAATTTGTACCTCAGCCTAGAAAGGGACGATCCACTGCTGAATAGGTGCTGCATATTCCTGATGCGTTCAGCTCTGGTCAGTGCAGTTGCTTCTTTGGACACTTTGGTCTCACTAGACTGAAGGCAAACAATTTGTTAAAGATTTTTAAAATTAATTAATTACATAAAATGGTTCTACCTAGAGTAAATAGATGTCTAAATTATGACCAGTTTCATCCAAAAAGATTTAATAATTTTCCCTTTGTAGGATCGTGCATTTTGTTTTCTCGACGAAGAAAATGTCAAATTCCCGCATCATGAACTGCAAGTGCAAAACATCAGCTGGTACTTACGGCATAGAAGTGGTACTAAACCCAAATCCATTGAGCCAAAATACAATGAATGAACAAAAGGTGGAAGCCTCTCGATACCTCGTAATCCCCTTCTTGGAACAAAAGGACAAAGGTCTATAATAGAAGATTACACAAAAACTGCCTTCCAATGGCCACAAAATTGAGTATATTCAAGACCTTTTTTTGTCCCTGTGTGGGTGAAACAAAGCATTAGCCAGCGTGTTGATGACGTGTGTGTGGTCTGTGCACACTTCATAGTTGAATGACCGGGTGACCTTTGCTCCGGTGGTCCGAAATTACATAATGGCGTCTTTACACTGCTTCTGTTTCCAGGTAGGGGAAACATTTGTGTATTCACATCATCCGGTTTGAACTGGGTAAAAGAGTTACAGACTCTTTACACCAACATAAATAAACAGCCAAAAACTTGGTGGCAAGTTATTTTAGTAGCAAAGAGAAAGCTATGAAAAATATCATGAAATCCGGAAATCTCCAGACATATCACAGGCCTAATTTAATTATCTCTGACCTGGTTCTCATTAAGTCCAGGCGGTACATCAGATCCACTTGCTGAAGTTCTCAAGCCTGGTGGCATGGAAGCAACACCAGGGCCTGACGGTGTTTCTGGCAGATCTGTCTGGGTGGAAGAAGGCAAGGGCCCACTCTGGCCCTCCGGATGCTCTAGTTGCTGTGTAGGATCTGGTAGTGGCCGGTTACTTGGCATCTCATCTGCTTCCGGAGTTGCGGGAGCAGGCCTTGTTGGATAGGCTTGGAGGTTGTCTTCACCTTCTTTAAGTACATGGTTACCAGGTCTGATGGGAGTACGTTATAGACAAGACACCAAACATAACTGTGTGGCTTGGTTTATGAAGTTTGCTGTTTGCTACCATTAACAACTATGAAGTCGGAATATTGAATCAGCTAGATATTGAAATCAATGGTGAGAATTGTTTGAATCAGTATGGCCCAGTGCTTGAGGCACACAAAAACGAAACTGCCACTCTGCAAGTAACTCATCACTTTACCAGCTCACTTCGGAATTGAAAATCCTTTTCCCATTACTCATGCGGGATTTTTTCTGTCAAAAAGCTACTTTTTAACAATTTCTTGTATCAAGGAAACAAAAAGAAACCCCTTGAATCAAGAGGGATGTACGTTTTGAAAGTTTTTCAGACACTAGGGGGTTTAAAACCATTGCAGCTATGTGCCGCTCCCCATGATGGCAAGTTAACATCGTTTTAGAGTGTCTGAAGACAAGGAGAGATCTGTGAAGAAAAACAATCCTGAAATCTGGAAATATTCAGCAAAGATACACAAGCCTGCTGACACAATTTAAAGCCCCAGCTCAACATTGACTGTAAATGCCTCCATTCTTTGCACAAATCAAGATATTTGAATAAAACCAACCTGTGAAATAGCCAGCTCATTTTCATTGTTTCATTTGCCAAAAAAGGGTAAAAATGCATTAAGCATTTTTGCACGCACTCCTATAGGCAGAGCTTTCGTCTCACTGAGACAAAAAACTCAATTTGGATCTTATTTCATTTATTATCTAAAATCGATAACACTTCAGGCAGAAATATTTCAAGGAAAGTTTCCTACCATCATTATCTTTATACCATGTAAGGTATATGTAAATCTGTGAACATTTACGCTTTTCTTCTTACCAATGTTGAGCTTGAGCTTTAATGTAGTAGTTACAGACCTTATGTCACCATTCACAGATCCAGGTGCTCTCCTGCCCCGTCCTCGTCCCCTCCTTGGCCCACTCAGAACCCTCTGTTGTCTACTAAGACCTCCTCCATGGACGGAAGATGGTGTCTGGCTGTCAGCAATACTGGGACTGATGATGACCGGACCTTCCATGGCAGGACCAGGAATTAGATCTGAATGGGTGCTTGGGGTGGCTCCGGCTGCAGACTGGAAAACATCTGATGGCCGGATGCTTGCATCACTTGCTTTTGGGTGGAGGCTTACATGTGGGTGTCTTGGCTGAAATTGGGGGTTTGCAAGATCAGAAGATAATCTTTTGAGTCATTTGAAACTACTTCACCTCCACTTTTTGACATTTGCGTCCCTGCCTTATAGATTCTAGCCTCATAGCTATCCTTTCAGTAATCTGAAAATAAACCTTCCAAACTAACCACGGAAACTGAAGGGAAAATGTAAAATGGTTTTCCAATTTTAAAGAAAATCTGTGGTAAAAGGCATGCGAAATTCCAATCTTTAAGAAATTGAACATGTTCACAAAATACTTAAGAATAAAAATACACATAAAGAGGTTGTTTATATTTTCCGAACTACTTTTCCCTGAAAAAAAAAACACCAAAATGTAACACAACCACATTCACCGCAAGACAATAAATTGATTAATTTGGTTATAACCAGCTGGAGCCGGCTGACATGTATCCACACAAAAAACACACCATTGTGTAAAATCAGAATACCAGAACAAAGGTTACCCAGACATTCAACTGCAATGCTTACATAGAGCACGTACACGCCACCTAATGCTTCGTTTCACCCACACTAACAGAAAATGTGGTCTTGAATATTTTGCTAACTTTTGGCTATTGTGCAGTGGTTTTTGTGTAATCCCAGACTCCATACCTTTGTCCTTTTGTTCAAAGAAAAGGATTACGAAACATCAAGAGGCTTCCCCAATTGTTTCTTCATTGTATTTCAGCTCAATGGAGGTAAATCACAGTGAACCGGGAAACCAGCCATGGTTCCAGGTTTAGTACCAATCCTATGTCGAAGCACACTGCCAAGGTTTTGCAATTAACGCTGCATGAATTTGACATTTTCTCCGTAGAGAAAACACAACACAAATCGCGGTGCAATAGAGAGAATCTTTCTCTTGGCTTTGTCAAGTCAAAGTTTCTTTGTGTCAGTGGTAGCCGCAAACAAAATGATTTCAGCATTTTCGGGAAAGTAATTCCATCAGGCTGGATGGGAAAAATTGGAAGAATCCCAGCAACAACTGGTTAATAAAGTCAAACTTTCAAAATTCATTTTTTACCACTGAGATGGCGAATGTATCTATGAATGGAATCTCCAGTTCTGGTAGCTGGTCTGATGCCTTGTCTTCATTCTGTATCATCTGAACCAAAGCTTCATAGTCAGACTGCAGCTTAGATACATGTCCCTTCATGGTGTCTTCATAAGCAACGAATCTAGAGGCTAGTTGGTTTTTCTCGTACGAGCTGCCAATGAATATAACTTGTGAAATTAATAAAATAGGGGAACTTTCAAAACGCTTATTTTTTAAATCTTAGTTTTGTTTAATTCTCTGGATTTGAAGAAGTATTCAGTGGCTTTGATTAATTGTTTTATTGTAAGGCCTAAATAAAAGGCCAATAGTAAAGTTGTCAATGGTTGACAAATACTAACAACAGTCAGCTCTCATCTACTCTTTAACTACAGTCGTCTCAAAGGGCTTATTATATTAATGACAGATATGCAGAGCTGTGTTTGAATTTTGAGACCAAATCTTTAAGAATGTACCTTGTAAGGGTTTACAAGGTGATGCAGTGCAGTCTGCAGCCAACCATGCCAAAAATACAGAGGCAAACCCCTTTCTCTTAACTATAAGTGTACTGGGTTCTTTTACATGCATTTCACAACACACAGAAACACACATGACTTTAAACAATATTTGTACATCTATAAATGATATGATAACATGATCAAACAATAGATTGATTACCTGATTTTTGAGCTCTCTGCGTAGATGTTATAAGTGTAAGAAGAGTTTGACAGGGTATTGCCAATCTTCTGCTCAAGAGCTTGGTGCTTCATTTCAAGTACCTGTCAACACAAAGGAGATTTCAATTTCTTCCTGTGAGTAGCTGGTATCGATTAGTTTTAAAGACCATTGTTGCATTGAATTTTGTCAACAATAGCTCCCATGTAAGGGTTAAACTAACATACAGAAACCCACAAGTTTTGAAGAATTAGTTTTAACCAGCTGGTGCTGGATGTCCTGTTTACACGCAAATGTTTCCCCTGCTTGGAAAAGGAAACCATGGGAGCAAAGGCCGGCCGGTCATTCGACTGCGGAGCAGGTACGGACCACACACACGCCGTCTAACACTTCGATTCACCCACACAAAGACAAAAAAAGGTTGTGCATTTACGCGTATTTTGTGGCCATTAAGAGGCGTTTTGTGTGTAATCCCCGATTATAGACTTTTGTCCTTTTGTTCCAAGAAGGGGATTACGAGGCACTGAAAGGCTTCCAACATTGTTCATTCATTGTATTTTGGCTGAATAGAAGTAAGTCATAGTGAGCTGGCAATCGAGCCATGGTTCCGTGTTAAGTGCCACTACTATGCCGTATTCAACTGCCAATGTTTTGCAATTCACGTTGCGTGAATTGACATTTGTTCGGTCGAGAAACAAAAGGACAATCCAACAAAGATAATCTTTCTTCTCTTGGCATTGTCAAGCCTGAGTTTCTTTGTGCCAGCAGTATCCTCAAAGAAAAAAGATTCTGGTAATTCCGCCAAAAGACTTCCATTAGGGAAGGAACAAAAAAAATCCCGGCGGCAACTGGTTAAAGAATATTGTCACATTCCATTTGTTAAAAAAAGCTGCTATAAAAGGGAAACGCCATGGAACAGCAAAATGTCAATTTTCAAAAACCACAACAATGTTTGGTACTTTGAAAAACTATGAATACTGGAAGAAAAAATGATGATGCAACACAAAAGAAAACAAATCCTAAATCCAACTTTTAAAAGGTCACCAATGACCAACTCCTCATTTCCTATAATTTATTATACTGAAAATTTACCTGCATTGGCAAGCTTTGCCTTCTTTGTGCTGCAAATATTAATTTACCTTGAGTTCGGCAGTTTTGGCTCGTTGGGTCAGCGACACAAGACGCTCTGCCGTGAACATATCAATGGCTTTACGGGCTTCGTCAAGCTCTTGTGTATCAGTCTCCACATTGTGCTTTGATATGACTTCATCCATCTCTTTAGCTGATGAAGATGCTTCAAGATCAAGGAGCTGTCTTGTGACTGACTCTAATTCACTTGAGAGGCTATAAAAAATTATGAGAAAACTCCAGAGAGTCAAGACTGATGAGAGTGAAGCCATGGGAGGAGGAACCCTAACATTGGGAATTTCATTGTACAAGGTCATAATCCTGTCAGACTGGATGTGAAAAAAATGTGAAGATTCACGGGAAGGTTCTGGCAGGAACTGGTCAATGTGTTTCTTGTTTTGTTAACGTTTTAATGATTGTAGTTTTTTTATGGTACGGAGTAAGAGTGCAATTTTCATGCAGGTCGTGACAAATAAAATGGAATTGAATGAATAACCTGCAACAAGAGACTTAAATCCCAGCAGTGTTGGTATTAAATATGTGTAATGCCATGCATTTGAAGCTGTATATTACCAATTCAAAAACAAATAATACAACAAAAAAATCCACAAACAATGACTGCAGTCAAGGAACACACAAGTTCAAAACCGACATCCCAAACTTTATTTTAGTAATGACCTGAACTACCACAAATTAAAGGTCATGTGAAGTGTTGTAACCTATACAACAGCATAATTACAAACATGGCCAGGTGTGGATTTCACAAAGCACTAGGACTTGTCTTATCTCAAGTTAGGATGAGTAACTAGTCCTAACTTATAGGACAAGTCATAAGTAAGGACAAGTCATAAGTTAGGACTAGTTTTATGAAATCCACCCCCAGCTTAATTAACTCAACACACACAGCCAACACACAGTTAAATATTGGGCCAATCATCAGCCTTGGGACACTGCTGGGGTTAAGGTTTGACGTAATTATGTTAGTCTCAAGTGCATCAAGTGTTGGATGCAACGCAACTGTTTAATGCATTCTAAAACACCATCATCTCAGTAAATGCAGATTTATGGCAGTAGGTCAAAAAATGGTGGGCCACGTTCTCTTCACACGTACCATGAATTGAGTTTCTCTGCAGAAATAATCTTGGTCTTTGCGTTGCTGAAACGTCCCTGTAGTTCCCTCAGCTCCAGGGTCATCTTCTTCAACTCTGCTGTTTGCTGATGACGACGCACCTGCAACTCTTTCTCCACTCTCTAAAAAGATAAAAACAAAACAGTTGCGTCTTAATTCATCAATATTCTCACTCCGCTTGTTAATTTTGTAAAATCATTCCAAATACAACGGGGCTCCAAATTAACACTTGACCGCAGGCCAGAGGCCAGTGATTTTAGTGTTGGGCCAGTGAACTCATAACCGGACAAGTCCGGCGGTCTTGTGTTTTTCAACTCACTGTGTAACTTCATCAATTTCAAAAAAATGTCGTCCAAATATGGACTTTGAGTCTGAAAATATCTTTCAATTTTGTATACTCACCCGTAAGACAAATGAGACAACCTCGTCTTAGTGCTTGTTCAAATAAACACGGTTAATATTGTGTAAAAAATGTTGTTGTCGTTGTTGTTGTTGTTTTGTTTGTTTTTTTTCTCTCTCTCTCTCTCATTTTGATTCTGGTCATGTAAACATACTTTTGGTCCAGTAAAGATTTTGAGCTACAAGCCTTGTGGATTCTTCGCCCAAATTCGAGCCCTGGACAAGAACTGCCCTCCAACAAAAATAAGTGAATGCCAAAATAAAAGACAGACACCTTCAGACTTTGCTTGGTTTGAAGGAGACATTCTGCTGCTTCTCGCATTTCCACGCTGTGTTTGTTCTTCTGCGATGCCGCCACGTTTCGCTCAACTTCCAACGTTGCCTCCAGAACCTTCACCCTGTTGACCTTTAACGGAAAAAAATTAACACTTACTGCTGTTTTGGAGATTCATAAAACAACACCACTGGCTAATCCATCTTGCTACGCCAAAAAGTCTGACAAAAGCATGAGATGTCAAAAACCCTTTGTAAAATGCAAAAAGCTGCCACCTTTAAGATAACTGCTTTGTGCATTTTGTTTGTGTTGCAGTGCACAGGCTCAATATGGGGCAGAGATGCATGTGTCCATCCCAAGTGAGCGCTTTTGTTAGAAAGTTACCCCGGTCGCCAGAGCCTACTGGAACAGTTCACTCAAATAACAACGATTCTCTTTATCCACCAACGTACTCAAGAGTGATAAAAATAAGTGTAAATAAGCTCTTACAAAATCATCTGCCACAGTTTCCCTTGAAATAAAAAGTCCCTGTCAAAACACTGAGAATAAACCAACTAGCTCTTCTCAGAGCTATCCCTAAGAAACAATAGTCCAATCTGGTTAAGTGATATTGTTGTCAAGTGTTACATGTGAAATTACAAAAAGAAGAAAACCTACTGAACTTACAGCGTTGTTGTATTTCTGCATGTAAGCTTCTTCCAGTTCAGACTGTGTGTCAACTGCATGATCCACTTTGACGACAATGTCAGTATTGACACCAAACATCCTCTCCGCGTTCATCCTTGTACTGACAGCTCGCGTGCACTTTCGGATCTCATCAGTGTTTACTCCTTTGTCCTTTGTCTTTAGAGTGATCTTGGCGATAAGGACCTCTTGGTTTGTGAAGGCTGTATGCCTCTCTTCATCAGTATCTGGCTTAGACTCCAAGGCTTCTCTTGACATGCTGACTTCTGATGCTTTCAATTCCTCTTGATGTCTACTCTCTTCATGATCATCAGATTGTGTTTTCAAGTGGCTGTTGTCAAGGTGGACATATTGGCTTGGGAAAACAGCCCGACTCTCATCATGGCCGTCAGGGTTGGAATCTAATGCCTCCGTGAAAAGGCTACCGTCAGTTGCTTCTGATTGTTCTTGGGGTCTATTCTCTGCTTCATCTTCAGACTGTGAATCAGACTGTGAATCATACTGGTCACTTCTGTCCTCTGAAGATGTATCATCTACAAGTATAATACGATGACCTCTTACTGGCATGGGTGCACTGACATTTTGTGAGGTGTAAACTTTCTCAGAGATGAGAGACGTGTTACTCGTTTGGAGAGATGCCACTGAAACAGTATCCTGAACAGATCCAGTCTCCAGATGGCTCTCGTTCATACAGACATCTTGGCTTGGGAAGACTTCTTGGCTTTGGACAACCACTTTGCTTTGGACGACTTCTTGGCTTTGGACAACTTGGCTTCGTACGATTTCTTGGCTAAGGACGACTTCTTGGCTTTGGACAACTTGGCTTGGTGCGACTTCTTGGCTAGGGACGACTTCTTGGCTTTGGACAACTTCTTGGCTTGGGATGACTTCTTGGCTTTTGGAGACAGCTTGACCTTCCTCAGGGCTGTCAGGAGAAGAATCTAAAGCTTCTTCTAAGCTTTTTTCAAGTGCTTCATGTCTCGACTTTTCATGACCTTGTGACTGAGAATGGGGTTGATCATATCTTTCTTCTTGAGTCATTTCATCTTCAAGTACAATTCTCCTTAATTTAAAAGCAAAGGGTGCATGTAAGTTCTGAGAAGATCCTTTTTCCTCTGTGATGAGACGTGGACTACTTCCTAGTAAAGAACCTGCCACTGGCAAACTCTGTTGAACAGCTTCCTCAACCTCTGGATAATTATTGTAAACAGAGTCATTTTGGCTCTGGAAGACAGCTTTTCCCTCCTCCTCCTTATGGCAATCTTGATTAGCCTCTGGACCCTCTGCAACAATGCCGTTTTGAGATGCTTCTAACTGATTTGGTTGTCCAATATTACCATCTTGTGATTGGGAATCAGGTAATTTATCATCTTCTTCTTCTTGGAGTGTCTCCTCAATAATTACCATACCAAAACCTTTACATGGCAAGGGCGCATTCATGTGAAAGTTGTCCATCGATTGTAAGGATGCCATCATCAACTCTGATTCCTCAACAGCTTCAGCCAAGTCATGAGTCTCTCTGAGAATCACGTCCTGTGTCTCTTCCAAGGTGGTTTCAATTAGGCCTAACACTTTAGCAGGTTCACTCTCATGATCACCCTCAAGATCACCCTCATGATCCCCCTCAAGATCACCCTCAAGATCATCAAGATCACCCTCTACATCAAACTCATGATCACCCTCAAGATCCCCCTCAAGGTCACCATCAAGATCACCCTCATGATCACCCTCATGATCACCCTCATGATCACCCTCATGATCACCCTCAAGATCACCCTCATGATACCCCTCAAGATCACCCTCAAGATCACCCTCAAGATCATCCTCAAGATCACCCTCAACATCAAACTCATGATCACCCTCATGATCCCCCTCAAGGTCACCATCAAGATCACCCTCATGATCACCCTCATGATCACCCTCATGATCACCCTCATGATCACCCTCAAGATCACCCTCATGATCACCATCAAGATCACCCTCATGATCACCCTCATGATCACCCTCAAGATCACCCTCATGATCACCCTCATGATCACCCTCAAGATCACCCTCATGATCACCCTCAAGATCACCCTCATGATACCCCTCAAGGTCACCATCAAGACCACCTTTAAGATCACCCTCATGATCACCCTCAAGATCACCATCAAGATCGCCCTCAAGATCGTCTGTGATGTTGATCTGATCACCTTCCACTTCGGCTTTTGTTGCTTCATCTGCACAATCTATACACGTTCCTGAGATGTTACATTTTTCACTATCCAATGACCTTTCTGATTCTTGTCTTAAGAGAGGAGCGCAAGACGTTCCAAAATCTTCTCCAGTTTCTGAGCAGTTATCATCCTCCGGGCTTGGATCTTCTAAGTACATGCCTGTCTCATCATCACAAAAGGACTCCTGCAGCACTGCTTCATTTTGGGTTTCATGCCCTACAGAGGATAAAATTTCATCAGTCTGCTCGGTTGCCTCATTTTCACTTTTTAGGGACTCAGCGAGTTTCTGAGTAGTACTTGCCGAGTGCTCACTGTCTTGATCTGGCTCTTTCTTTGTGTCATCAGCAGGGGCTTGAAGCTGGACAGCTTGCTCATTAGCAGCCTCATCTTTTGGCAACTCAACTGTCTGCATATTTACCGCCTGCTCTCTGTCCGACTCAAGTTCAGTCTTTACCCTAACTGTTTGACATCGGTCAGCCAGCTCACTAGCAGTGGCAGAACACAAGTTTGTCTCATCTTTTGGTGACTCAACCATCTCAGTATCTGCTGACAACCTATTGTCTTTAACCGTCACTTTCTTTACATCAGCCAGGCTTTGCAGGTGCAGGATCCAGTCAGTCTGCCCTTCAACTGTGGAATGACCACTCAACATGGAAGCCATTCTGGGTCTGGCTTTAATATCTCCATTCGACTTAAGATAAACTGCTGATGAAGTCCCCTTGACTTCCTGCAACTCTGATCGGTGCGATTCATTCCTTTTAAATAAATCCCCAACAAAGTAATGCTTTTGCCTAGCAGAATTCGAATGCTGGGTCTGGCTACTTTTCTTTCCACTGTCTTCAGATCGCACCTCTTGGGCTTTGGTAGCCAGTTTCTCTCCCATGGACGCGTATGGTGATGCTGACTTCTGTTGGGAAACTACTGACTGCTCTGTACCACTTGATGATCTCTGTGATTGTGAAGATGGCCCGGAGGTTTCATCTCTCAGTTCAAAGTCTTGGTGGTCATTGAGGTGGACTGAGGTGTTGGTAACTAAGGGTGGGTTATCTTTAACCTGCTTTGCCTTTGCAGCCAGTTTGTTTCCAAGATTTGCATACGGGCTCTTATCTTTTGTCTTTACTTGTGACTCAAATGTAGGTTGTCCACCTAGGAAGGATGAGGGGGAAAAAGAGTAATCAGTAATATTTTGTCATTTTCAATAATGTAAATCCACAAAGCTTGTCATCAAGGTGAAAGCAACTGTTGAACCCAACTTCAAAACAATTTTTAAAGTTTATTTTCCTGCTTATTCCATTCTTGTCTTGTGATTAATACACCTTGTCTTTAACACAAGAAATTCACAATAGTTCTGTTCAGTAAGCATAATACAAGGAAAGTCTGGCATGCAACTCTGTAATACACTGATCCATTAAGCCCTGCCCTCTAAACATATTGACCAATAATAATAATAAAAATAATAATAATGACTAGTTCTTATATAGCGCATTTTACAGTAACGTCTTAGTGTGCCTTACAATAGTGCCCTGGTCATTGGGCCAATAACATTCCTGTAATCTTTCTCAGCTCCCTGGGGAGTACATGTATACAGCCCCGAGCTGCCAAGGTGCTCTGAAGGCTTTTTCAAACACAATATCAACCTCTACTTTCGCAGGTAGCCATTTATACCCCTGGGTGAAGAGAAGCAATTATAGTAAAGCATCTTGCTCAAGGACACAAACGTCACAACTGGGATTCGGACCCACACCCCGATAACTTGACCACCAGTCTTGTGCACTAGACCGCTCGGCCATGACCGCTAGGCTACAATCACAGCATTGGCTACATCACCACTGTACAGCACAATGGGCCAGCACAATGTGCGTCTCTTCAATGCCACACTGCACGACATGACCAAACATTGTTTAAATTTTCAATTGGATTTTATCGTATTGGACTTTTGTCGGACTTTCAGTGGCATAGCCAAGGCTGTGAATGATCAACACGTAAAGGGGAGGGGCTTAATGGATTGGTCTATTGAAAAAAAGAGGAAATACCCAACCACAATTGACTTTGTACAGTTTTTATCCGTTTTCTGTGGCACTACTAAAAAAGGAAAAAAGAATAAATCATCTGATCAGCTGAAAAGTTGCACACCTGGAACATGGTGTGTGACACCATTGCCAAGTGGTTTGACATAAGGACTTCCATTCACAAGGTTAAGGGCTCAAAATCCACGCTTAATGTAAACTAGAGAGTGCTGCTCAATATCATACCCATCATTGGCCAGATGATGAAGGTCTTTTTGGCCGAGGATGTATGTCATGTATGTGCTGCTAACCTCTCCCCTCATCAATTTCTGTTTTTTTTTTTTACTTACGTAACTTGTACCTTGACTTTTTTTACTTACATGTACTTCTTGCTTTTATTGATTCTGATTGCAAATAAATACTTTGTTGTTATTATTATAACCCATCTTAATGTACGACACGATAGGGCTGGTTTTTTTTAATTTTTTTTATATATATTTTTATGCAATACCACAAGGCAACATCACAAGGCCCAAAGGCCGCTCAAGGTGTAGGCTACTTATTTCTTTTTTTTGAAGGGATATCAACCTGCCCCAATGCGCGGAAACAAGACATGGAAAAGATATAAATGCAAGTCTCTTCACAGCACAACTAAGAACAGGGAGGGGTAAATGAATCCGCTGCGAGACAAACATAACTGCCTCTTTCCTTATTTGAAGCAATTATAGTAAAGTGTCTTGCTCAAGGACACAAGTGTCATGACCGGGATTCGAACCCATATCCTAATGACTTAGACACCAGAACTTGAGCCTGATGCACTAAATCACACAACCAAGACACGCTAGCTATTGCCAGCTGAGCTTTTATATCCCATGATGCAGATATAGGAGAGTTCCCTCTTAGGAAGAATCATACAAACCTGGATAGAGTGCCATATAATCATCGTAGTAACCCCCTCCATCTCCGTAATGATCAGTCAAGAAGGAGCAAATTTCCAGGAGGTTGGCATCGTCTAGTTCTTTGGAACAATTCTTCATCACAGGAGGCTCTGACAATTCATAAAAATAATTTGAATCATTTTAAATCTTTAAGGGTCAAGACAGTAGGATCAGAATCGATCGGATTACGCAACTGGAATAATTTTTGTTGTTGGTATAAGGTCAAAGTTGAGTGAAATGTTAGAACCCTAGCATTTCCATTGAGTAGCATGCACAGGCATGCACTCACCGTGCTATGCTTCATTTCCCCTGTACAAAGAGGGACAAAGGGTACTGGAATTCATGCTCAAAAGCTCCCTTTTTCTAAGGGTTATTGTGTAGTGAATGATTCCAGACCTTTGTCCTTTTTTGTACAAACAAGAATTACGAGAGATCGATAGGCTGCCATCATTGTTTATCATTGTATTTGGCATATCAGCGGTAAAGCCGAGATTCCAGCATACCAGCCAATTCTCGGTGAAAAAACACTTTTTCTTTAAAAAAAAAACAACAAACCCCCCCATGGTTTCATTGTCTCAAAAAACAAATTATTCCGAAAGTGCAAAAAAAAGAATACCGTGCAGAGGCAAACAAAAGAGGTTTTCAATATCAACATTAAGTCATTAGTTTTCCTTTAAATTGGCTGACCAACAAAAATAATTTTTAATAGTTTTGATCAAAAGGCACTACTATGCCAAACTGAAATATATGTACCGTAATTTTCGGCCTATAAGCCGCGGCTTGCTGGTTGTTTTTCGCCCGCAAAAAGTTCCACGCGGCTTATGGGCCGGGCGGCTTATGGGCCAACGTGTCAGTAATGTAAGCCGAAAATTACTGCACTCGCACAAAAAAATATAAGACGACAATGAGAATGGCAATGTGACAAAAAAAACTAACCAGAAAACATAAAAGCCTTTTTAGTTCAGCTATGACAAATGTTGATATCCAATTCCAATCAAAACACGTTAAGCTGACCGAGCTAGCGCTGCTGAAAACACATCGGCGTTCAATCAGATAAATTGGTATCCGCACGCCAACCTGTGCATTGCTGATTATGCAATTGTAAACCTGTGCGTCAATACACAGGAAGTTGCAAAATGTCGGATGTTATCGACCGTTTTGCATTCATTGATGGACTTTACCGGTCTTTGCCGCAGTATTTGCCGTAAGCTGCCACTGGAGGGCGCTATAAAAATGTAGCGCGCCCTCTGCCGGTAGCGGAGGAAACTTCTGGAAACGTTACGCTGCTGTAAATTCTTGCTTATGATGGTCGCTGCAACGTGCACGATCGGAAGACCGCAACGTAAGGTACGCACACTGGCTGGGCTTGTAAATTGCTTGTAAATGACATACAGATTAGCTTAAAAGTATTTAATGGAAAATACAGATGTGGATTTGGCCACTGTTTCTGTGTTGACTACAGTAAATGCGGTCACGCTATTGTTCACCTGAAATTAAACGTGCTCAATGGCCTTTATTTACGGTCTTTTTCTGAAAAAATACTGCGGCTTATGGGGTATAGCGGCTTATGTGCCGACAACTGAATCTTGCTTTGTAAATTCTTGGGCGCAGCGGCTAATGGGCCGAGTGGCTTTTGGGCCGAAAATTACGGTACATGTATGTATGATGGCACACATACAATGTTTGTGCATATTTAATTCTATATGGGTCATTCCATGAAGGTGGATCCATAGGGACCTTTTACATCGTCACCACCTATGATGCTTTTTCACCACTTCACTAGTCTACTTCGCCAATCTTGCTTTACATAGCATAAATAACACCAAACGTGAATCATAAAAAGGATTTACTTGATTACTGTGGTGTAAAATAAACGTGATACAGTGCCTGCACTGATGTAACAGGTGTGACATTTGGTGTCCCCATTACATTGTGACATATATCCTTAATTTTCTCAGCCATGTGTTCTTTAATACCCATGAAGGCAGTTATTTTTCTGATGGATTTGTCATCAAGTTTCTGTTGAACCTTGTAAATTTGTTTATAACTTCCATAATATTGAAAAATATGTGTTACAAGCATGGTGTCCCTGTTACATCGTTACCTTGAATTTTTAAGAATATTAGCAATATATCAGGTAAGATGGTGTGGAAAGGATTTAACACTCTCTGAAACACTTTCAAAACCCAAGTAAAAGGTGATGATTGATAAACATAAATTATAATCAACATATTGAAAAATGTCACAAAATAGGTCCCACCTTCATGGAATGACCCAGATACATTGTTCCTCCATCCATCAATACTTGGTTGTAGATGGAACCAGTAGATCTTTCACCCATATCTGCCTGAAAGGGCACAGTACATAAACACTAGTCCTACCAAAGCCCAAGTCAATATTGTTCATGCATAAATAGCCAAGACAGTTTAGGCATTCCTATTGGTTGAAAGCTTTTGATCAATCAGTCATTTTTATGGAAAACTTCATACCTTTCATAAACTCTGTGACAGAAAAGTCTTCGGTTTTGCTCTCCTCCCACTCCGCTGGGTCATAGGATCTGTCCTGTATAGACAAGAAATTATACAATGATTTCACGTCATGAACACCTGTTACGGACATGCAACTTTGTAATTGAAGCTGAAAAGTTTACATGCCTGTTTTTATCTGTTATGCATGCCCTTGCAAAATAAGATGGTACTGGGATGAAGTTTGAACATAAATTAATGCCCTTTTATTGTTAACAAATATTTTTGGACCATCGTAATCTTGAGATCGCGCTCTACATACGGCTGTTTGATGTCAATTGCGCATGTAAAACTAAAGTTACAGCTTGTCAAACTTTGAGGGCAGTTGCGAGCTGTTTGCAGAGCAATAGGGAGGGCGCTTCTGGGCGGTAAGAGTGCTAAAGTGTCAAAAACGCATGGCATTACAGGTATTTAACACAGGGGACTGCTACGGTTAACAACCCTCCTTCCTAAAACTCACGTCTTGAAACATCGGTGACATTTCTCTCAGTGAAACGTTATCTCCTTCGACCAGAAACTCATCTGCCAAGAATACTTTCAGGCCCCCTAGTCTCTTGATTCCACGACGGATAGGGGCAGGCAATTGCATAAAAATGCTGAGTAAGCGATGGTCGCAGACATCCATTGTGCCATAAGTGCTTAGGGTTTCCTGAAATTGACTGTAAAATAACACAAACAAAACCAGAGTCAAATGAAGAGGCAAACTTCAAAATGGTGTTCACCATAGGAAGGAAATGGTTTACTGGGTAACAACTATTTGCAAATCCCTTTTGAAAACAGTGACTGAGAGTTGTCTCAGAGATTCGAACAGAAGACTCTGCCCATCTGACCTCTCTACGCTGTGTAATGCTTTGATTCACCAACACAAGGACACAAAAAGGTTGTGCGTTTACTGGCATTTTGTAGCCATTGACAGGCCGTTTTTGTGTAATCTGTCCTTTTATTCCAAGAAGAGGATTACGAGGCATCGAGAGGCTTCCACCATTGTTCATTCATTGTATTTTCGCTGAATGGAGGTAAGTCACAGTGAGCCGGCAATCGAGCCATGGTTCTGTGTTTAGTACCACTCCTATGCCATAGGTAACAGCCGATGTTTTGCAATTCACGCTGCATGAATTTCACATTTTCTCGGTCGGGCAACAAAACGGCAATCCAACAAAGAGAATCTTTCTTTTCTTGGCAATGTCCAGTCAGGGTTACCTTTGCGCCAGCAGTACCCTCAGAGAAAAAATTTTCTGGCAATTTTGTCAAAAGAATCCTGTGGTTTATATATTGTAAAACTAATTAAAATTTTGTAAATAAAAACAACTTGATTACCTGAACAGTCTCTGTTTCTCCGGAGGAGTCAGTGGAAGAATACAATCTTTAATGTCAGGACCATACGACATCTTCTGAACAAACTGTTTTTCATACATAGCCTGCTGGTTCTTGATACTGGGATTCCCACCAAAACCTCTGCACTCAGTAGCACTGAGTTGTCTTGGGCTCTTTGGCTGGTGGCCATGATTAGAGTCACCTGTGTAAGACACCATGGTTGATGTGGTTTGTGAATAGTACATAGCTCGATTGCAGTGGGGCTGTTGATGAGAGGTGTAGGGCTTTGGCTGTGGATGTTTGTATTGGAGAGGCTGCTGTTGGCTCTGAGCTACCAGCCGATGATCTTGAGGTTGTGGCTGTGGTTGATGGCCTTGAGGACATGGCTGGAGGCTTTGAAAGTGCGGCTGGTGGTTTTGCGGTTGTGGCTGGTGGCCTTGAGGCTGTGGCTGGTGGCCTTGAGGCTGTGGCTGGTGGCCTTGAGGCTGTGGCTGCTGGTAGGCTAAAGGAGTTTGCTGGCCCTGTACTGGGGGCGGTGGATGCCCCTGCCAAGGTGTTAGCATTCCATCAGTGCGCACTCCTTGTACACTTGGAGGAGAACTAGGACCATAGAATGGTTGGATACCTTGTGTTGGCTGGAGCATAGATGGGCTAGAACAAGGTGTTGGGTAAGCAACTTGGACTGGAGTAGCCATTTGCTGGCTTGCCTGTGGCATGTAGGAGCTTGGGTACAGCTGCTGATCCTGCCGAGGCACACCATGCATAGGGGCATTGCTGGGAACAAACACTGGTGCATGTACATACAGTGGGGTATAGGCCATGCCACCAGGGGTGCACCTAGAAGAAATAACAAATAGAGAACAACAATAAGCTTTTAGTGGAGATTGGATATTGAATTAAAGTTTTACACTTCTACAAATTTCATTTGCTTTTTAAGTCCAAAACCAAGTTTTGAGGTTTTCTGATAACCTCAGGGTTCTCCTCAGGCACAAGCTAGTGCAGGTCTGTATGCTTTATTCTTGAAAGGGCAAGGCACCATAGCATTTGCTTGGTATACAGAGGTATTTCATCACCATCAGATTCAAGAGCACTTCAAGATGACCTGGACAAGTTGACAGAGTGGAAGAGCGAGTGGCAACATATGCAATTCAATCCCACCAAATGCTTTGTTATGCATCACCAGCGCCTAATTGCAAAAGCCAAGGTTACAAGTTGTGCAACCATAAGTTTGCTGTGGTCAAATCTCATCCATACCTACTAGGAGTCCACCTACAAGACGACCTTGGGTGGAGTATCCACGTAGGCCATGCTACTTCTAAAGCTAGCCACATGCTTGGAGTCGTCCTTCGCAACCTCTACCTCTGCCCCGAGAAGCTAAAAAAGACTGGCCTCGTCCGACCCCATGTTGTATACGCCTCAGTGGCATGGGATCCCTACCGGAAAGGTAACATCAAAGATATCGAAAAAATACAGAGAGGTGATGCCAGATTCATCAAGGGCAATTATAACCGCACCAAAGGCACGGTTACGCATCTCCTGGAGGAGTTAGGTTGGCATACATGTACACTGGAGGAGAGAAGAAAGCAAGCCAGGCTCACCCTCATGTACATGTACAAGATCAACAACTTGGTCGACATCCCCAGTGACCGCTACCTAACACCAGCAACCAGCGCTAACGTCATACTAATAGCAGAAGTTTCATCACCCACAGTGCTCGCCTTGACATCCACAAGTTCACCTTCTTTCCAAGGACAATAATTAATAGAGTGGAATGCCCTTGACGACCTACTGGTGAATGCACCAAGCTTGGGCAACTTCAAGCAATTTGCTT
The DNA here is from genome assembly GCA_911728455.2 of Marthasterias glacialis. Taxonomy (NCBI): domain Eukaryota; kingdom Metazoa; phylum Echinodermata; class Asteroidea; order Forcipulatida; family Asteriidae; genus Marthasterias; species Marthasterias glacialis. The sequence goes on from OU452229.1 coordinate 11,663,991, forward strand.
CAATAAATACCTAACCCCACCCCCCTCCCCCCTCCCCATAAGCCTGGCAACATACTCTCATCGAGTTCAGCCAGTATCAGAGTGAAAGTTAAATGATTATTTTAAAATCATTCCTGTGGCCTTCATTTGAGAAAGAATCTGGTCCAGAAAATGCATTTATTGTTCATTTTCTGAGACATCTGTCACTAAAAACAATTTTTATTACAGGAGTAGGGGCCTTGCTATTACATAACAGAGTCTGATATGGTCTCTTGATGCACATGTACATGATCTCTCACACTGGATAGAATTACCAAAGACTGACCCAAAGGATCTAGCACAGTAACACAGGCCTCGAATTAACCCACAGCTGTTTGTGCTTTTGCTGTGGTGCCTTTTGCAGAGAACTTTTTCCAATGTAAATTTACATTTGCCTCATCAAGGTGCCCCTTACCAGGGGAAAATTGCTGTGCCCCTTCAAAAGCGAAGTTCACGGCCTAGTAACATTTACACACACGACCACCGGGCATTTCCCTAAACGGTAAAATTCTGTGTCAGATTATAGTGCTTTCATTTTCAAATTTCCGTTTGAATAAACTACACTCTAACAATAAATACTGCAAAGTAGCAACAGCTGATGAAATTGAGTGTGTCTCCTCATTTCCATTTTTTTTTTCTCCAGTTAAATGATCCCTGATAATATCTGCGAAAAATAATAAATTACATTTTCTTCCCTAGACAATCTGGGCATGCTAGCATTTGACCAACTCCATGCTTTGATTGTAGCTTTGCAAAGTAGCGACAGCTGATGAAATTGAGTTGTGTCTCCTCATTTCCATTTTTTTTTTCCCAGTTGAATGATCCTTGACATGCCTGATAACAATATCTTCAAAAATAATAAATTTTACATGTTCTTCCCTAGACAATCTGGGCATGCTAGCATTTGACCAACTCCATGTTTTGTAGTTTTTTGTAAACATCATGTTGGGAACTAAACCCTACCAGGGCCCAGGGCCCAGGGCCCAGGGCCCAGGTCTAGGGAGAACAGTTCTTAGATAACTGATGGGGCTACCCTGGCTAAATACGACAAAATAAATAAATAAATTGACCATAGTTCCACACTTCCCTAGGAAAATAGCACAAAATATACAGGCCTCTCTAGTCTCCTTCTCAACTGTTGAGCTCCCTTTTCATACACTGCAGGCAACTTAGTGTAAAACAAATCGTCACAGTTTTCACAAAGTGACATATTGCTCACAACACAATTTGTTCAAAGATTTTAGTGATGTCAATATTTAGAAGATACGTCATGTATCAACTCAAGTCTTGAAACATCTTGGTTGCTTAGTTACTGTAACATCATTTGAGCCAAAGTTGGTTGACACTAGAATTTGTTGCTTCCAGGAAGTGGGGGTATTGTGGCCTTGTGCATGTGACACAGCATGGTTTTGCATGGTTTTTTAGTCTTCACAAAAAGTGACCGAATAGACCTCGCCACACAGAGCAATGTTGTGTGTGGTTCACGAAGTGACACCATTCCCTGTACTATTACACATATGGAATATGTCACTTTGGGTAATTTGAAAACCGTGTATTGTTTTTGTTTTTTCGATTCACGAAATTACATTTTTGTTTGTATTCGTTGAAAGTTGTTTCCCCAAACAAATATTATACAGTTACAATTTACATGTCCTTTGAGATTTCAGCTTATGTTAACAATTATGTTTTTTCGATAATGAAATAAAATTGAACTGCGATTTTAAACTAACTTAACCAAACGTCTATTTGCAATATTTTAAAACACGGTTTTACCACTGTGTGCTCCTATGTGTCACTTCATGAAACCGCGAGGAAATGCGCAACACTTAACCACGATCCTGCAAGGTTTTAAACAGTCGTTTCAGACCAAGGAAAATCTGTGAAACTTTTGTGTTTTTTATTTATTTATTTTTTCAATTCCTGTCAGGTCCAGGCTCTGTGGATAAACTGTTTGGGGTATTGATTGAAGGTTTAAAGCACTTGTACAACCAGCCGGGCTGGCTACTTACATAAACCTAAATAAACCTCAGGGTAGCCCTGCTACCCAGCAGGAGGACCTGTCATTTCCCTGGGGGAAAAAGGAACAAAACACTAGTGTGATAAGAGCTTTATGCTGGGCAGGGTTTATGTTTAATTGGCCTTCAAAGAAGGAGGTGACACACAACCAGTGCCCATTACCAAGAACCTTTGTTGCTAGTGCTCCTGTGAAAATGCCTTTGGTTTCAAATACATGTATCCAGCAATAAACTAGTTTATTGATGCATTAAGCCACTAGCTTAATCCTGTAATAGTAGTGTCACAACCAGGACAGAATAAACAAGTTGGTTGTTAACCTCTATACTCAATTGTTTTGAAATCAAAAACTTCTGGTGACCATATTATTGTTCGAGAAGTCATGCCTGAATGCTGACTGAATATAATGCCCTTAGATAACACAAGGCTTCTGGTTAGGTGGTACTCTGTTATGAAGAAGATCGATTTCAGACTGAAGTAATCCAAGAAAACTTTAACTCTTATAGCTGTAAAATTAAAGGTCAATATCAGGGTTGTCCACAGACTTTTAAACAGCAGGTGAAAAATTATGAGTAGCCAGTTGGTCAAAGGGAACTGAACTGCGCTCGAATATGACATCAGTGTTTTTTGTATCCAATCCCATTCCCATATCCCCTAGTTTACAATAAAAAATACCAAGCAAACACCCTGTGAAAGTTTCATTTAAAGGTGGCCACATTTTAGAGAAAAAAGAAAAAACTTAGCAAATGGATTTTGTGCACGTTCCTAATTCATCGGATTTAATTTTGACTGCAATGGTAAGTTGGGGGTCTTCAAAAGCTGTTTCCTCAACTTTGACAGTATTTCAGATGGAAACGTTTCTCTTGGAGATTGGTACTAGTTAAATCAGTGGGATTTCTGATTGAAACTTATAAAAAAAAAAATTATAATTATCAACATTGTACTTTGTCTTACCTTTGTTTTCTTAGAGAAACAGAGAGAGAGAGAGAGAGCAAGCACACGCTTGATTTTCTAATAAAAAGTCTGGTGGTCTTGTGTTGTACATTTGAATATTAATACATGTACCTCACTGTGTTGGACTAAACTTCACTTTAAAAAAACAAATATTCAAATGTTAATTTTGAATCTGGTCAATGTCTTGAGTTTCCAAAAACAGAGATTTTATTTGTTTTGCATTGAAATTTTTTGGTTTTTTTTGTATATACTGTGGTTTCACCATAATTTTTTCCCTTCCTTCATGGTTTCACACTCAGATATTTGGCAGGTAACTGCACCTGCAACAGTAGGCTACATACTCATACTTTATGCTCTTAAGCAATCAAATCTTTGGCATTTTTTCCAAGTAATGGATTAGTTTGTCTGGCACAATGGCTTTTGTCCTACATGTCTATACACCCTTTTCAAATTTAAGTAAATAAGTCTATCTATTATTTATATTGTTTGCCATGTAATTAGCACTGGTCTTTTCTTTGGTTGATTAACCAAAATGGTGTATAGACCGTTTTGCTGAAAAAAATTTGCGTGTAGACACATTCAGAAGATCTATCTATCATTTTGCATTCATTTGCCAGGAAGAAACTTAGCCCGATTCCCTTGTGTTAATTTGCAGAAATGGTGTACCCTACAAATGCACCATTTTGCCAGAAAAAACACTGTTGTATTGAAACATGTTAAATCAATGTTAAAGCATATCACTGTTGAGACATATCTAAATTAAACCTTGTTCTCTAGAAACAAATCCATTCATCAAATATTTGGTAGGTTTTGTTTAAGTTACCCATACTGCCAACAAAGTATTTTGACATAGGCCTACACCCTCCTGCCAGAAAAATACAAACAGGAATAACACACAAATAATGGTACACCCTTTTGCCAAAAAACCCAACAGATAAAATTGTACAGTAACATAAAATACAGCCTTTGCCAAAGAAAAAATGTTGGAGGCGGTACACTAACTCAACTTATGCCATTTTACTAAGCAAGAACATCAGAAGAACTAATATGGCAGAAAGACGTAACTTTTTTTGAATAATTACTGAACAAATTTAATGCCTCAAATCTCAAGATCAACAAGAAACAAGCGAACTATGTGTCTTTGCTCTAAAATTACTCACTGTTTGAAAACTGACAGAAAATTTACGAGAGATTAAAAGTTCAGAATCAGTTTTCTCAGCTTGCGATTTCTTTAGATAATGTATATGTACACCCTTTTGCCAAAACAATGCCGCCCATTTCTTCTGAATCCTTCACTTTGACAATTGGGTAGATGAAGGGTATGGGACTGTAATGGACTGCAGTATGATTTCTATGAACTTTTAAATTAAGAAAACAAAAGTGGCATTTCTCAAAAGTTGTTCAGCTGTGATACACTGTAAGTGACAATAACATTATGTTATTCCACGGAAGAAATCCTCCATGGTTAAACCAATACATGTAACTATCCCACAAAATATATTTTTTTTACTATACTTGAATTTTTCCTTCTGTTCTTATAGATGTAATGGTTCCATGTTTAATCATAAGCATTGGGACTACCTCAAACCATGCTCAAACTATGTGAAAATCACTGCTAATATAACTCTTGTTTCGTGTTGACTAGCAACAAAGAGCTACAACTGAGGTTGAATTTCCGAAGAGTTACAGAATTTATTACTGCTTTTGTTCACACTTATAGCAAATTTTGTTTGCATTGGTGTTGGGAAGCTATTTCTGCTATGATACAAACTTGTAGTCAGGTCTTTGGCATGTCTGGAGTATCTGGCATTGACCCCATTCCCAATTTGCAGCCCTTTTTGAGTGGTTTTTAAGAAGTTTTTCATTGAATTCATGCTTCTTTTCAAGCTGATGTCTTGCCACTTTTGCCACTTTGTTCAACTAACATACAATAAACTTACCTAGTTGGATACATAACTGCTCTTTACAGGCTTGTTTTTTCTGCAATTCAACCTGGGAAACAAAATTTGAAAAAAAGTAAAAAAGGATGAGTGAACCAAACTACACACTTGTCTTTTTACCGAGCATAAAATATATAGGCCTATACAAACCAGTTTCTTTTTACAAAACAAATTCGCTAGCATAACTGGCTAAAGCTAGTTGCGTAAATGAGTGAATTTTTATAAACATTTTTAGTAATCAGAGCAAAATCTTTCACAACTTGTTTGTGCTAACTGGAAAAAATTGAGAACTTGCTTGTGAAGACAAAATTAAAATCGAGGTATCTAGATTTTTTTATGGGGGGCACTGGAAATTTGTGGGGGTAGGCCTATGTCCTCTTTTATAGAAAGTGCTTCCTCCATGGTCGGATACGGCATGCGCCACTTTGTGACTTATTAAGTTATATTTAGTACTTAATTAGACCTAGTAACGGGGGCCCTCTGTAGACCCAGTAACTGGGGTACTGTACTCCTTCTTTGAGATTTTGACATTATCGGTCATACTAGCTAGTTTCATTCACGACCAGCTAGTAGTACATTGTACGACCATGGATGGAGCTATGACCAGTGATGTCAAATTCTCAAAAAGGAGAACAGCGCCCAGTTACTGGGTCTAGGGGCGCTGTACTCCTTTTTTTTCTTCTTTTTTTTTTTGACATTTACGAATATGATTAACGGCCAATGTCAAAAAATTTTTTAAAGGAATACAGCACCCCATGGGTCTAGCATCTAGAGTACTTAATCAAACTTTTGTAATTCTAATTCCATTCAAACCATACAGTTCAAACTAACCCACCATCGTTTTACAGATATAATAATTAATATAATTATAATACAGACAGAACTTAAAACTCGTACTCCCATTCAACAATGCAAATGCTTCGCCTCTGTGCCATTGACACGATGATGGCGACGACACCGAACTTTTTAAACTTCGACTTCGATTCGAAGGTCAATATTCAAGTCAGATTTTGACGTATACTCACAAATTATAGACTGTGAATTTCCTCAATACGTGTCATGGCTAAGTTTTTATCAATGCATTCATTATATTGGCACATATTTACCTTTAAACTTGGCGAAATCCGTGTTTTTTAAGGCAAAAAGACTCTGTAGTTAACACGTGAGGTCGTCTGTCAACAAGCTGTCGTCTGCTGCCGCAGACCGCCTCTGTGCCGCCTCCTAACTCTCTCTATACTCTCTATTCGCTGGTAGTAGAAGTAGTACAGTCTGCATGATGATAAAAACTAGCGCATGCTCTGTGTACATGTACATGTACATGTGTGAGCTGAGATCGAGAGAGAGGGCAGGAAGCCGCACATTCAACTGTTTCTGTTGAATATGTGCGCGCGGCGTGTGCGTGTGACGCATGGCGGGTGGGCGTGCCCTGGTAGTGTGGTGAGGGGGTGTGCGCACAGCCAGAGGTTGATCAAAACTCCAGAGACTATAGGCCTACAAGGCGGATCCAACCCGCGCCCCTGCCCCATAAAATGAAGGGGATTACTCCTCACCCACCCAACCCCCACCGACCGGGAAGAGAATCAGATACAAACGATAAGGTACCCCCCGGCCGATGGTTTCCTTTTTGTTTAACCAGTTTAATCTGTAAATTTGTTTGAGCCACAAATTAAGTGGTTAAGTGGTCTTTATTAAATAATTAGAAGATGTTTGTGCCCCACTCAAGCAACAAATCATGTCCTGCAGAAAATGTCCTGACAGCTCCCCTATTTTGTGAGATGGAAATGTGACATGAGAAACATTGAGACCGAAAAGGTGAAAATCAAATGGAATTCTCATTTCACTCCTTAAAATGTTGCTCAAATCGAGGGAAAGTGGTCTGGAATTGCCTTAGATTGCACCAAAGAGCACTATAGAATCAACAAATATCCGGGGCCCTTTATCGGGCCCCGGACCCCACGCCGTAAGGGCTTGGTTGTTTAGTTGCTTTTCACACCCTTTCGTTATTTCATTGTAATTTGTAGCACTGAAAATCGTTGTTGATACTTAGTCACCCTCTAAAAATTATCATGGATCCGACCATGGGGAAGAAATAAAATTCGTACGTCTCTTGAGAGGTGTAAATTCAGTAAGTCGTCTTGGGAAGAAACATTTTCACTGGTAGGTAAACTTATTTCATTAAGAGTGCCACACACGTCATGGGGCTCCGTACTCAGTCAGCACATGTTTACAACGCAGAACAGCAGAGCCTATTATTAATAACGGACTGGTGCATTAATTGCAGGGTTAAACATTTGCAGACGGGCAACATTTACATGATTTATTAAAATTGAGTGTTCATCTTCTGCACATTCCCAATAAACAGGAAGACGGCAGTAGAATTACAAATTTACATGTATAGAATTCGAAATGGGGTGGTAAGCAGCCTGCGGTGTGTAGCAAAGGTGCCCGGTTGGGGGATTCACGTGTGCCCCCCTCCAGCAATTAAAAAAGCATGTCCCCGCCCCCCCCCCCCAACAAAAATGCAATGCCTCCCCCGACGCGGCCCTGCATCCCCTTCCCATTCCCCTCCCCTCCTCCCGACCCCTCCTATCTCCCTCCCCACTCCCCTTCCCCCTCCCCTTCCCCTTCCCCCTCCCTTCCCCTCCCTTCCCCTCCCCTTCCCCTCCCCTTCCCCCTCCCCAAGTGAAAAAAACCTGGCTTCGCTGCTGGCTGAATGAAATTTTTTATTAAATGATTTGCATTCAGTCAACGGCAAGCAAGCAAACGGGTACTGTTTTATGTTGGGTGGTGATTCACGTTGGTGTGCGGTGTAATGGAAAGTTTATAGTCTCTGAACGGTTGTATGCATAGGCATAATGTGGTTTTAACTAAGTAATTAGCAGTTGGATGTAATTTTGAGATTGAGACAATGAGTACTCATTCCAATTTGGAGCCGTAAATTAGTTTGAGTTCGGAATGTTACAAATTTTGGGACGCTCGGTTTGCTCATGCTACACAACCAACCTCGGCGTCAGCAGTGGAGTTACCTCATTAATATTAATATATAAACCGCCCACTCGACCAGCCCAGACTGCCGAAGCGAGCAGCATGCAGATCAGTGTTATTAACGACTACTCCATGGACCCATTACAAAACGGGGAGCGAAATCCTGGTGTATCATGCAACCTGTAATCGCGTAAAATCACCTTTCTGTAATTATATCAACGATTCTAGTAACTAGTGAATTAGTAGCCTTTGGTGAATGTAAATTTTCATATTAAGCGTCTGGGACAAGGTATTATTATACTCCAAATTGAAGATTTTGTAAAAATACCTTACACTAGAATGGTATGGCCTGATAAACAATTGTCCGACGGCTGTTGTATGTATAATTTATGGAGGGTTTGCTTACTTTTGTTAAGTTTTCAAGCAATTGAGAATTAAACAACGTAATTAAAACTGAAAAATCTTCAACAATCTTTTTGAAAATTAAAATCAAAATAATACACAGGTGAAGCTTGGGTCAAGATGTTGTCGCAAGCATATTTTTATGAGCTGACAGGTCCCATATCATGAATATGCATGTTGACCTGACAAGAGAGGCCAGGCTGGGCGTGTGCGCGCGTGTGTGGTGTGTAGTAATGCTATAGGAATGGTTTTCGATGCGCGCGCACACTATGCGAATCTAGCCAGTGTCGCTGGCCGGCCCCGGCCGGCTATATAAAAACCTTGCGCACTGCGCAAGAATTTCATACACACTCCACAAGAATGATTGCTAACCAGCCATCCATCACAGTTGTGAAATCTCTACTTAAATTTACCAACCTTTTTAGACAGAAATTGCCACATTTCGCTCTGATATCTCGAACATACTGTAAATTTGATACAGTGTCTGGTTGAATTTTCATTCATATGGTTATGGAAGCTGATAAAAGGGTATCTTTTGAAGCTGAGAGCGTGGAAGGTGACGACGAACGAACGGAAAACGAGCGAAGCCCCAACGTAAGTCCCCAAAGCGAACGCAAGTGGGTCAGCAGTGAAGACCGTAGTGCCAGTGGGGGCAGCAGCGCTGATCATCAACAGCAGCCGCGGCGTCGTACACGTAGCAGGCCAAACCATAGACGAAGCAGCAGCGCGAGTGGTTCGGAAATTGGACATGTTCGACAGATGGCGCTATCCAATGAGTCTAGTAGTGGCAACGTGCAGCAAGAATCGAGGGGATCACCTCAACAATCTCAAGAGAATGTGAAGAATGGAGACCAGCAACCTAAGATGGAGGATAGCCTCAGGCGGAAGCGGAGAAATAACCGAAAAAGAGCTAATCGCAAGTGGAAACCCTATGCAAGGCTGACTTGGGATGAAAAGAAAGAGCTTGATGAACTTGAGAGTAGACGAGCAACCAAGAAGCGAGCAAATAGACCTACGCCGTACAACACCACGCAATTCCTGATGGAAGATCATAAAGTCGACACGCCTGATCTGAGTGCAGGGGGTAATCACATTCCAATGGACTCGTCGGATGAACTCTTTGATGAGAATGATGATATTCGCGACGGCGATTTTCTGGAGAGGGAGTTCTCGGCCATGTACGACGAAGTTCAGTCAGAGCGTTTGCAATCAATGTCAAAGGAGCAGTTGGTCTCGGAGGTTCTCACCCTGTCAAAGAGAGTCAATGAGCTTGAGGAAGGCCAACAGACATCGGAATATAAGACGTCAGATGGAGAGACAATGAATGGACACTTGAACATGAAAGACAATCTTATCCGGGCTCGCTTGGAAAGTTTAAATGAGTTGGAACATGAAGTACAACGGTTACGTGAAGAAAACTCTGTTTTAAAACAAGCTAATAACGACACCATAGAACTCAAAGTGTCTATTTGATAAAAGGGTAATCACTCAGTTACATAATCTCTATGTTCAGTTATTTCATCAAAGTATCCTGTAAAAGTACATGTACATGTAGTTTGCTTTTACCACCGGCACATTCAACATTTGGTTCATAAGAAAATGAAATTGTAAAATTGTATTTAAATTAAAATGGGCATTTGATATTTTGACATTCCAGTTAAAAGTATCCTAATTATGTGCTAATGTTAATAAAATAAAGTTGAATTATTAAAAATATTAAACTTAATAAAAACAGAAGGATGATCAAGCTGTGCACAAAATTGATCGAAAACAGCAGAGAAAATTGGGTTGATTGAAAAATCCCAGCATTTAATAAGGAACAACTACTGACATCAAAATTGGGACCAAAATAAAACATTCAATAGATGTATACATGTATTTATTATGTGGTGGATACAATTCCCTGTTTTTTGCTTATTTAAAGCCCAAGCTCAACATTGGTAAGACGAAAAACAAATGTTCCCAGATTTATATTATACATGTATACCTAACCTAACGTGGTATAAAGAAAAATGATGGCAGAAAACTTTCATTGAAATATTTCTGCCTGAAGTGTTGTTATTGTTTTGAAATAATAAATGAAATAAGACCCAAAATAAGTTTTCGTCTCGGTGAGACGAAAATTCTGCCTATAGGAATGTGTCAGAAAATGCTGTATGCATTTTCATCGTCTTCTCGCAAACGAAACAACAAAATGAGCTGACATTTTTTACAGGTTGGTTTTATTACAAATATCTTGATTTGTGCTAAGAATGGAAGCATTTACAGTCGGTTTACCAATGTTGAGCTGGGGCTTTAAACATCTTTTAGTTCAATGAAATGTTTCTGGATGGTGATGGAAGCTCTTGGTTTTGATTTTTTTTTTTTTTTTTTTTTTAGAAATGGGATGAATGGGCACATTTTAACAAAGTAAACGGTATTTTTTGAGAAATCAAACACTGCTTTCACACGATTTATGAAGTGAATGGTAGAATAAGAGTAGATCCAAACTGATCAAGAACCCGCCTGACACTAAACTAGGACAACCAGGTTTCAATAGTCTTCAGATTAAAATGTTGAAGTTAAGTTTTTTACAAATATGTCTCTGTCAAAGAGGGATCAATGTTCTGGAATCTAGAAAATGTTCCGTCCTGTATTTTGACCATTTCAGATGCAAATTGCATCACAAAACAGGCTCAGAAATAATACATGCTATGTATATTTACAAAATGTTAACTGGGGTAACTTCACATGTCCAGCACATTTTTTCCTCGCTTGACTAGACAGTAGTATTTTACCATTTTTACCAGAAAATGGGAAGGCACCTTCAGAAACCTTGCATAATACCATTACAAGGAAATGAGTTTGTATTTTGTCATACTCGTAGTCATATGACAGAACTGAAGTTAACGTTTGCAGTTTCCACTCTGGATTGGAACTTTTGTACACGATGCATTTGTAATTTTAGACGTTGGTTCATTCATCATGCGTAAATGATGCAGTTGATAATAAAAGACAGTAAGAACAGATTTGTATTCCAACAAAAAAATGCCTTGAATTTTTTTATCTTTTAATATCCTCAGGGAACAGATTTATATCAAGCATGTACTTGACTGCCAAGATTCTTAATGAAATATTTAATGCAATTTGAAAAACAAAAAACTAAACAAAATACAAAACGATACTTACTGGCTTTATTCAACTGTAAATTTAAATTGATTCATATTGAGATGAATATGAATTTGGCCAACTGGGGTGTATCTCTTTCTGTGGCATGAAACTATTTCAAAATTTTGTAAATGTTGAAAAGTGCAAATTGAAAACAAAAAAAGAAATCATAATTTCCGAAAGCTGTTGCAAACATGATACTTGTACATAGGTGTATATGCCGAACCTCAAAAAATTGATTACACAATAAAACAAACTTTTTGAAGTTACATCAAGCATCTTTTGGCAAAACTTTGTGAATAACTGAAAGCTCACTTCCACTTTCTTAATTGTACACATGAACTACTGATAAGATGTTCTTTGTTACATGTTCATGGTTTCACTTCCTCCTCCAACGAAAACCCATTTCAAAACATGAACAAAGAACTGGATGATGAAATCCAACTTGCACTGAGGTGCCTTTTTTTCTTATGCAAGTGGCACATTTGCATACTTGTCAATTCTTAATTTGTAAAGATGGTTCTGTCTTTACTCTATCATGGATTCGTTGTGAGTTTGTGGTCTGATATACAAACCTGTTAAATGATGAACTCTTGCCCTGCCCTGCCCCACCCCCAAACCCCCACCCCACGGGTTGGTTGGCCAAATTCTTGTATGACCCTTTGTTGTAATGTGTACTTTGTTACATGTACCACCTTGCAGACTACAATTCCTGTTTACTGTTTAAAATATCAGAAAGAGAACAATGAGATTATCTGAAATATTGTAATTAAGGATTATCCACAGTTGTCGTCAGAAGCAAATTATATCAGGTTTGCAGTACTTATGACCCTATTAGGGCATGTGTGAACCCAATTTACGTGATGCGAAATGAGTTATTAATGGTAAAACAAACTGGGTTTTTCATTATTTTTTTGGGCCACACAAACAAAAAAAACATACAGGCAGTCGGAAAAAAACAACTGTAATTGTTATGCAAGGAAACTCGCCATTGAAAGTGCCCTCATGCGGTCAAAAATACGTGAATCGTTTCTACTCTGGCTTTAATTTTGTATTCAAGGCTACTTTTCCCCCATTACAGAAAAAAGCCAATACCTATACAGTGAATGATTTTCCTCGTAAGTAGTATAGCATAGCAAACTTCTACACAAGATGTAGCAGTTTGCTAATCAAACATCAGTAGTTGCTACTCAGTGTTAGCACTCATTGGGCACAAACCTTGTTCAGTCTAAAAAAATTTGCTTTGCAAAATTGCTGGATGAAATCGTTCCCTGCTAAAGAACATACAGGGATTGATTAAAAAGGGGCACTGGGGCCAAGAACAGGAACAGTGGGTATCGCCTCTATGGGCTCCATCAGGCGAGGTGTTTGCCAGAATCTGTTAATTGAGAACATGTACGTCCAAGTCTCTGAAAATGTAAAAAGGGGCTCTAGATCTAACATGCTCATTCTTACTGTAAATGATTGATACAGCAGTTTGTCCAAAAGATGCAGTGCAGCCACTCTGCAGTATCACCTTCTAGAGATGATTCATTTCTGCACCCAGACATACATGTAACTAGTAATGTCAATTTTTGTTTTGCCTGCTTTTCCTAGCATAAATGTCTGGAAAAAACAAAACGAATTTGAATTTCAGTTTTGCTTTAGAAGTGAATATCTAGCTGTTTGCGCCAAAATTGTCTTCAATGTTAACCGACAAGGTCCAACAGAGCATGCAAGGCCATAGAGTTACATGCTTCACAAGGCGCTGTAAGTTCAGAATTCTGTGGCAAGCAGTGTCGTGAAATTGGGCCCTAGTTTGCCGACTGAAACAATATAAAGTGGTGTGACCATTGAGTACAGATCCAGGATTGGTGTTTCATTCTTACATGTACGTGGACAATGTAAAAAAGGGGCACTCCCATCAGAGACCCAGAAAGTGTGGTGACAGACCTGAGACAAAGGAGGAAAGTGTCTTTGTTATTGTGATGAAATTCTAGGCTTTGTAAGTTTATGTGCAAGAAAGTCACGAGGCCAATTTTCACCTTGATGAAGAGCCAGTTTTCAACCTCAAATTTAGAATTGCCCAACATATAAACTTTAGATCAAAACCACACAAATCAATTTGTGTAAATCACACTTGATGGATAAATGAAATTATTACATATCTGACAAAAGAAATTGTAGATAATCCTGTAGACAATTAGGACTGTGCTTCCCAAAATAGGGATTTCTAGGGCGTACAATGTATATAATGAACTTGTAATTCTTTATATTTTACATTTTACTGCCTTAAAGGAATTTATGTATATTTGGAACAGTAAGGCAAAATGTATGTTTTCATACATTTTATTTTTACCAAGTGTATTATTAAAGTGAAGAATTTTGGATATGTTTTCTATTTTTATACATAAAAGGTATATTTAAAAAAAAAATGCTTCAGAAGATTCCTACGTGGACATATTTTGAGTAAAACTCTATATTTAACAACTTGGAGCTTTTCGAGGTAAAAAGTTGTTTTGGACTAAGTAAAAGTTTGGTGCTAAACGTTAAACAAAAAATAAGTAATACCTGAAAAGAAAATGAAAACATTTGGCCATTATCCAAAATTCTTTGCCATATGTGTAAAAAAAAAGTGGTATTTTTTAAAACAAGATGGTTTCTATCCATTTTGGCAAAATTAAAGTGCCCATTTGTCATAATTATCTGTGATTAAAAAATTGTGAGAGTTGTTACAACGAGGGTGGGATGAGTCTTTCACAATAAAAACGTATGTCAAAAAGAAGACCGTTGGGGGTACTGAATACGATGTAGTTTTTAAGCCAGTATTGCACAACATTGTGTGCACAACATTGGTAACAAAATGAATGTTCACAGATTTGCATATAAATACTTACATGCTAAAAAGATGGCCATGGTGGGAAACTTTCCTTGAAATATATTCCCTGAAATGCTATATAGTTTTTGAGAAAATTAGTAAAACAGTTTGCATTTATCAACATAATTGATGGTCATTAAGACAATGCCAGACTGTTTACAAAAACCCAAACATTCAGTCGAATACATGATGGGTATTAAGTTTCCCAAAATATTGCCAATCTTATTTTAAACGAATGATTGTAAATTATTGATTGAACAGCCATTTGATCCATATCGATATCCGAAGTTGTTGACAACTGAGATTCAAACTTTAGATATGAATTGATTTAATAATAAAACAAACGTTACATTTCTGTTACTCATAAAAAATGTGTGTTTTGTGAACCCCTACATGTTGCCGGCCTGGTGTGCATGCTAGTTTCCAATGTTATACATAGTACTGTACATGTAGGCCTACATGTACAATGTATGTCTGTCTACACACACATAAAGTCTGCTCGATAGAAGACGGTCTCTTGCATGGTTTCAGTTGAAATAGCATTTGCGGGTTCAACAATTCAAATCAGTTTAGTTTTCAATGACTTGTGGATTAAAAAGAAGAAAAAAAACTCATGATGAAAACAGACAAAAACAAATCCACAAGTAAACCTGGCTTCTGCGGGTTTCCTGCCTGATCTACCTTGTGTCAACAAGTTTTAAGTGCAATGAATACCTTTAATCTTTAGAAACAGGAGACTTGTGCTTAAAGGTTGTAAATAACAAGTACTGCATGGAATTTTAGCAGCCTGTGCACCATTAACCATTTATGCACGGCCATCATAGTGCATTTATTTCAAGTTCATTTGTCATCAGTTTTAAATGTCAAGATCCTCTGTGAAACTTGGTGAGGGGTGCTATCTAGCTGCACTTTCACACACACACACACACACACACACACACATAAAAACTCGCTACGACTTCTTACATTCGATCAGTTTGGGGATTAAAACACTGAAACCAAAGCTGGCAAAGGGCATGGCCCTGAATTAGAGACGCCTCGTTAAATTTGTTTGCAGGGCTTTTCAAGAATTTGTTACACTGAACTGTTAAAAGAATACCTGCTTTTAAGGTTTCACCGAAATATCTTCTGATCGAAAATTATTCAAAGCTTACAGCACAAAATTTAAGTACACTGTGACTCCATCTGATACTTTTCACACCAGTAAAAGAAATTTCATGTACTTTTTTAGAGACGCCTCATTGTTAAATTTGTTTGCAGGGCTTTTCAAGAATTTGTTACACTGAACTGTTAAAAGAATACCTGCTTTTAAGGTATCACCGAAATATCTTCTGATCGAAAATTATTCAAAGCTTACAGCACAAAATTTAAGTACACTGTGACTCCATCTGATACTTTTCACACCAGGAAAAGAAATTTCATGTACTTTTTCAACATGACCAATAATATTGAATGTTAAGAACATGTGAAGTTTATACTAATTTCAAGGATGGCATAATGTTCAAATGAAAAATCAGAAATTAAGACATTGTCACCGATTTTATTTACTTTGCAATTTCTTGAGGGACATGAGGTAGTACATGGCACAATGTTCTTGCCTCCTTCGAACATACAGCCTAACATACTCTTACCCCCCCCCAAATGTGTGATATTTTTACAATCCAGAGTCACCTCGTTACAAACTGATGAATGAGAATGAACAAGTGCTATCCTTTCATTTCCATTGTTGAAGACCTTGGTTGCTATTGTCAGATACAGCGTCACAAGGTGCTGGGCCTTGGGCTGTTATTGACAAGACAACAAAAATCAATTAAATTAAGTTAACATCATGATGTTCATCAACTGTATTTGTTTAGTCCTGTGTGGATGGGACTGATGTTTGTACACAGGAATGTTACACATTTCTCCCGTTGTTTGTTTTTTTGTTTACCACTAAGAATTTGAGCTATTTCCGTTTCTGTTTTGAAATAATTGTGTTCCTTTGTTCACTTTCCATTTAACAGACACAAATATTTTGTTGCTCCAGAGGTATACACTAATCCAGTGCAGCTCGTCCATGTTGGTTTGCACCACCGCAGCTTTGGCTGTTTAATGCGCGTGTCGACGCACACGCACTGTGCTATTGTCGCAAAGAATTTGAGCTATTTCCGTTTCTGTTTTGAAATAATTGTGTTCCTTTGTTCACTTTCCATTTAACAGACACAAATATTTTGTTGCTCCAGAGGTATACACTAATCCAGTGCAGCTCGTCCATGTTGGTTTGCACCACCGCAGCTTTGGCTGTTTAATGCGCGTGTCGACGCACACGCACTGTGCTATTGTCGCATCACGCGTGCGTGTTGCGGCCATAGCTGTGGTGGTGTAAACAACCATGAAAGAGCTACTTGGATTAGTGTAAAGGCAGAAACGTTGAGACCAATGAACCAATGGTTGCACTGGTTCATTTACGATGTCACATTTTTTGTCACCTACATACACCCAACTTAATTTTTTTGTAGACAGTGCAAGTTTTTTGTGTCCATGGCAAATTTTGGGTTCCTGCATGAATGGTCAGGCAAAGGGAAAAAGTGCAGTACAAGCTTTATCAGCAACTACACTCCCTAGAAACAAACCTTGAAAGTTTTTTTTGCCAACTGTGTTTTCTTTCTACCCTTGCCCTTTCAGTAGGCATTGACGTGCAACTCTCCTGGGCTGTATGGACACTTTAACCCCCCCCCCCCCCCCAGCCCATAGACTCACCTTTCCACCCATCACTATGGTAACAAACGGATCAGGTGATTAACATTTTTTTAAGTGGATTTGGATTTGAAAATTGGGATCAGCTCTTTGACACCATTTGACGACACAATTTTTCAAATTTAGCCATCAGTGTTTAATTTGAACATCTCACCTTGTTGAATCATGGTTGAATTATGATGTTGTGGCCATCGTGCTCTTCTCCCATCCAACCCAGTGTGTCCAAACTGAGGCTGGAAGGCAAAATAGTCTGGTCCCTTTATATGAAAATGAGAATTTGAAAATGACGTTATCATAGTGTAAACAGGAAAGCCAACAAAGGCGGCCGACACATGAGAAAGCTCTTTTTGATTAGAAGGTCTAAACCTTTACTTGGATCAAATTCAAATGCTGTCAGACTAAATAAACTAAACATATCGGATGATTTAATTATAAACAACAATTTAAAGAATCCTATATATCACAGCGTCACGACTTAAAAAAGTACATTTTTTAGACAGGAAACTAAACCGAGATGGCTGACATTTAAACAGGTGACCTTTCTAGCTATCTAGGTACATAGTTACCTCTCATGCTTTGCCTTAACTTCCAACCATGATCTGTAAACATCCAAGCATGTACATACATCGCATAGTATTTTATAGTTTAATTTGTAAACATTTAATGGAGCCCTTCTTAAGATTTTGTTTTCCAGTTGCCTTGACTTGCTGAAACTGCATTGAGAAGATTAAAAACAATTTTATTTTAGAGGACACATTAATAGCCTGAGTTGCTAATAACTGGAAGGTGACATACTTTCCTATTTGCATTTTTTTCCTTCAGTTTTGAATTCTGACTTCTCAATTCTGTCAGTTGTTTCAAAATAGATTATCTGTGGTCACAAAATATAACAGCGCACTGTTCCATGATTGTTGGCCAGTTTGCAATTTGTGTGACGGGCTAGAGCACTGTTCAGTGATTACTGGCCAGTTTGCAATTTGTGACACTTGTTTTTACAGCGAGGTGTGCTTTGTGTACACCTGCTTTCATTTGTATGCGATGTACAATATGATACTGCCAGTATCCAGTGCACACAGGACATTTTTTTTTTTGCACAGAAAAGATGCATCAAACAACACACAATGTACAGTGAACATCATGTACACATACACACATACTGTACATCCTACATGTATACTGTACATGTAAATGTACATTACACTACATCACCCTAGCTGCACTGGCCATTATTGACTTTATTCAAGTCTGCATATATATGAGCTGGCTTCTTTCCTCAATGGCTATCCCTATTACTTGTACATCATTGCATTACAAAATGTGCTGTGCATGCAGCTGTGCTGCTTTGGCTGGTGTGCTGTCATTTTGTTTACCCACTGTCACACCACCACATTCACTCCAAAATTTGGCAAAAGATCAAACTGTTTATAATTCAAAATTCAACCCTTGAACTTGCACATGCTGGTCTGTGATCCTCTGTGCATGTAGTTCGACTGTAATGTTTACAAATGTAAGGATTCCAAGCTATATCATCATGAATAGAAAATCTAGCTGTGGGCATGTGTGTGTACAAGATCAGGCCATTCAAATTCAAGGGCCAATCCAGTATTGTCAAAGAAACTACCCAAATAGAATACTACCCCTACTAGGGTCATTTCTAAATTCTCCTAATGAGTCTGAAAAATAGTGAAAAACCATGCACACTTTTCAGAATGTAACACATTTCCCTTAATTTTGATAGTTATAATCGAAATCAGCTGTTGCGTTTTTTAAGGTTTTCATATACAGTTTTATTGAATATGACAGAATTTCAGAGGGAAATATTTCACAGAAAAATTGGCTCCAGTGTTAACTTCATAAACAGTAGGCTTTCAGACTGAAACTAAACTATATATTTTACCCTTACCAATTCTGTATAGAGCCTTTAATTATGGACCATACTTTTTATAAAGACGACACTCGTCACACGTTTAATGCTTGTAAAAACAATACAAACCTAAGTGAACATTATCACACATCAATCTATATGAATATCAATCAAATCAGATATTTTACCCATATGCAATTTCTGTTCATATCAGCTAATCAATATTAATTTCAGACCTGCATCAAATGGCTGATCTTGTCTTTTTTTTCTTAACATTGATAAGCATACGACTTTTTCATGTTTCTTGAAAAGTGCCAGCACACTTGGATTGTCTTTCAGGATATCTCATTAGTAGTAATAGGCAGGGGGTACCTGCCAACATATATTATTTTATAACACTGTTTGCAGGTTGGAATTTGCAACTGATCCATAATATTGTGTTTGATTAAACAATTTATTTTAGATGTGGCTCATTAATAGTTGCTGTTATATAGTTAGTATAGTAACTTGTTTAGAAATTATATTGTTACTATACTATGTTTAGAAATATTAGGATTACACACAAAAACTCCAGTATTACAGACGGTGTCTTGGCAGGCAAGTGCGTGGCATCTGGGTTGGCCCTGAAGCATTTTCCTATAAACAGTGATCAATTATAACAATCTAGGTTTGTGCAGGAGATGCGGGCAATATCCCATTTGGTCTTTATTCAGTGACCTGCAACAGAGAGAGAAAACATTCAAGAGGGGTTCACTGATGATGTCTTCCAAATCATTAATGTGACATTCATGCTTTTTTCCAGACATATTAAGACAATTTTTTTTTGTAAACCTCTATTTTCTGAGTGTTAATTATCTGCTAAAATATGTCCCTCCTCAAATAAATAAGAAAGCTAATTAATTCATAAATACAATTTTTGGGGGGGCTGCATGTAGTTTTTCACCTGCACTTTTTTCTTGCTTTCTGGTGTAGGAGCAGTATTGGCACAACTAAGGGGTGGGGTGGGGGGACGGTGGAGGGGGGGGGGGGGCACGTTGCCCCCCAACTGATGTCCATGCCCCCCCCCCCAGGTACCCCCCATTTGAAATCTGGACTTTTGTGATTAAAAATTACAAGATTAAAATGTTACATTTTATGTAGTAATTTCAATGTTTTTAATTTACACGCAGAATGTATTTGTTTTACACATCAGACGAGTGCTGAAAAGGGGCTTGTCTAGGAAAAATGCAAATGTAGTGCCCCTCCCCCCCTTGTGCCCCCCTAAAATTTTACTCTAGTTACGGCACTGTGTAGGAGTGGGGCAAGTCTTCCTTCCACCATGGGCTACCAACCGGGCTCTCTCTCCCAAATGAAAAAAATTAGTTTATCCCAAAAAGAGAGACCCCAACCTCAAACTGCCCAGCAGTTGTGCTAAGAATACATGTTGAGCTTACCCCTTTATTGTTGATGGGTGTAATTATGGAGGGGGTGCCTCGTGTCATGGCCGAGCCGTCTAGTGCACCGGACTCAAGTTCTGGTTAAGTCATCGGGGTGTGGGTTCGAATCCTGGTCATGACACTTGTGCCCTTGGGCAAGATGTTCTATTATAATTGCTTCTCTTCACCCAGGGGTATAAATGGGTACCGTACCTGCAAGGGTAGAGGTTGATATTGTGTTTGAAAATTAAGCCTTGAAAAAGAAAGATCACAGGAATGTTACTGGAAAACAAATGTAAAGCACATTGAGACATTTTTGTGAAATGCACTATATAAGAACTAGTTATTATTATTATTATTATCCCCCCCCCCCTTCACCCAAGCTGCATTTTCTCACCACCCCCCCCCCCCTAAAAAAAAAAAAAAAATTAATAAATAAATGGCTGTTTTGGTCTCCGGCAAATGACTCTCAGGATCTGCCTCTGGTTGCTGTTACACAGCAAAGGGAGCAAAAGCCACCATCAACCTCAGTGGAAGGAAACATCAACCAATGCTTTAAGTTGGTGGACAAATGCATTTGCCCCTTTAAACTGATGTGGCTCCTTCATATGTACCCAGCCTCTGTCAATTAACTCTATTCCACAATTATCCTCAAGGGGAATAGAGCTATAGGAAAACCTGTCACTATTTGTCACTGTCTGGGACATATGGCATTGACCTATCTGGATCTCTTACACTGTCATCAAAAAATTTCATGCACAGTATGTTTTTTGAAATTTAGTAAGAAATGTAGGGGTCTGAGGCACGTACTACAACCAGCTTTCCACTTGAAATCAAAATGAACCTAGAAGGGAAAGACTCTGCTTCTGTATTGAAATCAGAACAGATGAATGCTGTTTATGTATAGAATGAGAAAAGGCTTCTAAAAAAATCAAATTTTATGAAAACTTTAAGTTACTAGCTCACTTACAGTAAAATGTTTTTTTTTTCTTTAAACAATAGTTATTCCAATCTTCTAGTTTCAAAGAAACATTTTACAAAACTTATCAATAAAGATAAATCAAAATGGCTTTGTTTCTGAGAAAACAGTGTAGCATGTTTGTTTCAGTGCATTTTTATGCAAGTGTCACTGCTCCATGTTTTTTTATTTACTAAAAGCATGACGAGAGCAATAAAACAATACCTGTGAGAGTGATTGAAAGTTTTACCAATTTTAAATCAATCAAGCTTTAAAGCCCCAGCTCAACATTGGTAAGAAGAAAAACAAATGTTCAGGTTTACATATATACCTTAGATGGTATAGAGATAAATGATGATAGAAAACTTTCCTTGAAATGTTTCTGCCTGATGTGTTATCGTTTCTAAGCAATAAATGAACTAAGATCCAAAAATAAGCTTTCGTCTCAGTGAGACCATCTATGGTGAGACGAAAACTCCACTATAGTAAATGAAACAACGAAATGAGCTGACATTTTCACTTTTTTTTTTTTTTTTAACAAATATCTTGATTTGTTCAAAGAATAGAAGCATTTACAGTCAGTTTACCAGTGCTGAGCTGGGGCTTTAAAGATAGGTTGCCAAAAACGCACTATCCCTTTTCGAAGAAGTGAAATGAAAGATGTGATTACAAGATGGTCCCTAATGTAGCCCAAAGTGGGATAAAGTGCTGTATAGGTTGCCTGCTGGTTTGTCACTGCAAATCCCTTTTTACCTCCAAGCTATAGTTACTACACCCCAGATGCTACAATACAATTGGCCAGCACCAAGATAAACTTTATAAACATATGAGCTCCATGATGATATAAACAACAAACACTGCACCAGGACAATTGGTTCTGAGGTCACCTGATGACCTGATTCACTGGCTGTGTTTACTGGCTGGATGTCAACAAAGAATTATCACTGACACATAGACTTGCACAGGTCCTTCCCTTTTTTTTCACAAGACAAAAAAGCAAGTGAACTGGGGATGGGCCAAAACTGAACAAACTGCAAGGACAAACTGCTTCAGCCTCGACTATCAACAACTGGGATATTATCTTACCCAGAAAATGATGATAGCAACAATCGGGGAAACATATGGGTATATTCTGGCACCTTGCTACCTAATGGAAGCTTACATGGCTTCAATTTTATTTGTTGGCACCTAACTAATTATCTATCCTGATAGTGACTGGGATAAATCTGTTTACCTGGCTTGATAGCAGAGCTCTACTCCCACTGAGACTAAATCTTGACAACACTGTCTTCAAACTATCACTAAAACTGTCTAGGGATAAATGAAGCTGACCTTTTCTTTTCCAAAATTAATGGTTTAATTTGATTTGCATGTAAACCATTGTCACACTGATCAATTACAATTTCTGTTTACATCGAGATTCAGCAAAAGCTTTTACATATTAATTTAAAGTATGATGGCATGATCTCTTAATGCCAATTAAGCTATTGCTTGGGGCATATACTTCAAGCTATTATCATTAACATAACACTGAAGATTTTCTCAGCAGACGATCCTCAATTCCGGTCCTTACTCTACGCATACGCTGTGCGGCCCAAGCTCCATGGTGACAGTCTTCAGCTTTAAAGCACATGGACACAATTGGTAATTGTCAAAGATCAGTGTCCGCACTTTATGTGACCCAACATATACATGAAATAACGTTAAACCAGTGAAAGCTTAACCTCAATCGGTCGTCGAAGTCACAAGAAAATAGTGGGGGAAAAAATACTGCTTGCACTGTAACTTTAAAACATTGAGCTTTGGTCTCGCGAGATCAAAACTAATTGTGCAAATCTGTGAACATGTATATTTTCATTCTTAACCCATGCTGTGCACACCCTTTAAACAGTTGTTAAGTAAAAAAAAATATCATTTCGGATCAAATTTATATTGTTGTCAAGGAAGAGTTTGATCAAGACGCCTGCAAATGAATATCCCTCACAGGGAGTCGTAACTGTTTGGGATGCAGGTGGAGAGAATTAGAGTTTTTTCCCTATTTTTTAAATTAATATTATTGTTTTTTTTTTTTTGGGGGGGTCGTTTGGTTTGACTGTTGCTCTTTAAAGGAACCTATATCACCTCAGAATGTGTTTGGAAGAATTTCCAACAGTCTTACTGTAATTGTAATTCTGAGGAAAGCTGCATGCATGGGCGGATCCAGAATATTTGGGGGTGCTGAGAATCAAGAATGATTTGAATAACAATGAAGTAATAAAAGGTAGGTAGAGAAAAAAGGACAGGCAGTGAGGGGGAAATGAGGGGAAACATGTGGGATGGGAGAATACCTTACCATTTGTATCTGATTCACTTCTTCCTCTCCCCTCTCCCCCACCCTTCTCTCTCTGGTCAAGGAAAGGAAAGAAAGCTGATACAACATTAGAAGAGACATCAGACTATAGTTCAAGTTAACTCCAGGAAGCTGATATATCACACAAAAGCAGTCACAGAGGGAATCTGTTTTTTTTTTTAAATACAATTTCTCAATGGACATGCATTTCCCAGCCTGGCTGTTTGGTCAGTCATTACTGCCTCGTTTGAATTTAGCATTCAAGTTCACACCAAATGTTATAATCAATACCAGCATAATGTTTATTAAAGGTATATCGACCTTGCCATATTGTTATTTTCATGGCCGCAAGATGATTAAACAGGTTTGTTTGTCAACTGAAAACAAGAGGGGGGGGGGGGGGGATAAAGCATGTACTTAGGCCTAGATGAGTATCCTTTGTTGTGAGATTGTAGGCCCCTGTATGGGTAGC
This sequence comes from Marthasterias glacialis, assembly GCA_911728455.2. Taxonomy (NCBI): domain Eukaryota; kingdom Metazoa; phylum Echinodermata; class Asteroidea; order Forcipulatida; family Asteriidae; genus Marthasterias; species Marthasterias glacialis. Next base: position 11,688,081 of record OU452229.1, read on the forward strand.
CATGAATCCATATGAGCAGTACCTGGGGCAATTATACAAATTCAGACAACTGTGGTACCTGGCGCAATAAACAACAATGTTGTTGATTGTACCAAAGATAATTTTCTGGGTCTCTGATGAGGTAATATATAATTATTCATTGCCTGATCACAATTTATGCAAGCGTGCTCTGATTGGCTGGCCGGATAAAGACCTTGGAACAGGCTGGTCTAGGTTTTTTTAATTTATCATTTTGTTATTTTAGTGCACATTTATCATGTCATTTTGCATATAGGCTGTTTTGAAACCACTCCCACTTTTAATAACACTACCGGGGAAAATAACTGAATAAAAACAATTCAACTGGCAGATTCAGTATGGAATAGGGTCGTCTTAAAGGGACTGTGTCGTCATGATAATAAGATGGACTCACCCAGATATGGCACACGCAAACGCTTGCGGTCAAATTACAAAGGGTGCCGTCTTTGTCAAACTCAGTGATGTCACCGCCAGCGCACATGCGTGCGTAGTAAACTGGGTTATTCCATTTACTGCTATAATCATGACGATCAACACAGCCCCTTTAAACTCTTTGGCCCAACCTTTAGCTTTACACTCCTTTCTGAGCCTAGCTCCATGATCCGAGTAGGAAAGCTTTCTTGGATTATCGCAACAAAAATACTCAGGCAAAAGAACACTGTTAGAATGTCAAGTAGACTATCATGAGATCATTTATAAACATGGACCTGTAATTTCTTTTTAAAGAATGAGCTACCACTAGCAGTTAAGTATGACACTTTACATACTTGTGCGCATAAAAGTACTTCAGGTATCGGCAATCTAATAATAATGCTTATACTGCCATATGTCTAGGTATAGCCTCCTCATCCTAGCCTCTTGATTGTGTCATGGTGTTAGTCATCAGTCACTGCTTGTGAGGAGGCTACGCTTTAACCTTTGAACTAATCTGTAATTACACTTCAGTTATATCCAGGGGCCTTTATGGTGACCTTCAGTATCATCTTTAAATAGGTGTAATTTAATGCAATGCCTACAATAATTAAATCTTAGCTAAATACTTTTAGAGGCTGCACTCCTGCTGGTCAAGATTTTCAGAGAGGCCATGGAGCTATAAAAGAGATAGCTCCACAGTATGTCAAACTGCTTGTACTAAATCTATAAGCACAGAGATCACTTTCAGTTGAGCTGCATAAAAATAGCCCTGCTCTGCACACTTGCTACAAACACATTCTTCATTTGCGTAATGTCATGTGTCCTGGGGCCAATTTTTTGTCCTGTTAGTTTTGATCAGCCTGTCCCTCAGTGAGTGTCGCTTTGCATACATTCTATAAATAAAGCAGCATTAGGAAGTATCCACTGTGTGTGATAAAGAGCCCAGCTAACCATGGAGGAAGAGCTGACCTATCAAAAGCAGGGACCCATGTAGCTAGCTCCATGCCATCATGGAGCTGTTAAATATATAGTAGCTTTGAGTGAACTTGCATTAAAAAGAGTAGTACGGTATGTCCAACAGGGGGAAAAAAGGGAAGAATTGCAAAAAGGTTTTACATTTCAGAGTAGACATTCCTCTACTTTTTAAGAAGTGAAATAATTAGCCCCTTGGATGTTTCATAGTGGCTGCTCAGTCATATTTATGTTGTTGTTGTTGTTGTGTTTTTTGTTTTTGTTTGGGGGGGGGGGTTTGCTGTTGTTTTTCTTCAGTTTGGGATGCATTTTCTAAATACTGTGAAGGTATTTGCATTTAAGAAAAAAACAACATAAATTTGTTTTACAGGTTTTTGCATAGAGTTTCTTTTTAAAGCAGACCATGGCTTGTTGTGACATGTTACACATAATTGTCATACATCATGTAGGCCTGTATGGATACACCATACTAGAGAAAGGACACAACATCACTGTATTCAACAAAATGCAAGAATTCCTTTCTTCCTTCATAATGATGATGTTAAAAATATGCTCCTAAAAATTGCTAAATTGTCAGAAGCAGACACAGTGATACACTAATCTATGACATCTTACATTCTGTTACATTCACTTCACCCCCACCTCCTATTCTTCCCAACCCTATCCAGCCCCACCAAAAAAAAAAAAAAACGGGGAGAAAAAAAAAAATCTCCACTCATTCAAAACATTCAAGTTGTTGAATTGTTGAAAAACTTCCAAGGTCTACGAAAACCAGCAGAGTGATTTTTTGAGCATGGGGTATTGGAGAGGGGTGTGGTTTTGAGCCAGGAGTATTGGGGAGGGGTGTGGTTTTGAGCCAGGGGTATGGGGAGGGGTGTGTTTTGAGCCAGGGGTATTGGGGAGGGGTGTGGTTTTGAGACAGGGTATGGGGGAGGGATGCGATTTTGTGCCAGGGGTATGGGGAGGGGGTGTAGTTTTGAGCCAGGGGTATGGGGAGGGGTGTGTTTTGAGCCAGGGGTATGGGGAGGGGTGTGTTTTGAGCAAGGGGGAGGAGGAGGGGTGTGGTTGTGAGCCAGGGGTATGGGGAGGGGTGTGTTTTGAGCCAGGGTATGGGGGAGGGATGCGGTTTTGAGCCAGGGGTATGGGGAGGGGGTGTGGTTTTGAGCCAGGGGTATGGGGAGGGTGTGGTTTTGAGCCAGGGTATGGGGGAGGGATGCGGTTTTGAGCCAGGGGTATGGGGAGGGGGTGTGGTTTTGATCCATATGAAGGAGGTGGTGTGATTTTGAGCCAGGTATGGAGTAGGAATTAATTTCCCAAGTAAATGAGGCCAAGTACAACATAATTCTTTACTCTTACTTGAAGAATAGATCATAGTTGCTGTTGGGGGAGGTGGGGACCACTGTATGAATCTTTTATGTAAACACACATAATTGTATGCCTTAGTAAACAAGTATGGGAAGTCAATTGACATTCATTTGAAATTCTCATCATAGGAAACACTTTTTACAATCTATAACTTTCACTGCCCAATTCACATGCTTTATCAGGTCGCCTATATCTAAAATTGATTTATTACACACATTCATTCCAATCATGGAATTTCTTTCCTCAATATGTTTCAATGCTGTCATTGTAAGTTGGTAACACATCAGTCATTGTTAGCAAAATCAGAAATGCATTTATAGACAGTTTTGATGATATTAATGTGGTTATTATTATGACAGGTACGAAAATAGATATTGACAAACTTATTAAACAGAAGTATTGCTTATGATGTGTTATTGGTTACATCCGGCTATATCACCATTTGACAGATATTGGCCATGTAAGGAATCGGAACTGATTGCATTAGATTAGCTTGGTGTTGTGATAAATTGATTAGCAAACAAACACATCCTCTATGCCAGCATGCAACTGCTTTCTGAATGCGGGTTCACAGTATGCACGACTATGTCAATTAGAAATGCATGCCCTCGATCTCTCTGGGAATTTTTACCAGAAAGCTGTACAGAAATCCAGTAGAGTACTCCTAACTTGATGTTTTCATCTAAACCTTTGGCTTTGGGTGAATTGGCTTGGCCAGGCGCTACCTTACAAGTTACAGTAAATGAATCGATAAAAACGGGCAAAACCACAAGGTGGATTTCACAGGATTTGGGGTAATAGGATTTTAAGTTTGGACAATCTGTGAAAGTACCATCAGGTAAATAATTTTTGTGGATTTTGTGTGTGTGGATATGCGATTTATATGCAATAAGCCAACATGAATATATTCTGGGGTAACGAACGAGCTTAAAGGTGCTGTGTCGTCATGATTACAGGGCTGTGGCTGTGCATGGAAAGATGAACTCTCACCCAGATACTGCACACGCGCACGCACTTGCGGTCAAACAACAAAGGGTGACGTCTTTGTTAAACTGTGATGTGACCGCCGGGGCACATGTGCGTGCAGTAACTGAGTTATTCCATTTCTTGCTATAATCATGATGATGCAGCCCCTTTAATTCTGCACAGGAAACATGCAAAACACGCTGTAAATGTTCTGGAACTACAGCAAATGGTAACTGACCGGATTACTGACACAGTTTTTACTAACTCTAGGTTTTGGTTTCAACCAGGATGCCTTTGACCTCATTTAGGCAACTACCACATATGCAAGCAACTATGTGCACTAAATAAAAGATGTTAATTTCTTTTTTGCATCGGAGATAAAGAATATTATTTGTGTTTTTTACCCATACACCGATGTGTTAAGCACTGTATACTCAGTCCTGTGAAATAATCATCACAGGCATATTCCTTAGGTGGGATTCGAACCCACAACCCCCACCATTCTAGAGCAGATCTCTTACCAACTAGACCGAGATTGCCCAGCAGCTAGAGGCAGTTCAAATCCTATAAGCAGCGGGTACCACTGTGCACTAAAAGCATAATCCCACACGAGGTAGCTCCTGCTTAAAGGAAAAATATAGGATTGGTAAAGCTGAAAGTACAGTGTTCTTATACTTCGTGTGATTCAATTTATACATGTTAAAAAAAACTGTGAAAATTTGGGCTCATTCCGTCGTCTGAGTCAGGAGAAAATAGTGAAAAACAATGCACACTTTTCAGAATGTAATCACAAAGTGCTTAATTTTGGTTGTTACGACCGAAATTAAAATGGGGGTCTTCAATTCCTATTTTCACAACATTGACAGTATTTCAGACAGAAATATTTCTTTAGAAGATTGGTACTGATATGAACTTCGTAAACAGTAGGCTTTCAGACATTGATACTACTGGTAATACAAAATTGGTATTACCTTTAAATGTTCAAAATCAGACATTTGTAGCATGCTTGGGGTCAAGTTGAAAATGAAAAAAAACCTGAATAGGTCACGCATAATTATCTTAATGGTTCCCCCCTCAAATTATAAGGTCTTACCTTGCGCTCTACAGAGAGCAATGGAAATATTTAGCCATCTACATATGTGGTGATTTTAACATTTTCTTTTCTACAGAGGGATTTTCTGTTGGTCAGGGAAAATGTATTCACAATAAATTCACCGCCCTCATAATCTTTTTTATGTCTCAGCTACTGTACTTAACCAACAAGAGTTTATCTTTAAATCTATTTATGGTGGGGAAATGATCACCTAAAAAGACCTTTTGTGAGCCTTTTGGGAGGGGTAGGGGGTAGTAGGCACGGGGCGTACGATGGGGAAGGTCACACCAACCGATACACACTCGGGTAGGCCCTATATAGTAGACATTATTTCGGTTGGCGCTCAGACATTTCAAACTATCTCTGTGGAACTTTGACAAACACCCACCTTGGAGACGTACACAAACCAGCAGATCGCAATCAAATGAAAACAATGAAAGTACTGTCGGCATGTGAAGAAAGTAGTGCAAAGTGATTCACGGGATGGGCAGTATTTTTGTTGGTACCTGGTAATAAGACACAACCTGTCTGCAGAAGGAAATCAAGAATGAGTTATATCCTCAACCGAGTGAAAAATAAAAGACAAGGGACATGATGGACGACTTCCTAGCAATGGACATGGACTTCCATGACTGTGTCTCCACTGACCGATCATCACAGTGTGCAGCTAGCTTGTTTTTCTTTCGTTTAGCTCAAGTGTATACCAGACGGAGGCTGGAAGGCGAGAACAATATGCGGGTCTGTGGGCCCAATTTTGTAAAGCTGTTAAGCAGAAAATCCTGCTTAGCAAAATTCTTTGCTAAGCGAACAATGAGTTGGGTACCACTTGGATCAATGTAAACTTTATGCCATATAGGCTGCCACCCTGTTTCTGCTAAGCATGATTTTTCTGTGCTCAGCAGGTTTTTGTGCTTATTACAGGCTTTATCAAATTGGGCACTGATCCCCAAACTCATAATGGACCCCCTGCATAGGAAAACATCACTGAGGTCAAACAATGGAAATGCACATGCAGGGCCCAATTTCATAGAACTGCTTTAGCAGAAAATATTGCTTACAAAAATCTGCTAAAATTAAAAATGCATTATTATGATTTACCAATCAGCTTCAGAAGCACATTTCCTCAAATTGACTTTCATCTTTCATATTTCAAACAGTTTTTTTACAGAGCCAAGATATTTCTTACGAGACCAATTTTGATAAGCTGTTCAGTTAGTAAAGTTGCTTTGCAAAGTGTTTTGTGCCAGGCAAACAATTAACAGGCACCTGCCTCAACAAGTGAAAACAACATGGCATTTGGGCCGAGCCACAAATTTGGTTGGCAAGCAAAATTGTTTGCAATAGAATTTTATGAAACTGCACTCTGATTTCCCTAAGAACAAATCTCGTAATACTGGTTACTAAACGAATAATGCATCTGTACCCTTTTCAAATCAAGAGACAGAATTGCATTATTACTCAGTAAACATTTCAGGTATATTTTAAGCACACACAATACTGTTACTATAATGTCAAAGGGGGGGGGGGGGTACGTCATAAAATGTGTATTATTTATTTAGGCGTATTCAGACTGAAGGTGAGTCTAAAGATTCTCAATTAAGCGTGATGAATTTCAGCACCTGCTGGTAGATCAGCTCATAAAATATTCAGCCTACAAAAGATCACAGTCACTGTTTTTTCTTTATGATAAAATTTTAGATTGAAAGCACACAGAATTACTTGCAGTTTTCTTTCTACTTAGAAAGAAGGGGGCTGCTTTGGCCAAACGACCATAACATGAGTGTCATATGAGGGTTGTATACTGTATGAGATGCTAAGGCTCTTTTTTTCTTTTTTTGTGGTGGGGGGGGGGGGGAGGCAGCACGGGGGGGGGGGGGGGGCAGGAGCATGGGGTTGTTGGCAAAAAATGCAGCACTTTTTTCTACACACCATAAGTGTTTTTACATTTTACTGGTATAGATTGCTGGAGAAGCTAAATTTGGGTCTGGGTGCAACGACACTCGATGCCACAAAAGACATACTTTTATAAAAACAAACATAAATAAACAAAATTAGCATATATACTTATAATATACTATTGGATCACAATTTGAACAATGAGCGTTTTTGTTTTCTTTCTGTTCATCTGTTAAGCTAATTATTGTTCCGATTTGAAACTTAACACAACTACCAAATTGTAAACAAAATTAACGGAATTACCCCCCAAAAGTGTAAACGATTACGTTTCATACAGTGGTTGATTGGGCTCTTCCTCTCAGTGCTATTAAAAACACTTTGACATTTAACCTAAAAGCATTCACCTCCTTTTTTATTTCTTCTTTCCTCCCCACTCAGTTGTTATTTTTAGGACTATTTTATCCTCTCCGTTAATCCATCATCACTTTACAAGATTACATAAAAGCCTACATCACAACTCATTCGTCATCAACATCCTCTTCCAAATCTCTCTTAATTCATGTATTTTTTGTCTCCCTCTCTTTCTGAAAACAACCCTGGATAAGACGTGGGTGGAGCAGACACTCCAAAGAGAGGGGTGCTTCTTTTCTTTTTTTCCTTCCAAGATTGAATACTTCATGAGCTATATAAGTGTTGCTACCCCTGTGACCTCCTTGGATTGTATTTCCACCCTGCAAAGTTTCAAATTCATCTACAGATACATGTACATAGATTATACTGAAGTGTGAAAATGCACTATTCTTGGTGGGGTAGAGGGGACACGATGACATGGGGATTGCGGAAGATTGCATTTTCTCCCCTCTACCTCTTCGTGATTGAGATGGAGATTTACAACAGACAAGATGAGAAGCAGCTTTTCATCTTTCATATACACCACCCCCAGTGGGGATTGACATGTAGTTTGACCTTGATTGACACCAAGTGGGGATACCTCTACCCTGATACAGTGATAGAAACCCTCATCTCCCAATGAGGGTATTAATGATCCCAAAAGGGGAAACCAAAGGGTTGGCATCAACATCTATCCTGCCACACTATCCCGACTAAAGTATAAATTTACACTGATTGGTTTCTTAATCTTAGCTGATATGACCCCAATGAGAGTAGCATATGGTCCAAAATAAAGAAATTCTTTTTAAACCATACAAAACATTTCAGTCAAATATGATCCCCATCAGCAGATTGAAAAAAGAAAGACCCCCCCCCCCTCAAAAAAACAAAACAAAACAAAAACACTTTTACCTTTAAACATAACTCTTCCTGATTAAACCAGTACATTCCCTAAATTATTTTCAGTTCCTCATTCTTACTGGACCATGTACTTAGTAGTGATGATCAACAACCCCCCCCCCACTGCCCCGCACCAACACACACAGTCATGTATGACATACACCGTGTGGACATATGAGTTAACAATGAGAAATCTTTAAAACCACGGCCATTTCTGTAAGGGAGTGTTTTATGAGAGCTGGTTTTTGGACACCCGATCCCTTTAATATGACACTCAGTTTTTAGCTGTTCAATGCTAGTACAGAAAATGCTTCCTTTTTGAGTAAAACGAGAATATCTAATTCGTGTAAACACTGTCTGGATGTGTGTAAGTCCGCGCAGTGATTCAAGTTACTACACAGTGTGGACATCTCCTCTGTTGTTCTCAGGTCCACACTTCGTATGTAACATTTAAACACACCCAATGCACCATACCCCATGACATTAAAGGGGCTGTGTCGTCATGATTATAGCAGTAAATGAAATAAGTCAGTTACTACGCTCGCCTATGATCACATCACAGTTTGACAAAGACGGCACCCTTTGTGATTTGACCACAAGCACACCCGTGTGCAGTATTTGGGTGAGAGTTAATCTTTCCATGCACAGCCACAGGCCCGCTATAATCATGACGGCACAGCCCCCTTTAACTGACCCTCTATTGTTGACATAAATTGTATACAAATTCAAGCTTATGTACAGCATATACTCCAACAACCAACCAGACATTGTACAATTTCAAAGACGCCTACAGGCAGCGGCGTAGCCAGGATTTTTTCAATGGGGGAGGGGGGACATTGCTTTTCATTTGGGGGGGTGGCCCAGGGTCCATGTTTTTTAATGAATTGCATGTATCAGATTTTTTTTCTGTGATTTGGCTGGTACTCTGTGCTAAGCAGGGGCTGTCCTGTGCTTAGCAAATTTGAATGTTTGTTTACAGCTCTAGAAATTTGGCCCAAAGTCAATTTTTATAATTTCTTGTGGCAATCATGGATTACAGTCGGAGAGTAGTGTTTCACTATATGCAATTAATCAATACAAGCTAAACCGAGACATAGTACAGGAAAAACACTAACTTATGTTTTACTCAATTAGGATGGAGTCAATAACTTTACCGTCAAGATTAAACGACAGACCGAACCAAACCAAATGTCAAAGATAACTTCAAATGCATTTTTTTTTCTTTTTCTTTTCTATTTGCCGACCAAAACAAAAGTTGGTTCTACTTTCCTGTTGAATCATATTGGGCGGGGAACTTTTCAAACACTTGGGAACTCATGAGCAGATCTTATCAGGGTCAAGTTTAAAGATGAATTTAAACCTTTCTGAGTGTTGGTGCAGTTTGTTTTTTTACCACAGATTCCGCTATAAATATAAGTGTGGCTTGGGGTGCCAAAAAAATACGTAATAAGCCTGCTGGTGATAATCAGGGTCTGATTTCAAAGATCTACTTAACTGCAAAAGAAATCGCCCAGTAAGCACAACTGCTTACTGGGCGATTTGTATTCATTAGGGCTGCTCAGTGCCGTAACTAGGGTAACATTTTAGGGGGGTTCAAGGGGGGGGGGGGGGCACCATTTTTCCGAGGGGGGCACTTTAGGCCAATTAAAACTGTAGTTTCTGTTTGTATTTTTTCCTAAACAAGCCCCGTTTTAAGCGCTCTTCTGACGTGTTGAAGTAAAACAAAATATATGCTGCGTGTAAATAATAAAAAATAGTTTTAAAAACATTGAAATTACTACGTAAAAGCTAATAAAATGTAACATTTTATTCTGGTAATTTTTAATCTCAAAAGTCCAGATTTCAAATGGGGGCACCCGGGGAGCAGGGACATCAGTTTTGGGGGCACGAGCCCCCCCCCCTCTCAGTTGCACCACTGGGGCTGCTAGAACCCTAAGCATTGAAAAAAGGCCTGCTAACCTTCCAGCGCTTTGTAAACCAGTGACTGATTGAACAGTGCAGATCCATGTGAACTCCTACGTTGGCTGCCTATATTTCTCACTAGCCTGTGAAATACGCTTGTATTTAAGCACATTTTTTTTTCTGCTAAAGTAAGCAGAAACATTTGGTTACTGCTAAGCAGCTCTATGAAATTGGCCCAAAGCGATAAACCATCCACTCTATCAGTAAATGTGCTAGTTTAACTAATGTTCAGGTTAGATCTATACTCCAACAACCCTATGTTCCAACACCCCTAAAAATGTGTATTATAATACCCTAATCCTAACCCTAACCCTCACCCTAACCCTAACATGATGTAGATCACAAGGGGTTATCGGATCATAGGGTTGTCAGAACATAGGGGTGTCAGACCATAGAGCAGTCAGCGATGCTTGTTGATCATTGACAATTTTTGGCTGGTTAATATGGATGGTGCCCGCAATTACAACCTGCACACTTATGAGAGTGAATGGTGATATCATATAAAATCCATGACATATCACCAGCATGCTTATATTTTGCCTAACTGGCACCTCAAACCTCACTTTCATACAGCAGTGGCTATCATTAAATCGGATTGTGGGATGTTTTATGATCGAACAAAGTTAATTTCAGTCAGGAGCTCGAGTTGTTTTCAAATTAATGGGTGGAAAAACATAATACTATTGATTGTTGGTTTTCTGTAGCGTGCCCTTCCTCCCTGCAACTACCCTCAAGAATCTAATTTCACTAACAACATGGATTCTGACATGACGTTATGCCCATCAGGTTGTTACATTTAAGCATACGAAAGATTAAGGGATGACTTGATGGTTTTTCAAATCATAAAGCTGCCTTGCAAGTACCAGAAGATCACATTTGCTGCAACCATGAGACAGGGTTTTGCCTATCGGCCTGAGTTGTGGTAGAGGTCGTCCCAAATTGTGCTTGATGAAGTGGAGTGGTAGATGAGTTGAGAAATGATCAGCTAAAGTAATGGTCAGCAGTAATGGTGTCATTGATTTAGTGCATCATCCCAACTAACAAATTACTAGAGGGCAGCCAGGGATTTGATAGGTGTCCTTCCAAAACAGTGGGAGCATCCCCCCTTTAAGTTCGCTTGTTTGGCAAACTGCCAACAAGAAATTGAGCAACAAAAACTGTGCTCTCACAAAACATACATGTAAACAAAAATCAATTCCTATTGATAACAAATCACTGTTTTTTTAGTGTTTTTTTTATTTATGATTTTCTAAGTACAATCCCCACCTTATGTGTAATACGTTCATGATCTAAATAGTATGCACGTTACAAAAAATGACCTTTCCGTATTTAAATGTTTGCCCCCATCAGACCCAGGGTTTCCCACTAGCAAGTACATGTTTACTGAGAGCTCGAGCTGCGTTTTGGTCTCCCCCCTGTAGCCCTGCATCCTGTCTGGAAGACGCTCATAACGATATTTGAAGATTTTCTTCCGTTCCAAGTGACTGTATGACAAGAAAAATTAGCCAGCTGTACATCTCAAATCAGGGCACCAACTTCAACTTTGAATGAGTCATTCCAAGAGAAAAAAAATTGTTTTGGTTCGGTTTAAATGTCACAAGTACACACACACGCATACCTCCCCTTATAATTTCGAGGGCCAAATTAATTTCATACAGCTGTTTTTTATGCATATAAAGTAGCTAAGCACAAAGCAATTTGGCTTAGCATAATAAGGTTACCAGCCAAAATATAATACCATGTCACATGTACCAAGTACCATCTGTGACATGGTTTTCTGCTTATTTTTGCTTAGCAGAACATTGTCTACTTAAGCAGCTCTATAACATTGGGCCCTGCTATATATCTTTAAAGATTAATTTTATATATTAAAAATGTTCGTAGTGAATATTTCATGAGAGTATTACATTCATACATTTATGAAATGTTAAAGGAAGTCACATTACAGTAATGCTATACACAGGGTGACATCTTTAAAAATAAAATTGTAATTTTCTTTTAAAGTTGCATGGCCCGGTTTTTGCTGGGAAAAAATTTTCAACTAATTTTTTTCTCTGATCAAGTTTTCACAGATGATGCTGACCTTCAAAACAAAAAAACATTTGTTGGTACATGGCTGATGGACATGAGATAATGTCAGGATCCCGACGAAAATAATTTATTTTTAGTTTTTAATTAACCACAACTTATCACTGGCGGATCATTTCGTGCAATACCTGAAATGAAAGCTTCATAACTTTCTTGGATCTTTAAAAATAGTTTTTTTTCTTTATAATTTAAATCTAAATTTTTGGATCAAATCAGCCAAAAATCGGACTGAGCATTTTGACCACACAATGCAGCAAATGCATATTGAAAAGCCAAGTCAGAAGTCTGACAAGTCTCCACGAAACACTGAACATGTTGAAAATTACCTAATGACAATTCTTGGTTATGGTTTAACATGAATAACATTCAACACTTAACAGATCAAAAAAGATTGATCCAAAAAAACACAAATGAAATAAAGAGAAAATTAGCCGTTGCAAATGGTTACACACCTATGTTAAGACACCCACCCCCACAAATGTATGTTCTTGTGAACCTCATAGTTGTCCAAACATACAGGCGCTGGAGCATAGAGCATTCAGCGTTGCAAACTACTTAACAAGCAAACTGACCTGTGGTGTAAATGTCAAAGTTTTTAATGGCCTTGTTCAAGTTGAATTAGCATGTAAAGGCCTACAATGGATAGATACTTCGCGGAAGCAACATATTGGGTAGCCCCAATGCCCTGGAAATAGACCGATCCATTAAGCCCCGCCCCTTAAACATATTGACCAATCACCACTGTGCACATGGGCAGCACAATGTGTGCCTCTTTATTGCCACACTGCACGACATGAATGTGCGCGTCATGAGTACGCGCATGCATGTTTACATTTCCCAATAAAATTTTATCGGGTCAGACATTTGTGAGACTTTCGCTGGTGTAGCCAAGGCTGTGATTGGTCAACACATAAGGGGGCGGGGCTTAGTGCCCCTATAAACGTTCCACTAGAAATTTACTCTCCCAGAGTGGCATAACTAGACATTTTCATTGGGGGGGGGGGGAGGAAAGACACAATTTTGGAAGGGGGCTTTGATGTATCAAACCGTTTGTTAGTGCATTTTTTCGATCTCATCTCGAGTGAAGGATTCTGAGAGAGCCCGCCTACACTACCCTAACCCCACCCACCCCCCCACCCCGCTGGTTTGACCACTGCCCAGAGGTACCCATTACCAATGATCATCGGGACTGGTTTCCTGTAAATGTCTGCTCAGCAAATAATACCACAAGCATAATGGTATACAGACTGCATATAAAGACTATCATTTCGATGGTATGACCAAACAAAAAAAGGGCTTTGAATATGTCTCCCATGGTACTTCCCTAAATTAAATGTTTCAGATTTGAAATTGTTTGAATTTATACATTATAAATTTTGTTAAATAGTTATATATCTAGGCAGTCCTGAAAAAAAGCAAGCCAGCGGGGACAAGAAACTGGTTTATTTTTTAGTTGGCCTTACAAGCAGCAGCATCAAAACCATTACAAATGCAGGACCCTTTTTTTTTAAAACATTTTTATTTCTGTACAAACACAGGATGTTGATATGGCCAAACAAAAAAAATAAACCAGTTCCTAGTCCTCACCACCTTCCTTTTTCGCGGATGCCTCAATGTTTTTCTATTTAATTTTGATTAATATTAAGGTTTAAAATGTCACATTGGAAAATGGTCAAATTTAGCAAAATAACACGGAAGGCATTTGCCTTGAGAACAAATGTAACATTTTTTGGGTTAAATAGCAGAACAAAACGACCATGTCCTTAATTCTGTTTTCAAAAGCGCCTTGACAGAAAATCTAAACAACAAAAATGATTTACTTGGCCTGAGCATCTGAGCATCATTTCCGCACTCACACTGCTGCAGAGACACTTTATCCACATTAAAATAAATCTTGATTTTGTGTCCCAAAAGTCTTATTGGCTTGAGGATGTAACTATGAATAAATTATAATGTTCAGTCAGCGGTGGCGCATATTGTGGGGGCGTTGTGACAGACGAACTTTAGCCTTCCCTGTGCACAAGAGACTGTGTATAGAGTCGGCACTCACAGACGACATTACGTGGCAACTTGTAATCTCTGCAATAACTTTAAACTTAAAGCAACCATATCTTCTCAATCTTCCATTTTGGAATATGCTGCTTCCAAAAAATGTAGATACTTAGCAAAAGTTTGCAGGGAACCAGTCAAAATGAACATACAATGCATGACACTTATCAATAAGGTAACAAATTCATGCTTAACAAGCCCATACTCAAATCGGTGTATGGGAAAAAAACACAAATAATATTCTTTATCTCCGATGCAAAATTAACACTTTTTAATATTATAATGGTTGGGGTACCCACTGCTAATAGGATTCGAACTGCCTCTAGCTGCCGGGCAGTCTCGGTAGTCTAGTTGGTAAGACATGCTCTGGAATGGCGGGGGTCGTGGGTTCGAATCCCAACCGAGGAATGCCTGTGGATTTTTTTCACAGGACTCGGAAAAGTACTGAATATACAGTGCTTATCGCACATCGGTGTCTGGGCAAAAAGACAAATAACCTTTATCCGCAATGCAAAATTAACATCTATTATACAGGCTTTTCCTTGCTAAGCATAATTGTGCACTTAGATTTCCTTAAAAAATATCCCAAGGCAGAAAACTTCATTAACTATACTCCATTGAGTATACATCAGCTAAACTGCGTTAACATTACAATGGTTGCACAAAGACCATGTACAAGCAAATGTTACAAAGAAGCCTTCCCTGGTAGGCTGGGGGGGGGGGAAATATGAACAATTTTAATGCGGAAAAATATCTACATTACATAGATTTAAACTCTACCACATTGGCAATTCATTCTACGGACCTTTGTAGTTGCACTGTGTAAAAGTAAGTTGGTGCTGTGTTGGCTGTGAAAAGAGCTGGCTCAAAAAACAAAGATTTCATCTAGGGTTAAAAAAATCACAGAACCTCTTTGCTTGTGACCTCAGAAAGGCAAATGTAAAAACAAAAAAGGATTGGTTTGGGTATTGTTTAAAGCAAATACTCACCTGTAATCATCAACACTGCCTGGATAGGCGACTTCGTGAAACATGTCTTGCCACGCGGCTATACTCTCTGATCAAGACAGGATCTGCACACCCGTCGGAGACCCAAGCGACAATCTCTTAAACTTGTATCATGGAGGCAGTGTTATCAGGATATAGGTATACTCCAAAACTCCTATGAGGATCAGAACCAATGCTCAGTTCACTCTGCACGTTGATCATTTTAGGCGGCACTGTCGTAGCAGCAGCACTTTGAAAACAAGCTGGCACGTCGTCTGAACAGATGCCGCTCAAAGCAGTTTTCTCCAAAAACTTTGATAAACTCCATGTTTGCACACAAGCACTTAGAGTTTATCATGATTATTAGATACAATATCTTGACTTGGTGCGTGACTGTGGAATTGAAGAAGTTCCCATTAGGGTAGTTGTTCCTGACAAGAAGTTTTAAGTTTCTCCAGGTGTGCGTGTTCATAGGGCTCTCTCCTCTTGGGGTGGTGAACGAAAGAAGTCGTCTCCTTAACGTCTTGGCAGCCACCTTGGGGGGAAAAGTCACCAACTGGCATACAGGAGAGTTCCAAAATGTATAATCAATCATGCATTACCCAAGTATTATATCCACACAAAACCAAAACTACCCCAATTGGGGTATATTCGTACCCTGATGGAAACCTTCTCCCGTTGAGGATATCGGTGTTCCCCAATCAGGAGAGACCGGTTCAACATTTTCACAAGCGTACAAACCATAAGTTAAGTGGGGAGGAGGTTAATATCAAATACACACTTTTTCAGTTGAATGAAAACGCAATCATTTGAGAGGCTATTTTTCAATGAAAACGCAATCATTTGAGTGGCTATTTTTCAATGAAAACACAATCATTTGAGTGGCTATCTTTCCATGAAGCGAACAGTTAATAAAAAAAAAAAAACACTCACGTGCTATAGACTTGAGGATTTCGTCAAACCCTAGTCTGAATTTGAAGTTCTGTGCTTAGTATTGTCATAGTCATAGTCTCTGCATATATCCCCAATAGGCCCCCAGTTTGAAGACAAAGTTCACATTTTATGTACTTTTTTGTCTTGGGGGGGGGGGGGGAGGGGTTATGAAAAAGAGTATTTTGAACACCTGTTAAAAATGTTGAACAACCCCAAACCTTTGGGATAAATTGACATATTCATTCACAAATTCAGTCAAAATTAGACAAGGGTTTTACTCCTTTGACTAAAACTTATAAAAATTCAATGAAGCAACACACAAGTAAATTTGAACCTTACGCAATGACGTCATCCCGCCGCCTTCTTTAAGACCGCCAGCCGAGGGCGCCCTACTCAAATGACATCATGTGCATAAGGTTTATAGGCTAACTGTGAGGAGATCAGCAACCAAAGTATAATTCAGAAAAGTCAAGTTATTCACAATTGTACTTTTGAAAAGTTTATACACAAGACTTTCTTTAGATTGTCTGTCATTATAACAGGTTTATGAAGACGATTTTCTCAGATGAGTTCTGTATGTTTTAATATGGTAGTTCCACATAAGACAAAGACACAGTACAAAATGAGTCATTAAAAGACAAACAAAATGCTTAGTTTCAATTTGAAAGCTCACTGATTATAAAGTTCAGACCAGTTCCAATTCTTCGGGAAATATTTCCGTCTGAAATACTGTCACACTCAAGGAAATAGCATTTGCAGACCCCCAAACCAATGTTGCTTATTTTCATTGCCAGAATCAAGATAAGCCTGATATAAACAGACACAAGATTTATTAAAATATGACCACTCTAAATTTTCATAGGTTGGTTAATTAATTGAAAACTAGAGGATGAGATTTAATCGACTCTTCAAAAATACTAGAAATTTCCCTTTAACTAGGTCTGATTTTTGGCCGATTTGACATGACAATTTAAATCTAAATTCTAAATAGCCATTTTTATAGATTGAAAGTTACAAGCTTTTGTTCACGGCATTGCGTGAAAAAATATGTCGATGATTAGTGGTAGCTAATTCAAAACTAAAATTTAACAAAAAAATTATTGTTGAGATTCCAACATTAATTCACGTCCATTTACATTTATTTTGTAAATATGCAAAAGTTTTGTCTGTATTTCATTTTGACAAAATTCATTCAGAGAAAAACAATTCTTACAAAAAAAAAAAAAATTCATAAATGTTTGCAAAAATTGGGCCATGCAACTTTAACTTAGTACCACTTAACATAGTCCATCCAGAATACAAAGCAATCAAAAACCCACACAGAGCAGCACTTACATAAGGGCAACAGATTATCATTTATTATTTTGTTATTTAAGTGATTTTCAAGTAAAATATTTCAATCTACTATAATAAATCTACTGCAGACACATAATTTAAAGATATTTAATTAACACTTTTACGGTTGATACTTACGGTTCTTGAGCAAAAAGGCGTGACCAAAACAAAATAATTAAAGCTATCAGAATGTTGTAAGGATAATTAATAAAATGTTATATACTTTTTAAATTACATAATAAAAATGAAAATATAACTTCACATATTAAATGAATTGTGATCCTGACCTTTAAAGCTTATATTTAAAAACAAAGATAAACAGCTGGACATTTAGTTCCAATGAATTCCACGACATGGAATTAGAACTGCCATAAATTTAATAAATCTGTTTTCAAAAACATGTTTTTATAGTAATTTTGATTTATTTTCACTGTTATTTACAATGAATCCGACTGCACTATAACAAAACGAAACTAACCACAGAAAGAAACAATAAATTTATTGCAAATATAAGATGTGCATAGAGACAATTGGTTCATGTATCACAGACCAGCGACAAGCTCAGAACTTAATAGTAAAGATTAAACTGTTAGCGGAACAATTGGAGACTACTCTCATCCAAACACTGTGTGATCTACAGACGCATCTGCTTTTATTTCAACATTGGCAGTTTGCCATTGGCATTTTGCCAATTTCAGATGGGCAGCCTGAAGCAATGCAAGAGGGGTGTAGTGTGTTTTTTTGCAGACCTGGGAGGGGTAAGGGGTGACTAAAAAGGACCCAACTCCTTGCAGAGGTGGTGACAAGTCAAAGGTGCCCCACTTACCTCGGAGGGTTGACAGGGGGGCAATGTGTTCCACCACTCCTGAGCTAGGTGTCATTAAAGGAGCGTGGGTGACCTCCATCTCAAGAAAACAAATTTGATGCCCCTTCCCATCTTACAAATAACAGAGAATGGGTGATGGGAAATGGGGAATAACCGATCCTTGATAATCTTGATTGAGTGCAGGGGTAAACTCTAACCCCTACCCCCCGAGAAGTGACATTTTCAATCGGTTCAAAAGTGTAAAACACAAATTTAACTTGAGGCACGCCACTTTGTCACACACTATATATTTGGCACAAAAATGCCCCTCTCTCTCTTGAAAGTTTCGAACACTTTGTGCCACTCTACTCCATACGGAGAAAGGGAATCCGGGGTAATGACTTGGCTATGATGGGAACAATGCATTACCAAAAGACGCACATGTTGTGATCAAAAACTTTAATTAAAATGTTTAAAAAACGACTGAACAGCCCTTAACAAATCTACCATTTAAGGAGTAATTTGTGACTCACTTGATCACTTATTCCATTTGACTGAATCCATTTTTTTATGGTCATATTATTCAAGTGCAAAATGGGCGGCATGGGTGGCTAGTATGTAAAGTGCTCGCCTCTGATCACTGCTTTGATTCCTGGCTAAGGCCATATGTGAGTAGACATGTGTGCTGGTTCTCTTCTATGCCACAAGGGTTTCGCTCCGGGCCCTCCGGTTTTACTCCCACCGTGTTCATATATGGGTCAATGTGGCTGGCCGCCAAAGGCGCGCTTGCATGTGTGTGGTTCGAACACGTCGTAGCTGTGTCCTTCACAATTCTAAGCTTCTCAGCTGCCACTAAGACTGATTAACCTCCCAAATTATTATTATTATTATTAAAATCGAAAGCTAAGGCTTTCCTACCTTTTCATATACTTGTATGTGTTAATCTGATTTTGTCTTTTGACCTTAATGTGGCCGAGAAGTGAGGGATATTTTAGACATGTTGTACAGAATCAATAATTTTTTGTTTCCCTGGTCATGCTCTTAAACCCTTTGGAATTTTGAGAAGTAGGGCGACAGTTTGAAACCCTGACTTTGATGAATAGACGACCTTGGGTCTGATCATGAGACTGTCCTCCTTAACCATTAACTCAATTAGACTGTGCCTGTAAACAGCGTTGAATCATTGTAAACATAATGATCACTAGCTGCAATATGATTGATTCTATCTCCATCACTCTTTGCCTTGACTATTTCATGTGTAAGTAAATTAATACATACTCTCTTAATCCGCACCTTTTTACAATACCCCATTTACATGTTACCAATTAGCTGTTTGATGCTTTTAAATTGATTACTAATTGCATCTTTTGGGCCTTCATGTTTCAGCAGGTCAAAGCATTTTTTATTACTGTATTTTATTTGGCAATTTAACTCTTGGTGTACTGAGAATTTTTATACACATCTACTGTACCAACCATGTCATGTTTCTTGAATCCATAACCATATTACAAGCACACAACTTTACAGGTACCAACCTACTAGGATAAGCACACAATAGAATTTGTCTGGGTGTTTATGGCCATTTCCAAGTTAGCCGCTGCAGTTGTGGCTGCGGCCGGGTCAACATGTTAACACACGTTAATGTGAAGGATGCCCTTAGCAACAGCCATAGCCGCAAATTCAGACACGGCCCAAGACTGCATTTCATTTGAGCAACTGCGGCTTGGGCTTTTTAGTGGGTTCAGGAACATTGAGCAATATTATTTGTAATGTTTTCCCCATACACCGATGTGTGTTAAGCACTGTATACTCAGTACTTTCCCGAGTCCTGTGAAAAAAATCATAAGCATTTTTCCTCGGGTGGGATTCAAACCCACGACCCCCGCCATTCTAGAGCAGATGTCTTACCAACTAGACTACCGAAACTGCCCGGTAGCTGGAGGCAGTTTGAACTGGACTCGGGAAAGTACTGAGTATACAGTGCTTAATACACATCGGTGTATGGGTAAAACATTACAAATAATATTCTTTATCCCCGATGCAAAAATTAACATCTAACATAGAGCAAGTTTGGACAAATAATCCAAGGTCTACCATAGAGTGTCTGCACAGCAGTTTTCCTACAGTAACCTTACGGCTGTTTTGACCTCATTGAGAACGCTTCTGTACATATCTATAGGGACTCAAAAGGTCTATTGGTCTATGATAATAAAACAGAATACCCATCCTTACTTACGTTGTAATGGAAATGTATCCTGTTCAAATTTTGTGACTTGAGTTTGGCTTGCTTGGTCTGTTAACAGAGCAACTGCAGCTGCAGGGCAATAATTAATTAATCAAACATGATATCTTCAAAGTCCTTTAGTAATCCGATAATTCTTGAAATCTGTTGTTTTGACAAACCATTACTTTACTAAACAATGCTTGGGTGAAGTCAGTCAAACCAACAAGATGCTCAGAATTGTCAATGCCCAATCTTGCAATCTTGCTAACTGTTAAAACACATGCAGCCACAGCCAACGTCTTTCAATTCTTTGATGAACAGTACTGACTAAAATTAACTCATGGCCATGCCGGCCTGATATTTCACGGAGGCAATCAAGGGAATTGCCTCAATGCCCCCTAGTCATTGCCTTGCTGCCCTTGAAATATTCAAGTAGAAATTTACAACTTCCTCATAGAGGTGCCCTTTATCAAGAAGAATATGCCTTGGTGCCCTTGCCCTTTCAAGAACGAAGCAATCAGGCCTGCCATGCATGTAAAATCCAAGTAGGGATCTCCTGCATGGGATCAGGTAATTTCAGTCAATACTGAGGGTTCTGTCGGACATCTTGAAGCCCTGTGCTTTGGGCAAAATGGCGGTCAGAACAAAAGCCCAAGTCGAAGCTGAATGGGCCAGAGCCATGGTGCTAAAAAACTACCCTTTGTGAAATAGGTGGTGGTCGACATTTAGAGGTTGACAGGAACTTTTACAGGAAATTAGTCAACTGGAGACTTACACTTGCAGCTTCATACATCAAGGGAATCATAAACCAACGACAGTCTTTGTGCTACTGTTTACCGTTGCTGATATTGGTTGTAGCCAGGATGCTGAGGCGCTGATGGCTGTGGATAACCAGGTTGCTGTGGATATCCAGGTTGCTGTGGATACCCCCCTTGTTGTGGATACCCGCCCTGCTGTGGATAGGGCTGTTGATACTGCCCAGGCTGTTGTTGATACGGGTTGCCGTATCCCTGGGGTTGTTGAGGGGCTGCATACGGGTTATAGGGTGTGGGCATAGGCGCGAATCCCCCGGCAGGGGCGTAACTAGGCATGGGTTGGTACCCAGGGGCGTATGTGGCTTGTGGAGTGCCTTGGCGGTAAGGCTGAGTAGGAGCACCAGATGGTGGTACTTGTGAAGTAGGAGGGGCTTGTGGTGGAGGGGCTTGTGCTGGAGGTTGTGCAGGAGGGGCTTGGGGGAGGGTCGGGGGTTGGCTTGGGCGTGGCGGTGGTTGTTTCGCACCTGCTCCTGCAAACAAAACATAAATTTCCTTGATAAGTGAGTGGAGTCTTAGTAGCTAGGCAACAAAGAAAGAAAACATGAATTCTGAGATAGAATTAGTTTTGATAAGCAGTCTGTTCCTAATTGTTGGACAGGTATTTCCCCAAGCTTAGATACTGCGGTAGACCGATGTCGTCACATGACTTATAGTGGGTACTATTTCATCTCAGCTGGTGGCAAAGATGTGCAAAGACTACATGCTGTGACCTACAGAGTCACGCCAGCAGTCAGCTTTTGGTAGGAATAACACAGTTACTGAGCCCTTTCAGTGAAGTTGTATGTTGTCACATTGATTTTAATCACATTACTGTTTCATAAACTACCAGTACTCTACTAGTGCTACAAAAGAGGATTACTTTGAGTTATGCGCTACTGGTGTAGGACGACGATGTAAATCACTGTGATAAAAGTAAAGAACGTTGGAAACGGGAGCATTTATACCTAGCCTTGCGGAATTTCACATAGGCAAAGGAATCACACAGTTTTGGAAAGCCTTTTCTTTTGGAAGACTTCAGCTTCAAAATCGTGAAATTCTTGTGTTGAAAAGTGTGCGATCGTGATTGTCTGGCCTCAGCGTTCAGTGCAACCATGGAGCTTTATATAGCACCATGGTGCAACTACTACATCAAGAACGGGGTTCAGTGTAAAATTTCTAAGACTTGCTGGAACTGTCCATACTGGCTTTATTCAACCACTCCGGTAAGGTCTCTGGCACAAACTCTGGAATATTCTTGACAGATTTGGAGAAAGAAAAGCCTTGATCGAATAAACAAATGCAACAGTCATCATGTACTTTACAACAACAGCACTTTCCTATGGAGGACGCCGTGTTCGTTGATGTTTAATACCCACTATAGGTCACGTGACTTGGAAAGTGCAATCGGTCTATTATTACAAGATAAAATTAAAGTTTTATAAAAATAAATAAAACATACTTGGGTGGAAATGACTTCAGTCTGTTCATACTTCCTACATTTCTACAAATTGACTTACATAAATAATGGGGGAAAAAAGAAAGAAAATAATGTTTAATGTTAAATGGTTTTGGTGGATATGGATGATGACAATTTTTTTTTTTAATATAATGGAGTTAGGGTTAGTGTCATGTGAAGAAAACATGATCAGCAAAACTGAAAATCAAATGAGATGCACAGTATATTTACTCTAGCATGAAAGTTTGAATTCAAAAATTTAATAAAAATTAATTACGCAGGTAAAGGAAACAGATATACAAATTACTCTGATTTATTTGTCATCAATGCAGCATGAAAACGGCCCAAGATTTACCATCAAGCTCATGACTTCAACAAACATTTCCTGCCTTCCCGAAAATTACGACACACCAGGAAATCCAATTGATAAGAGAGGTACCATTAAATTGAAATGCTTTCATTTAATTACCAACGGCGTACGTGAACACATCTTTGAAAGTCATACAAATTCTAGACGGCGAGAAGTTTACACCATGTACACGGGGGATTTTTTTCCCTCCATCATCATTAGTCAAAACTAATGTATAGAGTGTAAAATGACACACTTCCAAATGTCAGAGTGATACACATCATCGACATTCAGGAAAATGTAACAACCAGTAAATTCAGACTGAGGCAGGGGTGGGAAATGTTCTTACTACCAAGTGATAAATTGCAAGCCCTATACAAACAAATTTGGTCTACGACTGAAGCAACTCACGAAAGTACACACGTTTGTCGACCTAGTAGATCCAAGGACTTCTCTTTGTTCTCCCATTGTTTGGACTCGTTTTTGGGGGGGCGACGTCCCATTTGTTTTGTATACATGAAGCAAAGACATCCTCGCTGTCAAAACACTCGGATCCATTCTGTTAACCAGTTGCGACCTTTGGTCCGGTGGACCAGAATTACATAATGGCGTCTTAAGACGTCTTCCGTTTCCAGGCAGGGGAAACATTTGCATGTAAACAGGTCATTCGGTGTACTGTGAGGACACTTTTGCCCTTGAACAAGACACTTAACCATTACTGCTGTGTCCTTCGGATGGGACGTAAGGCCGTAGGTCCTGTGTGTTGAGTAATGCACGTAAAAGAACCCAGTGTACTTATCGCAACGAGAAGGGGTTTGCCCCAGTGTTCCTGGTTGGACCAGCTGTAGATTGCACCACACAACCTTGTAAACCTTTACATGGTGCTATGTAAAGAAACAGGTCTCATACTTCAAAACGTAACTCCGCATACCTTGCAGGAAAAACACTGTGCGCTTGTGATAAACAGGTGTGATAAAGCGCTATATAAGAACTGTGTTATTATCATTTTTATCAATAAATTCCATCAAAAATTCCATGTCACTTCCTTCTCAATTCATTGTCTTTATATTTTGAGTCCTCCCTTTGTTTGTTTGTAAGATTTTAGTCTTATTATGTTTCTGTCTGGACAGTTTCTGCTCATCACTTGTCTTGTACTGTTATAACTTATCTTGTCTGTGAATCATTTAATTTGCATTTGTGAGCTTCGGTTTTCCGTGTGTATGCCTCCATTTCCTGTGTTGTATTATACAACGCCCAAGAAGATCCTTGTCATTTGATTGGAGGATTGTTGGTCACAAATCATTCGTAATTCAACCCATCACATGACCTATGTCATAAACCGTGCATTTTGCTACTATTCACTGTGCATTTTCGTCCCATCATGCCCATCCTTTTTTAAATTACATGTTAGACCACTCCAGGTGCACGTATCCATTATACACAGCAGTACAAAATGTCTTAACATGGGATGCCAGACCACAGTCTTGTACATTTTGTTCACAGTTTTTCCCTCCAAATGACAAAGATCTACTTGTATGTTACATAAAAAAAATAACTGATGTTTTGCATTCGTGCAATGGAGAGACATTTTCATTCGTTGAAAGATGGAATATGTTTTATTTAACTCTGCTTTGGCTTGTTGAAATGCAGATTCCGGCATTCAACTCATAACAATATTCTCACCATTGCTCTCACAAACATTCATTATTAATCGACTCTGGAATAATCGTTGATTAATATACAAATAATGAATGTTTATGAGTGCAATGGTAAGAATATTTTCACGAGTTGAAAGATGAAATGTTCTGTTTAACGAGGCGAAGCCGAGTTGAATGGAACATTCCATCTTTCAACAAATGAAAATATTCTTACTATTGCACGAATGAAAAACATTCATTATTTGTTTTATATAACATCCAAGTAGACCTTTGTCATTTGATTGGAGGATAACACTATAAAGTATAATAAGCTTCAGCTATTTTTAATCGAATAGTCACTTTCGTAAATGGAGGGCGGGCGAGCGTGCAATGGAACAAATAATGCACGGTGAATGGAACGAAAAATGCACGGTGAATGACGTAGCGGGCAATGGTATGTTTATTTGCCATCACGTGACAGACCATCCTCCAATCAAATGACAAGGATCTGCTTGGGTAAATATGGAAATAAGCGTTTCTGAATGGAAAATGAATGAATGACTAGCTAGCACTAGATCAAAAACAAAGAAAGGTTGGTGCTTTAGTCTTTTGTCAGCAATGTCGTGAAGCAGGTTTAAGCTAAATAAAAACTTATGTGGTTCTGAGCATTAGTTGGCAAACTTGAGTAGATGGTTGGTGTGATGGAATATATCTACCTTCCTGAACAGTCATGACAGCGGGCAAAATAGATCCAGCCTCACCATTCTGTTCTTGGCTGGAAACTGACAAACAAGTTTAGGAATATACACAAATGATTCATCACTTCTTTTCTTAGTACTTCAGACCCATGTCAATATATATGCATGGGTATAAGCCATGTGAACTCTTTAAATTTTAATTATGGTTTGAATTTCAAAGCATTTTACATATGTGACATGTGTTTAAAAGTGACGATTTAGAAACCCCCATTAATTCCTTTGTATTATGTAATGTACTAGTTGAGTAGCGCCCTCACCTTATTTTGCTTTGTTTGGATTTCGTGGGCTTCATGATTACCATTCCTGAACGAAGACCGTTAAGACGTGTATATTTTTGTGTCTTCGTTTCACAGGTAGTGAGCACTTTATTTATTTTCATTATGTCTTACCTTACATCAGATCATTCTTTATTTCATGTTTGAGTACAGTTCAATTAACTTTAAGTCTAAGGATTAACTGATTTCTTAGAATTAGTTTTATTTGTTTTGTTAAATGTATACTTCGGGCAAATACCGGAATGCCAAGATGGCGGTCCCCATAACCATTTTGGCCGCAAGCTGAAATTGTAAATAGAACCTGATTGTAAATAGATAGTTATCAGTCATGTTTTCATATTGATCATTTAAATATTAGTCAATTTGTTTTTGTGATTTAACTTAATGTATTGGTAGTTAGATTACCATTCCTGAACGAAGACTGTTAAGACGCGTATATTTTTGTGTCTTCGTTTCACAGATCTGGATTAAAAGTACAGAAGTTTACAAAGCCGTTTCCTCAATTTGATCCTTAATACAACTCGTCACACATACATTATAGACTTTTTTTTAGTTAAACATGTTGCCTAACTTTTGATTTAGAGTAGCCTCCAGTCACTGGAATTTCATCGTTGAGAGGGCAGGAGACATTTTTAATTTTGCAACAGGGCACTTCCATTGGAAAATCTTAGAAGTCAACGGGAAACTTTTGGAAGGGCATCAAGACCAAGACCAGGGCAACAGAAAAATGTCAAGGCTATTTATAAAACATTACTGATCGTTGTTTCTTAATATATGTATATATATATATATGTATATATATATATATATATATATATATATCCCCCAGGATCCCCGTACAGCACGCTTTTATCTTTTACCGAAGATACACAAGCCTAACAACCCAGGCCGTCCCATTGTATCTGGCAATGGCAGCCCCACAGAACGTATCTCTGAATTTGTTGATAGCTTTCTAAACCCACTCGTACCTCGCATTCCCTCATACATCAGAGACACCACTGACTTTCTTTGTAAATTGGAGGGTATCAAACACAAAATACCTGACTCTGCTTTTCTGGTGACTCTAGATGTATCGTCACTGTATACTAACATACCTCATAAAGAAGGAATTAAGGCATGTGGTTCTGTACTCCGAGCCAACAAACAAACCCGCCCCTCTGTGAGACACCTTACAGAACTCATCAGCCACATCCTAACTAAGAATAACTTTTCTTTCACAGAAAGGCACTTCTTACAGACACAAGGTACTGCCATGGGTACTAAAATGGCGCCTTCATATGCTAACTTGTTCATGTCTGACTTAGAAGACAAACTATTGTCCTCCGCTCCCAACCGCCCACTCGTGTGGTGGAGATTTATTGATGACATTTTCGCTATCTGGTGTGGTAGCCAAGATAGCTTGGAAGAATTCATTGATCATATAAACTCATTCCACCCCACCATTAAATTCACTGCCGATTTCTCTGTTACCTGCGTGAATTTTCTAGATGTGACTATAACTAAATCCCCTAATGGTATTGTGACAGATGTATATAGCAAACCCACTGACACCCATCAATATCTTCTCTCTAATAGCTGCCACCCTAGCCATTGCAAGGAGGCCATTGCCTACAGTCAAGCCTTACGTATAAGACGTATCTGCTCCACAGATACTCTATACAAAAGGCGTTCATCTGACCTAAGGCACCACCTTGTTTCTAGGGGCCATAGCAAACGAAGGGTTCAACTTGCCATCAACAGAGCTTTTGGCATACCCCGCCATACTCTGTTGACCAACACGGGCACCAAGAGAACCCCGACCAATAGAGTTGCTCTGGTCACTACTTTCCACCCTAGGTTACCCAAGTTGTCATCTATAATCAATGACAACATGCCAATTCTCCACTCCTCCAACAGGTTGCGCTCAGCAATTTCTGAGCGCCCCATGGTCGCCTTTCGTCGCCCTAAGAGCCTAGGTGACATTCTAGTTAGAGCAAAACTCCCCCCAGGTACAGGCCAAACTCCCTCCCCACAAGACATACAGGGTTGTCACCACTGCACCCGCTCTAAGTGCAAGACTTGTATGTATATCAAACCCACTGTACAGGTTAAAAGCCACAGCACTGGCTTTACCTACAAAATCAAGACCAACTCCCAATGCCAAACCCCAAATGTCATTTATGTCATATCATGTAAGAGATGTGGAGTACAGTATGTGGGAGAGACAAAGACCAAACTTAGTCTTCGCTTTGCGAACCATGTCTCCTCCATAAAGACCAAAAAACTGTACCCAGTATCTATCCACTTTAATAGTCCTAATCATAGTGTTAAAGATGTGGAACTAACTGTCATTGAGGCCTGCAACGGCGACGATTCACATCGTAAACTCAGAGAATCCCACTGGATTCACAAACTCCGAACAATCCAACCATTCGGATTAAACATAAACACAGGTGTTAAATAATTCCTCTTGGCAAATAACTACTTTATTTCCATGCTTTTACATTATCAATATAGTATTCTCATTATAGCCCCCTCTCTATTATTCAATGTTTACACTTCTACTGCTTTATTTAGGGAGATTACCCTTAATCACCTCCCTCATGTGAGAAAATAATCCTGTCCTTTCATGTCAGCTGCATTTCCCACCATGCAGCTTTCCTCCTTTGTTCACTAATCTCCTTTTTGTACTAACCGACCACTGGACATCCCATTGTCCACACTGCTGTATTTTGATTGGTCATCAACAATCTCTTTGTCTGTATTTAATTAACTTTGATTGGTTGTCTTTTTCCCGCCTATTTTGGATACTCTCCATCTATTTTAATCCCAAGGTTTTTCTATAAATGGATCTGTTTTTATGTTTGTGCTTGTTTTTGCCTCTGACGAAGGTCCGGTTTGGATCGAAAGCTAAGGCCATCAACCCTACTAGTTTTATATATATATATATATATATATATATGTATAATTAAAAACTAGTAAGGTTGATCCAAACCGGCCTTCATCAGAGGCAAAGACAAGCACATTTCATTTCACAAGAATTCATTTAAATGGGACCTTAGTTCGCAGTACATACACCTGACAGCAGTGAGTTTCAATTCAAACTGGTAACATTTTACTTTAACACAGCTACGATGAAATACTGATCACAGAAAACAAAGACACCCCAAAAAATCCTTGCAGACCAACTAACAAATGAGTAAGTCTGAGCATAAGCCTGAGAGGCGTAGCCTTCTCACAACCAGCAACAGGTGAGTATCGCCTGTCATGAAACCGGGGCATATACAATCCCTCATCCACAACAAAAGCACATCATCGTCAGTGACTCACAGCTCTAAATGTAGACAAGACGGCCCCTCAAGTCATGACCCCCCCCACTAATTCCAATAAATTAAGTCTAGATTAGGTTCTCAGTGAACCCTGATTGCCTCTTGACCCAGGACCGCATTACACATCAAGATCTTCTAGGAAACCTTGGATGCATGACTCTAAAAATGTGTAGACTATGTAACCTGTGACATCACATGTTCACAAAAGAGCCACAGAACCTGGATTTCCTGCAGGTACGATTTGTACACAGCTCACTGGAAGAAACCATTTCATCTTATTATTTTATGGAGATTACACTGGCCGATTTTTATCAATTTTTGATATGAAGAACGGGGGCTCAAAACTTTTTTCACCGTTACTTTTATAACTCTTAAATATATGTTGAAATTATGACACAAAATGTAAAATTTCCCAAAGGACCAGTGGAGTTTCTTGCCTGCCAGAAAAACCTTGGAATGTACAAGGTCACTCTTTTTGTAAACAAAGGTTACATGGTCTTACATACATGTAAGTCTAGCTTGGGACTCTGGCTGTAAATCAAGAGAAGGTCAGCCATAGGGTCATGTCCCCGGACTCCTATGGACTTTTATCATGGAGCAGCCATCTTGATTTAATGTCACCATAGGCTGTGTCCAATTGACAGACCACGGCCCTTTTTCGAAACCACAGCTTCCACTCCAGCTTAGGCTTTGGCTTAACCTCCATCCGCCTGTTTGACGTGCTGTACCAAATGTGAGTGTTTTTAAAATAACTGTCGGAGCATAAACTAGAGCCTATCCTAAAGCCGTGGTTTTGCAAAGGGCCCCGAGACCATGGTTATCTACACCGGCAGCAGATGCAACATGAAAGAACAGGCCTTTGCAGTGATCTGGACGGACGTAGCCTGCCCAAAGCTGCCAATATTGCCCAAGGAGGAAGGGCAACAATAGTCTGTTTCCTTTTTTTGGAGAAATGAGATCCCTCCAGGCCCTTTTTGAAACCATGGCTTCAGCCCCGGCTTAGTCTGCGGCATAGCCTCCATCCGCCTGTTTGAAGCGCTTGTACCCAAAGTGAACATTTTCAAAATAAAACCACAAACTAGAGCCAAAAATTGCTGTTGTACACCGGCTGCAGATGCAACATAAAAGAACTGGCCTTTGCAGTGATCTGGATGAATGTAACCTGCCCAAAGCCGCAACAAAAGTCTTTTTCCTTTTTTGGTGAAATGAGATTTGAGCCGTGTCCGAATCAAGTGACTTTGGCTATGGCTAAAGCTGTTGGTGGCAGTGACATCATTCAAAAATTAGGCCTTTTCCCATAGCCACTGCCAAAACCATCAAGTCCAACACAGCCTTAGTATGTACACGTTATCACAACTGCAGGCACAAGCAATGTGAACAAAATCAGAGATGCAACTGGCTATTGAAAAAAGAAAATCAGGAAAATCTAACGCTAAAAAAATGCATGTCCGGGTTTTGGGCAAGGTGACCCAGGTCAAAAACAGATGCATTAGTCACGTTATCAATTTTGAATTTTTGTCTTTACTTGTGATAAGTGTTGCGACCCATTCGACATTAAAACTTGTTTTTCAATCTAAAAACTTTTGGGTATCCTCAAGATTATCTAGACAATTTAAAAACCATAGCACTTTGGAAAAACACATGCAAAGTAGTCTGCAAATGTTGACAATTTTCCAAACACAAGTGCGTTGGACACACACTGTCTCCAAGTTTCTCCCAGGTCATAGGTCAATGCATAAATTTATCTGTTTATTATGAAATGCTTTAATGGTATCTGGAAACTGGCGCCCCTGAAAGTGCGTACTGACGACTGGTACAAGAGGCTAATGATGTGCACGCATCCAAAACGACAGGATTATCATTTTTTAGACACAGTGTTTTCCAATTTTTCCGGATTTAATCACATATTTTAGGATGCAAATCGGGGGAAAAAAATCATTCTTCAGCGATCGGGGAAAAAAAATCATACTTTGGGGGTCGGAAGAACAATATGAACTTGGGTGTAAAACATTTAAAAATCGGATTCCCTATTTAAAATCAGAAAAGTTGCATCTCTGCAAAATTGACCTGGGCGAGTTTTTAATATCCAGGCCTCAACTCCAACAAAACCCTGGACTCATGTCTGTGCAAACAAGATGGGCCCCCAAGTCATGTCCCTATTTCTAATTATGATGCTTGAGCGAAGTTCACTGAACCATGACTACAACTTGACCTAGGGCACTAATACACATCAAGGCCTATGACAAACCTATAGCCCCAACTTCATTAAACCGTTTAGCTCACAGAATTCTTAAATACAGACAAATCTTGCATAGCACCAACAGATTGTGGGCTGAATTTACGTCTACTTAATAAATTGGCTATTTAGAGTGGCAGTGTAATTTCGCTTTAGAAAATCAATTTCTTGAGAAACTCTTTCCATTTGCTTTCTAACAGCTTTTGTCTCTGATTCAACTTAAGGTTCCGATTTACCATTTGAAGTCATCCACATGCGGGGAAACACAAAGTTTGATTATGACAATTTCAGAAGACCCTCAGCTGGAGCCAGATATGGAGCCGGATCCAGAACCAGCAGTTTGGACTAAGTCCCTAGAGAGGCTCAGACCTCAAAACAGCGATGAACCAAGCGCTAAGACTAATGTACAAAGATGGTGATGTCAAGATTAGCTGTCGCCACCCCTCAGCCTGAGGGTGTGAGTACCAATGAGGGAACTGATGACAGAATGACTGACTTCACTCGCATCATGACGCTCAGGCCCATGCGGAATGTCTCCTTGGGTAGAAATTTCATATAGCTCTCAATAGCACAAAAATTGCCTAACCACAAGACATGTTTGCTGACGATACAATAAGGTTACCAGCCAAAACATTATGCAACATGTACTCTTTGTCACTGGTTGCTTGATGAATTTCGTCCAAAAAGCAACATTTTCTGTCCGTGCATCTCTTGGAAATTTGGACCTGGTCATGGCCTTGGTTTTTGGTACTCTTCAAAATGATCCCACAGGCATTCTTGTTTCTAATCAAGACCCTGGACTGCACTTCTTCATAGGGACAGCAGTTTCCTGTCCCACTACCAGGATTAAGGAGCTTAAGTCACCTACTAGGGCGTGTCATGGCCGAGCGGTCAAGCACACTGGATTCCAGCTCTGGTGTTCTGATCAGCAGAGTGTGGGTTCGAGTCCCGGTCTTGACGCTTGTGTCCTTAAGCAAGACACTTAACCATTATTGTTTCGTCCTTCGGATGGGACGTAAAGCCGTTGGTCCCGTGTGTTGTGTAATGCACGTAAACAAACCCAGTTACGCTTATCGCAAGAGAAGGGGTTTGCCCCGGTGTTTCTGGCAGAGGCTGCTGAATGGGCCACAGCACCATGTAAACCATAACAAGGTGCTACACAAATGGGTCTCATAATTAACCAAATTCAAAAACATGCCTTAAAAAATAATATAATAAGTGCCTAAGGGTACCTAATTGTTGGTAGATACGTGCGCTATATTATTACCCCGCCTTTTGTGCTAAGATGTTCATTGGACCCATTTAACTGGAACTTTCTTGAATTTTGTTTGAAAGTTTTCGCCGATTTTCGCAGAAATAATTTTTTTGAATAATAATGTTTCTCTGACAGAATGTTGACAGATGATGCTGTTTCAAAACAAAAAACATACACAAACTTTTGTGTATGCTACGGACAATGCACACAGCCCCGAATGTACAAAATACATGTAACATATAAAATTGTTTGTACATGGCTGATGGACGTGAGACTATGTCGGGATCCCAATAATGATTTGTTTTTGTTTTTCAACTAACTTATCATTGGCAGATTTTTTTCGGGCAATACCTTAAAGCCCCAGCTCAAAATTGGTAAGAAAGAAAACATAAAACACAGACTTACATACACCTTACATGGTATAAAGATAACGACGGTAAAAACTTTCCTTGAAATACTGCTGCCTGAAGTGTTATCGTTTTTAAATAATATATGAAATAAGATCCAAAATTAGTTTTCGTCTTCTTGCCTAAGAATGCATACAAAAATGCCAAATGTATTTTTACTGTTTTCTCGCAAATGGAACAACGAAATGAGCTGACATTTGTTGTTTAAATGTTAAAAATTCTTTAGGATAGCTTTTGTATTCTTTTTAGTTCTTAAATGTCACTTGTATTTCTGTGCTTTGCTTACTGCTTTATAATTGTAGTAGTTGTTATTTAGTTTTACGGTGTTTTACATAATTCTGCTTTTCAGTCGCTTTGTAAAACGCTTTGAGGTGGTTTTAACTGCATAAGGCGTTTTTAAATCCCTTTATTATTATTATTATTTTCACAGGTTGGTTTTATTACAAATATCTTGATTTGTGCAAAGCATGGAAGCATTTACCGACACTTTACTGAGCTGGGGCTTTAAAAAAAAGCTTATAACTTACTTGAATCTATTAAAAAAATAGCTATGCACGGTTTAAATCTAAATTGTGGGGCTAAAAATCAGACCTAGAATCTTTAAGACCATACTTAGATTGTCCACTACATTGCATCTGATGAAGAAGTTCTTGCTTCAGAAGCTCATGTAAAGCTCATGTAAAGCTCATAGTTTGTCTTTAAGAGCTACCCACTACCATTTCTTGATTTTCTAATAGACCTACATTTTTTTCTCAGAAACAAGAGGCTTGCCCTACAAAATTTAAGATCTTTAGTACTCCACTGACCCTGCAACCTTGGTTATTTGCCTTGCTTTTACTCTTAACCACTTGACGTTGAGTGACGTCTTTTTCAGCCAACCTTTTCCCAAGCTGAATAATGGTGGACGTTTTATGAATGCTCGGAACAAATTTGGAATGTCCTCTTTTGGTTCAGGTCAGTTGACCCGTTGACGTATAATCATGCCCCCAGAAAATCCATGAGCAAGTTTGGGTGGGTGACTAGAGTTGACAAGACTTTAAAAAAATTTGCTCAGTGAACTTTAAAAAAAAAAAGCTAAAAGATGTTTTTAAGACGCCCAAAATGGCAAAAAATTCCCCAAACACACAATGGCCTGTTACTATGGCAAAAGGCTACGTACAGAATTTAAAAGTCTATCTTGTTTACTGGCACCCTAAGTCCTTTCATCCTACAAAGTAATAAAAACATTGTTTTTTTTTTACGGTGGACACATGTCAAGTATTTAGGTGAAATTGCTCTTCAATTCTGTACACTCAGTACCTTCCCCAAGTCCTGTGAAAAAAATCTGCAGGTATATTACTCAGGTGCGGTTTGAACCCACGACCTTTGCCATTCTAGAGCAGACAACTTACCACTAGACCACCGTGCTTGGCAGGTAGAGGCAGTTTGAATCCTATATTTTAATAATAATGCGCAGTTCTTATACTTTTACCCTTTATCACACCCAGGGGCATCTCAAAGCACTCATTATTTTTTTCTACAATGTGGTGCTCTGTTCGAGTTATAAGACCCATTTATTTACATAGCACCATGTAATGGTTTATAAGGTGCTGTAGCGCAGTCTGCAACCAATCACATACCAGAAAACAAGTGTACTGGGATCTTTTACGTGCATTACACAACACACAGGACTTTACGTCCCATCTGAAGGATGAAGCAGTAATGGTTAAGTGTCTTGTGAGGGACACAAGTGTCACGACCGGGACTCGAACACTCTGCTTATCAGGAACTCCACAACTTGAGTCCAGTGCGCTTGACCAGTCGGCCATGACACAGAATTTTTTAGCAGCGGGTACTGCAAAGATTTTAACACGCATCGGTGTAGGCGTATTACACAAGTAATACTTTTTTCCCTGATGCAAATTTAACATCTTTTAAAGAAACTTTGTATTGAAAAAATATCTCAAATAAAAAATGAATATATCCAATAACTTTGTTTCTATGCCTTTCTATGTGTTTAGGGTGATTGTTGTGTAGGTGATAATGTAATAGAAAAAGTGCAACCGTTTGGGGGAAGTTAAGAGTACATGAAACAGCGGTAGGTAAGCAGGATAGGTGACAAAGAGTTGTCAGTTGGGATGGGAAGGGTACGGGAAATCAATTAATGAGCACCGGGCTGACTTTATCAAACAAACATGCATGGTGGGAGACAACATTCGATCCAATAACACACATTCACAGCTGATAATTTACAAGATCTGTGAATGGTAAACAATCTCAGCATAACTTGACAATAGGCCTTATTTTTGACTGCAAGAGGGCGCCCTTTGGGGTAGATTGGGGGTCAGACAACAGAAATTGTGTGGTTAACCAGGTGCAATTAGCCTTCTAATAAAGCAGTTAATATACAACTTTTTGAGGGTTTTTGTTATTGACAGTTTTACAATGTAATCAGTGTAAGATGTTTGCCTGAAAATTTTATATTTTTTTTAGTGTTTTGAGATATTTTTGCAAGCAAGATTTAAAACTTTGCATGGTGGGCGAACAATCTGGTAAGCCCAAGCTTATCCTGTTCCAGTTTCCTGCCTTTGCGCACCATTCAGCTACATGTTAGCTAAACCTCGTCGGCAGTACTTGAGCAGCATACAGCAACAAAGTCCAGCATTGTCCTGAAGACAATCAGAGCATACTGATCGAAACATCGAGTTGTTAACCTCCGGTACAACTAATTGAGAGAGTTATATGTACATGGTGTCTCCACAAATCTGACTAGATTCAATACCACCATAGCCTCATTTTATGGTGCTGCTTGGTGGGAAATATTGAACATTGAGTGAGAACTGGTGGGGGACGCAGGGGGCGCGGGGAGTCCAGCCACACAAAATGTTCTTTTGAAAGCATTTTGGCTGCCAGCATGTTTCTGCAAAACATTTTTTTTCCCCCACAGTCTTAGGAAATAGAAGCCTTTCGGGGATATGCTAGGTGGCAGCAGACTTGCTGGATGAATCCATTTCAGAAATGTGCGCATGTTCAAAACTACAAGAACAATGGAAATTTATCTGGTATGTCTGAAAACCCCGGTTCGTATGTCTGCTGCCACCAAAGTCTCCCATTGGGCATGTGATTGGAGACAGAAATTGATGCACTCGTAACCTCCCCCCCCCCTCCATTCCCCTAACTCATCTCTTTTGTAAGGAGGAATTGGTAGGGGGACCCCTAACACCATGCCATGAACCATCACCGAAAAATGTTGCATAACACCAATCCAAGTATTCAGACTACTCTACTGACGAGTCACTGCTCTGGCACAGGGAGCTGACAGCGCCATCTTTTGATGTGATTAATCTACTCACCTTGAGTGTGATGTGCTGGGGTGACAGGGGGAGGCGATGACGGCTGGTTGGCGATGCTCTGAGTCAGGTCCCTCAGGAGCTCCTCCTTTTCCGTCTTTCGGGCGAAGCAGAGGTCGCTGACCTTTCCTTGGAAACGTACCAGGAGCTGGGTCAGGTCATTGTAGAACTGGACAGGAAATGAAAAGAGCGAAGAGTGGTGAATGGTCTCTTTCAACATCACACAGTGATGGGTTTCTTTCAATGAAACACCATCCTTACAGGCTTTTTAAAAATAATTTTCTAATGGGCATCAGTTGGCTTAATGGGTTCTTTCCCTGCCTTTCACCTCTGCGGACCCTGGTTCGAATCCCAAACCGGAGCCTTGCATGTGGATTGGGTTTTCAGTCCCTACTAACTGTGTGGGTTTCCCCCATTTGGGGTTTTACTCCCACATCAAAAACTCAATGTTTCTTCAGCGTCTCCTATTCCGACAATTATAGGCTCTTGCATAGTTAGATGTGTAAAAAAACAAAATGAAATAAACATAAATAAACAAATCTGATATCGTGATGATAAGGAACAAAAGACTGATCCATTAAGCCTCGCCAATTAACGTATTGACCAATCACAGCCTTGACAACGCCACTGAAAGTCCGACAAAAATCTGACACATTAAAATCCGTCGCCATTGTTCTGACACACAACAGCACACACAACTGTACTAACTTTTGTTTTGTTTAATTTTTTTTTCTCGTTTTTATGATGGTGCAAATCCAACAGCAGTAGTCCCTGTACAGTCATGTAAAAACGGTTTAACAGTGTTCCTGTCGGCATTGTTCTTTGGACTCAAGGTGCTGCTCAAAAGGCCACAAAACTAAATCCATACCGTTCACGAAAACCATATACGTGTCTGCATCCGATACGAGTGTGTGGCCGCAACTGAACCACTGCTGTGATAATCGTGGCAAGAAAGTCACACCATGTGCTGTTGCTAGGCAGTTGCTAAGGTAGGCGGGGCTTAATGGATCGATCTGTTAATTTTTAATCGACAGATGTTTCCAGGTTGTTTAGTTTGCACCAATTTTGTCATGATCTCTTCAGCAGTTTAGTACCAATCCTGTCCATAGAAGCTGCTCATTGTCTCTTAATTAAACAATGTCAACTTGTACCATTCTGACAAATGTTCTGAAAAAACAATGAGCCAATTTTTTTCCAAAAGACCTCAATGGGATAAATTTATCAGCAAGAAAGTGCACACTAAGAACATTTGCCTGCCATGAAATGCCATAAAGCAT
This sequence comes from Marthasterias glacialis, assembly GCA_911728455.2. NCBI lineage: Eukaryota > Metazoa > Echinodermata > Asteroidea > Forcipulatida > Asteriidae > Marthasterias > Marthasterias glacialis. The sequence goes on from OU452229.1 coordinate 11,725,558, forward strand.
TGTACAATTTCACTCTTTAGGTACTGACGCAATTTCACCTGACATCATCATCACAATAATCTTGGCTGCACCAATTTGGAAGTCAAGGTAACTGTACGTTATACAGTGTGTGGTGCGCATTTTAGGCGATGCAGCATATTACACGTATACCTTTAGCCCGTGCAAGTCTCATGCGTATTTGAACATTAGGTTAAAGTGCATAGTTTTGTTTCCAACTGTCCCAAAAATGTTAAAAATTGCTAGAGACCTAAACAGTCTATTGACTTCCAAAACGGTGAGCGTGGTACAGTCCCTGCGTGTGACATGCGTGCGAGGGGGTCAATGCAACATACATCATTGATAGTGATTTAGTTTTTTACTCGACGCCGATGCTCATGTTAAACTGGACAGGTACCTTAGTTCCTTCGGTGAGGTTTGCAGTGAGTTCCATGTAGGCATCATGAGCTGCAGCCAGCTTACGAAGAACGTCTTCACGGTTACTGGCTGAGGTGTCAGACTGCTTGGCTGTACAAAAACGTGTGTTGGCATCCTGCGTACATAAAATCAAATAAATAATAATTATTAGAATAACAAATTTGTGTGTATTGATTAGTATCCGGCAAGTATAATTCAATGGGTACCTGCGAGGGTAGAGGTTGATATTGTGTTTGAAAAAACCTTTGGAGCGCCACGGCAGCTCGAGGCTGTACACTCCCCAGGGAGCTGAGAAAGATTACAGGAATGTTATTGGCCCAATGACCAGGGCACTAATGTAAAGCACATTGAGACTTTATTGTGAAATGTGCTATATAAAAACTAGTTATTATTATTACTACTATTATTAGGCAGGTGAACTTGAAGTAGGGGTGTAGGGGGTGTGAACCCCCTCCCCCACATTATTTTTCTCATTTGGCATTTTGAACCTCAGTTGGCAAATTAAGCACTAAAATCAAGTAGAACAAGGGCATCAAGAATATAATTCACTCTTTTTGATGATTAAAAATGATTGTTTTTCTTATTGACCCATCTCTTGAAGTGCAGTTCATCTCTATGCGATTATCCTGTTCGCCATTTTGGGAGTCAAAATGCCAGCAGAGGAATAGACCGATTGCGCGACCCGCGTCACATGACCTATTGTGAGTATTAAATGTAAACACACACGACGTCCTCCAAAGGAAAGTGCGGTACGGTACACGATGACTGTTGCATTTAGTTTATTCTTGCTCGAAATCTGTAAAAAATATTCCAAAGTTTGTCCCAAAGAGTTTGTCCCAGAGTAGCTGAATAAAGCCAGTAAGGACAGTTCCAGCAAGTCTTGAAAATTGTAAAAGTACCATACAAATGTGCACGATGTGTACTAGTGAACGACGGAACGTTAATCCAGACGACTGCGATCACCACACACTTTTCAACACAAAAAATGTCAAAGTTTTGAAACTGAAATCATCCAAAGAAATTGTTTTCCAAAATTGTGTGAATCCTTTGCCTATTTGAAACTTTGTAAGAATAGGTATAAATGCTCAATTTTCCAACGTTCTTTACCCTTTTTTTACAGTGATTTAGGCTTACAATACAAACAAAATAACAGGCGGGTGGCTACATAGTTGTCCGACGCCGGTAGTGCATGACTAAAAAAAAACTCTTTTTAGTAGAATTCTGTTAAATTATGAAACAGAGATGTGATTTAAATTAATGCCACAACATACTACTTTAAAAAAAGGGGATGATTAACTAATTTATCACTTAACAAAAGTAAAATCGGCTGTTTTTTTACTGACTCTGTGTCACGGCATATCTCTTTACACGTATTTTGCCATCAGCTGATGTGGCGTTATAACCACAGGGGTCACGTGACCGGATGTCAACATTAGTCGCGCAATCGGTCTATTCACCCCCCCCCCCCAAATATCAGACCCAGTAGACATGTATTGTGCAGAGATACTTTCTGCCTTAAGCAAGAGTTCAATAAGCCTAGCCTAACCAGGATCTGTATGGCAGACTACCAAGGATCAGTGATAAAATCAGGATTTGCACAAAATTGCGCTTCATTGATGGGTCTACTAACCAATTAATAAGCAAGCAAACATTTTCACTTTTCTTTTTCAGATTTTTTTTCTGACCTGGACATTATTTAGCAAGACTTCCTGCCTGTGAATGCTGTCTTGGACTTGTTGGATGAACGGAGAAAAGATACGATCCAAATCCTCAATTGAGATGGCCTCCTCATTAATTGCTCCGTCAGATGCCAAGGAACTGAGGAATTTTGATGCTGTATAAATATAATGACAAAAAAGAAGTAAATGAAGAAACAACAATCTGGTTAACAAGTAACAAATCTGGGTCAGGTTATAGACCTGCATGTAAAGGGCAATTCTACTGTTACTCATACTAAAATCCAATAGTTGGGCGAACAAAGAAAATTAATTTGACTAGAATGGGATTTGACCCTGCAACCTCCAAATTAACATGCCGGTGCTCTACCGACTGAGCTATCTAGCCCGATGATGGAGGTCTTCCTATTTTATCAATATCTTTGTTCGAGTGTGCCATACAAAGTTGACTACAGGTATAAGAAATTCAGGTTTTCTGAAAGAATCTCTTAATTTGACATGATAAAATTTGATGTTATCACTAACGAATGTCAGCATTTACACAAGGACATTTTCAGATACCCATGGTCATGATGGTCAACCATCGAATGTTTTGACATAAAACAACTGCTTCTGGGCTGAATTGTTCGACCACTCGATTGCACTCAATCGCAAAGCCCGTTGTCTGACACAAGAGATCCGCTGAGTTCAGAGGCCATTTTTACAAACTCTGTGATCACTTCAGATTTAATTTTTAGAGCAAAACAAGTCGTGAAAACTTTCTTGCTTATTAAATTCCCTTTCATATAATACAACAATCTCAGCGATCGGTCAACAAATAGCTAGGTTCTCAATCTTACCTTCCCTTTTGTTTCCAAAGTGCAATCTGGATTTTCAAACACTTTTTTGTACAAAAGCACATGGCACTCCATAGGTGTTTGGGTAATATCAACTTTTTATTAATTTTTTTTAAAGATCTGATCTTCTCTTTCCAACCATTGTAAACTTAATTAAGGAGGAGGGTCAGCATGGAGCTTTATAAATAAATGGACTTTTTTGCTCAGGCTTGAGTGCTGTTTTGTGAGTGATCTTGATTGACTAAGGACACCTGGAATAAGGAAATAATTTAGCAGAGAGAAATTCATAAGAAATCTATTTGCTAATTAGATAATAGCAGGAATCTTTGCCAAATTTACAAGTACATTTATTTAGCTGGTTATACCAGATGCCACCATGATTCTTTTTTTTTTGTCCTGTCCCCCTGGAGGGATTCTTTTGGCAGAATTGCCGGAATCTTTATTTGAGGATACCGCTGGCACAAAGAACAATGCCAAGAGAAGAAAAAATTATCTTTATTGGATAGTCTGTTTTGTTTCTCGACCGAGAAAGTGTCAAATTCACGCATCGGCCGTTAGCTACGGCGAAGGAGTTGCACTAAACACGGAACCATGACTCAATTGCTGGCTCACTCTGACGTACCTCCATTGAGCCGAATTACAATGAATGAAAAGGGGTGGAACAAAAGGACAAAGGTCTGTAATCAGAATTTACACAAAAACTGCTTCTCAATAGCCACAAAGTATCAATATTTTCAAGACCTTTTTTTTGTCCTTGTGTGGGTAAAACGAAGCATTAGACAGTGTGTGTGTGGTCTGAGCACGTTCCACAGTTGAATGATGGGGTTAACCTTTGCTCCGGTGGTCCGAAATTACATAATGGTGTCTTTACATGGCTTCCAATTCCAGGCAGGGGAAACATTTGCGTGTATTCACGACATCTGGCGCCAACTGGTTAAGTCATGCCTACAGGAAATTCTGGGTATTAAATAAATGGTGTGCATGCTGCTAATACCAGAATTGGTGGTTGTCATACCATGATCGCTGAGCCTATGCAATTACGACCGAAAAAAGAAGAAGGACTTACTCATGTCACACTTGGTGTTTTTGAGTTCGGCCTCAGTGACTTCACGTTCCGCTTTGATGGCCTCCACTTGCTTCATGAGACTCCGCAGGGACTGAACAGCCGGGTTGTCTTTGAGTGCTGCTGCAGCGCTTGCTGCAGGCAGGGCAGCACCTATCTCCTTCTGCAGAATGTTGAGAGACGCAGCAAGAGTTAAAAGTTGTAAATGGGAAACGTTTAAAGCGAGTACTTGTTTCATGACAGTGTTGTATCACCTCTGATCCAACAGTCCAACTCAACATGAAATGTTTTTGTTCAGCCCTGGTTATTTGTTGCTTAACACCAGAAACAGTATATGCAGAGCGTGTCTGTAGGTCTGCAATAGACCGATCCATTAAGTCCCGCCTACTAACTTATTGACCAATCACAGCCTTGACGATGCCACTGAAAGTCCTACAAAAGTCTGACATGTTAAAATCCCATTATAAAAGTAACACAACAGCATATACAACTGTACTTACTAACTTTTGTTTTGTTTAATTTTTTTCACAGCAGTGGTCCCTGTACAGTCATGTGAAAGTGGTTTAACAGTGTTCCTGTCTGCATTGTTCTTTGGACTCAAACCGCTGCCTAAAAAGCCATCACTAAAATCCATACCGTTCTTGAAAACCATGTACGTGTGTGTGGCCTGCAACCGAACCACCGCTGCGATCGTGGCAAGAAAGTAACACCGTGTGCTGTTGCTAGGCAGTTGCTAAAGTTGGCAGGGCTTAATGGATCGGTCTTTTGCTAAGCAAGATAACATTAATAACAATGCTGAGTTCTCATAAAGCACTTTTCACATCCGAAGGGCCTTCCACAGCATTTTAATTTTTTTTCTACAGGCATGCAGAGCTACATTTGGAACTATAAGAGCCATTTTACTATTTATTTATACATGTAGCATCTTGTAATGTTTTACAAGGTGCAGTGGTGCAAACTTAATGCAGCAAACTATGCTAAAAACACCGGGGTGAACCCCCTTCTCTCGTCAACGCACGACAAACAAATTTGTGCCACGAAAGATCACCTTTGACCAGCGCACGCATTGTACATAAACTATGTACGAGTAAATAATCGTTTTGTGCCACAGAAATAGTCCTCGGGTAATGGTGACGAGCGGGTGTCTTTAACAATAAGTGTACTGGGTTCTTTTATGTGCATTACAAAATACACTGGACCTATGGCTTTACGTCCCATCCAAAGGACGAAGCAATAATGGTCAAGTGTCTTGCATAAGGGAAAAAAGTGTCAAGATCGGGACTCGAACCCAGGCTCTACTGATCAGAAACACCAGAGCTTGATTCTGGTGCGCTCGACCCCTCAGCCATGACACGCGATAGAAACCAAGAAAAAAGAGATTTCATCTGTACCTGTTCCTTAGACAAGATGACAATGAAATCCCTGTTAACGTTGTACTTCTCCCTGACGACACCATCTGCCTGTATAGCATTATTAAGGATAGTACGATACTTGGCCGATTCAGTACGTAGTGGGGTTGTCAGTTGCTCTGATGGGAGACGGGTCCAACGTTCCTTAAACCGTTCCTTCATCTCTTTATCGCTCGTGCCTTCATCATCAAGGAGACGCACTGACTGCAAGGACAAACATGTCAAAATATTTCATCAATCAATCAATCAATCAATCAATCAATCAATTAATCAATCAATTAATCAATCAATCAATCAATTAATCAATCAATCAATCAATCAATCAATCAATCAATCAATCAATCAATCGTTAAATTTATAAGGCGCCAATCCAACAGTCATTGCTCATAGCGCCGTACAATAAGTTTTTGAAAAAAGGGAGGTTTTAAGTGAAGTTGAGGGAGATTGTTTGATGTTCTCAGGTAGTTGATTCCACATCCTGGGTGCAGCATCCTGAATCCCCCCAACTGTGTTTGCTTCCTTAGAATGCGAAGGACTAAAGTTTGTGATCAGGAACGCGGATTTCGGACATGTTCTTTGATGGACAATATGTCTGTGAGATATGTTGGAGTTGAGACACTCAGGCAACGGAAAACAAGCCGCAAGATCTTAAACTGCACTCTTGATGCTGCAGGTAGACAGTGCAGGCTCTGTAGGATTGGTGTCACATGATCAAACTTCTTAGCACAAACTACCATGATTAACTCTAGCACAGCCCTGTATTAAATATGTGTAATGCCAGGCATTTTATGCTGTAAATCACTACCTTCTTGTTTAGAAAAAAACAACTGCAGTCAAGGCGTATTAGAAGTTCACAGCAGACTTCCAAAACTTTATTTTGGTCACAACTCAAACTTTCACAAAGGTAAAGTTTGCGGTAACACCATGTGATTATACCTACTTTGCCGTGTAGGTTGCTAGAAGAACTTGTCCTACTATTTCATTCTACTACCGCGGAGTAGATTTCAGAATTCAGGGGGACTACTTAGTTCTGAAAAGAACTGTCCTGCTTTTGAAGTACTACCTGGGGTAGGTAGGAAATCAGCCTGGACAACTACTTACCTTAGTGGATCGAGGGGACTTTGCATGATTAACGTCACTGCTGCAGAGTAAGTAATTATTGGTCTCTACTTACTCTGCGTTAGTGAACTTAATTATGAAAAGTCCCCTCTATCCACTCGTTGAAGAAGTAGTCCCCGCCGATTTCCTACCTACCCCAGGTGTGGATTTTACAAAGCACTAGGACTAGTCTTATCCCGAGTTAGGACGAGTAAATAGTCCTAACTTATAGGATGAGTCAAAGTTAGGACTAGTTTTGTAAAATCCACCAGATCAGAGCAGAAAGGACTTATGTGACCCAGAAAGACCCAGTCGGCTCAGAGCAGAAAGGACTTTAGACATACACGCACAATGGGGTATAAGTTCTTTCTGCTCTGAGCAGACTGGGTCTTACTAGGTCATCTAAGTCCTTTCTGCTCTGAGCAGACTGGGTCTTACTAGGTCATATAAGTCCTTTCTGCTCTGAGCAGACTGGGTCTTACTAGGTCATATAAGTCCTTTCTGCTCTGAGCAGACTGGGTCTTACTAGGTCATATAAGTCCTTTCTGCTCTGAGCAGACTGGGTCTTACTAGGTCATATAAGTCCTTTCTGCTCTGAGCAGACTGGGTCTTACTAGGTCATATAAGTCCTTTCTGCTCTGAGCAGACTGGGTCTTACCAGGTCATATAAGTCCTTTCTGCTCTGAGCAGACTGGGTCTTACTAGGTCATATAAGTCCTTTCTGCTCTGAGCAGACTGGGTCTTACTAGGTCATGTAAGTCCTTTCTGCTCTTAGTCTTTGTTTGACTGACGAGTGTTAGGAGGCTATATCTGTAAATAATGGCAGAATGTCACTGTCGTCTCATTGAGTAGTTTCATTTAACTTATTAATTCTGAATAATTAATGGAAAATAACTTGTAATGGAAGGCGAAGAAAGATACCAGTACGCCAACCAGACTAACCCAATTTTGTTGCACTGATTCAACAGAAAGTCATCTCACCTCATTAAGGATTTCTGTGTTCCTCTTCAGCAGATCTGGCATATCATTAAAGAGTTTATCAATGCTGGCTATGCCACCCTTCTCACGCACTGTGCTGGATTTCTGCAAGACAGAGGGCGGTACTGATGACCCGCCCATATCTTCTATAGAAGCTGGCAGATTTAACGATGCGAGAACACTGGTAAAGACAATACGAAAATCAAAATTCTTCAGGTTAGTTTTCTTGTAAAGCAAAGCAAAATTCTACAGATATTATAATTCTCAGTTGCTGATCTATTGTGACGTGTCTTGGCTGAGCGAATATCAACATCGGACTCAAGCTCTGGTGTTTCTGATCAGCAGAGTGTGGATTCGAGTCCTGGTAGTGACACTTGTGTCCTTAAGCAGGACACTTAACCATTATTGCTGCGTCCTTCGGATGGGACGTAGAGCCGTAGGTCCCGTGTGTTGTGTAATGCACGTAAAAAGAACCCAGTGCATTTATCGCAAAGAGAATGGGTTCGCCCCAGTGTTCCTGGTTTGATCGGCAGCAGATTGCGCCACAGCACCTTGTAAACCGTTATATGGTGCTATGTAAAAGAACAGGTCTCACACTTCAAAAACGTAACTCCTCGTACCTTGCAGGAACAAATAATGAGCGCTTTGAGACGCCCATAGGGTGTAATAAATTACAAGGTAAAATGACAGGATAATTTTAATTCAATTTTTAGGTGAACAAAGAAAAATTGGCTGGAACGGGACACAACCTGAAACTGCCGTATAACCAGGGATCACACTAAAGTTTACGATATAACCTGGGAAGTGGCAGTACAGGGATCACAGTTTTTTTTCCTTAAAAATGAATATTTGTAAAGATTTCTTAGTTAAACGAAATCCACATGGTTATATAGAACACTTTTTCCAACCTGAAAGAGTTCAACTAAACGCTGAAACTCTACATCCACAACAGACAGACGACATGAACAGCACTTACCTATTCAAGAGCTGGGTGTGCTCTCGTAGCTTGCCAACCTCTCTGCTTATTATTTCAACTTTCCTAGACTCAAACGCATCCAGTGCATTGTGAACAGCTAGAGGAACCAATTTCTCAAACATATCTACAAATCAGAAACATTAAACAAAACATCTTTGAAGGCCAAAGCTAGAAAGGGGCCACCACACAGTGGTTTAAAACCTCTGATGACCCCAAAAAAGGCATGCAACCGTCATTAGCGCAAACAAAGAGGAAAGTGCCGCGCACGGCAAGAATTTGTACTGAAAGCGAAATGAACGCTGGATGCCTCCAGACATCAGTGAATTTCAAATGAAATGGCAACAATCTTGATCAAAGTAATTAACAATGTACAAAATACCTTTACCGGATGAAGAAAACATATTGTCACATCTACAAAAATGGTTCTATACAAACTTATGCAAATGTCAATATTTGTGTGGACTGGTCCCCTGTCTTTATCCGCAAGCATATGAGACTGTCATAATGTCTTATAAACCCAACGGTTTCACTGGTACGTAGTGACGCGTAGTACCAGTCTAACAGCAATATAACATGTACACGAGTGTGTGTTCAGTGTAGAAATGCATGCACACACTATGGCATGCGAGGTCAAAGGTACATTCGGCTGGAACGAGGAGGATCCAAAGGCAGGTATCTGGTTTTATTCACGAGCCTCGCAGCACGACGCCAGATGTTCAGGCAAATATTTGTGTTGAAATTCGCCAGAATTAAAGTAACACTCACAAATGGTGCAATTCTACTCAATACTCTCAGGTGGAAAGACTAATCAGTATTAGTCAACAGAGAGTGTATTTACATGTTCTTTCTGGAATTTGTGACAGATAAAATCTTCCAATAAATTGTTTTTTTTTGTACACCATGGAGATTGTTTTCAACCTTCAGGTAGCCACACCCAAATAAAGCTACTTCGGCTACGACTACAGCCACTGACTGCATCAACCTTTTACGCGTCTCAGCCATAGCCACTGCCAAAGCCATTAAGTCAGACAAGGCATATACTTGATATTGATATAAGGTCAAGCGAGGTCGGTACTACCTGTTACCCTTTTAGAGTCTACCCTTCACTGCCAGTGAATTTGAGCATTCTTAACTTTCCTTTTTGAGCTAGACTTGCATGTAATGCAGCCAAAGGAGGCCACTCAGATTTCCATTACAAACACACAAATATGTCCAAACAGAAATGTTTTCATATGTAATCGAAGTACAGTATACTCACCTGAGAATTTTGGATACATAGGTGTTGGAATTTCTAGAGGCTTAGCAATGGCAGCCGAACCAATAGACTTAAGGTTGGCAATCTCTGGTACAATGTCATGATAGATGAAGTCGTTGTCTTTCTTGGCGGAAGTGAGGGCTCGCTGGACCTTCTCCATCATTGGCTTGAAGTTGACGTGCTGGCCTCCGCGGTGAGTGGCTGCCTGTAAGAGCTCAACGGCATGCTGGAATAGTGCAAGATCAGAGGAGGTTTTATTGATGTGGTAAGTGCATCAGGGATAAAGAATATGACAAGAAACACAATAAAGCGCATCCCCTTTCAATCGCATTAGCGGGTTTTCCAATGGTTAGAACTTGATTTTTAAGTACCTGAAACCACCCAAAATGTTTCAGCATGTGAAGGGACATGCAGGCTTATACTGGAAGTAACTAGAGTTGGTTACATTTAAAATTTTGTAAATAATCTCAAATTTTGAAAGGTACATGTAGGTAACTTTTCTATCCATTTTTGATTGAAATTTGGGGGCAATTTTCATTAAAAAAACAACACACAAATGAATCGACTCAAACTATTTTCAGTATAAGCCTGAAACACTTTTGAAACATCCTAGAACTTCTGTGTATCAATTTTTTTGGAAAAAATCCACAAAACCACATGGCTTGTACAGTAGCTAAAAATGTTTACTGGACCAGAATTCTTTTCACAAGACCAGAATCAAAATGAGAAAAAAAACCTTACTGACACAGTTTAACATACATTAATTAATACCTCCAAGAGTTTAGGCACTCTGATTGGTCGAAGACTGGTCACGTGGGGGTGTATTAACATATGACATAAAGACCAGGGCCCAATTTCACAGAGCTGCTTAAGCATATAAAGTAGCTAAGCACAACAAAATTATGCTTACCAGAATAAGGTTACCGGCCAAAATACCATGTCGCATTTACAATTTATGACTGGTACCCTGTTCATTTCTGCTTAGCAGAAACAATTTAAGCAATATTTCCTGCTTAAGCAGCTCTATGAAATTGGGCCCAGCTCTGTAAACTAGCAAATAAATGGCCCCTAAGCAAGCATTGTTGTGTTGTGCGGTGAACTTTCAAATTCAACTGTTTTCTTTGGGCGTACATTTGTTTTTTTATTTTGTCAAGAAGTGATGGTGCCGCGCGCACGCACATACCACTGGTATGCATGAACACGCGAACAGTGTATCAATATAAGGTAGCTGGTATGCACACAAACCCAACATAATGTAAAGCATGAAACACTATTTCTGTTTAGGGTGCTGTTAATTTTCAAAGTTCGTAGTCCGGTTCTTGAAACTATGCATTTAACTATGTGTAACAGACTAGGTGCCACACACAAATTGAACAGCTTAAAGAATGGCCCTTAAACATAAAAAGAAAATATTGGCGAAAGAAGAATCACAAATTCTGATGATTTTTACCGTTTTTTCGTTAAAGGTATTTATTAATGGCAATAACAGTGTGATGACTCGGTCTTCAGTGTGAAGAACCGGTGTGATGACCTTGGTTGGTGGCTGGCCACTGTTAATGGACCTCGCCTTCGGCTCGGTCCATTCAGCGGCCAGCCACCAACCTGGTCATTGCCACGCAGTGAGGACCGGGTCCTCACACTGTTATTGCCTAATTAAAAGTATTTTAACAGACTCAAAGTCAACATTTGAATATAACTTATTTTTTGCTCAAGATATCACAAATTGAGGTATTAATTTAACATTCAAATCAAAAACAGAAGACCGCCGGGCTTGTCTAGTCATGAGTTTACTGGCGTGAGTTCACTGGCCATGGGCCTGCGGTCCAGTGAAAAATTTGAGCCCTGTCAACCAGGCTGACGGAAGCAATATTTGGGGATTGGGGATACTCACGTTCAGCCTGCCGATCTCCTCCCCGTAATTCTTAGAGTTTTGACACACCAAGGACTGATAGTACTCGGCCGTGGCGTGCATAAAGGCTTGTTTCCCCGCCACTATTGGGATCCACTCCTTGGGAAGGACTTCCTTTACGTGGGCAACCTGGCAGAGTTTAAGGGCCTCGGCATACTCCTCGCTCGCTGTCATTGCAATCTTTGCAATGACTCCGTTCTTCATCTTATCTGAATGTGAGATGCGTGGAAGCCAGGCAAAAAGGGTAAAGATATAATACGGGACAGAGTTCTCCATTAGTGACCCTGCTACTATCAGTGTATTTCTCGACACAACCAACCCATACGTTACTATGCAACAACAGTAGCATTTTGAGGCAAAGACAAGCTTATGTAGAGAGTAGTGCCAGTTCCCAAGGTGCTTCAATGAGAGTGGTAAACTTGTAGAGTTATAATATAAGGGTGGGACACAGTTTGTGACATTTTCCAATATTATAATTTTTGTCAGAAAAAAGTTCTAATTGATGTGTATCAATTGTCACATTTATTTGGGTTTTGAAAGTGTTTCATAAAGTTTCAAATCCTTCCCACACAATCTTACCTGATATTTTTTGCTAATATTCTTAAAAATTCAAGGTAACGATGTCTATTGTAACAGGGACACCATGCTTGTAACACATATTTTTCAGTATTATGAAAGTAATAAACACATTTACAATGTTCCACAGAAACTTGATACCAAATCCATCACAAAATAACTTCCTTCACGGCTACGTACACATGGCTGAGAAAATCAAGGATGTCATGATGTCATGGGGACACCAAATGTCAGACCTATGGTGTCCCCGTTACATTAGTGCAGGCGTTGTATCACATTTATTTTATACCACAGTAATCAAGTAAAACCTTGAGATGTGGGTCAGCGGAAAAGCTAATAGTGGGACAGATGGGGGAATTATTTGGGGGAATTTTGCCTTTGATGATACAAGGATGGAATTTGGCACACAGTCAGAGTATGTTCAAGAGAAAGATATCTGGCTATATACATGTAGGGCCATCGCAGATTTGTCCTTTGAAAAAAACATAGGTAGAATAACAAGCAATTTTCGAAATTGTCAAAATGGCTGCCATCACTTGCTATACATTTTTTCAAAGGACAAATCTGCACTAGCTCTATAGCCAAAAATCTTTATCAAGAGATACTCTGACCGTGTGCCAACAGACCGATCCATAAAGCCCCACCTGCCTAGCAACAGCGCATGGTGTGGCTTTCTTGCCACGATCGCAGCGGTGGTTCGGTTGCAGCCACACATGTATCGGATACACACACGTACACGGTTTTTGTGAGCGGTATGGATTTAGTTTCGTGTCCATTTGAGCAGTGCCTTGAGTCTAAAGAACAATGCAGACAGTAACACTGTTAAACCACTTTAATACACGACTGTCCAGGCACAACTGCTGTGGGATCTGCACCACCAGAAATACAGACTTTCGTTAGACTTTCATTGGCATTGTCAAGGCCGTGATTGGTCAATACGTTAGTAGTCGGGGCTTAATGGATCGGTCTATTTCCATGCTTGTATCATAAAAAATGTCAAAAGTACAATCCAATCACCTGCCGTATTACAACATACTGGTGAAACAGCACGATTACTGGTCCATCTGAGCTGCTGAGCACATGATCTCCAGACAAAAAACAGGTTACCAGCCAAAACTGTCATGTACCGATGAGTATTTGTGACTGGTCCCCATTTTGCTAAAAGGCAGTAACTTTGATTGATAGGCAATAACGAAGCAATCACCTGGTCAAGCTTTTAGAAGGAAGGTCATTCGAGCGAGATACAATACAGGGGTCAATTTAAATTTATTGGGCTACTGAGCAAACAGATTTGCTCTTGGCAACAACAGGTTACCAGCCAGCATGTCATGATCATTTATGACTGGTTCACCATTCTGCTAAAAAATAAGGCAGTAAATTTAGTTAGGAATACTTTGGTAAGAGACTCACCTTGTCGCGCTTTCTTGAGGAAGCTTTCTTGGGCTTGAGCCAGCATGAGCGCCCCCAGAGCTGCTAGGCAATCCGGATGGATATCAAAAGTACGAATGCTCTGCACGCTGGAGACCACTGTGTCCTTGAGATAGTTGAATATACCTGCTGCTTGCTGGAACTGTTTGGCCGCTGTCTTAAGGGACTCGTCATCTTCCGAGCTCTGCAGAGCAGCTATCTGACTGTTCATTGCAGCGATGTTGAATAGTACACACACCATCTCATAGCTTCCTGTCGATCCACCTGTCAAGATTTGTTTACAAAGTTTCAACTTATTAACCCTCCTACTATTACTATTACTACTACTTAAGGGTGGCATGGGTGTCTAGTGCGTAAAGCATGTGTGTTTAGTGCGTATATATTGTGGGCCATATTTTGAGTAAAGTTGTGTGTTGGTTCTCTCTTTTGCCATGTTGGTTTTTCACCAGGCCCTCCGGTTTTCCTTCCTCTAGAAAAATTGAACGTTTTTTATCTCTGGCTCTGTGGTCCCTATTCATACATGAGTTGATGTGGCTGGCTGCCAAGAGGCGCCTTTAAATGCCTGAGGCTCGACCACGTTGTAACCTCATCCTTTGCAATACAGCTTCTCAGCTGCCAGTAAGGATGATTAGTCTCACAAATTATTATTTCTTTTGTTATTCTTTTGTTTTTATGTTAGTTGCCCCTCACAAGGCACAAGGCCACTCTAGGTGAGAGCTACAAGGAAAAGACAAAAGAAACCAAAAGAAATTAGGGCAGAAGAAAACTGTTTACATTCTGCTTAAATTGAGAAATATTATATCCTGCAGGAAAACAGGAGACAGGCAAACAGTTCCACAGTGAAGCAGTGCATGGGAAAAAAAAACTTGTAGAGTACATCTTCAAATGGCATTTCCAAACCGTTACAGTGTAAGGATGGGAGAGGACAGAGAAGCGTGTAGTGCGTCCAAACGGACGGTGGACAGGGACAACCAGTGATAAACCGTTGGAACACATCCCATGGTAATACCTAGAGAAGAGGGAGAGTGACGATACATTACGACGATGTGAGAGGGATTTTAATGAGGCTGATAACTCGTGACCAACCAGGTTAACAACTCGCTGACTGTATTTTGTCTAGCATGGACAGATGACAAGCTGGGGCACCAGACCAGATGTGACAACAGTACTCTCTGAAAGGCCTTTTTGGCAATACGTACAAGACCAAGTAGCCGGATGTCAGTAACTTCCTGTAAGTTTACAGAATTCATGAACAAGGCTGGTCGATAGATAGGTAGATAGGATAGGTAGTGCACGTAAAAGAACCCAGAACACTTATCGTGGAAGAGTAGGGTTTACCCCGGTGTTTCTGGTTCACATGGCAAGCACCCTTACATGTATCTACAGGTTTCCTCAGGCTTGAGAGCTACAGTGATTAAGTTCACTGATGAGGCATCCTTGGTTTCATTACCAGAAATATATAGTAATAGTAATAGTAAGTAAAGAAAGTAAATTCCAGTGGATGGAACAGGGAAATCCCTTGCCCAGCATCTCCAGCTCCTTGCGTATTGTCATATCATATTTTCACTTTCTGTGTATGCAATTCACACACTTTGAACATGTTGAAACAATTGTAGGCACCACACGATTTAGCACCACTGCAGAGCAGTGTTACATGTATGCATGCCACATTCTGAATTTAAAAAAAATATATATTTTTTTCATTTATTTATTTATTTATTTTTTTTTTTGGGGGGGCCCATTCTCCTGCTGGTTATCTTGTCGCTAACCCTTGGCAGCCTCCCATACAATATCTCGTTTGTGGCCGATTTTGTGGCCGATGTTTAGTACTGCATGCAGAATTCTGGTGTAGCAGCCATCCACAGACTTCTGCAGGGTAGGCATTAGAGTACAGCATTCACAGCTGTATAGAATGACGGATTCCACAGCCGCAAAGAAGTGGCTGAGCTTGATTTAAAAGGCCATATCATATGATTTAATAGACGTCAAAAGTGCCCGCTGTTAAAACATAGGATCCGAACTACCTCTAGCTGCCGAGCAATCTCGGTGGTCTACATTGTACTTATAGTTGGTGATACATCTGTTCTAGAACGGCAAAGGTCGTGGGTTCGAATCCCAGTCAAGGAAATATGCCTATTGTTTATTCATAGGATTCAGGAAAGTACCGAGTATACGATGCTTAACACACGTCGGTTATGGGTAAACCACAAATAATATTATCATTATACTATTATTATTTTAATTAAATCTGGAGCAATTTTTATATTGAATGATGTTTTGTAACTTTGCTCTGGGTCCAATGTCATAGAGCTGCTTCAGCAGAAAATATTGCTTACAAAATGTCTGCTAAGCAAAAATGAGCAGGATACCAGTCACAACTTGTACATGCGACATGATAGTAACCTTATTCTGGTAAGCATGATTTTGTTGTGCTTAGCTACTTTTTGTGCATATAAGCAGCTCTATGAAATTGGCCCCTGATCATTTTTCTTTTGCAAACTTACTCTGTTTTCGTCCACCACCAAAGAAGGATCCCTTATCAAAAGCATCCTGCCATGTAAATGTTATAGAAACCTGCAAAACAAAACACAGGGTTCGGTTACATTTACATCTTATTAATTCAGTTTCAATGGCATCAAAGGATGTATTTGACGACCTCATATACTTCCTGGTTCTTGATGCTTGATGTTATACCTGGAGTACCTGGAAAAGATTAAATGACCCTCGTTGACTTGATTTAACTCTTGGTTGGTAAACAAAAATCTCTCGTCTCAGGTACATGACTCTCCTGAACAACAAATCCGATACGACACAGAGGGCTTCCATTCCCCTGGTCATTGCCTTGGTGCCCTGTGTAATGTTCTGGTGGAAATTCTCCTCATAGAGATGCCTTTTAACCAGTTGGACCCGGATGTTGTGTTTACACGCAACTGTTTCCCCTGCCTGGAAATGGAAGCCGTCTTAAGACGCCGCTATGCAATTTCGAACTACCAGAGCAAATGTTGCCCGGTCATTCAAGTGCTTTAAAAATGGCTGTACATTTTCAAGATGGACAAGTTCAAGATTGACGTTGGTTGTGTTAGTTTTGCCCTCACATGAGCGGGAAAAACTGTGTAAACGTTTGCAAAATGTCCACGCAAGTGGAACCCAGCCTTGTTTCAGAATCTGGCAAACACGCTGCTGTGAAGAAATATACCCTCATTGAGGGAAGAGGTTTCAATTCAGGGTAGAATATACCAATTGGGATAGTTTGAGTGAAAATGCTTTGTGAGAAATGAGCCATGTTGAGTCAAGTCCTAGGTAAATTATCAAAAAGAGTTCTACTTACATGGCTTTCAGAGATTGGTAGTTTATTTTCTATGGCCTTAAGTTGATCGTAGTATCTAAGATAGATAACACAAAATTTCAAAAGAAAAATTAGTATTAGTACGGCACATAAGCAATGGCAGCCATTTTGAAAATTCATTTACATACAGTAAACTATCTCTACCCTCACAGGTACATGTACTCATTCACCCCTAGTGATGTGTCATTACCCCAATGACTTAGCCACCAGAACTTGAGTTCCATGAACTAAACTGCTTGGCCACGACACACTAAATAAAAATTTTAAAGGTGCCTTTTGTCAATAATAAACTGCCCCGCCTTTAATTTTTTTTACAGGCACAAAGTATTGAGCCCAAATCAGTACAGGATAAGTTAGTTACAGTTGTACAGTAATGTTTTTATTTAGGCAATAGGGCTTGGTAAACAAGAATGTCCGGTCTGAAATAAGAATTCTATTTTGTCATGATTGCTTAGTTTTTAAAAAATACTAATCTAGTACTCAATTGCGGTCCAAGCATGAAGGTTGGTTTATAGTCAGTCGCCCCCGATGTTTGCATGGCAGTAAAATTGACACACAACGCAGTTTATAGTCAACGCTAACGCCTCAGTGACCATACACTGCAATGAAAAGGCTCAGCATCCAACTATAAACCAGCCTTACGAGTATAAATATGCAAGATGACTGTTTCCATTTGACACAAGCTTCCTTTTTTTATTAGAGAAAGAGTTGTGTTGGTACGGAGCCATCACATCCTTTCCTTTTCATTTGTCATACCATTTTTGATAATTTTACCCAAAAATGACATCAGAGCAAAAACCAGCAGGTTGTTTGTTTCCATTATGATATGAGCTTTTCACTAGGAAAAGGAAAGTGAGCTGTGTTAATATCAACTTGCGTTTCCAGCAGTTAAAAAACAAACAGGCATGACTGAAATCCTTCAACCTCATGAGTTACAAAGCCTGAATTTTAAACATATTGTCGTGGCCGAGCAGTTTAGTGCATCGGACTCAAGTTCTGGTGGCTAAGTCATCAGGATGTGGGTTCGAATCCCAGTCATGACCTGATGACACTTAAGTCCTTGAGCAAGAATAGGGGAAGAGGCAGGAAATATTTGTCTCTTATCGGATTCATTTACCCCTCCCTGTTCTTTACTGTGCTGTGAAGAGACGCGTTTATATCTAGCCATGTCTTGTTTCTGCACATTGGGGGCAGGTTTCTATCCCTTCTGTAGCCCACACCATGATAACATTACCCAGTTTTTATGTTTCGCTTGATCATAGCTAATGAGTGTATCCAAGCACTCATTATTTTTATGACAGATATATGCAGAGCTATGTTTGAATTATGAAATCTGCAGCCAAGAAAACCAGAGCAAACCCCTTCTTTTAACAATAAGTGTACTGTGTTCTTTTGAGTGCATTACACAACACACACGTATGTCCAAGGGATTTACGTCCCATTCAAAGGATTTAAGGCAATTACGGTTAACTGTCTTGCTCAAGGACTCAAGTGTCATGACCGGGAAACGAACCCACTGTCTGACAGTACCAGAACTTGAGTCCAGAGCACGAGACCACTTGGCCACAACACTCCATAAAGATAATGTTTAAGTTTATTTTCCTTTTTCTCTGAGTGGACTACCTCTGCCTTTTTCTTCATCTACATATGGCCGACATCAAGGATAAATGTTTCTGTACAAAGTAAACAGAATTCAAACAGTAGCCTTTTTTCCTTTTTTTTCTACAATGATGTTGAAAGCTGACATTCTGTTTATAGGCCTAATTGTATTCCTCATGATTTTAAATAATCCCTACAATAAAGAAGTTTTATTTAGTATACTGTTTAAGTGGTGAAATTAAAATAGTGAAAGAAGAAAAAGATAGGAATTCATACACATTCATGTTTCCATATTTAGTTGTGAGCCATGCACAATGTTTTAGACACAAATTTCTGTGTTTACTGCTCTATACAATAAAGTGCTAAACCTCATCATGTGAATTGGTTGGAATACACTAATATGAGCATCTTGTTCATGGTGATTTATACCACCACAGCTATGGCTGCCACACAAGCCCGCGATGTGACAATAGCGGGTCTGCAGGGCAATGTACAAATTAGCGTTTTTAAGTCGAGTTACGTGATTGATCGTCATGAATTGTGAATGAAAGTAGCGTAAATTGTAAGTTTTGCACTCAATTCCAATGAAACTTCAAGTCACAATGGGTTGTTAACGAGGCGGCGGTGTGTCATTACTGTAGCGGTGTGACTTTGGCAGCATGACCCTCCCGTAAACAGGCATAAATCCTTCAGAATTTCGGAATCCATTGTAAAATGGAAAAAGGAATGAGTTGACTGGTGGAAAGGTACGAAGCGTCTTGTAAAAGGTACGAAGTTTCCAGGGTACGAAGTGTCCAAAGTCACTTCGTAAAAAGGTGCAAAGTGTCTAAGGTACAGCATATGTAAAATGTGTCCAAGATATGTGATCTATCTTTGTACCGAAGGGGAAAAAACTTGATACAAGATGAAACTTTGGACAACGGATTATATTTTTTTCATACACTTGATTTATATTAGTAAAATAGTACATTAGTGATTTATAGTATACCGAAATTTACACTTTTTATAACATTTTGAATGCCATTATCGAAAGGAAACTTTATTTTCAACATGTTGATGCCTGATGATTGCAAAGAGTGTGGATTTCAGAATAGAGGTACTGCTAGTGTTACTGGTCCCTATGGATCTTGCCCATTCTCACGGTAAACAGGAGTCAAAATTGGTGATCAGAAATAGGTGTTGATCGGAAATGGGTAACGGCACGATAGGCCCATAGCTTATAATTATAAAACTAAAGCTAAGGTTGCCAGAAACTGTCACTCCATAACAGAAGCCGAAGGTTAAAAATAAAATACAAAATGAACACAAATTAATTTCATCATCATGGAATATCTCTTTTATTAAAAGTAATAATACATTGTCTTTTTATGTTTTTGAATTCATTTAAACAATAGTAACAATTCATACTATAAATGTCAGATTACATCTGTCGCTTTAATATCGACAAATTAACAATAAAAAGGCACGGAAAAGGAAGTTTAGCTACTGTCCGGATTCTGGGCTCGATCGTACCAATAATACACACCTTGCAAGGGTTTCCAGAGAAGTGTTGTGTTTGTCAAGTTTTCTGCAAACTGCGTTGTTCCGCAGTCGATGGAGCTCATCCAGCTGACTCGAATAATCATCACTTCCTTCTTCTCCAAATGTATTTTTGATGAAATTTTTTAAAGGACGAACAAGGTCCAATTCTGCGCTGTTCTTCAGCGGAACGGCTAGCATCGGTGCCATTTTTGTGTGTATATCCAGCTGATAATTAGACCGGCCGTCGTACCACCACCACCATCATCAGAGAAAAAAACCCGGATCGATCTTTAACAGCGCCCTCTATGTTATCCTGTACCTAGCCTGTGTCACGAGGAACTGAGTGTCCACAAAACACGAGAGACCCACCTGTTGATGAGTCAAGAATGAAAAAAACAACTACGTAACCTTTTCGTAAATACGGATTTTGTTTTTAGATTTTTTTATTATTTTATTTTATTTATTTATTTGCAGTCTTATTTTAACAGGGTGGCCTCCTCAGTTAAAAACTGCTTTCCTTGAGGGCAAACCCTATTCTTACATATTCTCATGCGCTGCAAGAGCTCCTGATTTGCTTGTTTAACACTACAATGAAAATTTACACGAACAAGTGTCCCTTCAATCTTGATTTAAAAGTGTTCAAAGACTCAGATTTCCACTAAAGGTAAATTGTTCCATACTTCTGGGGCTGCACAAACAAATGTACGATCACCCAGTGTTATTTTTGTTTTATGTGATGGGATTTGCAATAACAGATTGTCATGTGCGCTACGAAGGTTATGAGAATGAGTATAAGACCTGGCTTTCAGTAGTTCAGTAATATAACTTGGGGCTTGACCATTTAAAGCTTTATACACAATTAGTAATATTTTGAACAAAATTCTCTGGCGCACAGGTAGCCAGTGTAGATCTCTCAGGACAGGAGTAATTCGTGAAAATTTAGAGGTCCCACATATCAGTCTAGCACATGTGTTCTGGACTCTTTGGAGCCGTCCTATTTGTGATTCAGGAAGTCCATACAACAAACTGTTACAATAATCTAGCTTACTAGTGATGCAGGCATGAACTATTTCTGGCACTTTCTTGATCCAAATATTTTCGAATACGGCGGAGATTATATATCATGTAACATGTTGATTTACATACACTTGTGCAAAGTACACTCCAAGATTTTTAGAATTCTTAGAAGGCTTAATGACAGAGTCTCCCACTATGACTCCATCAAGGTTAAGTTTTGATACTTGTTTTGGTGTGCCAATAATCAATAGTTCAGTCTTGCCATCGTTTAGCTTCAGCTTATTTTGCAACATCCATCCACGTACGTACTTGACACACGCTTCAAGAATTGAGATGCTTTGTACTTGAGCAATTGCATCAGGCTTAAAAATGAGATGTAAAGCTGAGTGTCGTCTGCATAACAGTGACACGATATACTTGGAAATTTTATCTGGACACTATTAATGAGATTAGCCGTATACAATGTAAACAACAGAGGGCCTAATCTAGACCCCTGTGGAACACCAGTTGGTACAAGAAAGGCATCAGAAACGGCATCATCAATTTGAATCTTTTGATGCCTATCGTTCAGATATGATTCAATCCACTTGAGGACAGTGCCGTCAATGCGGAAACCAGTTGCAGAAAACCAGAAAGCAATTAAATTATTTTGTACACAGCAATTAAATTATAAAATAGAACCAAAAAAATGTTTTATATGAATTTAGCTAAAATTATAAACAACACAAAGTTCATAAAACACATACATAAACATTTACACACATTAGGGCAACCTAAAATTGATATAACCCGAACACACAAAAAAAAAATAATAAATTAAAACAAATTAAAAATAAATGTACATTAAAACGATATGGCTAAAAGAAATGGCCCTCAAAACGACCGAGCTCCTTTTAGTTTCAGAACGTAAAAAAAGCTTTCTTTCTGCAAATGCTTTGGTAAAATTGTTGTGTTGTAGAAATTAAGCCACTCCTTCAATTTCCACGAGCTTCCCTACTGTGTGCCCTGGCAACTCCACAGCTAGCTGTCCAATCATGACACTTTCATTTCTTAAACTTGGTTACGAATGAATTACAAAACTAGAAATTATTAAGTGGGGGGGGGGGGGGGAGTGGGGGATTTTTGAAGAAATTGAAGAAAACAAAAGGTGTTTTTCGGCTGTATTTATAGGACTGAAACCCGTCATGAATCAACCTTTGACGGGGCCTTATTTCATAATAGTAACAATAATAATAATTAGTTCTTATATGGTGCATTTTACAATTTTGTATCAATGCGCTTTACATCAGTGCCCTGGTCTTTCTCGGCTTCCCTGGGGAGTATACAGCCTGGGCTGCCAAGGCACTCCAAAGGCTTTTACAAGCACAATATCAACCTCTCCCCTCGCAGCTACCCATTCATACCCCTGGGTGAAGAGAAACAATTATAGTAAAGCATCTTGCCCATGGACATAAGTGTCATGACTGGGATTTGAACCCGCACCCTGATGACTTAACTACCAGAGTCAGGTGCACTATAGACTGCTCGGCCACGAAACACTTCAATATGTAAGAAAATAATGCTTCAGTGTGCGGGAAATTGATAATTCATTATTCATTTTATAGACATTATATAATTATTGCCATTAATACTAACAAAATACAGTAATATCATGTGGTCGATTTGTATGCGCAATAAGAGATTAGTTTATCTACGGGTGAAAACTGTGTGAAAAAACTCTCTTGATGGGAGAAGTGGTGGTTCTGATGAAAAACTGGAATTTTCATTATATCGTTTCAAACAGCATACTGATCTGAATACAAGCAGACTACAGTGGCACAGCGTAGCCAGCATTTCTTTTGCAGGAGGGAGGAAAAGGGGGAGGTGCACAGATATTTCTAGAGGGGGCAATGTCAGTTGAGGTCAAGTATAAAATTGCCTGATTGTAGCAAATTTTCCTGGTGTCAAGAGGTTGACAAGGGAAGGCACGGGGAGGGGGCACTGAGGCAGCTGCCCCCCTTTGGCCCCTTCCCCCTTGGCTACGCGCCACTGGCGGATTATACTGTTCAAAACGTCAAGACTACCTCAATTCCAGTTCTCAGAACCACCCCCCTCTACCAACAAAGAGAAATTATATATTCACATAGTTGTCACCCATAAGCTAATCTCCTACGTCTTACACCATGCAAAGTAATGTGCTTTGATTTCAATACTGCTTGCTGCACATATACTCAGCTGCATTACTAGAACACTGCCCTCTGCTGAAATATATTGTCCATCCTGCCCCCAGTCAGCTCATTCACTTGCAATCATGTATACTTAGTTATCAATCATCTTGAAGCAGGATGCCTATGTTTTCAAGATATTAAAAACATGTATTTCCCAATCAAACACCTGTTCAAATTGTAAGTTATCCATCTCACATAATGAAATCAGGTAACTTCATTGGCTACCGATTAGAGAACGGATTCATTTTAAACTTGCTCTTTTTGTTTGATAATGCTTGAACAAAATTACCTCGAGATATCTCTCCACTTCACTGTCATACGATACACTCCTCCTCCACGTTTTCTTCCCTCCACACTTGACATCACTCACTAGACCGTTCCCCGTGCAAACAAAGTTCTGGGTCAAAAAGCTTTCAGTGTAGCTGGTCCAATGATTTGGAACAATCTTCCTCTTGTCATTAGGGAATCTGTTAATTTATCTCTATTTCAAAAAGCTGTTAAGACTCATCTTTATCCATGTTAAGTTCTTTTATGTGCGCTATGATCTTGATGGAATAGCGCCTTATCAATTATAACTGTTATGTTATGTTAAATGAAATACAAATGTATTTTAAAGCATGGATATACGTGTAACAGTATTTCTGAATTCAGAATTCATTAACTTCATTTGTTAAAACCTTTCAGATATAGTCTCTCATGATCTGCAAAACTGTTTTTCGATGTAATTAATATGTCAGTGGAAAAACGAACATGTATTTGTACATCATTTCCAGCCAGAAGACAAAAAACTGTTCCATTTGATTTGTTGTCTTAAATTTCTGTCATAATAAAACCCAAACCACTTCCCTAATAGATTTCAAACTTTCGGAATGTTTGTTACTTTTAGCAGATAAAATAACACACAGTCTAGTTTTAATGTCCTCCATATTATTGCAAATGTCGGTCGCTGTGCCGTTTTCCCGCTTTTTCACGACACAAATGGCATGGCATGGCATGCACATATCCAAACTTCAGAGCACGACCTAACAAAAACTGCAGATGAAATAACGGGTGACTTGTGAAGTTGATTGTGTTTTTTTTACAAACTCAATTCAGAATGCATCAAACACACCGACTACAACACCTACATTATTGTTATGATGCAAGTTCTTTCAACAATACATTTTTTTGAGTGAAACAAAGTTACATCGTTTGGTGAAAGGGCTGAAACTATGTCAATTTTTGCAAACCACTCCAAAAATTGAAAGGGAAATAAAATTGCTAATTTACTTCCTTGTGTTATAACATGGCAAAACAGGACATGAATTTCTATATGATTGTTCTTTCCTAAGTAGTATTAAACACTCATCCCGGTCTATTTTCTTTTTAAACCATCCCCTAAACAAAAATAATAATAGTGAGAACGCATGAGGAAATGATATAGTTAATATGGAGACATGGAATTCCTTTCCAACAATAACATTTATTGAGTTTTACAGAGACACCATGTAACTAGGAATGATTCAACAAAGTTATTCAAGGAATTTCTTCGACCGCGGGTGACACCTCGGGAGGCACTTCAGTTATTACAAAACTCCCTAGACACACAAGCATCCCATTAGTAGCACTACCTCTTGAAATAGCAATCCTCACTAATGACATCACTTTTGCCCCAAATATCCAGACGTCAGACAAACTTTCTACCAATCACGCGATCAGCCCGCCAGACCACAGTAGTACGGTACACACACGTATACATGAAACACTGACATTGGGTATATCAGCGAAATCTGACACGTCCGAGAGCCACGTCATTGCTTCTATTTTAAGCATTAGTGCGGAGTGCTATTATAGATTTTTTAATGTGTTGCAAATTTATATGTAAACAATTAATACTTCTTTCTTACTCTAGTGCCAGTGTATTTGATGAGGTCAAGGTACTACATCATTGACAAAATATATTACAACCATCGACTATTCAAGTGTTTCCTCCACAAAAAATACCCGAACTTGCATACACCTTTTCCTTCTATGACATTTTGGAATCGTGGAATCAACTCTCATAAATTGATCAGAATGAGTAAACATCATCTAGATCACATGATAAAAGGCACACTGAGAAACACATACACCATTATGGTTTGCCATTTTAAGAGTAGTGCATTAGAGTGCACACACCTCGCATTGGGAGACTTTTTAAATGCTAGATGGCACCAGGCTAAAACAGTTATTCTCTGATGTATATGCGCAAAAATACAGCACATAATGTAAATTCATGCTTCCAAATTTATTAAGCTCAACAGCAGAGTTAAGTGTTCCCCCATGGTCGTCGTGCTTTTTCATGGTGTAGCCACCTTTTCCCCTCCGTGTTCACCAATTTCACCAAAGAGAGGCTGAATGGCAAAATAGTCTGGTGCTTTTACAGCACTACAATGATCCAACTGACACTAAATATGATAACATTGTGATAAGCGTTGTGGCTACATTTCTCAAATGTCAGTTCTCAATTTAAAAAAAACAAAAAAAAAACAATGTTTTTTTCCGTCGCAGTCTAGGCTTGTTTATTCTGACTTGAGTGGAAGAAAAAACCAGATGGCTACTCCATAAAAAAAAAACTTCAACCGACTATTCCTGGGTTTTAACCAACCTCGCTACCATGGGCAGTGCGCCATATCGATACCCCTCATCAGTAACCCCTGGTAAGGAAACACTGAAAAACAACGCTGATTGGCTATCAAAAGTGACTGCCTTGCTTGCACGCTTTTTTACAAACTTTGGAGCACTTGTAGGGTGCTTGTAAGGCGCTTAGTACATGCATGTCAAAAATGCAAGTATTTTGACGCGATCACACTTTAAATGAATCATGTGTTTATATTGTCAACCCAAACTGCATACAGTCAGACAGACCACAAAATCAAAGAAGAATGAGAGGGGACCAGTTGCTCATGACTTCATGCCTCTTTTTGAAGGCTACCATTTGAGCAGGCGAGAAAAAGTGGATTGGCAACAGGAGATTTTAATGTCACAATACCAGGGGTTGTGATCGATCAAAGGCATGCTGGGAATAAAATGGCACTGCGAGATTGAAACCCATGGGAACGAGGTTGGGTTTTAACTCTTAACACACCCCCACCCCCCCCCAAAAAAAATACGTTGAGGCGATGCGGTCGTATGACTTTATAAACATCTCAGATTTTAGCTAGGTTTGAATTAAATTATCTGCCAGCAGGAATATTTACGCATCTTTATTTAAACGTTAACATTTCATAAACATTATGCCATTATAAATTTATAATCGCATTTTGATACAATGACACTCTCAATTGCTGCAACCATTTAAGAACATACAAGATTTTGTCATCATGTGTTCCTAACATTGCACAGAGCATATTCAATACTTTTCAAAACTCCATTTATAAAAAATGCATCCGCAAATTCATCTTTACATCATATGCATTTACATTAGGTCACCAACAAATTTGGGCATGTAAATAATTTGTTAAAAATAGTAAAACAACTTTAAACTAAATAAATTCAAAAGATGGATAATATCACCTAAACCACAACAGTTCGAAATCAAACACATTACATAAGTTTTCTAATAAATTCAGCCAGTTTGTGACATCATTGAAAGCAATTACAGTAACTTAAATTGGTTAGTTCCCACATACCACTCTTACTTTTCTATTCATAGGCCTATAAATGGCCACCACATCTTGGTGTAACTTTTGAAACAACGGTTTTAAACCCAGTATTGTGATATTTTCGCAAAGGAAGAGTTTATTTAGCCAAGGCGTGCATGACAATTGGGTCTTTTCTGTACAGAATGTTTCCGTTTTGGGGTGCCTCATGTTTCCATTTTGGAGTGCCTCGTAAGCTTTCAAAAGGCTAAGCTCTGCCCTAGTGGAGTGTCCTGGAAAACAAACTGATGTTGGGGCAAAGATTACAGAGCGTTGACAGCGCAAGATGGGTTACTCAGGCTGAAATGTGAAATCCCACTGGACGCCAGTTCAGCATGTGACTCTTTTGATACAACAATAGATCAGTGCAGACAATAACCATTGCTATCAATGGGAAACAAAACATTCACTTGCTGAAATGGTGCCCGTGCATCTTTCACATTCCCACAGTAGATAGAGCTCCAGTTCCCCATCTTGCGCCTCTGTAAGCTTTGGTTCGGGGTCATATGATCTGTAAGAAAATCCTTCATATATAATACTGATGAGTTACCAATTTTATGCAAAAAAATCCTAAACAACTTACAGCACTGATTACACCATGTCCGAACTATCGGCTGCGGCTGTTGCTAAGGAGTGAGCCTATACTCCAACACATATTAGGTGAGCCAGCATCAGCCACAGCATCAGCCGCAGCGTCAGCCACTAATTTGGAAAAGGTCTTATATTTTTAAAATTTCTTTCCCTCCATACATTGCTAAGGAGAGACCCTATACTTCAACACATCTTTGGTGGTGATCTAGCGTCAGCCACAGCATCAGCCACTGATTCGGAAAAGGTCTTACATTTTTAAAATTTCTTTCCCTCCATACATTTCTTGTAGAATTTTGTGAAAGTAAAAGCTGCATCTAGTCAACTCAGATTTAAGGGGATAAAATTATCACCTTCTAAAAACATTTTAAGTTGCTCAACAAGTTTTACAGTTGCTAAACAAGGTTTATCTGATCTGATGTACGATGTGATACAGATCTATATAAATAAAACAAAAGCAATTTAACTATAATAAAAATAAACAAATAGTATTGATTACGATTGTAACGGTTTCTACGTGGTATTTTCAACACTTTAATAAAATGGAATGCATGTATGAAACTTTTGACTATTCAAAGATTAACATGTAGTGCATATAATGAATAACTTTGGTTTGTTTGAAATGTACAGTGGTCCTACTCTAGATTCTTCTTGCCTCCTTGAAACAATCTATGACAGTTGGAAAAGAGCCGTCGCTTTGCTAGAACTCTTCCTTCCCCAAAAGAAACCCCTTTGAAAACCATGCTTTCTGTAACATAATATTCTCACACATGGCTGATCGCACAACACATTCTTTCCTGTTAATATGGCCAGTGAAACAAATCAATATGCAACGAGAGACTTTTGAGGATGCTAGATAGCAGCAGACTTACCAGATACATCCACTGTTTTTGGAAATATGCGCATGCTCGTAACTGCAATGGACATTTACTTGGTAAGTCTGCTGCCACCTATCATTCAAAAGTCTCCCATTGGTAACATAATATTTCAACCCAGAATACATTACAGGTTGTCAATTCAGCATAGGCCCTTTTTTGTCAAAGTCAATGCAATGGCAGCTTCTTGCCGCCACTGTAAGACATTCACAAACTAATGTTGGCCATATTCATATTGCCATCTTATGTCTCATTCCCTGACCACTAGGTTTTGATAAGCATGCAATGGCAATGCCTACTAAGGTAACCAGACTATATTTTGCCTGTTTATAAGGGGCAACCTCGCTTTCACTTATTGATCATGCTTTCTGTAGAACTAAACGAATGAGCTGCATCCACTCTACGTTAAAAAGAAAGAAAGAAAGAAAGAAAGAAGTATGCCAGGATTTAAATGGTGCTGCTAAACTATCAGATTATTTGATATTTCTATGCATGCAGCAATGAGTAGGAAGCAAGTTCGATTAAGGACCATAGTTAACCATAACTCAACTAACTGTGATCGAAATCATGCTAGTCAATGATGGTTGGACTAGTCTAGTCGATTATTCCCAACCAGCCAGGTTGGTTGCATCGCTGGTTACCAACAGCCGTTTCATAAGCACAGCGCAGATGACACCAGTTATCAGAAAAGTTATAACGTTGATTTCGCCGACTTCTCATGGCTGCATGGACTTGACATGACTACAGTCATTCGCACTTCGTCTTCAGTGCGCATACGCTACGTATGACACTAACCAACCACTAGTTAACCATTGGTCCTTGATCGATTTTGCCCAAGGCTGTGTCGTAAGTGATGGATCCGGCTGTGGCTATGGCTGATCACAGAAAAGGCCTTATCTTCAATGTTGTCGCTGCTGCCAACAGCAATAGCCGTAGCCAAAGTGGCTTGATTCTGACACAGCCTAAGCCACAGCGAATAACAGCCACCCTTTCATATCATTCGTAAAATTGAGTGTTGGTCTCTAAAGGGTTAAGTGTCTATTCATCCAACGGGAAACTTTGGAACGATAGGTGGCAGCAAACCTAACCAGGTAAATTTTCATTGTTCACGTAGTTATGAGCATGCGCACATTTCTGGGAGCAATGAATCTACCTGGTAAGTCTGCTGCCAGCTAGGGTCCCCAAAAACTCCCCCATTCACCCGACATCATCACACGATAAATTTTTGTTGAGCCATTTTGGGAATCAGATTCCCTGTGTGTCGAACCACTATGCGCAGTGTGGACATGGGCAGACTGCAGCTGTGTGTGACATCAGTGCAGGGGGTCTATAGTGCTTTCTAGTCGCACTGTGTAGACTGCACCAGTATGTCCTTAAGCTAGCAATTTGTGTTTTAACAAACGTCAAGTTTTTAACAACCCAATACCTTCATTAAAAAATCTCTTAAAAAGTAACTTTTGATCTAAATAAATGAGGGGAAAATAGGCGTTAATATAGAGTAGCCCTTCTTCAAATGTTCATTATGTAGTCTACAATATTATATATATATACAGTCTTAATATTTTTGGTTTTACCATAAATCGGTGAGTGATAAGCACGGTACACTCAGTGCTTACCAAATCCTGCAAAAAAAATACCATTCATTACAAAAGATTGGAATTCTAACAAACATGTTTTAGTCTAACCCTTTCATTACAAAAAAAAAATTGATAAAAAAAATAAAAAATTATGAGGAAAACAAAGATGCATCCATATCGTTTTTCAAGAAGTGATAACATACTATATACAAAGACCTTCATGTACAAAGTATGTAAGTAATTTGAACAAAAGTTTACAATTATGTTATCTGAGTGTCAGCAAACATCCAGTTCCTGCTCAAGAATAACATTAATACTTGAAACAAAAAAGGCAGTGAAGAATATTTGTTATTATTTTTTCAAGTCAGAAAATAAAGCCTTCAAGATAAGACTCCAGAATCCAGAAAAGGCTCACGGACCAAGGTTCTATTACAGAAAGTTTGATTCAAGTACTGGGCCTAATTTCTTAAACTCTGCTAAGTAGAAAATATTCATATACTAAGCAAAAAAAAAAATTAAAATAAAATAAAAATAAAAAAACAAGGAATCAGTCATGACAATGTACATGCTAAACTTGGTTACCAGCCAAATAAGTCGACTTTTGCTGAGCAAGACTTTTTTAACAAGGAAATTAACAGATTAATGAAGAAAAAAATTGACCCTGATCTCATGAAATGTATGCAATAAGAGCCGCAGAAATCCAGCTGAGGCTGCATTGGTATGTGCATGTGGCCATGTACAAACAACAGCCATTTAGTGGGCTTCAAAAGCCATAGACAACTTCGCAAAATACTTTTTGCACTTTAGCCCTGGAATGAGGTGCATGCTGGTCTACTTATCAACAAATTTTGTCAATAACTAGACCAGCATGCACTTCATTTCCACAGCTGACACGCACGTAAACATTGTCTGCAGCACACACCCTAAAAATGACCATAAATGGATGGTTTAAAATCTGTGTGGCCACAATAAGATACCTGAATAGGGTTATAAACAAAAAGGCAGGGGAACTGTAAACAGTGTCAAACAGTCTGAACTTCCCAGATTGATAATGATAATGATAGTTTTTCAAACAGGGGTGATTTTTCAAAATCCCTACTTTAAGCTCGTTGGAAATTTTAAAGTCACATGTTTTTGGCAGTAAATTCACAAAACCCAAAGCTGTGGACTCAAGACATCCCAGAGTAACTTTTCAGCCACTAAAACACAGCATCTACCACTGTCTATCAAAAGTATTTGCTAATAGTAAAAAAACAAAACAATGAATGCTTTTCAATAAATAAACAAATTTGAGACTTTTATGCTCCAGACAAAACTGCTTTGGGCTTTTCTCCACGTCAAGTGATCAGGAACCGATGGGAGATTTTGGGATGCTAGATGGCAGCCAGATCAGTGAACTTCACAAAAATGGATAGGTCTTGGAAATGTTCGAATGCGCAGAACTATGCCAACAATGAAAAAACATCACCTGGTACATCTGCTGCCATGAAGCATACAAGAGGTTATTACTGCATAAGGCCTAAGGCCTTGACACATGGGGAAATTTTTCACCGGCAACTTGGAGGCAACCAACTGGCCATGCATGAAAAAAAGGAGAGCTTCGGTAGTACAACTGACATTTTCTATTAGTCTCTTACTGTCCCCAGGACAATTATGTGGAAATTGACATGTGAATGTGTTTTTTTTCTTCATTGGGATTGTCTGCTGTGTGATGTGGCTGCCTGTAAATTGCCCCATGTGACATGGCCCTTACAAGGCAATTCATATATATAGGCAATCAGTTCCAGGCAATCTCCAAGAAGAAAATTCATTCACATTTCAGTTTTCTCATCATTTTCTTGGGGATAGTAAGTGACAGCTAGAAGAATGTCTTATGTGCTGCCGAAGTGTTCCTTGTGAATGCAAAGCAGTCGGTTGCCTCCAAGTTGC
Source organism: Marthasterias glacialis (assembly GCA_911728455.2). Classification (NCBI taxonomy): domain Eukaryota; kingdom Metazoa; phylum Echinodermata; class Asteroidea; order Forcipulatida; family Asteriidae; genus Marthasterias; species Marthasterias glacialis. The sequence goes on from OU452229.1 coordinate 11,757,494, forward strand.
CTGTAAAAATTGCCCCGTGTGACATGGCCTTGGTTCCCGGGTTTCTAACTTTGCCGACTGTTTCCCTGCCATGGGTCATGTGTTCCCAGCTCATTGAGGTAAACTGATGAGAATCAGTGTGTTTCTTTGGGCAATTCAACCATTACTCTCATTACACCGGCCACGGGAATCAAAGCTTATTAGTTTTTGACGATTTTCATGACTGGATATGTTTGGAAATTGGTTTTACCATACACCAATGTGCGATTACCACCGTACACTCAGTGCCTTCCCTAAGTTCTGCAGAAAAAAAAAAAAAAATCCATAGGCATACTACTTGGGTGGAATACAAACCCACTATTCTACAGTAGATAGATTTGTTATTGTCAGTAGCAAATCTCATTATATCTCACTTGACGAAAAAATCATTTGGAAAAACCAAATCAATTTACTTCTCCTGTGATCAATGTAATGAGAGTAACTGACATGTGCCCCTCCCCACAAAAAAACAAAACAAAAACAAAAACCTCTTGGACCAAACTCGGATGAAATTCTACAAGTGTGGTTGAAGACTTTTATCTGAAATCCAAGGGTACTCAGTTAGGTCTAAAACAGATTTGCAAAAGTGTGCGAAAAATACATACATACTTGGTATTCACTGTTCACAAAAAAAAGACACTTTTTTTTAAATGCACATTTTTGCATGCATCAACAGAATCTTCCAATATTTATATAGCTGAAAAATATTCTGAAAGACTTTTCATTCCATAAGATTTGGATATTTATCAAGATAAAAGTGGGCACATCATTTTGATTCAAATACAAAAGTTTTAATGCTCTCTGGAGAACTGCAAATTTAACTACTGTAGTTATAAACCATCCGTTGCTTTTGATCCACTCAATTACTTTGCTTTCATCCATCATAATGGGTTGGATTCAAATTTCGAAATTGAACTTGTGAACACTTTAATAACAAATAAAAAAAAAAAACTTAAAAAACAACAGGTAAGAACAATCAACTTGCACAGCTACAACTGAAGCAATGTTTGCAGGAGTGAACTCCTTTAATCAGTCTTTTGCTCTTTCTTGACCGCTTCCTCTATTTCCTTGCTGACTTCAAAATCGCGGATATCATCCAACTCTTTCATCTGCCCAGTTGCAACTTTCTTCAAGACGACAACGATGTGCTGTGGGAATCAAGTAAAGACAAAGAAAATGTGAGCTTCTATGTTATGAGGGTCTTCTGTTTGTTTCTTACCAACCAATTATAAAACTGAAAATGAGGCTGGCGTGGTATTTTCTCTTTGTTCAGCTGGAGTTTATCTCAAAAGCAGATTAAACCCCTACTTAATTCTATCTACTACCTACCTACTTGGGTGGGATTCAAACCCACAACTTCCAGCATTCTGGAGATGTCTTAACCACTTCGGTGCCAGAAACAACTTTTGGGTCCACAAAGCTATTGTCCACATGTCACCACCAAGTAATAATAGACACCTTGCACTGGCATATCACAAATGGCTAATGTCCGCCCAAACAGCTACTGTCTGGGCATGGTATAAGTCAAAATGCTTCTAAAGATATACAGCCCAGCTAACCAAAATGGCGCAACCAAGATTTATAGTGGGTAATGACGTCATGTGAATACATGCAAATTTACAGCCACTCAAAATGACTGTCACCCTCAATAAATATGGTTTGAATAAAATAAATATAAAAGTAACCTGAGGCCAGTTTTACAGAGCACTTCAACACACGCATTTCTTTAGCAAAAACAAATTTTGCACAATAGAAGAAGTTTACCAGCTGGTAGCTTTCGTATTAGGCCTACTACCCATTTCTGCTCAGCGAAACTTGTTTTTCTTGTGCCCAATTTCATGGTCCTAATAACCACAGAATTCTGCACTTACAAAGCTTGTGACTTTATGGGCCATAAGGACAGAAATCCATGGCAAGCAGCACAATGAAATTTGGCCCCGATGAGCAATGGCCCCATTGAGTTTTCATCATTTCCTCAGTGTTCTTTATTGTGACATTTCACTTAGTGGCTGGGAATAACTTCACAGAGCTGCTGAAGCAGAAAAATTTGCAAAGCACACCTGAAAGAGGTTACCAGCCAAACTGCCATGTCATATGTACCTTTTGTGGCTGGTACCATGCTTATTTTTATTGAGCAGAAATTTGTTGAGCAGTTGTTGTTTTTGGGCTAAAGTTTCACATATTAACCAATGAGACTTTACCTGGAAAGAAGTATAATAATAATAATAATAATAATAATAATAATAATAATAATAATAATAATAATAATAATAATAATAATAATAATAATAATAATAATAATAATAATAATAATAATAATAATAATAATAATAAATAGTCATAAGTGTTTGATACAAAACAAACACAGGGGTTTTGGGTATAACAAAAGCAGCTCCATAAAATTGGACTCAGCTTGGATTGGTTGATTGGCTAATAATGCATCTTAACCAGTTTGCTTCAGGGTTAAAAATCCTTTTCCTGTTACCAGTGCAAGATTATTTTCAGTCCAAAAGCTGTTTTTTTTTCTAGCCATTAATAATACGTTTTGTCAATGAAACTCAGTTTGGACACCCATATAAAGATGTTTTCTCATGTTTGACCCCATGGACTCCGTTAAGAAGTTGCCTATGCAGGTACAGCCAACCCGCTACAGTGTCTCACCGCACGTGGCCTGTTTACATAACCACCGCCAAACACGCACAGAAACTTGAATGCCACTTAATAAGCCCGCTGTGGTGTGCTGCATACATGTTTGTAAGAGCAAACTGAGCAAGCTTAGAACTGAGAAATTGGGGACATACCATGAACCAGTAGATATCCATGGCCAGTAGAATCCAAAGCATAATATTGAAGATGATACCAAACGGCATGTGATCCACCTCGTTCTGTTTAGCAACAGACGGTATGCTGTGATTCAGTACCTTCAATGGGTACCAGTACAGACGCATCACACACCTTCAAGGAAACATACCAGCCATAAAAAAAAACACATCATCAGATCATCCATCTAAAATGTTACGTTACATACAAAATAAATTGAGTTTAAATGATTTAATTCTTGCACCGCCAACAAAGAACTATACGATTTATAGATGTGCATCAAGAAATGCCATGGCCGAACAATTTAGTTTTCAAGCTCAGTAGTTCACAGACTATGGGTCCTTAAGGTAAAATACTTTACCGTAATTGCTTTGTCCTTCGGGTGGGACGTAAAACCATCCTGTGTACTAGGATAGGTAGTGCACATACAAGAACCTAGAACACTTATCATGGAAGAGTAGGGGTTTCCCTAGGTGTTTCTGGTTCAATTCAAGCACCCTTATCTACAGGTTTCCTCTGGCTTCTGAGTTACAGTCATACAGTGATTAAGTTCGCATTTTGAGGCATCCTTGGTTTCATTACAAGAAATTATTAATAATAACTATAATACTACTAATAATACCGGAGTCTTATATGGCGCACGAATCTACCAACAATTAGGTACTAAGGGTGCTTATTATTATGTTTTTTTGAAGACAGGTTTTGAAGTTTTTGAATTATAGGACCCTCTTATGTAGCACATTTTAAGGGTTATAAGGTGCTGCGGAGCATTCAGTAGCCACTGCCAGAAACACCGGGGCAAACCCCTTCTCTTAGCGATGAGTGTAAAGCTGGGTTCTTTTATGTGCATTACACAGTGCACGGGACCTCTGGCTTTACGTCCCATCCGAAAGATGAAGCGATAGTGGTGAAGTGCCTTGCTCAAAGATACAAGTATGAAGACCAGGATTCGAACCAACACTCTGCTGATCAGAACACCAGAGCTTGAGTCCAGTGCGCTTGAGCATTTAAAATGGTTTTATGTTAGGATTTTTTATGAATTTGATATTAAAATCTATATTAAAAAAAAATATAAAAAAATAAATGTGTCTGTGTGTGTGTATCGTTCATAATTTCTCCGTATTGGCCCGTAATTTGCGCGTACATGTATCCGCCTGATATGCTAGCTTGTGCATGGGGAGAACCCTGATGAAAACAATTCAGGAGGCCTACTTCTCTAATTTCCAAGGCGACCTCACCCCGTGTTTGCCAACCAAACTAAAGATTTTCTGCCAGGGAGCGTAAAAATGATTAAAATCTAAAATTGTTCTGTAAACAAGGTTTATCCCAGCCCCTCAGTGAATCAATAGCTGGACTTCTGTAGATAAAATCAGTGCAGACTTGTCGAGTCTAATTTTGAATCAAACATGCCTTTATTGAACCTGTTGTTTGCTTGTCACAATGAAGTGTCATTAAACTTAGCTGTGTGACTTTCAGGACTCAAGGACAATACTGATAGAAATACAGTTCATCACAGTAAAAGCCAGTCATTGAACATGGGAGAAATTTCATCAAGCTGTTGACTGCTTTATTAACTATTTTATTATCGACTATTAGAAAATGTGATGGTACTCTTCTTGTCCATTCACAAAGGATTGACATTGTTGCGCCAGGCATCTGAGCCCAATTTCATAGAGCCGCTTAAGCAGAAATTAGTGTTTTACAATTTTCTGCTAAGCAAAAATTAGCAGGATATATCAGTCACAGATTGTACATGAGAAATGGCATTTGGGCTGGTAACCACATTCTGGAAAGCATAATTTTGTTGTGCTTAGCTAATTTTTGTGTGCTTGCGCAGCTCTATGAAATTGGGCACTGGGATCCTTCATGAAGCCTGTATCCACAAAAACTTGTCAAACACAGAAAAATCATGCTAAGCAGAAGCAGGATACCAGCCCAAATGCAGTACAGTTTACACTATCGTGACTGGGACGCCACTTTCTTGCTGAGAAAAGAAATTTGCTAAGCAGTAATTTCTGTTTAACAGCTTTATGAAAATGGGCCCTGCTTACACATGTACAAGAAGTACCGTCAACTTAGCGTGCTTTAAGTTTTGATTAAGGTAAGCAGCTCTCATGAGACTGGCATTATGGTAAGGGTCCCACCAAACAACGTTCCTCACCTCCCCGATATAAAAAGAACGTTCTCCTACATAATTGCAGATAATGCAGATTTGGGAGGCTAATCATCCTTACTGGCAGCTGAGAAGCTGAATTGCGGATGCAGCTACAACGTGTTCGAGCTTCACGCATTCAAGGGCACCTTTGGCAGCCTACGTACATGTACCTTATCAACCCATATATTATGACCACAAAGCACAGCCTGAGATCGAAAGTGTTTGGTTTTTCCAGAGGCTGAGTGAAAACCCGGATGGTCTGGAGAAAAACCCTCGTGGCATAGGAGAGAACCAACGCACAACTCTACTCACATGGCATTAGCCGGCAATCGAACCAGGGATACACTAGTGAGAGGTGAGCGCTTTATGCACAGGCCACCCATGCCACCCACGAAGTGGTGCACACTGTGGCTCTGCTAGTATTAAAATAGATTGGCAACACAATACATTTTGCAAAGCAATTCAATGAAAACTGACCCTTGGTTTTGGGTTTGTTTTTGTTTTTTTTCTTTTCCTTGTGACGATCAATGCACAAAACACAATGACATCAGCAAATCAGGTTTTATGTCCTTTAACTATAACCTAGTTTTTCATTCTTGAATGCACCAACAGATATAAATAAACAATGTTTGTTCACTGATAAGAGTGGGGGATGGACATGGGAGGGTTCACTGATAGTGTGCACCATTTTAGTTGCCTTGTAAAAACACGGATAAACAACTGCATTTCCACATCAGGGGCCCTAATCAGAAAATGTTGATCGGTAAAAAACATAACCTTTTTGTGACACTGATGATGCAAATTTTTGTATTATTTTTCAAGTTTTTGTAAGGAAAGAATTCAGCATCCCCCTAAAACTTAACACTATATTAGCCATGTCTGGGTGTATTGTGATGATTTTACAAAAATAATAACAATTTGGGAGGGGAATCATCCTTTCCTGGGATGCAGCTTCATGTACTATGTGTTGGAGCTGCAGGCATGCAAGGGCGCCTTTGGCAGCCAGCCACATTGACCCATTTACATGTATGACCACGCCGACCACAGCCAGAGATAGAAAGTGTGTGGTTTTTCTAGAGGGAGGAAAACCGAAGGGCCTGGAGAAAAACCCTCGTGGCACAGCAGAGATCCAGCACACAACTCTACTCACATATGGCCCTAGCGGGGTGGCGAACCAGGGCCACAGTGGTGAGAGGCAAGCACTTTACCCACTAGCCACCCATGCCACCCAGAAATGAATGCTAAAGGGTTATGGTAAACAAACTCTTTGCCAAAATGCACGACAAACAAAATTTGCTACAAATTCTTACAAATTGTGTATATTCCATTGGCAGATGCAGTTATTGTGATGCCATGAGCAAACTGCCCACATGACGGCAGAAAATCATAATGAAGGAGGTGCTTGATTGCAGGAGTACAATGTCTTTTCAACAAATGGAATCTCCAATAATTGTTAATAATAGTAAGCAGTTCATACACAGCATACAATCACACCCGAGGGGCATCTCAAAGAGCTTATTATTTTTACGACGGAAAATACAGAGCTAGGTTTTGAGTTATGAGACTCATTTGTATTGCATTTTGTACGGGTTGACAAGTTGAAATGCCCAAACTTTTTCATTACAAATTCTAAAGCTACTTATTTTTTTTTTCATTAGATATCCACCATCTCATTAGCATTTGTTGAATGGTGGAGTCAACCTGAAGAGAGAAACTGATGGCATACACTCCAACCCCCTTGAATGGTCTTAAATAAAAAAAAATTTAGGGATTAGAAAGAGACGAATGAAAGAAGAGAATATTCGTACCAGGAGATGGTGAGGATGGTGAAGAAAACATTGGCGAGCATTTCACAACTATTATGCTTCTTGCCATTGCGGAACTTGAGGTAAACGCAGACTTTGGAGAACTCTAACCAAATATCATCGAAGTCATGAAAGAAGGACACCAGGATTCCAATCTTGTGATATCTGAGGACCAAACAGAGAAACAGAAATGGGTACAATCAATTAAGTGGGAATCGGCATTCATAGGAAACCTGAGAAATTTTGCCAAAAAGGGTTCATAAATTAAAAAAAAAATACCTTCTTGTTAGGTGTTCGGGCACTAGCCCGGAACACCTCTTGATTTTGTACGGTTTTTTTTTTTTGGTACTTCTTCTTCTTCTTCTTCTTCTTCTGCCTGTCGATTGTCCGCTAACAAATGCACCCTTCCCAAGCTCATATAAACTTCAAACTTCACACATAGTTAGAACTTGACTAGGACATGACAGGGCTTGAGTGACGTCATGATGACGTCATCAGGTGTCGAATTACGCTAAATAAACTTTTATTATTTCAAAAAATCATAACTCCTAAAGTACACAATGGATTTTTACAATCTATACATCATCGGAAAGGTCATCCAAAACTACGTAATCACTCCACAGACATGACCCCAATTTGACCTTGTCTTCCGGGTCAAACCGGAAGTTGAAAACTTCAAAAATTCGTATTTTTTGAAGTATATATCACATGATCACAAATCTTACATCAGATTGTAGAGAATTTAGTCCTCTCCAACTTTTGCATTGAGGTCACACCATTTTGACCTATACTTGCGGTTCAAAACGGACATTTAACGCATTCTTTTGTGCATGTGCGTTCAAGCGTGATCGGCAATGCTATACAACAATCCAATGCCATTATACATGTACACGTCCGGGTGGGTGTGTGCGTGTGTGTGCGTGTGTGTGTGTGTGTGTGCCTGGCTGTGTGACATCGATGCCCCATTGCTATGCACATTAACCACACGTTGTTCTTAGTCTCTTCTCAAGGTGCATACTCCACGCTTTGTTAGTCTTTAATACAGGGCTTATTTAAACATTTAAAAATCAACAAAAAATCAACCGTTTGAGGTATGAACATAATTCTTTCGACAAATGTCAAGGTAAGGGAGGGTCTTTCTTTATGACACAATAAGTGACCTCTGTGACATCTACTTCCGGTCAAGCCGGAAGTAGCTTTTTATATAAAATTGCTAAGAGCTAGGAACATGATTCTTTCACCAAATACCAAGGTTAGGAAAGTTCATTCTCTGTTGCACATTGGGTGACTTCTATGACCTCTACTTCCGGTCAAACCGGAAGTAGCTCCTCATGTAAAAGTGGTTAAAGTTAGGAACATGATTATTTCGAGAAATATCAAGGCTAGGGAAAGACTTCATTTGTGAAACATTAAGTGACCTTTGTGATATCTACTTCCGGTCAAACCGGAAGTAGCTCTTTATTTAAAAATGGTGAGAGCTAGGAACATGATTCTTTCACCACATACCAAGGTTAGGGAGGGTCCTTCGGTGTTGCACATTGGGTGACCTTTGTGACCTCTACTTAAGATCAAACCGGAAGTAGCTCCTCATTTATACATGGTAAGAGCTGGGAACATGATTCTCCACCAAATACCAAGGTTAGGGAAGGTCCTTCTTTGTTACACATTGCGTGACCTCTCTGAACTCTACTTCCAGTCAAACCGGAAGTACCTCATTTAACGCATTCAAAAGTGGTTAGAAATTCCTGTCCAAACCGGATGTTCAAATTAAATATATTATAAAGCTCAATTTAACATATGTTTTTCTTCATATTTTCTTATATTTAAGTTGGATTAATTTTAATTTTATTTAACTTTTAACACATAAAAATTCTTCTAATACATCACACTCCGAACACCTAGTTTTTGTGATGCCACAAAAACTCATTTCTAGTTTTATATTGTTCTATGTATTAGTTGTTTTTTTCTGTAGTTTTACACTTTCATCAGTTTCCCTGTAAAAACAATAATCAAGGTGATTTGTACTCAACACACCATTCAACAAATTTAAAAACAACTAAATTAAATGTGTATTAACACAGCTTAATTGTTAATTTTTTGAGTCAATTGTAATTTTTTCTTTAAAAATGTTTGAACATTCACTAATGGATGTACATTACATTTCTGAAAAGTTAAATTAAAAATAAACATAACATATTTTACTTAACATGTCATTTTTAGTATGTTTGTCATACAAGAAAACATACATTGCACTTCATGTATGATTAAACACAGTGCAACTACAAAACTAATAAATTTGCCAATGAGACACAAAGAAGTCCTTTCATAAATGACGGCACGTGGCAATCGCCCAGAGCAATTCAATGTCTTAACCACAGACCCTACCTGTCAACAAAATAGCCTCAAGGTTAGACTCAACCCATCACAAATGATCCAATCATAGTCACTTATGTCATTGACTCACAATAAGTGTATAATATGTACACAAAAGGTACAAGCTCATTGTAGAGGTTATCACTCTTGGGATGGGAAATTTGGTGTAAAATTCAAATATTTTGGGTCTTTTAAACAAAGTTTTAGCCCGATATTCGCCAGATTTGTTAAATATTTTTTACAGATTTTGTTTTTCTCTGAACTTATTTTGACAGATGATGCTGTTTCAAAACGAAAAACATACAGAAACATGCATTCACATATTCCACGGACAATGCCCAAAATACATGTAACATGCAAAATTGTTTGTACATGGCTGATGACTGTGAGATAATGTCAGGCTCCCGACAATAATTCTTTTTTTTTTTTTAGTTTTTAATTAACGTCCACTAATAATTGGCAGATTTTTTATAGTGCAATACCTTAAATGAAAGCTGATAACTTTCTCAAATCTATATAAATACATGTAACTATTTAAAATGTGAAACATGTACATGTACGCATAAAATTGTCTGTGACCGCAGAAATTATTTTTTTGGTATGTGTAAACCATGAATTTTTGCCAAGATCTTCACCATACTCGGCTTATTTGTGGTTTCTAAAAGATACACGTAGGAGCCCAGTGTATATTACATGAGAAGTCATCACATGAAAATGTTGCATTGACGAGCTGACTTGTGAAAATCATCAATATTTTTGTGATAAAAATCATAAAAAAAAAAACACACAAAAAACAAAGGCCGATGGTGAAAGAAAAATGATTCAAGAGTGTGTCAAGGTCTTCTGCAAGTGTGTTGGCCACTAGTTCCATTCAGTGAATGCCTGGTAACTACGGCTCTGCCAGATTGTTGCTAAGGAAATGCCCGTGTTGTAGGCTGATTCCGCTGTTTCCATTGAAGGTGAGGGTAATGATTAAAACGAAAACTTGCACTGGGAAAACAACAACTGTTGAGTTGCTGCTAATGGAGAGCTTCAAGCGATTGTACAACATTGATTTATGGAAGAATGGACTTGTTCACGACATATTAATTGAAAGAATCATTATCCCCAAACTAACCTATACAAATGTCATCAAATCTGGTACAGGTATTTTACAAACTTTTTCTAGATAAAATCAGCTTGAAAGTGGGCTTGTCGTTTTGTTTGTAATTCTCTTAATTCTCTTGCCTCATTAGTGCAATACAAATAACATCAAGTCCAATCTTATTTTCCCAAAGATGACTTGCACCTCCTTCATAATACGGAAATATTTCACACGCATTTGAACTTTTGGGAACCTTGTATCAGGGATGCCAGAAACTCTTTGCTCCAGAGTCAGAAGTTTTTTTTTTGCATAGACCTCATGCTCACGCTGATTAACACATGTATACATGTACATTACTGTGTAACACTTATGCCGAATGCAGTGTTACAGTTAGAATACATTAATGCTAAATCAGGCCTCGAATTAAATACCACGGCACCCACAGCAATTGCTGTGGTGCCCTGTGCTTTTGCCGTGGTGCCCTTTGCAAAGTTCCAATACAAATTTACATTTTCCTCATAGAAGTGCCCCTTACCAGAGGAAAATTGATGTGAAGAGCGAAGTTCAAGGCCTGCTACATGTATTGTCTACACAACAGCCCTTTACACTAGCAGCATCTTTTTACTTGGGGGGGGGGGGTTTATAGCCAAATTGAGTAAGATCAGTAGGCCTAACAAAATCCAGAAAATGCTTGCCGCGAAATGCAACGACCACCTTTAGATCAATGCACAACACACTGTTGTCACATCTGCGTGCATACAGCACACACACATCGCACACTGTCTGGTTATGGCCAAGCAATGAGCTAGTCTTTTGTTATCAAGCTACTTTGCAAGCACTATAATACATGCAAGGACAAGTTCAATCAAGGACCATAGTTAACCATAGTTCGACTAACTCTGATTGAACTCACGCTAGTCAACGATGGGTGGACTACTCTAGTCGACTATTCCCAACCATCCTACAGTGGTGATCAAAGGTAGGTACCCCTAAAAATGTCGAGCGAGGCGAGCGAGAACGAGTTTTAACGAGCGTGTTCGTGGTCCCACGAAATCCCCCGATACCTTACTCGAATTCACACGCAACTCGCTCGTTATGGAATATTCGGGTTCGAGGGCTGCGCCGGTGTTGTTGCGGGGATCACTGATCCGTGAAATAAGAGGCCAAGACTCCCGACTAAAAATCTTCCGCCCAAATGAGACGCTCTTCCAGTCAGCTATTTGAGGATCGCTTATTCTTTAATAATTGCACATGTAAGTATTTATAGAGACGGCAGTGTATCCTTATTGTATTTTTTCCAAGCATTGGAAAGTTGCCAAAAAAAAAAAAGCTCTGTCGGCATGCTCATGTAATAGGCCTACTTATTTTCAGGGTGATGGAGCTGTCAATCATTCGGCCCATGCCTCTGGCATTATTTTGTTTTTATCTCTCAGCCATTAGGGAATAAATCTGGGGTATAGAAGAACTGATATCTGACTTCGGAAACAATGAACATTATTAACGAAAAATATTGCCATAAAACCTTTGTACTGGAATTTCTCGTTTTTATATTTAACTTCGGCAATAATTGAATAAGATTATAAAAACAACTTATGGTGTACTTATTATTTTCCGACCCATATAATATTCTCCCGCCCGTTTATTGCTTTCCCGTCCTAAATAAAAATTTCCCGTCCCATATATTATTCTCCCGCCCCGATTATTATTTTCCAGTCCCATATAATATTTTCCCGTGCCGTATATTTTTCTCCCGTCCCGTTTATTATTTTCCCGCCCATAATATTTCCCTTCCCATATGTTCTGTTCCGTTTACTATTATTTTCCCCCGTCCCATTCATTATTTTTCGGGACGGGACGGGAAAATATTATATGGGGCTGGAAAATAATACACGGGGCAGGGGAACAATTCATGGGGCGGGAAAATGTTATATGGGCGGGGAAATAATAAACGGGGTGGTCGAAAAATATGCTGGACAGGAAAATACTATAGTGGACGAGAAAATAATAAAAGGTAGGCCTAAATAATAAATGGGACGGGAAGAAAATAAACGGGTCCGGAAAATAGTAAACAGAACAGAAGAATAATATATTATGGGACGGGAAAAAATCATATGGGCGGGAAAATCATAAACGGGGCGGGAGAAAAATATGGGAGAATATTGTTTACCTAAAAATATTACTATTAAAAAAAAAAAAACATTAAAATAAAAAATTAAAACCACTTGTCAATTCAATTTCTCAGAATTGTTTACCAAACTAATGTACACAGTGTCTTTCAAATGTAGGCCTGGGCCCAATTTCATAGAGCTGCTTTAAAGCAGAAAATATTGCTCAAACATTTTATGCTAAGCAGAAATGAGCAGGATATCAGTAATACATTGTACATGTGACATGGTAGTTTGGCCGGTAACCTTATTCTGGTAAACATAATTGTATTGTGCTTAGCTGCTTTTGTGCCTTTAAAAGCAACTCTATGAAATTGTCCCCAGGTGTGTGTGTGTGTGTGTGTTTTTTTTTTAGAGGATTGTGTGCTTGCATTATAGTCAATTTGAATGTGCGTGGGTCCAGTCAAGGAAATGACTAATGGCAACAAACCACTGAGCAATACATGTACATGTTACCATGAGGTGGTTGCTGGCCTTCAACAACACAAATGAGCAATTAGGGTAAATGATTAAAGAGCGGACACGTGAGCAAACAACAACTTTGAATGATTTACAAATTGCTTTGAAGGAGTTACATGTATACAAAGTTTTGGTAAATGCGACCGTGTCTTCTGTAAACAAATGCTGCTATACCTTACAAATACTCTGCTAGCATATTATTATTATTACTTTTTTTAATTTTATGGGAAAGTCACCCTAGCCTACCAGATGCAAATTGTTATTGCGGATCAGGTTGGCTTTGTGATTTCTTTCCCTGCCTTTCACCTCTGTAGCTCCACCTTGAACCAGAGCCTCGCATATGGATTGGGTTTTCAGTCGCTACCTGGTTACACAGGTTTCCCTATTTAGGGTTTTCCTCCCACATCGCAAACTGAGCATTTCTTCATCGTTCTCTCTACGCAACAGGTACATGTATCTTCAGGCCTACGGGTCACAGTTCTAGTCACTTTTGAGGATCCCTCAGTTTCATTACCAGAAAGATACAAATTCTTGGTTATTTGAAACGGTTCTTAAATGTAACATTTGGAAACCTTGATCTGTGAACATGTACTTTTACATTCTGCAGCCAACACTGGTAATTGACCATATTTTTGACCGCATCAGGGCGCTACCAACGGCTAATTTCTTTGCATTACAATGACAGTTTATCTCATTTTGACTGCCTGCGTGGTTTTTTTTCTTGTATCGATGGCCAAAAAAATAAAAATAATAACAACAATGAGAAAAGAATTTTGTTTTACTTGTTTTACGCCAGGTAAATTTGGTTCACACATGCCCTCACATGGTCAAAAATACAGCAAATTGTCAAAGACAACTAAATGAAAGTAAAAGCTCAATCGGTCATCTGAGTCACAAGAAAATAGAGAAAAACCCCATCACTGTTTTTACCGTTTTAAAATATCAGATTTCAGACTCGTGAGATCAAAACTAGTTGTTTTACTCATTTCTCGAAAATCTATTGATAAAATATTTTTAAGGGAAAATTTCCACCATCTTTACACAATGTAAGTTATGTGTATATCTGGACGTAAAGCCGTAGGTCCCGTGTGTTGTGTAATGCACACTTATCGCTAAGAGAAGGGGTTTGCCCCGATGTTTCTGGCAGTGGCTGCTGAATGCGCCGCAGCACCTTGTAAACCATAACAAGGTGCTACATAAATGGGTCTCACAATTAAAAAAACTCAAAAACCTGCCTTAAAAATAATATAATAAGCGCATTGGGTACCTAATTGTTGGTAGATACATGCGATATATATAAGACAATGGTATTATTATCACCAATGTTATGCATACCCTTTAAGTAGCACTCCATTGAGTAAAACATTCTATGTATTTTTCATGGCTGTGTAAATATGCATGTTGTCAAGTGTGCCAGTTCTGGTGACAAAGTCAGAGACTGAGAGCGTGGCTTTGAATCCCAGTCTAGCGTTTTTACGGCAGGCATGTCCTTCAGTCTGACATTTCGCATTTATTACTTTTCACAATTTGCAATTAAATAACTATACAAATTATGCAAGTGTTGAGATTGTTATTGCGATAGACTAGCAGCATGCAGGCAATTTGACAATGTATTCGGCCTACTGCACACAGGCATACATGTAGTAACTGTGTAAGGCACTTTAATGTTTTTTTTTTCTTCAAATGATACTGTATTTAAAGTTATTAAAGCAGTATTTAACCCCTTGAAAATGATGCCATGAGCTACTGATGGGCTACACGCATTATCCATGGTTGAATTTGCTCTGGGCAATTCCCTGGCCACTCTTGTCACCAGGCCTAGAATTACACAGAGCCCACGGCCTCTGTTGCCCTAGTCTGGGCCTTGGTGCCCCTTCAAAAGTTTCCCATAGACTTTTTATGGTTCTACAATGGAAGTGCCCTTTGCAAATTGACAGTGGCCTTGCCCTCTCAAAGATGAAATTCCAGACATCGACTAGTTACTCACGACACATTTTATAAAACCTTTGTGTCAGTGCAACAAGGTCGTAACTCGATTCTGCAACAAAGTTGTGAACACGCCCCATGCAACGCTGTCGAATCTCGGCGTCCGCTGACTTTGCGTGTGCATCTGATTATTTTTCGCGAGATACAACCTTTTCATATTCTTAAACTTTTGTTTCACGAAAACACTAATTTATGAGACACAACCTTGCTGCACCGACACGGCGAAAACAGACTTCTGATCCCTGTGCTCAACGCAACTTGAGATATCATTGCACTTCTCTGAATACAAACGCACCATCAGCACGCATTTCAAGCAGTGTGCTCAGTTGAAGGTATTAATAATGCACACCTTGAACGCATTTAGTGGGATTCAACCTCCCATATCAGGGATGGTGAAAGGGAAAGGGTAGCTGTGTGATGTGACTTTCAAGGAGGGGAAGGGGGGTGGTTAAACATTAACTTCTTCAGTACCTTGTCGCATATGAGAATGCTATAAGTGTGAGAGACAGAACATGATGGAGGGACATGACTATGGTATCCGTTCGCCATATGTCATGGAACAGCGTATCCACAATACGATGCAGGTAGTATCCTCCCTGGATTGCATACACAAGGTAGATATCGTAGGGAACAGCATTGCCCGGTGCCCAGTCTGTGAAATGTAGACAAGAAATAAGACTCTGTTAAAATAGGATAATCTAGGGAGTGAGGGTGGGGGATGGGAGGGGGAGGGAGAAAAGGTTTTACTGCCTTTACTTGTGATATGCTTAAAACTATGACTCCGTTGGTGTCCCCAGAGCGTTCAATTTGCCAAGGGAAAATAGAATGCTGTAGAAGACTCATAGAGTGCTATGGTTTTTACAATACATGTAGCACTTGCAGCAGTCAATATTTGTGTACATGTACGTACATGTACGACAAAGCATGATATTTGTCCCTTTGAAAATAGTAGGGAAATGTGATGCCCAGAGCCAGAATCAGCCACTTCTCAGACTCCATGAAATGACATTCAGAGTGAAGACAACCGAAAACATCTGCCATAATTTGGATGTGATGTCACAGAACATCTGCCATGATGATGTGATACATTAACATTGTTAAAAAATACTTACATGTACATTTGTACCTTATGCCTAAATTAGGTGGTATTGGAAAAACTCATTTTCACATCTATTCCATGAGCAAATAGCAGCAGCTTTAAGTTTTGGCAAGAAGCGCCCCGTTTTGGCATGCAGCATTTTTCATTGATTACAAGGGTTGACCCAACCTTTTCAGGGGTGATCGATCTCGCTGCACCATTTGTTCCTATCGTGCCTTGCTCGCTCGTAAACCCTGAAATTTGTTAATTAAAATTTGCCAGTACATGGCACATTTTAATTAGGCCTGTGGCCAATCAACTCTACACGCACGCTCAAGTATGGTAGCCCCTAAAAGAGGCATTCTTCTTTGAATTTTTGATGTCTAACTGTATGCACTTTAGGTGACCGTGTAAAAACACGATTCAGTTGAGGTGGGATCGTGTCGAAATACTTGCATGTGCGCAAAGCAGTCACTTTTGGGAGCCAATCAGCGTTGTTTTTCAGTACATCCCTACCATGGTGCTGCCCATGGTAGTGATACTGGGGCTGACCTACATATAGTATTGGCATTTATCTACCTTTTCTGGCTAGTATAGTAACAATCTCCCTGCGTTTTCTGAGGGAAAAGAAATTGGAAATTGGATTAACCAATAAACCATAACTGTACAACTTTCCTTCAGTGTACAGCTTTTGGTTACACTTTAATAGCACAGTGTATGTACCTGCAAAAAAAAATTATGATGCATTATGTATTTAAACAGGTGCACATTAATCTATTCTTAACTTGTGTACTTTTTTCTGATCAAGTGGTCTCCTAGATTTTGTGCCGGGCAACTATCATAAATTTTTAACACACAAAAACTACACTCAACTGTAAATCATTGGCACAATCGTCTCATCAAAAAATACATCTTAATAACAAACCTGTTTATCCGGTATCCATCAAAATTTTATCCAAGACTGGGTTTGTTAAACTTTGATTGAAATCTTTTGAAAGTCAAAGCAACTATACTTAGCAGAAGGCCAGGCATGCCATTTTCCGTCCAAATTTCTAATGCTGAGCTTTCAGGTTTCGAATGGTTGCTATTTCGAATGGTTCGGCATTTCCTGGCAAACAATTGAATTGTTGCTCATGTGAGAAGTTTTACGTTTTGTACCGCAATTTCTAGACTAATTCAAGTATTGCAGAAAGTAAGATCTGAATCATTTCAGAGATATGCCCCCATTCTTCAAACTAAAATTTCATAAAATCTGGTTACATTGCCATCTGCGTAAGTTTACTTCCAGTTCCATACATAGATGTGTACACTTTCTGCTTGCCTAAAAATACACAGGGCCCAATTTCTAAGGCTGCTTAAGCAGAATATATTGCTCACCAGACTTCTGCTCAGCAAAAATGGGGAAAGATACCAGCCAAAAGTGAAACATATATGACATGGTATTTTGGCTGGTAACCTTTTTCTAGTAAAGCACAATTAGTTTTGTGCTTGGCTAATTTTTGCGCTGAAGCAGCTCTATCAAACTGGGCCCAGGCTTTCAGGCTCCTCTCTAAGCATAATGTCATGAGTCACATTGTCTATATTTACATTAACTGCGGTGCCAGTGTAAGGACAAATGGCAAATGGACAAGTTGGAATGTGATGTGACATACAGGGCCTAAACATATCAGTTCAAGTATCACGACGAGTTACTGAATTAATTATGCATAATTATTGGGACAAAAATGCAGAATGGTCAACTACAAGTGGACGAAAAAGAAAATGAAAAAATCTTGAGGATATTTTGAAGAGACAGATATTTCTGAAGAGAAATGATTTAAGGAAGTTCAAACTCTGGTGAGGCTTTTCTAAACTTTTAATTTCATGACTAGGGTTTGATTTGTTTGATCAATTTATTGTTTTTGTAATTATTATTATTGTTAATTTGTTTCATGATTTATTGAAAAAAAGTAAAGTGTTTGCATTAAAGTGTACATATATGTAGAAATTTTAATGAAGTTAAAGCCCACAGCTCAGCATTGGTAAAGTGTATATAAATGCTTCCATTCTTTGCACAAATCAATATTTATGTAATAATTTACCAAACTGTGAAAATTTCAGCTCATTTTGTCATATCATTTGCGAGAAACTGTAAAAATGCTTTTAGCATTCAGCATTTTTTGTACACATTCTTAGGCAGAGTTTTGGCCTCACATGAGAAGAAAATTTATCTTGGATCTTATTTCATTTATTATTCAAGAAAGATAACACTTCAGGCATAAATATTTCAAGGAAAGTTTTTTACCATAATTATCTTTACACCATGTAAGGTATATGTAAATCTGTGAACATTTATGTTTTTCTATCTTACCAATGATGCGTTGGCGCTTTAAATGTATAACTTACATGTAAGTACTTCCTCTTCCTTATAAAGTGTAGCCCTCATATGAGTGAGCCTAATCACACTTTGAACTAATGAATAGTAAAGTGTCTTGCTCAAGGACACACATGTCATGACCTGGATTCAAACCCACACTCCGGTGACTAAGCCTGGGTTCTGCACACGGTGGTCGGTGCCAGCAACCCATCCATCCTTCAGGATTCCCAGACCACCACCACTGGACTGGCAGAATTTTCTATTTTTCCCGACCACCGCACATTTTCCAAACTTTCTGAATTAAACTTGCCCATTTCCTTCCACAGATTTTCAACAACATGTTAAGTTTTGTATTTACCAGTAAAAAAATTGTATCCAAAGCTGTAAACTTTGAGTATTTTCTTTGGTTTGCAGCGAAATATACCCGCATTGATATCACAATGGTTTCCAGTCACGCTGATCATAGCATTGTGTGTTGCGTACCCTATTCCATAACATTAACATAGAAGGGTAAACTAAACTAGACACCATGCCATTCATACATGTAATTTTTTTTCCCATGGCAGTAAAGGCCTCCATTCAATTCAATGCACAGTGCCCATGTGTGTAACCACTCTGTGCACAAAGGAAACTGCCTTGACCACAATAGGGAAAAATTTTCCACAATCTTAACAATTTTTTTTGCGAAACACCGCCCTGCTGTCTATCTGCCCACCACTAAAGAAATCCTGGGCAGAAACCTGCTTAGCCACCACTAGAACTTGTGTTGTTCAACTCAACACCCTAAACCCCTCCGCCATGACACCCTACAAGTACATATAATGTACATGTACTCCCATTCCCATCAAATTGGTTTGGGAATTAGAGGGACAGGAAGTAAACTGATTGGCTATTGGAACAATTCAGAAATGCGACCTCGAACTTTTCTGAAAAACAAGTCCAGCTCTGCTTGATAAGGAATAACCTTGAATAATAAGGCCAATGAAAATTGATTGTTAGTTTGTTAGTTTAGGTAAGTGCCAGCATGGAGTTTTCAGTGATAAAAAATAAATATAATACATAATTTTTTAAGTCCCCAAAAGTCTGCTGACAACTGTTTTTAGTCGGGCCCTTATTTTTTTTCTGTAAAAGAATCTATAGACCCCATGCACTGACGTCACACGCAGCATAAGTCTGCAAGTATAGATACATGTATGGCTTGCGTCTAACTGCACGCGTGTTGCCTAAGTAATACACAAGGAATCTGACTCCCAAAATGGCGCAGCCATGAGTTGTGTGATGACGTCAGGTGACCTGGGTCAAGGGTCCTTTCTCTATAGGCCTTTTCACACCATCAACGCCGATCTGTATCGAATCTACACGGGTCAACTCCGTGTTGACTCAGTAAAATTTCAACAAGAATCAAATCCACTCCTCTTTCATACCCCCAGCTCTGTGCAAAATCTGCTTGTGAGTTACACGTGTAACTTTCGACCTGTGTATATTGCGCTCGTTTTACACTGCCAGGTTCCTACACGAATCCAAGAAGAAAACTCTCATACTGCATTGCGCCACGTCGTGTCTGCTGCATGCTGGACGGCGTCACGCACTCAACACGGATCCAAAATGAACCCTGGAGTGTTCACACTACGGCTGTTGACACGTGCTGGAATTTTTGATACAGATCAAGAGCACTCAACCCACCTCCCGACCAGGGTTGGTTTCGACACGGATCGAGCGCTCTACACGGACCAACGCCGGATTGAAATGTTGTAGTGTGAAAAGGTCAGTCAAACTTACACAGATCGGACCCGTGACCAACACAGAGATTTTTCGTAGTAAGAAAAGGCCTTTTTGAAATCTGCAATCCTCATTTTGAAGCCCTTGAAGAAAAAATGGGAAATTGTCCATTTTATAAAATAAAATGGCCATGCATTGCATTTTGACACTACATTGTTCATGTGGGTGAAGAATGAATGATGAAAACTTCCCTCATCCAATTTTTAAGACATCGGTTGATGAGAAACTAACACTCATTTTCCATTGGCCTTATTATGCACTGCTCGGGTTAAGATAACAGACATAACGAGTTCCTGTTTTTGAAACTAGAACCATACATATCGAGAAATAGATCTCAATAAACTACCCAGCACAAATTCTACAGTTTTATTACATTGATTTAAAGATAAAATATAGGATTGGTAAAGCTGATAGTGCAGTGTTCTTACTTTGTGTGATTCAATATATAGGCCTACATGGAAAGAAAAAAAATGTGAAAATGCCGTTGTCCGAGAATGGAGAAAATAGTGAAAAACAGTGCACACTTTTCAGCATGTACATTTATAATTGTCTTTAATTTCGCGATTGTTACAACTGAAATTAAAATTAAAATCTTCAATTTTCTCAGCTTTGATAGCAATAAGTATTTCAGATGGAAGCATTTCTACGGAAGATTGGTACTGGTTTGAACTTCATAATCAGTAAGCTTTCAGACAGATACTAATAAACCATTTTTTTGATGAATGCCAATCTTGTATTCTAACTTTAAAGTGTACCAATGTAATTTATATACAGTACATGTATCTAAAAGAGACGAAATGATCTTCAACTTTGTAAAAACCGAGGGTTGGAATGAAAACAATAACATTCATTTGTTTTCTCCTGTCTTGTCCAAAAGTTCTTCAAAACATTTGAGCTTTGAGAAGGGCCTTGGCAAATAAAGCCAAATGAAACAGTTATATACCACGTAACCTGTGACATCACATGTTTAAAAAAAGAGCCACACAGGTCTGAACGTCCTGCAGGTATGATTTGTACACAGCCCAATCGAAGACAAGAATCAATCTTACATTTTAGGGAAATTGCATTCCCCTATTTATCAACCATTGATATGAAGAAAGAGGGCACATCTGAAAACGTGTTCAGCTGTTGCTTTTGGAACTCTTGAAACTAAGTGGAAAACATGACACAAAATGTAAAATTGTCCATTATGACCAGTGTACATGTAGTATCCTGCCTGCCAGAAAGGCCCTGGAACGTACAAGGTCACTCTTTTTGCAGACAATGGTTAATATTGGTCTACACCACGTTTCACTTCACTGAATAGTGCACTCATATCATGCGCATGCTGAAAATTGGTTGGAGAATGAAATGTGCAACCTATTGTACATGTAATTTCAATCAACTGTAAAGTCATATTCTGCTCATGGTAATACTCGACTGTAACCATACATGTAACTTATAAGGGAAAATGTTATTCCCATGCTAACTCAGACCATGATTGTAAAACCATAAACCTGTCTTGCTTATAGTCTCACCTTCCAGTCAATGCTTTAACAGGAATTGAATTCCCAGTAACTTTTCCCGTTTTGAATGCAAGCATGTCAGCGTATCTGTACAAACTAGACAACAATGGGCATTTGGATTCTCCTTTCTCCTCTAGTTGTGTTTGTGCAGTATGCAATTTGGTGACTCAACAAGCTTCTTTCTTCTTTTAGCATACATGTATCAGACGACATCCAAAGCACCAATCAGGGAAGATTCAGATTTTGTGTTTTATCATTAGCATATTTTCAAGTTGATACATGTAAGGCCAAGTTAAAAAAAACATCAGTTGATTGTCACCGCCCGCATCCTTTTTTCTTTTCGATATTTCCTCAAAAAGACAACATTTTAATGTACTTTTAAGCCATTATTGGCATCATTCTTTCAGTTTTTGATTAAACTTACCAATCTTTTAGAAGGGAGACACAGAAACTGTATTTGCAGGGGGGGGGGGGGTTATGGTGAGCTGTGGACTGCACAGCTCCCGTCAGAGCATGCTATATGTACATATCGAATGGCCCGCACCATATTGAATGGTGCGGCGAGATCGATCACCGTTGTGAACGAGGTTGAGCTACGATGACAGTTCAACTCGTCGACCATTGAGACAACTCGACCGGTTGTCTTACAGTTAAGTTTTGATCATGAGTTGACATGACTGTGGAGTTCTATCAACTGTGTCGAGTTGGTCATCACTGCCACGTTGCCTGACCCACGCATCTTGGTGTAATAATCCTAGTTATTACCCGATGCAACAAATGGATATAAATAAAGTTAGCTGTGATTTTCAACTGAAGAATTGGTGGCCCATTTGAGAGAAATTGCTTGGCGGCCATCTTGGCAAAAAAAATAAAAAACAAAATATAAAAAGGCCCTCATCCTCCTCTTTTTGTAAAAACCAGGAGGATTAACTGGTTTTTTTTAACTTGGCTTAATATGTTCATCAATAAACAGGATAGTTTATTGCTGTAGTGTTTGTTTTGCGAAAAATTTCATAGTCCGCGAACAAAATACTCAACTGTTTACTTTATGCATGTTGCTTGTACCATAGAGCAAGGAACAGAGTGTTCCTTGCTCTATGCTTGTACCATGGAGAAAGAACCCACAGACCGCTGTGACCTTCTGATGTCAACTTGAAATTATGCAAATTGTCTGAAGGGGTTCAGTTTTCCTGATTTCATAACAACCCCATACAAGTGCCACAGCCAACATTGAAAACCATGTGCCCCCCCCTAAAAATCATAATAAATAACAAACAATAAACAATAAAAAATGAAAACTAAGAAAGTGACTCCTCCCTAATCCACATTTCAAAACCCATGCAAATGTTGTTTGGGACGTCAAATCCACCGTCAACATGGACAACCAGCTAATTGATCCTCGTGCATTAAATGTTAATGTTTTCATTCGTTGTTCTTTTCTTCTTAATTACAAAAGTGTGTTCCTGAAGTTTCTTGGGAAATGAGTAGGCCTACATGCCAGTTCTTACCCTTATGCTGGTCTGTTGCCAGACCAGCAGAACCCAATTTCATAGAGCTGCTTAAGCACAAAAGGGAGCTAAGCACAATAAAATTGTGCTTACCAGAACAAGGTTACCAGCCAAAATACTTCCACACATATAATTGTGGCTGGTTCCTGCTTGTTTTTGCTTAGCAGAAAAATTCTAAGCAACATTTGCTGCTTAAGCAGCTCTATGAAATTGGGCCCTAGGTGTCAGCAGAGATCAACCTCCATTTACTGATAGATAAACATTGTGGTCTACCTTCTTTAAACAACTCCCAGTCCCAGTACTTCCTGCCCGGTGACCCAAGCAACCTATCAGAATACAATGGGATTTCTCACTGCCTGAATAACAAAGCTTGGTAAAAAACTGCAGGTCATGGTCGCCCACATTTAAGTCTCTTCAACAAGTAAACAAGGTACAAATGTAGCTACATGTACAATGGATACCCACCTGACTCCAGGGCCCCATTTCATAGACCTGAAGCAGAAAATAGTGCTTACAATATTTCTGCTAAGCAAAAATTAGCAGGATACCAGTCACAGATTGTACACGTGACATGGTATTTTGGCTGGTAATCTTATACTGGTAGGCATCATTTTTTTTTGTACTTTAGCTACTTTTGTGCTTTAAAAAGGAACACATTGCTTTTGATTGAGCGCTTTGGACTATAAAAATGAAATAGAAATGGTTGAAAAGATTTTTTAAAAGTAGAATATAAAGTTTCACATAAACATGCCTTCAAATTGTGCGGCTTTTGTTTTTAAAATTGACCAAAAGCGGCCCGCCATTTTGTATGTAGGACCAAGGTTTTGACTCCACTGGTCGTCTTTCGAGTCGCTGCTGGTTGAGCTATGGCTGAGCAATTATTATTACGATCACTATCTGTTTTTGATATTCAAAGAAGTAAATTATAGTTCATAAAGAGACAAATAAATGGTACATGTAATACAATTTTTAATTCCACTTTGGCCAAGCCACAAGCCTTGCAATGAGTTTGCGGAGCCAGGCCGGTTGAGGCGAAGCCTGCTCCGCTTCTTGGGCGGGCCAGCCTAGCCCCCGGCCCGGGGCCCAGACAGACACACCATGGACATGGTCCTCGTAGATCACAGGCTTGCCTCCTGGCTGTGGATGGCTGAGGGCCCAACCTAGCAGCAACGAATTGTGGTGAGCAAAAAAGTATGGTTCCAAGTGCTTTTTTAGTATTCTGATAGATTTGTTGTTGGTGTGCCTTACTCAGTATTCAGGCCTCACAATTTGTTAGCAAACAGATGAGAATTTAGGGTCCTGCGCCTAAGTGGAGCTGAACCATGGACACATCAGGTAAACCTTTATCATCCATGTCATCTCCAACTCCAACTAGGGGACGTACACTAAACAAAGCTGCTGAGAAGTGTCAGTTGGTGGCACAAAAATTGCACAAAAAATGTTTTAGATAAGAGCAGTGAAAAAAGGCTCTATTGGAGTCAATTGTTGGCAACACCAACTGTAATGCACTTGTCAATTGTGGTTCCGGCCCCCCAGGACCCGGGGATGGCGGGGAC
Organism: Marthasterias glacialis; assembly: GCA_911728455.2. Lineage (NCBI taxonomy): Eukaryota > Metazoa > Echinodermata > Asteroidea > Forcipulatida > Asteriidae > Marthasterias > Marthasterias glacialis. The sequence continues at coordinate 11,782,141 of OU452229.1, forward strand.
TTGGGCCGGGATGTCATTTTGGAAAATGTGACAAATGTGGTAGAGTCCCGGCCAAGTCCCCGCAGGGCAGGGCACTTTTTTTGGTCACACCCCGGCCCACTCCCCGCATAATCACCTCGTAGTTCCCCGGCCCACGCCCGGCCCCCTGAGTCTGTGATCCCGTGCGTGCTATTGCTCTTCATTGAAGGGTCCCACACACTAGAGTGTCGTGCTCGTTTTCCTCAAAAGAGTTTAAGAAAGGGTATAGAAAAAACTCTCTCCGTGCTTTACTCTACAGGGAAAAGATCAGTGAGTATGTCCCGGGTACAATCCCGGGGTAGATCCCCGCCTGTTTCCCCGGCCCTTTTGAGTCACTGTACGGCCCCGCATAATGTCCCGGCTAAGTCCCCGCAGGGCCGGGCACTCTGAGCCATGACACCCCCGTCCAAGTCCCGGCCCAAGTCCCCGCCCATCCACGGGTCCTGGGGTGCAGGGACTACAATTGACAAGTGCATAACTGTAAAAGAAGGATTTTGCTCAGGGATATGTCGGGAAATGGTGAAGATGAGTCATTCGCAGGGTTGATACTGGACAGGTGAGAAAGAATCGAGAGCATGACTGTCAAGTGTTAAAAATCTTGTAGGGGCCTACATGTATTTATTGGCTAAGTGATATGCTGCGGGTGTTTTTAAAATTACATGTCGCGCTAGAGACAAATGGTACCTGGTGTTCATCTGGTAGGTTTACCAGGCCACTGGCTAATGGGCGCCAGCCTGACGTCAACATACAGGGCATTTTGAGCATTATTTGGTCATTGTTAATTACTGCTGGAAATACGTCTATGTTTCGCGGGTCAGATGTCGGGGGTCAGAGGCCAATTTTTGTTTTTCTTTAATCACCACTCACCAATTACAACACATTATTTAAGCAGCCCTATGAAAATGGGCCCAGGTGAGACATCATAATATGTACAATGTACATGTACCCTAATACTCTACCTCCATGTTTACACACTGTCCACCAACCAACCAAATGCTTGCTAAAGACACTTACTACAGCTGAACCACCAATGCCGTGAAAACTACTCTAAATGTAAAGCATAAACGCCAGATTGCCATCCAGTAAGTTAGGGCAAACCCTCGTGCAAAAAGTAAAAAACAAATAGCGGAACAATGGCCCTTGGATAATCTGTAGTGTGTGATTAGAAAAGTTATTTTCAGCACTGATCTGTTTTGCAAACTTCAAAAGTTTAGCGCACTTTTAGGGCCATCGCCAATTATTGGAAAACTTGCTGGAATACACCCTGAGAAATATCCCCTCCCCAATATTTACTTATAACTTGCTGGGAAACTGCCTATTAATAAAATGGAGGAAAGTTCTCATAATCATTTCAAGCTACAAAACCATTAGCCTTTATGATATGGTGGACACTATAGGAGTGTACTGCTTGGTTTGGGTGTATACAGACAAATTTACCCAAACCTACTACATGTAGTTTAAATATTGTGTCCACCATATCTCAAAGTGGCTTATGACCTTTCAAAAAGAAAAACTGGAATGAAACTGTTGCACATAGCTTTAATGTCAGTTGTGGAAAACAGTTCGACCTTTCCATTCAGTTTTGCTCAACATGCATTGAACAGGCTTTTCTGTGACCCATGTACATGTACATTGTAGGTTCAGCTGAGTCACCCGTATTGTGGAAGCTAAGGACCCTGGAAGAGGTTAACTAGGATCTCATCTACATTCAGGACTAAGTCTAATAATGTGTGATTACATTGAATGCAAGAGTACACCGATTATGTCCGATCGGCACTGATAACATTCCTGTTAGAATACACCAAAAAGGAAACAATTATCTACATGTCAATATTGATGCTGGCCCAAACTTCTATCAAACACCCAATTCTTAAAGAGAAGATGCAATTCACCTTTACTAAAGTACCTTTTGTTTTCTCTCTTAATACAAAATCATGTGTGACATATCACTGCATTCAGTGCTTTCCAAGTCTCGCGGGGAACAATCCACCTTGGTAACTTGCGTTAGATGAACATAAACACTTGTTCCAAAATACAGTACAATCCTGTTAGGAAATGTTAATCTAGGAATAGGAATGTACAAATGTCTCTCTCTCTCTCTCTTTAGTTGACAGAAGTCAGAATCATGTTGAGGTTTGCCCATTCATGTCCATCCCTCATCAAGTTAGGGAAGATAAGTTTGAAGCACCCCGATGTCCCTAGCAATCTATAGCTGAGCTTTCGTTTTCCCCTATTTCTCCGTCCATGTTTTGGTGACCAGGTGATACGGTGAGTACAAATGTACTTTACTTAAATCCAACAGAATCCTTACTGCACTATGGCAAGTGTGGTGATGTATTTCATTCAACACCCAAACCTACAGGTGCATCTCTAATACATGTACACGGACAACAGACTGAGATCCCCCATTGAACCCCACTCCTCATAGCAATAGACCCATCCATTAAGCCCCGCCTACCTTAGCAACTGCCTAGCAACAGCACATGGTGTGACTTTCTTGCCACGATCGCAGCAGTGGTTCAGTTGCGGGCCACACACACATATCGGACATACACATGTACATGTATGGTGCTCGTGAACTGTATTGATTTAGTTTCTGGCCTTTTGAGCAGTGCCTTGAGTCCAAAGAACAATGCAGACAGGAACTCTGTTAAACCACTTTTTACACAACTGTGCAGGGACCACTGCTGTGGGATTTGCACCACCAGAAATACAAAAAAATTAAGAGAAAATAAAAGTTAGTAAAGTTATGTGTGCTGTTGTGCGTCAGAATGATGGCGGCGGTTTGTTTACTTTTCTGATGGGATTTTAGCGCGTCGGATCTTTGTCAGACTTTCAGTGGCGTTGTCAAGGCTGTGATTGGTCAATACGTTAGTAGGCAGGGCTTAATGGATTGGTCTATTGTCCATCAATCCACAGCGCCCATTTTGTACTGGGATTTTAACTTATCGTGTAATAAACATAGAAAATTTCAATTATAATCTGCTTATATTTAGTCCATTGCACTTGTATTCTCTACATGAAACTCTGTGAACACTTTTGGTTTTTTTTTCACTTTGCAAGTCAAGAATGACTGCGCTCTTCACATACCTGATGAGTGATGGGATTTTAACTTAACTTTTGGGTTCACGTTTGCTGTTGTGATTGGTCAATCCACAAAGAAGCACAGCTTATTGGATCAGTTTATAGGTGTGGATTGATGCATTGGTAAGATTGGTTGGCTTGTCATACAGTTTCAACCAATTTCGCACAATCAATGCATAACTAGAGTACTGGTTTTGGAGGATTAGGATACAAGCAGATTAAAAGGACAAACCTTTAAATATTGTGTGGGGCTTGGTGAAGAAATCTGGGTAGCGACTTAACAAGACATACGCAGCAAAACTCCATGTAACACAGTGACAGATGCAACGCCACGCACTCTCTGGTAACTTGTGGATGTTGTCTTCACGCAGCTTGCCCCAAACTGCAAGAGGCTGTGGAGGAAAAAGAAAGAAAAAACAAATTTAAAATTCTGAATTAAGGGAATAACAGAGAGTGGTGACAAGGTCTTAAACGGCAGTTTATGACCAGCAGGGTTGTGGCCAGGCGATAAAGGACTGAGCCGAAGGCGAGGTCCTATTGCACGGCCACAACCCTTCAAGGCCTTCAATGGCCATTTAAGACCGGGTCACTACTCTTTTATTCACATTCACAAATACCTTTTTTCGTTAAAAAGTGAAATAATATATAGGAAAAACTGCAATTGAACTTGTCTGTTTGAAAATTATGATTTAAAGGCATTATACAGGATTGGTACGGATAAAAAAACATTATTAGTTTCAGTCTGAAAGCTTACTGTTTATGAAGTTAATACTAGAACCAATTTTTCTGTGAAATATTTCCCTCTGAAATGCTGCCATTGTATTCAAGAAAACTGTATCTGAGAACCTTAAAAAAATTACAACAAGCAGATTTCGGTTGTTTTAAAACTGAAAATAAGGACAATGCGTCTACACGTACATGCTGAAAAGTGTGCACGGTTTTTCATTATTTTCTCCTGACTCAGACGACGGATTGAACCCAAATTTTCACAGGCTTGTTTTTTCATGTATAAATATACATTGAATTAGACAAAGTAAGAACACTGAACTATCAGCTTTACCAATCCTGTATACACTGTACCTTTAAATTTAAAAAAATCTGCCAAAAGTGGTAGTTAATTAAAAACTAAAAATAAATTATTGTCAGGCTCACGAAAATGTACTTTGTGCATTGTCAGTGGCATAGTGTTTCGTTTTGAAACAGCAACATATGTCAAAATTTGTTTAGAGATGAAAATTATTACCAAAAAAAAAATCATTTCGGGCCATGCAACTTTAATGAAAAGCTTGCATTTATTTTGAACTCTGATGAAAACTTATCAAAGCTAGATTCTTAGAATTGTTGTGTTCTCACTCTCAATAGGTGACTACAAGCCCAAGGTTGATAACCCATGAAAAAAAAACCATTGTTGTAGTTGGATTCTCCCGCTGGGCCTTGATGTGTTGCAACATTATTGTATGTCACAACTGAAGCTGAACTAGGGCAGGCACTGTCATGTAAACTGAGGTGAATAGGGCAGGCACTGTCGTGTAAACTGAGGTAGAATTTTAAGAAGATCTCCTCTACTAGCAGAGGTCTTATATTTGAATAGACATTATTTTTCTTTTTTTTTTTTACAAAAAAACTAATTTATTTGTTTTTCTTTGAGTATTTGCTGAACTTTTATAGAGGTCTGGACTTGAAAAGCCTTTAAAATAAATGTAAACAATTTAAAAAAAAAGTATGTGTTTGAAAAAAACAAACACTAGACTTCAGAATTTGTTGGTTGTGATATTACCATGTGCAAATTACTATAATCTGGCCATTGGTCGCTTCAATTTTACTTCATTCAGAGCTTTATTCCTCCGCACAACCACACATGTACTGTACATGTAGGAAAGTGGGGAAAAAAACAAGGTATTTTGACCATGCGTACTTAAACTCGGAGTCCAAGTACATTTTCAGTCGATATGAATATGGACTTCCTGTACAAGTATTTTTCCAGCCGAGTATGAGTACAAGTAAAAGTACCATCAAAACCGAGTACGAGTTACAACACTGAATAATGCAATGGTCTGAGAGTTCAACTTTAACTTGGAAGCCGTTTCAGCAGAAGCTGCCTTGCAGTCTGCAGAGTGGGTGTGTGTACACCATAAGATCACACTAGTGCGAGTGGAATACAGGAAAAAATATGGGACGCAGCCGCGCTTTATTTTCCCTTATTCCACGAGCGCGCGTGTGATAACGAATTTATCTTCTAGTCAACTTCATACAGCCTCATGAAAACATACAATACAAATCATGTGCAAAGTTTAAAAGTTTAGAGCGTTATTTAATGAAGAGCCACTCGCGCAACACGCAAAGTTTAGAACATGATTTTGCACTGTCCGTATTTGGAGCATGTCGCATAATACTCTTAATATGCAGAGTGCAATATTAGACTACTGGGAGTATGATATGGGTTTATTATCACACTCCCGTTTTAAATGTACTTACATGCACACAATGTACACATACTTCTAAACTGTATGCCATTACTAAATTATGGAATCAGTTTTAAAACTGTGGAAACAATGCCAGGGAAGTGAACACAAGATCTAACCACTTCGATCAGGAATGATACATTGTGGGTGCCCTTTTCCAAGATTGATCAGGTAAAACGAAGTCTTCAATTCATGTAGAATGAAAGTTTCATGGAGACTGCAAATTGACTCTGGCTCATATGTATCTGTTTTGTTTCCTTCATGAAGCAGAGTAAACCTTGAGTCAATGTCCTCCAAATGCCCCCACAAAACTAAAAGGTCCTAGAAATCACTTGCAAAAAGAGGGTGAAAATGGAAATTAGGTTCTGTTACAAATGGGTTTAAATATAATAGTTTGTAATACAAATGGGTTAAATATAATAGTTTTTAATACCACAGGTCCTTTTTATTCGATTATTCGACGCGTCATCCTTTATTTTGCCATGTATACTGCCGCCTTGCTCCAAAATTTAATACTGGAGTCCAATATGGATAATTGTTGGATGTGTCACAGAGTCGATTCCAAAGTAATCACTCCCCACCCATTTGTCAAAACAAGGCACGGTTGTGTCACAACGGACAAGATTTGTGTGTACATGGAGTTGCCATGCTGTTTTAGGAGTTTATAGAATTTTTAGAGTTTGAGCTGGACGAGTTTTCATGTCTGTTTTGTGTTGATTGAGAAGAAAAAATTTAAATGCAAAGGAAATGAATTTCGTTCTCACATTGTGAAATCTAGCTTTTCCATTTCATGAGGTGAAGCCTTGTGAAATGGAATAGTCTAGATTTCACCTCATGAATTGTGATTATATTCTGCGTCCATGCACTCGCATAAATAAACTGCAACTGCACACGTTATTTCCCTGAATCTGATGGATGCTTGATGTTAAAATCTCAATTTCTTTCTCCACACCAGACGCTTCTTAGCGGTGGCTTTAATTCAAGTTCCTTTCTCATGATCAACCACATGATCTCACCGAGTGCCTGAGGGCTGAGTCAGCAGACAGACCTCCTTGGTGAATAATGAAGTCCTTATGAGCATTGAGATCACGTGAATGTGACACTCGTGAATGTGACACTAATGCGAATGTTTACCCAAACACGCATTGCACCCGGCCTGAGATGCAGTTTAGTGGTTATAATATAATGTTCCCAACCAGACCACTAGATGTTTCAGGTGAGGGCTGTAAGCCCTAAATCCTAAACCCCGACCAAACAGTTTTTGGTTACTGCCATTAAGAGGACCCCCTTTGTGAACCAAAAGCCTTGGACAACGACGGCAATTACCCCTTCACATGAAATATGCTAATTACTTTAAGCATGTGTACAGACACTACTGGTTGGCAAACACCATGGAGTTGTGCACTAGGCAGACGCACAAACGCGTACCGTCACGCCACCATCAGCCCCATATCAAAAAGGTGCGATGTTCCCTCATTTTTCCAACCAGCATCGTTAGGGCACACGTACGATGTGCATTTTATGTATTTCATGGGAAGGGTCTATTGTTAGTGTTTTCAATTATTATAAACCCTCTCAAAATACAAACAATATTTGCACACTTAAAACATTTTAAGTCAAAAGATAAAATGAGTTTAGGATTTGTTTTTATTTTCCCCCTTTATTTGGGGGATGGGGAGGGGGCTGATGAGGGACGATCTTCCTCCTGTCATTAGGGAATCTGTTAGTTCATCTATATTTCTTAAAGCTCTTAACCAGTAGGCGCCGGATGCCGTGTGAACACGCAAATGTTTCTCCTGCCTGGAAACGGAAGCCGTGTAAAGACGCCATTATGTGTAAAATTCGGACCACCAGAGCAAAGGTCGCTACTACGGAGCGCACAGATCACACACACGCTGTCTAACACTTTGTTTCACCCACACATGGATAAAAAAAGGTCTTGTAGTTGTATAGATATATTGGCATTTTGTGGCTATTCAGAGGCGATTTTTGTGTAATCCCCTATTACAGACCTTTCTCCTTTTGTTCTAAGAGGATGATCGCAAGACATCAAGAGGCTTCCACCATTGTTTATTCATTGTATTTCGGCTCAATGGAGGTATGTCAGAGTGAGCCGTTAATCAAGCCATGGTTCCGTGTTTAGTACTACTCCTATGCCGTAGGTAACGGCCGATATTTTGCAATTCATGGTGCATGAATTTGACATTTTCTCAGTCGAGAAACAAAACAGATGATCCAATAAAGAGAGTCTTTGTTCTCTTGGCATTGTCATGTGAGGGTTTGTTTGTGCCAGCGATACCCTCTAAAATAATGATTCGGGTAGTTCCAGCAAAAGAATCCCACCAGGGGGATGGAAACCCCCCCCCCAAAAAAAAACAAGCATCCCGATGGCAACGGGCTAAGCCTCACCTCTATCCATGTATAAATTCTATCATGTGCCCTACAATCTTGATGGAATATCGCCTTAGATGGAATAGTTTCTAATAAATTTCATTTGTTATATTATGTTGTTTTTAATCACACAGTGGTTATTTATTATTTGTTGTTCAGCTACATTTCTTGCTGACCGTATCCGTAATATGCTTTTTATATGTACCTCTATGAAAATGGTTGAGGGTCTAAAATCTAAATTTTAAATCTAAATGAAGGGTACATTTATTAAAGAATTAATATTGCCTCGGATATTTCAGGCAACCCTCATAAATCAGCCCCTCCTTGCCCCCCTCCCTCCCCCACAAAGTCCACTAAATGGAAGGGCAATGACAGGGAGGGAGGGGAATACAGTTCCCAAAATTGTCTTCTCAACCTTCATGGTTATTATTAACAAGGACAGCTGCAATCTAAAATATACAAACCTTTAAAAAAAAAAGGTCAAATATTTATGTTTAGATTAATACATAACAACAAATCATTCCAGTCAGCCCTAGCCCTAGCCTTGAGTAAGATTGTTTACTGGTTAAGTGAATGGTTTATCAGTTCTGAATACCTGTGCCTTACACTATAGAGCTACTTGGCCCTGTTGGTTCAAACTACATTACAGGCCTAATGCTATCCTGGTAGTAATCTTTGTTCTCTCTTGTGCAAATCAACAACCAAACTGGGTCTGGAAGGGAAAATGGTATAGTATGTCTCTATTCTTCTTTCAAATGTGAAGCACAGAAACATCCATAATACAGCCGATTCACATTACAGAGGGGCCCTCCACAGTTTTCCCAAGAGAGCCATTTTTGCGCAGTGTATCATGGGGGAAAAGGTCAACAAACTTTAGTCCACACAAGGCATCTGCCAAAAATGCCCCCCCAAAAAAAAAAAAAAAAAAAAAAAACCAAAACATTTGTACATTTTTGTACATTCATGGTTTGCAAAGCAACAAGGTTGTAATTTTCGGCATTTGGTGGTAGTATTTGTAATAGTTGGGTGGGTGATTTGGGGGAAAAACTGCCTCTCAAGGATAAATGGTAGAGGGCACACTGTACTGCAAGTCACCTGCGTATTGCTCTGTATGGATTATGGATTTAAACAATTACCTCACGTTTGCAGAAGAGGCTCCCAAGGTCAAAAGATAGCCATACAAAATGTTTGTGTGCTACCAACAAAATAAAACCTTGTCCCCCTGCACATGGAAGATTGCAGTTTTGTTTACTGTCAACATTAAAAAGGAAAGTGGATTTCTGCTTCCCACTTTATTTTGTATGAAAGTTATTCAGTTTTGATTAAAAACTTTCAATCTTGTTGCCCTGGGCAAAACTGTGTTGAACTGTACAAGGGGAAAAAAGAAATTGTGAAAAATGTACGGTGTTGCTCTTTTTTGTCAATAATATGACATCATCTTATTGTAATTACGGTTACTGCCTGATGACTGTCTGCACATTTGCTTGTTCTTCAAAATATGACCATGTCTGAGCCAAGTACATTATACATGTCTGTATACCACAAAAAATGACATTGTGTTGTGAGCTGCAATTGAGTGTTCAAAGCTTTACTTTCAAACCCCTCCCCCTATCTTTATTTCATTCATATGCAAGTGGATTTTTTTTTTCTCAAAAAGCCCCAGAGATTACCAGGTCTTTTGTAAATTAGCATAAGCTCTAAATGGAATAAGTGACCACTGCCACATTCATCACAGAGGACTTCAGGTTAGACATTGATTATACAATAAGTATCATTGTCACTCTGGGGACTGTGGTTTAGGGACCATCATTCTTTGGTGGGTGGAGAGAACAGATGCCCAATGAACCTGTGTAAAGGAGTAACTCAAAGTCATTGGTTAACAACGTCATTATTTTGTCCTTTCAGTGTACCTCTTTAGTACAATTAAACAGCAAGAAAAAATGAACAATATTTACACAGTATGTACATGTACATGTTTAATCACATCATTTTTATGATTAGTATTATGTGTCATGGGGTGTTCTTCTGGAGTCCACTTTAGAACAAATCAATAAGTTCCTCAATGAATGCATTATTTGTGTTCAGAGAGTCTTGATCAATAATAAATGATTTACACCACCCAATGGCTTGTTTACTAACATTGCCCCAGTTTTGGTTCTTTAGGGAGTCCTTGCATTTGTGTGTTATCAACGTTAAAATAAGCAAATACAACAGTGATGTAATTTAACAACAATTCAACAGAAAAAAACCTTACAGCTCTGTGGACAAATATTCTACTGTCTCAGTTGTCACACGAGGTTGTTATTAATTATAAACGTGCCCCATGACTTCATTTTGCATCCCTGTTGACATCCAAAGTTCACTGTGAATATTATTTACAAGTACTGTATCAAACATGTTATGGCCGAATGGTCACGACATTTGTGTCCTTGGAAAAAAAAAATTAAACTAAGGGTAGAGATTGTTGATGTGAAGGACAAGCAACCTGTTTGCCCAATATTGGTTGCCAGTGCTGCATTTGGTGCTGCATATTCCAAAGGAGTCGAGGATGTTGAAGATGTTCAAAAAGTGCTTAATGGCTCAATGAATGAACAGGGGTAGTAATACTAGTGTAAGGCGCTTTGATACACTGGGTTTAAAAGCGCCTATGCCTTTTGCGATGTCACATCACGCAAAAGAACACGATTATCCTGGGTTGAACAACTGGGTCCACCCAGCAGGGTGGACGGGCTGTGGAGCCAGGCTACCAACCGTGGACATAGAAGATTGGCTCGAAGGACCAAGACGTCTATGAGGTAGAGTGAGTGACTGAGTGAAAAGATAAGTCGGAAATTCTTTTGTGCTTGTAACTCCACTTTTTGAGCTACATGTATGTGAACATGTACGTCCTGTACCCTTAAAACAGATCTCAAGTGTGTGCCTTTGTGCTTTGATGCCAAGTGCTCCAAATCAACCACCAATGGGACATTTACCTTTTACTTGCCACAGCTTACACAGTTCTCTGGCCAAGTTGTGGTATGTACTTCTGGATCTTTTCCCTCTCTTTAAAAACTACTCTACATAACCCAGCACAGCACTGCCAATAAGTTGACACATCTTGTATCCAAGAAAACAACATCTTGACATCTACAGTTTAGTATGCTTTATTTACATGATCTGTCTGGATGTTGAAGTCCCAGATGATTTTGACCTACATTGATGTAATTCATCTCCCATAGCCATACCACTTTGCATAATTTCTTACAAAGTTACCATGTACATGCACCTGCATGGGTTCTCCGCAGGATTTTTCAAAACTGTGGGGCATTCTGGACCCAAATTTTGAAAGTGTGGCCGAAGCACGCTGAATTGGTAGCAGGTCCTTGGAATGTTTTTATTTAATGTTTATGTTTGGTTTGAAAAGCTCTAAGTGTGCAATCTACATGTAGAGCATTTAAAATGGATTTATGTAAGGATTTTTTGTGAATTTGATATTAAAATCTTAAAAAAAAAAAAAAAGTCATTATTATTTTGCGTATTGGCCATAGTTTCTGTGTATCGGCCCATAATTCGCGTGTATCGGCCTGATACGCTAGCTTGTGCATGGGGAGAACCCTGACCTATGTTTATCACTGAAGACCTTTTCACACTACCCACCTTTCTACACGTGTTGAAATACAGTATACAAGGGTCCGACCCGTGTCGACTCTGAAAAAATTCAACACAGTTCAATCTGCTCAGCGTTCACACTGTTCCACGAAAATAAGCTTTGGGTTACACGTGGTTCTTTTCGATACATGTAATGTGGATGATCTTTTCACACTGGCAACAGTACACACGGGTCATGAGCGGACTATTCCCATACTGCATTGCGACAGAGCGTCCCAGAGCACCACAACATCCACACACCCCAGCACAGATACAAAATGAACCCAGGAGTGTTCACACTGCGGCTTTCGACACGTGTTGGAATTTTCAGCATGGATCGAAAGCCCTCTTACCCACCTCTTGAGCAAGGTTAGTTTTGACACAAATCAAGCACTCTAGATGGGTCAACGCCAGATTGAAAAGCTGTAGTGTGAAAAGGTGAGCCAATTCAACAACGGATTGGACTGGTCATGTTAAAAGGCCTTAGGGCTACCTTTGTCTGCCTTTGTGATTCTTATTGTTGAAAGAGCTAAAACTTATGACGTATTATATGTTTTTTACCCTTCTCCTGGTGTGAAACACACAAAGAAGGTTTTTCCCAAGGTAATGATGATGAATGAGCCAGTGCTACTACATGTATAAAACTGCAGATTTCTATCTCCCCATACTTTTATCAAACGAGGAAGTGAACAGCGAAAACGCAATTCATTGCTTCCATAGGGATGTGAAATTCAACAGGTTCTGACAAACAATTTTTTTTTTAATTTACATACATAGGTCACTTTGATTGGTAAGCAGTTTGCAACAGATAATTCTATTTTCTCAAGTAATTATATGCTGTAAAAGTAAGAGATTTGTCAAATCCCAGAAAAGTAAATGAACAAATACACAAATCTTGTTGATGTTAAGTTTATAGATTTGATCACAAAATCAAACAGGACAAATTTAGAACAGGGTACAGTTCAATGTACATTTGCATGCATTCAGTCAAATGTTAAGGAGCAAAAAGTTTTTAATTTTGTCAATGAAACCACCAAGATCCAGAATGTCAATGAGCACGTAGAAATACAACTTTTACATACATGTAATTTGTGTTTCCGATAATTTTAACAGTCCTTGATTGAAATGGCCTTCTTGTTGACATCAATAAAGTTAAGTCGATAAACAAAACCAGGGATTAAGCAAGATACATGTAGGGGCTCCACATGCGGAGCTACATGGCAAGGCAAGATTATGCACCTACATGTACATTGTACATGGCTGTATAAACGACTCTGTGACTGACAAGGCAGATGTGCCTGCATTCACCTATCAACCCATATTGATATTGGATCAAACACAACTGACTTCATTTGAATACAGTGGCATTCTTATCACCTTGTACCATAGAGCTACAAACCTAAACTTGCACTGCTGAACTACATTGTACATCTGTATCACTGTACTACTCTTTTATTATGTACATATTAGTACCTTATGTACAATCATAGAGAAAAGTCCAATCTCTATGGTACGATGTACCTAAATAGTTAACCTTGGTTCTAGTTATTTGGTCAAAGGTTTTCTTTTGTCCAAAGATAATGGACAAGGCCATAGAGAACTGGAGAAAAAAAACACACTGCATAGGCCTATTGAAGTAATTGTACTGTGCATGTCAGAGTAAACAAATAATTGTGTACGACTGATTCTACCAGCAACTCGAGCCCACTATCATGTAATGTAGCACCCTTTAACTTTTTTTACAACAAAAGATCAAACCTGTCATTACTTTTATCATTTCCTGGTATTTAAATTACCATTTCTTACTCTCAGAATTATCATTTCACGTATTACATGTAACTGTTTCAATAAAGGTGGGCAACTCCATTTTTAGTAAACTTGTATTGAGTATATCATGCACAGTCCTCTTATTGGAGATTGGAGAAGTACATGTAGGCTCTGACTAGAGGCGGTGGGTTGTTCTCAACGTTTTGACCACTGTGCCCCAGTCTTCTCATGTCCATTAACCAAAAGCTTTGAAATGTTCAGACAATAAAAAACTGATTGTTTTAAGCAGTGTACTGTATCATTTTATTGTTGACAGATTTAGATGGATTTACTGACTGGTGGTGTGGTTTGGTCTGTGTTTACATTTCACAGTTATGTGTATATGAGTTGGTCACTACTGCCTCTGATGAGATAAGGCTATAGTATCAAAATCAAATAAAGCCAGTCCCCCAGACAAAACCAACTTAGCTTGACACATGTACATGTACATGTACAATAAAGTACATTTAAATGCCTGGAATTACACAGAGGCCATGGACTCCGTTGCCCTGGTGAAGTCCTTGACCCCCCCTTCAAAAGTTTCCCATCATAGACTTAGACATTAAGATTTTCCAATGGAAGTGCCCTTTACAAATGAAAACTGCCATGCCGTCTCCAAGAAAAAAAAATCCAGGCCTTACATCTGTCAAATACATTTTCAGCATTTCCAATATCATCCATTTGCTTCAATGGAATTTTAACACGTGTGATCATTCCCATCTTTTAAAGGAAGTAATTAACCATTTGACTACAGAGATTTAACGCATGTTATTAAATGCATGCAGGTACTTCTTTAGTATTTCATGCATAAAAGTTAACCTTATCAAGCTGTGAATCATCCATCGAAAAAACATTACTAGCATCTCGAAGTGTGATGAGCAAGTCATTTTAACATAACACTTTATATTTATTTTGGCCTAATAGATAAATATCGTTACAGCAGTTAAACAAATGAATCCTCACAAGTGCAAAACATCACAGCCTCTGCTAGTTCTAAACAGTGAAGATATAACCCTGTCTTTATAGAGAAGTCATGATATAAAGCTGGCTCGATAGGTGTGGGAGGAAACCATGTCCTTCTTTGTAAGAATGTGATGAGAGCTATAAACTGCCCTCCTTTTACACTCCTCAGAACACATAAACTAAAAAAAGTTGGCCGACACTGAATACACGTAACCCTTGAATACTCACTTGAATGCTCAGATACCGGTAACCCTCCGGTCTACGACCGTCAAGAGGATGGAGGGGTACGATTCTCGCTACTAAATCATAATTTGCATACGTTACATGGATCAAACAATTTAGATTTCGTCTTGGCTGATGTGTTGTCAGGTATTTTGCACCTAGGTCTACTTTCATTACTATATTAGTAATACTAGTATTACTGTTACTTAAATAGTAGTATTACAAATACAAATGTATGGCTTGACTCATTACAGACTACAGTTCAAGACAATATCAGAAAAGCGACAAAATTGCGCCAATCACATTCTTTTTGACAGTTGACTATTAAAGCAAATGCTGCCACACAAATGTTGATGAAGTTTTTTTAGTTGGTTGTGAACCTTCATAATCGTAGTTGTGTGTTTACTGAAACAAAAACTTAAAAACTTGAGGAATGGAAATGAATTTCTTATACCCCAAAACAATGATACAATGATGAACATGAAGTAGCCATTTTGAGGTATATGGTAGACACAATACTAGTATTAGTAATATTACACTAGGTTTGGGTAATTTTGTATACACCCAAACCAAGCAGTACACTCCAATAGTGTCAACAATTGAAAGTCTTTTCCTCTACAGCACAGAGCCTAGATTTAACGTTAGTAAACCAATTCTTTTTTAAGTAAGCAAAAACAAGCAGTCCTAAATTAATAAAAGTCAATCCCTAAATCAAACATTTATTTACCATACCTTAAAAACTTTTGTTGTCATCAAAGCTCTCATTAGTGTCCATACAATTGCCAGAGAGAATGGCAATTTAAGTTCCTCCCAAGAAATGGGCACACAGTACGTTCTGACATCTCCAACAAAGCCATCGGGGTGGCTTGGCTCATCGTGGTAGTAATGCCACAAATCAGGAACGACCACCGTCACAAGTCTGTGATATTCTGGGTACAGCACGAGGCTCTGCAGATCCATGTTTCTTGTCAGATTGTACACAGAGGAAAACAACATTCCATGTAAATACCTCAATGGATGCAGGAACTTATGACTGGGGTGGGGGGAGGGGGGCTGGTGGTTTACGATTAACAAAAAAGATGTGTCCGTTGTCTTGTGTTTTCTGTGACCGAAAAACACGTTCACTAACATGCAAAAACGTTTGTCATCTTTGATAGTTCGTCAGCACTCGACTTCCGCGTTCTACTGACACTGTATAGCAAACAAACAAACACTTTTCCAATCTGGTCCTAATTGTCAAAGTAGTTTTAATCCCTTACTACAGTATGTAAACTACTGGGGTACCCCCAATAACTGACCGTGAACGAAAGAGTAAACAATGATATCTGGCTGGTAGAATATTAATATCATCTCTCATCATCACGCAGGTCGGTACAACATTATACACACAAGTACACACAAACAGTCAAAATTCACCGGCCAAGGCTCAGGCGCATGTTCAGTGCATGCGTGTGAATCGGACGATATGACGTCAATCCTTCCCATCCCACAGACCGACCCCAGGTCAAATAATCCATAAAGAAAAATAAAGTGAAAGTAAAGCTTGCTTGAATGTAAACAAAAGGTGGGGGGGAATACATGTATTACTCACAAACTCTAACGTACATGTAAAAACACACAACAGTTTTTTTTGAATGGTGTAAAATATGAAGGCGTATTAAAAAATAGGCCTTATTTTTGACTGCAAGAGGGCGCTCTTTTGGGGTAGATTTACGTCAAACCACCACAGACATAAATAGGTTCTTTATGTCTGTGCAAACCACAGACATAAAGAACCCATAGACGGACAGTAGGGGGCGCCAAACTGTAATTTTGTACTTACCGTGGGCGGAAGTGAATTACGTCGCGCCTTTGCACACTTTCACGCGAAGTCTAAAAGAAGTGCTACCACTTCAAAGGGAAATTCGTTTAATTTTAAATGAGATTTTCTTATGTAAAAGAACATATGAACTTAAGGAAACCCCAGAATAAAGAAATCCATCAGATAATTTTATTTAGGTCTAAAAAGAAAGATTTTCAATTATTTAATAATCCAAGACTGAAACAAAATCGCCCGAATTTCATACTCCACCATGCGTACGCGTTTGCGTTGGTCTCTGTGAGCGTTACATATCGAGTACATTGCAAACGTGTATGTAGCTGCGCGTCAGAAAACGCGCATATGCCGTTGCGCATACGCCTGGGCCATCAAGTTAGTGTGTGACGAACATCTTCAGCTTTTGAGATGATATTTTTCCTCAGATTTGGCAAATTTTAATCTGTCAGTGTAACTGAGAAAATAAAAATATTGTAGAAAGATTCAATGGATATCAGTGTATTGTTTTGATAGTATGACATCCGATGTCCCCCAGCTCTTCATATTAAAAAAAAAATGGATTTTTGTTCTTGTCAGAAAATAAAACTTGACTAGATGCAGCCCCCAATAAAAATGTTTCTCATAAGTCACAGGAGCAACATTAAGTTTTGCTACATTTATATAATTATTGTATCAGTTTATAACAAAAAACAACACCGGGCTGTGTTCAGTAGTCTAGTTAGTTGTGCAGTGTTAAGTCCAAGGTCGTATCGCTATGGCATAATCAAGAGTACCAGAACTTAGAAGAATGCTACCGTAGTAGGCAAAAGCAAGCCAATTGAAGATCAACCCCACACTAGTTGCTGGAACTGTCCTTACTGGCCTTATTCAGCCACTTGAAGGTCTCTGGTACAAATTCAGCAACAATTTGATCATTTTCATATTTACTACTATTCTGGGAAAATGCATCTGAAAAGTAAAAAATAAAATCACTCAAAAAAAATTTAAAAGGGAAACAAACAAACATCCCAAAACGGTACACTTCCATCGTTTTACATGCTTTAAGCTAATTCATTGAAATACAAATCATGGAAATAATAGATTTATGAGGTTTTGCTGCATAATTGCTATTTGCAAACTTAGCATTTCTTTCTCCAATTGAAGTTTCTCAATTTCAACCTCTGCTCGCCTCGTTTCTGTCTCGCTTCTTCTTTGTTCCAGCACCAGCAGCTTCCCATACTGTTCATCGATTCCATCTCCTTTTCTTTTTTTAGGCACCATCGCAATTGACCTTTGCTGCGGATGGCTGCTTGACGACGGGACCGTGTTGGCAGGCACGTCAGCAACATCAATAGTGCTGTTTAAAAGTATTTGACAATATATGCAATTAGCGTTTTACTTGATTTTACTTTCTATTTTACAGCATACGAATTGTAATTTCGTCAAACCTGACTATACTAGTTTTAACTGACAGTCCGTTAACATTATGTCTCGTTATGCATCGATTTGTTTTACCACATGAGGGCGTATGTGTGGACCAATTACATTATGCAAAACAAGTAAAGCAAACTGTTTTTTCCACTGTATTGGCAATTGATACAAGAAAACAACGTACAGGCAGTTGAATTAAGATAAAAGGTAATTGTGATATGAGGAAAATAGCCGTTCAAGACAGCGCCCTCATAATGGTCAAATTGACATTACATTACTTCTAACACATTCATGAGTATGGTTAACACATTCATGAGTATGATTTGTATAGTTGTACCAGCTGTACATTGTATTATCTGTTAACGATTTTTTTTCTGCAGCCTCGACCAATTCCCCCTGCCAGTTCTATAAGTTTTGATAAGCATTTATTGAAATGACCTATTTTACCTGTCATCTGGTCTTTCTGCACTTAAACCATGATCAGGTAACGTAGCCTCTGCATGCTCCTCATCTTGGTTTAGGTTGTCCATGCCACCACTGATGCCTATTATAGTTGGAGAACTCTCCCCTACCAGTGTCATTAGTCTCTGGTCTACAGGTGACAGCTCAGGTGGTGCAGGTCCTCCACCTTAAAACAAACAAGTCCATGTTATACACCATGCAATTTTACAGTCTTTACCAACTCTTTGCTACTCTTAATAAAATGCTGTTTCTTACAAAAACTTGAAAATTAAGTAAAATGTTGAAGATTTTCCCAAAGATCAATTGAATGTTTGCTTGCTTGCTTGCTCGCTTGCTCACTCGCGTGCGTGCGTGGGTGCATGCTGGCTTGCTTACTTGTTTGCTTGTTTGCTTGTTTGTTTGTTTGTTTGTTTGTTGGGTTGTTTGTTTGTTTGTTTGTTTGCTTGTTTGTTTGTTTGTTTGTTTGTTTGTTTGTTTGTTTGTTTGTTTGTTTGTTTGTCTGTTTGTCTGTTTGTTTGTTTGTTTATTTGTTTGTTTGTTTGTTTGTTTGTTTGTTTGTTTGTTTGTTTGTTGGGTTGTTTGTTTGTTTGTTTGTTTGTTTGTTTGTTTGTTTGTTTGTTTGTTTGTTTGTTTGTTTGTTTGCTGGGTTGTTTGTTTGTTTGTTTGTTTGTTGGGTTGTTTGTTTGTTTGTTTGTTTATTTATATTTATCTATTTATTTATTTATTTATTTATCTATTTATTTTTTTTTTTTTTATTTAACTGTTTATTTATTTATTTATCTTCATTTGTATATATATATACGCTTAAATACAATTAAAATACATTTTCAATACCAATATTTCATACCAGTTTTTACTGCCTCCTTCCGGTGTCTTGAGGCTTCTTCTTTCATTTCGGTCGGAGTATGTTCACTCGTTTTTCCCATTCACTAGGAGAAGCAACTTCTCATTCTCAGAAAAGTTGGGCTTTCGGGCGGCTTTCTCTTTAGTGGTCATTATTGTATTAAAGTCTGATACAATGACAGTTTAAACAACAACTCACTTTCGAGGCGCGTGCGTCTAACATTAATGTAAAGGGTTTGAACGTATGGCTTTTTTAGGACATCAAAGCATCAAACTAAAAGCGTGCCTGAAACGCGCGCATAAGTGTCGTCAGCGCATAACAAATGCACAAATAAATAAATAAATACTAAGAAATGGTATGAGATCATTTGGAAATGATGTGAAAAGTGTACTCCCTGAGTGTACTCTAGCCTTTAGGGGTAAGCGATAATTGATTGATTGCGTCTCGGTCATCATAGTAACAATTGATGACGTATGTTTTGTGCGCATGTGCATGAGTGTGCTCTCCGGAACTTAATTTGTTTAAACTTAAGTGGGGTGCTAAGGTAAGTGGGGCACTTAGATTAGATGTTTCGTGAATAGGTAGTTAAGTGCCCAACTTAAATTAGCTGGGTGCTTACAACTTAAGTGCAAGCTTAAGTACCCCACTAAGTAAAGTTTCGTGAATAATAATAGTAAAATACATAATGACTGCACACTAAAGCACTTACTTGTGGAAATCCAACTTTTCGGAACATCTATGCGTCTTGTGTTTCGACAACACTTCACCGTTAATGTATCGGAACCTTTATATTCTAATTTAATTTTGTTCTCTCAAAAACTACGTAGAAATCAGTAAAATCTGATGAAAATAGTTTGTATCCACACCAAACTTCGTGTGACGACCTGCGTTTTGTATTTTCAAACACTCTAGAAAAACGTGAGCTTTGACGCACGACGCGCTACGTGTCCAATCCAGTCAGTATAGATAGTTCCCAATATGACGTAAATCGGCCATTTTTACGGACAATTTGAAAAACACGGTCGTGCGTTTCGCGTAAGAACGGCGGGCTGCACGCGCGCATTTCACAAAACTCATTTCACGATTGGTTAGTGAACAAAAAAGCGCTTGACGCGCCTGCAAGCCAAAATGCAATTTGCCCGCAAAGATGGCGTCTATGGGGGAACTATGTATTGTAACCAACTGACTTGCTTATCCAGCCAGTCAAATGTGTTACTTTATTTCCTTTGATATGCATGATTAAGTTGACAAAGTTATTTTACAGAACATTCCAAAGAGTTAAGGAACAACTTGTAGGCCTAGTGCTTATGTAATGATTCAATTTCTAAAGAAATACTCAAGTCAGTGAACCATGTAGGGTGTGGCTCTGGTCTAGCTGAAAAATGTGAAGTGTTGTAAGGCCGTTCCTGCACCACCAGCTACAGCGAGAGGAGCTACATTTCCGTTCTTTCCGTTTTCAATTTGAGTTGGTTGCTTTGACTTCAGTTCCAATTAAAACATTTATTCAATATCGAGCCGTAGCTGCACCACTAAACAACATAGTGAGGAATACTTGCTACAAATATCACAAGTTCGGTGAGTTAAAAATGTGTATATTTTGTATGTTTAGGCATACTACAAATCTCCATAAATTATTCGAATTTCGTGTCATGTAATAGACAGTTATTTGTAAAAAGCTGAATGTTTGAAAGTAAAGGTTCCATTTATAATTATCTTCAGTTAAAAAGGGAGTTCCTTGCTGGGATTAGCCATTTTGGTTCTGGCTTGACTGAGGTGTTTTAATTAACCTACATCGTTTTAGTGAAAACCTACCGTTATTTGTACAATATATCTGCGCTTCAAGGCGTCTTATTTATGTAATTAATTTACAGTTTCCTGCAACCTTGAAGCCTTATAGTCTGCCTTGACGTATGGCCCCATACCTTGGAGCCAAACCACTTTTATAGAAGCACGGGCGGATATTTAATGTGCTTATTGTAATTCATGTTGTATGCAATTATGATAACACCGGTTTTATATATTTCATCTACTTTTCAGGGATCACCCAGATAACACTTCCCCCCTGTGGTAGCCTTGCAATTACATTATTCTAAATTAAATTTATTATAGCCGGATATCTCATTACTATTATCATAGTCTTGTTTGCATAATACCTTGCATGGATAATTTTTATTATTATTTTTTTTTCGTTCAAGTGGAGTATAACTCCATTTATTGTCATCAATCAAACACTATTTACAACAGTATGAAAGATATACAGACAACAATATTATAAGGAAACGAAGATAACAAAAAGTTAAAAAATAAAATGTTCACTGATGTTACAACTGCAACAACGATGAAAAATAATACAATCAAAACTCACAAAGCTTAAATTTGACTCAGAATGATCGAAAATGATCGAAATTTAAGGATAATCAAAAGTTGAATTTTAACTGGTCGTTTTTGATAAAGCACAATGCTTTGTTCACATAAATTTTATGGAAGGCGTCCTTCTTTAATCTACGGTTTTCCAATAAAAGAAATTTCTGTAGGTTTCTTTTGTAAACTTTAAGAAAGCTTGATGATTATTGTGACTTGTGCTTTATTTATCTAGTGACGAAACTTAAGACTCTACCAAAGTTGAAAGTTATCCATTCTCATTTTTATATCTGTGTTGTCTTCCAATTGGTCACAGTATTATTAATGGAGATCAATGGTGTAACTCACCGTGGGAGGGCGCTTTTACTGGTACCACCCACTGACCTCTATTATACTGAAATTATAATAGAGATCAGTGGTACCACCCCTGAGCCGTATAGACCTTTCTTTTGCAACGTCACAGCCCGAGTTTTTGCCAACCACGATGGAAAAACTACGGGGAGCCATGAATGCAAAGCACGAACAGATAATCACAGTTTAACTAAATGCATTACCGTACCACCCTTTCCTATGGAGGATGTCGTGTGTGTTTACATTTTATACCCAGAAGTGGTCACGTGACGCGGGTCGCGCAATCGGTCTACTACACTTTAATAATAGACCGTCCGTCCTCTCCAGTGCTCGATTTTGTGTGTTAGGTTTGACTTACTTTGAAACAGTCTTAAAGTATGCCGAGCTGCTGTGTCTGTGCCTTGTGCCTGTACAAACAGGTCATCAACAAAAGGAATCAAACTGTACAGATTTCCAAGAAATAAAAAGAGAAGGAAAGCCTGGGAAGTGAAGGTGTCTCGGAAGGATTGGCAACCAAACAGATAGTTCATTCCTATGTGAGGTAGGCTAATCAACGTCAACCCAGACCGTTCACTAGGCCCCTAGGGCTAGGCCTCCAAAGCCCGACCTTTCTTGCTCGTTAAAAGACCTTTATAGGTCCTACTTTCACGTTTTAGCACATAAAGTTACGTTAGTTTTGAAAGCAGTCACAGGTTTTATTTGCTCTCCAGACTTTTGAGGACAACCATAACTTCGGCTATTATTAATGTGTAAATAACGTTAGACTATAGTTCATGTATTTCTGTAGAGTCTACACTACACCATCACATTTGTAATTGTACACAAAAACGGCTCAACTCAATCAATGGAAAACACATGAAATCTTACAATTACATGTTCATGATGTTTCTATATTCCACTGTCAGATATTTATCAACTTTTGGGTATGAAAGGAGGGCACAAAACTAGTCATGACTGTTTCAAGTTCAGCTCTGACCTTCTTGAATTTATCATGTGGGAACTACGTTCAGTTGTGAATGATACAAAATGTGATAAAATTTTCCCTAAAAAACATAGGCCTATCGACTGAGTGTGACTATGATGAGGATCTATATAGCCCAACTTATTGAGCTATAATTGCTCTTTTTTAACATCGGTCTCATAATTGTCACTGTAATTACAGTTATGAGAGACCAATGTTAAGAAAGAGCAATTACAGCTCAATAAGTTGGGCTAGATGAGGACCCATCTAGCATTCTAGGCTGCCAGTAATTGCCCTTTGCAGTTACTTTCTTTGTAAACAAGGGTGAGGTCTATCAATGGTCTGGGTAATCTTTTACATGTAGCTAGTCGCTAGTAGTACATAAAATGTTCGCAGTAGTGGACGGTCTATGGTGGAAGGCGTACATATAGAATAGTATCCATCAGACATTTTACGAAGATAGGAACACTGTGTCATTTATTTTACGAAAAAAATTCCCGGCTTCACTAAAACTTCCTGTGCTGCCTGCTGGCCGTATATTTTATTTATTTCATGAGAAAAGACTACACATTTGTGAGTGTAATTGTAAACCAACTTTATTTCACTTCACTTTAAAATTAATGATTGCAGTCATTAAAACTCAAAGTATGGCTTGTACAGAAAAAATGTGTTTGTTTTGTTTTCAAAGGAAAGGGCCCTTGAAATGGAATCAATGACAAAGAATGAGGGCAATGCAAATGAATAATACAAACATTTTGCACTGTTCCTTTTTCAAAAGGGGGAAAAGCTTGGTAGTGGCGTGTAGTGCTAGTTTGATGCATACATGTAGATTAGCAGCCAACATTATTATCTACTGCTTTTTATTTTACCCAAAATAGACTAATTATTTCAATTTAATTAATTGGGATGTTTCTGTATTTTTACTTTGTGTAGGTACCTTTTTATCGCAGTCAGTTTGAACCAAAGCGCACAAACAAAAAGTTGAAATGTACTGCCATACCAACGATCTTTTTTCATCAAAAATTCTCTAAACTGAGGTAATCTCCAAAAACAAGATGGCCCATGGCTGCATGTTCCACCAAGGAAGTTGAGGTGTCAACTTTTACCATCAAAGATGAGCACACATATGCAGCAGCACCGCCGTCATCTGAAAATTGTAAATATACATACACTGAAGTTCTATTTTTTATATTACAATTGTGTTTGACATGTTTGGACAGAAATGCTAAGCAATTTAGTTTGTCTTTCACTGTTGTTATAACCACTGTCTGATTGGCGCAGAAAGATGCTGCAGAGAATTCAGTCAAGAAATGAAACCTCACCCTAGTTTCTTGAGGGTATTTTTTTAAATGTTAGATTAACTTTGTTCTTAAAATATTGCAGCTCTGATATTTGAACGTTTGTGAACTTTGTTTATTATATCTTGATTTCTTTCCCAAAATGTGGTTGATATGTTAGCATGGTTGGTGTTACTCAATTTTTTAAACTGTTAACATAAAGCATCTCAGGTTGACACACAATGGTTTTGTGTAGCAATTTTGCTTGTACATTCAAGAGTACTGTTGTGGGTGGTTCGATTCCACCGGAGCTTAGTTTAAAATTTTGAGCCACACTGATACCTTGATGAGAAAGATTCAAGATTCAATAAACTTTGTTTATCCTAAAAAGGCAATTGCAAAAGATTTGGAAGCTCCGTATTACAAACATTATAAAAATTGCAGTAAATGGTTAAAGACAAGGAACAAAAAGCAAGTATACAGCACAAAAACTATTAACTCAAATTTACATTAAAATGGACACATACAAGCACATACCAGCGTGTACACGCAGTGCACAACTCTCAGCCAACGACAGGCCTTCCTTTGACATCAAAGATGGCAGTTTTTCAGCTTGTGACTATGCAATCCATCTACACACCACAATTAGACAGAAAAAAGTATGCTCTACTTGCATTTTTATAAGCACATTCATGCAATTTTGATTTTGAAAATCAATACTTGACTGGTTAAGCAACCAATGTACACATAACACTTTGGTAGACCACTGTATTTACAGGCATTTTACTCTCGAAATTTTTAATGAATGAGAGTATTATACAAACCAACCTAGGCTTAGTCATATTATATACTGTTTGGATCCTGACAATAATTAATTTGTAATTTCTAACTACCCACCAATATTATTTTTGGTCATGTATTTATCAATCTAATTATTGATTAACTGAAGCAGTACTCTCAATTGGAAGCTTTTAACTTTTCAGATTTTTTTTTAAAAGAGCTCTTTAATATCTACATGTATATGTATACAAAATTTTTATGCCAAACTGGTCACAAAACTGGACAAGCATGTCAAACTGAAAAGGCACATTATAAGATTTTTTGTATGGATTTTCACGCTCAAGTTTGAAAATGCCACAATGTATTCAAAATTTTATTTTAAAACAAATTCTAAAAAAAAAAATGAAACTGTCTTGTTTGTGTTCTTTTCTCTTCCCAGCTCAGCAGAGTGAAATTGGAGAACCCACACTTTGTGAGATAAGTTCATCAGACAACAAGCTAAACAAAGTTGAAAGGCAGAGTGAAGCTCTTGAGGCAAAAGCTCCGAAAGGTGCGTAAGGAGAAGAGGGCCCTTCTGAAGGGCAAAGCTAGACAAGAGGTGGGTTTTTCTAAATTGTTGGGGAAGATCAGCTTAAGGCTCTTCATAGAGGAAGTATGAGAGGCGTCAAGTGGAGCCCCACCACAATCAAGAAAGCTGTCCAGCTGCGCTTTGCATGCGGACCAACTGGGTATGAGCTTCTCTTGAAACAACACCACCCTCTTCCTTCTATCTGAACTTTGCAAGGAAGAATGGAGACACTATCATTCAAACCAGGGGTCCTCAGCCAAGTTTTTGGTTTCATGAAGTTGAAAGTGAAGGAGATGCGAGAAGAAGAAAGGATCTGCTGCCTGACCATTGATGAGATGTCAATCACGCCCACTGTCGAGTATGATGCAAGCAGTGGTAAACAACTTGGTAATGTGATTCTGCCCAATCATACTGGAAATGTCACACATGCAATGGCGATCATGCTTGGAGGAGTCACGTCACGCTTGAAACAGACTGTGGCATACCACTTCACTGGCAACTCCACTGATGGTGCAGAAATGCAGCCAATATAGTACTGGATGTCATAAAGCAAGCCACAGACACTGGCCTGCATGTAGTGGCTGTTACAAGTGACATGGGCACTGTAAACAGAGCTATGTGGGAAGCACTGCAAAACAGTCAACAAGATTAAACACCCCTCTGATGCCAACAAATGACTCTACTTCTTAGCAGATGTTCCATATGTGATTAAGAACATAAACGTTGCACTCATCAGAGGGCACACCTTCTCACTGAGTCTTGCTGTTGTACTAGAATACAACTTACCATCATGCGCTGCAAGTGCAACTGCAGTTAAAGATCTGGCCAAATTCCAAGAAAACAAGGAACTAAAACCGGCACCACATCTCACTTCAGCAGTATTAGCGCCTTCCCACTTTGAAAAAAAGAAAATGGCAAATGCCTTGAGCCTGATTAACCATTCTGTGAGTGCAGGCATACGCTACATGGTCAAGTGTGAAGGACGAAATACAAGCCATCTAACTACTGCATGGTTTCTAGAAATGATGAACCACTGGTTCGACCTTGTGTCCAGCAGAGGCCATCAAGTTCTTGGCAAATATCATCACAATCTTCAGATCAATGTCAGTTGGGGAAAAGGGAGAGTGGAAGCCTATCCAGACAGGCGTCATCTTGTCAACAACTTCAATCCTAGACATCCAAGAAAAGCTGCTTGACAAGGGGCACAAGTTCCTTCTTACATCCAGACTAACTCAAGACTGCCTAGAAAATCTATTTTGTTCGGTCCGATTGAAGAATCCAATACCAACTCCCCTGGCATTTAAGTGTGCCCTAAAGCTAATCAGTATAGCACAATTTCTGAAAACATCCCACAAGGGATTTCCTGGACCAACCTGTGACAACACCAGCAGTACCAGCCATTGCTAAGATAAACCTGTCCAAGTCAAAGTCAGTCCCAGACCTGTGTGCTGCTGAAATGAACAGTCTCACTATCTGGCAGGGTATTGTGCTCATAGCGTCATAAAGAACAATAGGCACTGCGCCTCTTGCAATAAAGGCGTAATCATAAAATTTCTTCATCGTGCTTATTTGTATATAAATGTAATATCAACACAATTATTTATATATAATTGTGCGGTGCAAAACAATCATTTACATATAAAAAATCACAGTTGATATTGTTTGTAAACAATGAAAGGGTGTGTATAGATTATATATATATATATAATGAATGCTTTAAAACAATTATATATTATATGATTGCATGGGCGAAATTAATTATTTATAAATAACTGTGAAAAAATTGTTAAATAACAAGTTATATATTATATAACGACTTATTTACAAATAATATCATTAAATAATAAATTTACACTTGGCGCCTCATAGTCTATATGCAATCACTTATGTCATAAAAAACTCAAAACTCAATGCTTCAAAATCGCCCCTTAAAGAAATAGTTGTAAAGATGGTTTTGTAATAAACAGCTAGTAGCTAGAGACATAGAGGGGGAGGGGTGTTATTTGGGTCCAAACCCGGCCTCCCTTTATGAATAATCATAGACTATGCGTGTGGCAAGGTCATGGTTTTTGACCTGCGGTGGCACGTGCTTCTGATCTTGCATAAATTCATCATTGGGAGTGACTAACAGGTCAAAACATAAAAAGCCAAAGTGAACTGCAACTCACAATCCCAATGCAAACTTACGCAAGAACGTGTTGCACTCCTTGTCCTTTAAGATGTTCTGTTAAAAATGTACTTATTCCCAAAAGAGGTGCATTTCACTATTATAAGAAGTATCAGGTCTGGAAGTATGAAAAGTACACTGAGTTACGTTTGACTAACGTATGGTACAATGACTTTGAATTTTGAATTCATCAGAAGTCAGTGTTATGTTTATGTCAGATAATTTGGGACAAGCTCTTTCATACTTTTTGTAAGAAACAGTGAACACCAGCCTTTATTTGATTTTCAATGTAGAAGGCTTTGGTGATCTAGTGGCGGCTATACAAAAGCTTGCCTTGAATATTGTGACATTGCAAAACTGACTTTAGTCAGATATATTCAAAATTTAGCATTTACAATCCCATGTGACCAAGCAGGTCATTGTACCAGACATTATGCAAATCTGAATTGCAAATGAAATGGCGTTTTAAAGTGTTGATTACCCCGTGTATGCTAAAGCAAAAGAGAACTGGATTTTAACTGGCTATACCAGACATGTATCGGTCATTGGAGGTAAAAACAAGAATTTCCTAATGCATACATGTACATTACATAGAACATGGGGCTAAAATATATGTAAATTGTCACAAAACAGCCCAACTGCCACAGAATTCTATGTAATTGCAGTCACAGGTGATGAACTTTGAAGTTCATAATCGGAGGTAGAAATATATTCCACACCTTCATGATACTTCCTGGTACTTGCAGATGTCCCACAAATAATAAATGTCAATGCAGTCATAATGTGGTCCCATTCTCAATGACCTCTTAAAGCACAGGAGTCTGAATCAAGTTGCATCTCATCCATTCAGTTCCGAGACATTGAAGAATCCTGTAAAAAATAAACAAGCAAAAGTAACATCATTACATCTATTTTATTCACTTTTCTGAAATATTATAGAAAAAAGATTAGGACGTGTTAGTCCATTAGCCTATACGCATGACATAATTTATCAACTTTTCTTAGTTGCAGTCATCAAACATGTAACTCTAAAAGACTTTTACGATGATCGCAGTCACAAGGAACACAAACCACGTATCCAATTTTAGTCGCTATGTGGAACCAGAGAACAATTTCTTTTTTTAATATTTAAAATTTCACATTTTATTTCTTGGCCTATGTGAATTTATTTAAATTTTCTTAAAACTACGCTCCCTGCTTGACTGTCCTAATTTTCATGTGCAGTTTCAGTTGTTCTGTTTGTGTATAGTGCTTAATTCTATTTGCTTGTCTTTGCATTACAAAACTGTGATTTGTTTTAAACATTAAGACATTTACTTGCATTTCAGCAGATGCAGCGATTTGTAAAAAAGTAATTTGTAAATAAACAATAAATTTGCATTGTGAATTGAATTGAATTGAACTGAATGAAAAAATTCACTCCTGTGGCCCCACTCTAGCCCATGTTGGACTGACTCCTTCGTCCGTTGCAGTTGAAGACAGCAGGGAGCCCACCTCCCTGGGCTATATAACCCCACTACTCTTAACTTAAAAATTTAGACTTGGGCATGTTTGGAGTGGTCATGAATGATGGTCGGGTCATAGCCCAACTTATTGAAATGGAGGAAGGAAATAAGTTTTTGTTTAACAGAGAGCTATTACATTTACAGCTCAATTAGTTAGGCTGTTTTATATGACCCCACCATCATTCATGACCACTCCAAACATTACCGAGTCTCAATTTTTATTTAGTTCTGAGTCAATTTTAGGCTTATCAGGACCTTTCGTTCTTACTTGTTGACAACCAAAATATGGCCAACAAAGTTACAAAGTCAAGCAAAGTCGGCAGACTAGCTATGTTGTTCGCTCATGGTAGTACGGAGAACTCAGGCAACCAGACAACGTCAAGCCAATACACAACGCTTTGATTACATTACATTCAAGGCTACTTCATTTTTAGTCACAACAGCTCACTCTACAAACACTTTCAAAATGCTCTCAAACACGATGTAAAATGAGCCAAAAATATTTTTTTCTGATTACATAATATTCTTAAAACTTGAAATAACTTACATGTGGACGTTTTTCTTCTCTACTGGCAGTAGGTAAAAAATAATGGCAAAATAATGTTCGTCGGCTGGTTTGACAAGGACGTTTTCCCATTAGTTTGTGCGTAAACTTCGCATGTCGTTTACCGTTTCTTAAAAACAAGATGGCTTCTAATCGTGAGTTGACGCAACTCCCCGAATATACGGCAGGACGGCCTTGGTCTCGGCCCCCCTCGCTATGTGATGACTTGGTCTTTGTCTTTGCCTTTGCCTCGGCACCTTGATAGGGTGCACAACACTAAATAGAGAGAAATCCATGCACCGGGCCTCGTTAATAAAATGTAAACCCACAACTTTTTCTGTACATCAAAGATTTGAAGGTCCGCGCTTTTATGGATTGTTGAAAAATGGTCCAACATTGTGCCCTTGGTGTTGTTGACTTTCAACCTGGAGCAGTTTGGGCAGACTGGCCGTCTAAAAATGGCCCTATTTTGCTAAGCAGTGTAGGATCATTTTTTCCAAGATGAAGTCTGGCCAGTTTACTCGTACTGGGTGTTTTTATTTTGGATCATCCCAGCAAAAATTCTCAACGGCTAACCTTCTCAAAATTGAAAAGAAAAATGAAGTTCAGTTGCCAGAAAATATAATTATTTGATTTCAGTGTTTTCTAGATGATGTTTAGTTTTTGATTTTTTTTTTACTTTCAGCATTCAGCATTGGTTGCCATGGGAGCCTATTGGTTTTTTATCAGTTTTTTTGTTTGTTTATTTTTTTCAAATTTTGTTGTTTTCTTTTTTTGGAGTGCATTTCGGAGCGCGTGCAGGGATTATCTGTTTTGATAGTGCTTTTGGGAAATTGACACAAGTTTTATCCATCCTCCTCGACATATTCATCGGCGGACAAGTTTTTTTGAAAGTATATCATTTTAAGCAAATTGTTATAAGAACAAAATACGCATTATTCTTACGATATTTCATTGTTTTATTGCATGTTTACTGAAAGAAAAGTATCGCGGATATGTAGCATTTTCGGATGGAGGACTATGGCAGTTAACATCAGGTACAAGAAAATTCTCTCTCGCCCAATTATTTCTGGAGTTATTGGCCGTGGCGCTGCCGACTTCTTTTTTCGGCATTTGTTTGCTGGCTTCGGTCCAGCACACACGCAGCGGCCTTGGCTATTGTTGACATACACAGCATGGCCGTATACACTGGACATGCTCGGGGTGTCCTCATTCCGCTGTCCCTGCACTCTAAAAAATAATTGCTCAACATTGGGTAAGATCTTTACCCTTTCGGTATTAAAAAGGGAACATGATCGTCAACATGAGTAAAAATATTGCACAACATTCAAAGTGTAAAAAAGTACCCAATATTGGGTAATTTTTAATACAAACATGTGCATGATTTTTAGCACAGCACAGTTGGGTAAGAAGTTACCCATGTGCCGACCATGTTCCCTTTTTACTCCAAAATTGGGTAAACCTTACCCAACCTTCATTTTACCCAGGTGTTGTTATATTCTTACCCAATGATTGGGTTATATTATTTTACCCAGCACTGTTGTGTAGTTAAATTACCCCCCACTTGTGTTGCTTTTAAACCAGTTTTGTGCACAAATTAATTTGCAGTTTTATGCCTGAATTGTCATTTTGTGAGAAATGAGTAAAGACGAAAACTAACAATTAAGTGAAAATACTTTTATTCAACTATAACATGAAACGTGATAAGTAGAAAAGTATAGTATATAAAACTCTTGTTTAACAGTAACAACATGAAAAGTGTATAATTGTAAAACTTTTATTCTACAAAACTGTGGATTTATCTTTGTTTTTTCATTATTAATAACAAATAATCTGGCAAGAGACAACGCAATAATCACCTTGCTTGAAACTATATTATATGCGTTTACAATTCCGGGGGGGGGGGACCAGATACACTTGATCCTAAGATGAACGAATATGGTGTCGAATTGAACAAAATGACTAATAACAAAACTCTTGCGAACAGACAATGTAAGAATCTCTTCTTGTGAGAAGTGCTGGCTCTGAAAAGAGCCGGTTGGTTTTGCCAGACCTTTCAGTGACGAAACCTTCATGTTGAAAAGTCAATGCAGCTTTCCTTGATGAGATATCCTCTTCACCAGACAGTTGTTCCTCAAGCAGAATGCTAACATGAAGCCAAATTCTCTTGCAACTATGTTCATAGGAACGCACAGCATCAGACTTACGTCCAGCCCCGTCCATATTGTACTATGATTTGCCTGCGAATTGCTACTAAATGTACGAATGTATGCCACACATTGCATTATGGGAAAAATGTTTCCACGTGGGCCAATTTACCTCATCGTTTGTTACTTCTTACCACTTGTTGTGCAAATGTTACACCGCTTCATGGTAAAACAACTGTTGTTTTACCCATTTCTTGGGTAAACAGTCTTGATTCGAACCTCTTTGTTGTGCTAACTGATTTCTTACCCACTTTTGAGTACCGTATGACCTTTTTCATTGTGTAATAGTTTTACACAAGTGAGGGGTAATACAAAAATTGTGGTTTTGCCCAATATTGAGCAAATGTTACACAATATTTTTACCCAGCTGTTTTACACAGCAAATATTTACACTTCTTTTTTAGAGTGTGGCATTCTCCCTGTTTATCCCGAAGTCCAAACACCATCATTTTCGGAAAGCCCATGAGCAGGGCTTTCCAACAGTGTCAGACTTGTCAGTTTCCCGCCAATATGTTGGGAGATAAAGCAGTTGCTAAGTCTTGTTTTCACTCTGTTACAGCTTGGTGTACAAAAGTGCCATTAGACAGGCGTTTGAAGCGCATTCCAAGCAGCCCCGCTCCCTGGTGGTTTCAAGGCGGAAGACGGCCCTACCCGGCCGGGAAAACCAGATTTGCGGATACAGGACTATGGCAGCTACCTGCAGGTACAAGAAATTTATCTCTAGCCCCATTATTTCTGGATTTATTGGCCGTGGCGCTGCCGACTTCCTTTTTCAGCGTTTTTTTGCTGGCGTCTGGTGGTTTCAAGACGGAAGATGGCCCTGGTTGGCCGGGAAAACCAAATTTTCGGATGCAGGACTATGGCAGCTACTTGCAGGTACAAGAATTTTCTCTCTAGCCCCATTATTTCTGGATTTATTAGCTGTGGCGCAGCCGACTACTTTTTTCGGCGTTTTTTTGCTGTCTTCCGTCCAGCACACATGCAGTTGCCTTGGCTATTGTTGACGTACACACAGCATGGCCGTATGCACTGATCATCATCGGGGTGTCCTCACTCCGCAGTCCCTGGCATCCTCCCTGTTTATCCCAAACCCCCAAGACCGGCATTTTCGGAAAGCCCATGAGCAGGGCTTTCCAACAGTGTCAGACTTGTCAGTTTCCCGCCAATACTTTGGGAGATAGAGCCGTTGCTAAGTCTTGTTTTCATTCTGTTACAGCTTCGTGTACAAAAGTGCCATTAGACAGGCGTTTGAAGCGCATTCGGAGCAGCCCTGCTCCCTGGTGGTTTCAAGACGGAAGATGGCCCTGGCTGGCCGGGAAAACCAGATTTTCGGATGCAGGACTATGGCAGCTACCTGCAGGTACAAGAAATTTCTCTCTAGCCCCATTATTTCTGGATTTATTGGCCGTGGCGCTGCCGACTTCTATTTTCAGCGTTTTTTTGCTGGCTTCGGTCCAGCACACATGTAGTTGCCTTGGCTATTGTTGACGTACACACAGCATGGCCGTGTTCACTGGACATCATCGGGGTGTCCTCACTCCGCGGTCCCTGGCATCCTCCCTGTTTATCCCAAACCCCCAAGACCGGCATTTTCGGAAAGCCCATGAGCAGGGCTTTCCAACAGTGTCAGACTTGTCAGTTTCCCGCCAATACTTTGGGAGATACAGCCGTTGCTAAGTCTTGTTTTCATTCTGTTACAGCTTCGTGTACAAAAGTGCCATTAGACAGGCGTTTCAAGCGCATTCGGAGCAGCCCTGCTCCCTGGTGGTTTCAAGACGGAAGATGGCCCTGGCTGGCCGGGAAAACCAGATTTTCGGATGCAAGACTATAGCAGCTACCTACAGGTACAAGAAATTTCTCTCTAGCCCCAGTATTTCTGGATTTATCGGCCGTGGTGCAGCCGACTTCTTTTTGCGGCGTTTTTTTGCTGGCTTCAGTCCAGCACACATGTAGTTGCCTTGGCTATTGTTGACGTACACACAGCATGGCCGTATGCACTGGGCATCATCGGGGTGTCCTCACTCCGCAGTCCCTGGCATCCTCCCTGTTTATCCCAAACCCCAAAGACCGGCATTTTCGGAAAGCCCATGAGCAGGGCTTTCCAACAGTGTCAGACTTGTCAGTTTCCCGCCAATACTTTGGGAAATAGAGCCGTTGCTAAGTCTTGTTTTCATTCTGTTACAGCTTCGTGTACAAAAGTGCCATTAGACAGGCGTTTGAAGCGCATTCGGAGCAGCCCCGCTCCCTGGTTGTTTCAAGACGGAAGATGGCCCTGGCTGGCCGGGAAAACCAGATTTTCGGATGCAGGACTATGGCAGCTACCTGCAGGTACAAGAAATTTCTCTCTAGCCCAATTATTTCTGGATTTATTGGCCGTGGCGCTGCCGACTTCTATTTTCAGCGTTTTTTTGCTGGCTTCGGTCCAGCACACATGTAGTTGCCTTGGCTATTGTTGACGAACACACAGCATGGCCGTATGCACTGGACATCATCGGGGTGTCCTCACTCCGCGGTCCCTGGCATCCTCCCTGTTTATCCCAAACCCCCAAGACCGGCATTTTCGGAAAGCCCATGAGCAGGACTTTCCAATAGTGTCAGACTTGTCAGTTTCCCGCCAATACTTTGGGAGATAGAGCCGTTGCTATGTGTTGTTTTCATTCTGTTATAGCTTCGTGTACAAAAGTGCCATTAGACAGGCGTTTGAAGGGCATTTGGAGCAGCCCCGCTCCCTGGGGGTTTCAAGACGGAAGATGGCCCTGGCTGGCCGGGAAACCCAGATTTTCGGATGCAGGACTATGGCAGCTACCTGCAGGTACAAGAATTTTCTCTCTAGCCCCAGTATTTCTGGATTTATTAGCTGTGGCGCAGCCGACTACTTTTTTCGGCGTTTTTTTGCTGTCTTCGGTCCAGCACACATGCAGTTGCCTTGGCTATTGTTGACGTACACACAGCATGGCCGTATGCACTGATCATCATCGGGGTGTCCCCACTCCGCAGTCCCTGGCACCCTCCCTGTTTATCCCGCAGCCCCACGACCGGTATTTTCGGAAAGCCCATGAGCAGGGCTTTCCAACAGTGTCAGACTTGTCAGTTTCCCGCCAATACTTTGGGAGATAGAGCCGTTGCTATGTCTTGTTTTCATTCTGTTATAGCTTCGTGTACAAAAGTGAAATTAGACAGGCGTTTGAAGGGCATTTGGAGCAGCCCCGCTCCCTGGGGGTTTCAAGACAGAAGATGGCTCTGGCTGACCGGGACACCCAGATTTTCGGATGCAAGACTATGGCAGCTACCTGCAGGTACAAGAAATTTCTCTCTAGCCCTATTATTACTGGATTTATTGGCCTTGGCGCAGCCGACTTCTATTTTCAGCGTTTTTTTGCTGGCGTCTGGTGGTTTCAAGACGGAAGATGGCCCTGGTTGGCCGGGAAAACCAAATTTTCGGATGCAGGACTATGGCAGCTACCTGCAGGTACAAGAATTTTCTCTCTAGCCCCATTATTTCTGGATTTATTAGCTGTGGCGCAGCCGACTACTTTTTTCGGCGTTTTTTTGCTGTCTTCGGTCCAGCACACATGCAGTTGCCTTGGCTATTGTTGACGTACACACAGCATGGCCGTATGCACTGATCATCATCGGGGTGTCCTCACTCCGCAGTCCCTGGCATCCTCCCTGTTTATCCCAAACCCCCAAGACCGGCATTTTCGGAAAGCCCATGAGCAGGGCTTTCCAACAGTGTCAGACTTGTCAGTTTCCCGCCAATACTTTGGGAGATAGAGCCGTTGCTAAGTCTTGTTTTCATTCTGTTACAGCTTCGTGTACAAAAGTGCCATTAGACAGGCGTTTGAAGCGCATTCGGAGCAGCCCTGCTCCCTGGTGGTTTCAAGACGGAAGATGGCCCTGGCTGGCCGGGAAAACCAGATTTTCGGATGCAAGACTATGGCAGCTACCTGCAGGTACAAGAAATTTCTCTCTAGCCCCATTATTTCTGGATTTATTGGCCGTGGCGCTGCCGACTACTATTTTCAGCGTTTTTTTGCTGGCTTCGGTCCAGCACACATGTAGTTGCCTTGGCTATTGTTGACGTACACACAGCATGGCCGTGTTCACTGGACATCATCGGGGTGTCCTAACTCCGAGGTCCCTGGCACCCTCCCTGTTTATCCCCAACCCCCAAGACCGGCATTTTCGGAAAGCCCATGAGCAGGGCTTTCCAACAGTGTCAGACTTGTCAGTTTCCCGCCAATACTTTGGGAGATAGAGCCGTTGCTAAGTCTTGTTTCCATTCTGTTACAGCTTCGTGTACAAAAGTGCCATTAGACAGGCGTTTCAAGCGCATTCGGAGCAGCCCTGCTCCCTGGTTGTTTCAAGACGGAAGATGGCCCTGGCTGGCCGGGAAAACCAGATTTTCGGATGCAGGACTATGGCAGCTACCTGCAGGTACAAGAAATTTCTCTCTAGCCCCATTATTTCTGGATTTATTGGCCGTGGCGCTGCCGACTACTATTTTCAGCGTTTTTTTGCTGGCTTCGGTCCAGCACACATGTAGTTGCCTTGGCTATTGTTGACGTACACACAGTATGGCCGTGTTCACTGGACATCATCGGGGTGTCCTCACTCCGCGGTCCCTGGCACCCTCCCTGTTTATCCCAAACCCCCAAGACCGGCATTTTCGGAAAGCCCATGAGCAGGGCTTTCCAACAGTGTCAGACTTGTCAGTTTCCCGCCATTACTTTGGGAGATAGAGCCGTTGCTAAGTCTTGTTTTCATTCTGTTACAGCTTCGTGTACAAAAGTGCCATTAGACAGGCGTTTGAAGCGCATTCGGAGCAGCCCTGCTCCCTGGTGGTTTCAAGACGGAAGATGGCCCTGGCTGGCCGGGAAAACCAGATTTTCGGATGCAAGACTATAGCAGCTACCTACAGGTACAAGAAATTTCTCTCTAGCCCCAGTATTTCTGGATTTATTGGCCGTGGCGCTGCCGACTACTTTTTGCGGCGTTTTTTTGCTGTCTTCGGTCCAGCACACATGTAGTTGCCTTGGCTATTGTTGACGTACACACAGCATGGCCGTATGCACTGGACATCATCGGGGTGTCCTCACTCCGCGGTCCCTGGCATCCTCCCTGTTTATCCCAAACCCCAAGACCGGCATTTTCGGAAAGCCCATGAGCAGGGCTTTCCAACAGTGTCAGACTTGTCAGTTTCCCGCCAATACTTTGGGAGATAGAGCCGTTGCTAAGTCTTGTTTTCATTCTGTTACAGCTTCGTGTACAAAAGTGCCATTAGACAGGCGTTTGAAGCGCATTCGGAGCAACCCTGCTCCCTGGTGGTTTCAAGACGGAAGATGGCCCTGGTTGGCCGGGAAAACCAAATTTTGGGATGCAGGACTATGGCAGCTACCTGCAGGTACAAGAAATTTCTCTCTAGCCCAATTATTTCTGGGTTTATTGGCCGTGGTGCAGCCGACTTCTTTTTTCGGCGTTTTTTCGCTGGCTTCGGTCCAGCACATATGTAGTTGCCTTGGCTATTGTTGACGTACACACAGCATGGCCGTATGCACTGGACATCATCGGGGTGTCCTCACTCCGCGGTCCCTGGCATCCTCCCTGTTTATCCCAAACCCCCAAGACCGGCATTTTCGGAAAGCCCATGAGCAGGGCTTTCCAACAGTGTCAGACTTGTCAGTTTCCCGCCAATACTTTGGGAGATACAGCCGTTGCTAAGTCTTGTTTTCATTCTGTTACAGCTTCGTGTACAAAAGTGCCATTAGACAGCCGTGTGAAGCGCATTCGGAGCAGCCCCGCTCCCTGGTGGTTTC
This sequence comes from Marthasterias glacialis, assembly GCA_911728455.2. Taxonomy (NCBI): domain Eukaryota; kingdom Metazoa; phylum Echinodermata; class Asteroidea; order Forcipulatida; family Asteriidae; genus Marthasterias; species Marthasterias glacialis. Next base: position 11,819,783 of record OU452229.1, read on the forward strand.
AAGACGGAAGATGGCCCTGGTTGGCCGGGAAAACCAAATTTTCGAATGCAGGACTATGGCAGCTACCTGCAGGTACTAGAAATTTCTCTCTAGCCCAATTATTTCTGGGTTTATTGGCCGTGGTGCAGCCGACTTCTTTTTTCGGCGTTTTTTTGCTGGCTTCGGTCCAGCACACATGTAGTTGCCTTGGCTATTGTTGACGTACACACAGCATGGCCGTGTTCACTGGACATCATCGGGGTGTCCTCACTCCGCGGTCCCTGGCACCCTCCCTGTTTATCCCAAAACCCCAAGACCGGCATTTTCGGAAAGCCCATGAGCAAGGCTTTCCAACAGTGTCAGACTTGTCAGTTTCCCGCAAATACTTTGGGAGATAGAGCCGTTGCTAAGTCTTGTTTTCATTCTGTTACAGCTTCGTGTACAAAAGTGCCATTAGACAGGCGTTTGAAGCGCATTCGGAGCAGCCCCGCTCCCTGGTGGTTTCAAGACGGAAGATGGCCCTGGTTGGCCGGGAAAACCTAATTTTCGAATGCAGGACTATGGCAGCTACCTGCAGGTACAAGAAATTTCTCTCTAGCCCCATTATTTCTGGATTTATTGGCCGTGGTGCAGCCGACTTCTTTTTGCGGCGTTTTTTCGCTGGCTTCGGTCCAGCACATATGTAGTTGCCTTGGCTATTGTTGACGTACACACAGCATGGCCGTATGCACTGGACATCATCGGGGTGTCCTCACTCCGCGGTCCCTGGCATCCTCCCTGTTTATCCCAAACCCCGAAGACCGGCATTTTCGGAAAGCCCATGAGCGGGGCTTTCCAACAGTGTCAGACTTGTCAGTTTCCCGCCAATACTTTGGGAGATAGAGCCGTTGCTAAGTCTTGTTTTCATTCTGTTACAGCTTCGTGTACAAAAGTGCCATTAGACAGGCGTTTGAAGCGCATTCGGAGCAGCCCTGCTCCCTGGTGGTTTCAAGACGGAAGATGGCCCTGGTTGGCCGGGAAAACCAAATTTTCCAATGCAGGACTATGGCAGCTACCTGCAGGTACAAGAAATTTCTCTCTAGCCCCTTTATTTCTGGATTTATTGGCCGTGGTGCAGCCGACTTCTTTTTTCGGCGTTTTTTCGCTGGCTTCGGTCCAGCACATATGTAGTTGCCTTGGCTATTGTTGACGTACACACAGCATGGCCGTATGCACTGGACATCATCGGGGTGTCCTCACTCCGCGGTCCCTGGCATCCTCCCTGTTTATCCCAAACCCCCAAGACCGGCATTTTCGGAACGCCCATGAGCAAGGCTTTCCAACAGTGTCAGACTTGTCAGTTTCCCGCCAATACTTTGGGAGATAGAGCCGTTGCTAAGTCTTGTTTTCATTCTGTTACAGCTTCGTGTACAAAAGTGCCATTAGACAGGCGTTTGAAGCACATTCGGAGCAGCCCTGCTCCCTGGTGGTTTCAAGACGGAAGATGGCCCTGGCTGGCCGGGAAAACCAGATTTTCGGATGCAGGACTATGGCAGCTACCTGCAGGTACAAGAAATTTCTCTCTAGCCCCTTTATTTCTGGGTTTATTGGCCGTGGTGCAGCCGACTTCTTTTTTCGGCGTTTTTTCGCTGGCTTCGGTCCAGCACACATGTAGTTGCCTTGGCTATTGTTGACGTACACACAGCATGGCCGTGTTCACTGGACATCATCGGGGTGTCCTCACTCCGCGGTCCCTGGCACCCTCCCTGTTTATCCCAAACCCCCAAGACCGGCATTTTCGGAAAGCCCATGAGCAGGGCTTTCCAACAGTGTCAGACTTGTCAGTTTCCCGCCAATACTTTGGGAGATACAGCCGTTGCTAAGTCTTGTTTTCATTCTGTTACAGCTTCGTGTACAAAAGTGCCATTAGACAGGCGTTTGAAGCGCATTCGGAGCAGCCCTGCTCCCTGGTGGTTTCAAGACGGAAGATGGCCCTGGCTGGCCGGGAAAACCAGATTTTCGGATGCAAGACTATAGCAGCTACCTACAGGTACAAGAAATTTCTCTCTAGCCCCATTATTTCTGGATTTATTGGCCGTGGCGCAGCCGACTACTTTTTGCGGCGTTTTTTTGCTGGCTTCGGACCAGCACACATGTAGTTGCCTTGGCTATTGTTGACGTACACACACCATGGCCGTATGCACTGGACATCATCGGGGTGTCCTCACTCCGCGGTCCCTGGCATCCTCCCTGTTTATCCCAAACCCCCAAGACCGGCATTTTCGGAAAGCCCATGAGCAGGGCTTTCCAACAGTGTCAGACTTGTCAGTTTCCCGCCAATACTTTGGGAGATAGAGCCGTTGCTAAGTCTTGTTTTCATTCTGTTACAGCTTCGTGTACAAAAGTGCCATTAGACAGGCGTTTGAAGCGCATTCGGAGCAGCCCTGCTCCCTGGTGGTTTCAAGACGGAAGATGGCCCTGGTTGGCCGGGAAAACCAAATTTTCGAATGCAGGACTATGGCAGCTACCTGCAGGTACAAGAAATTTCTCTCTAGCCCCTTTATTTCTGGATTTATTGGCCGTGGTGCAGCCGACTTCTTTTTGCGGCGTTTTTTCGCTGGCTTCGGTCCAGCACATATGTAGTTGCCTTGGCTATTGTTGACGTACACACAGCATGGCCGTATGCACTGGACATCATCGGGGTGTCCTCACTCCGCGGTCCCTGGCATCCTCCCTGTTTATCCCAAACCCCCAAGACTGGCATTTTCGGAAAGCTCATGAGCAGGGCTTTCCAACAGTGTCAGACTTGTCAGTTTCCCGCCAATACTTTGGGAGATACAGCCGTTGCTAAGTCTTGTTTTCATTCTGTTACAGCTTCGTGTACAAAAGTGCCATTAGACAGGCGTTTGAAGCGCATTCGGAGCAGCCCTGCTCCCTGGTGGTTTCAAGACGGAAGATGGCCCTGGCTGGCCGGGAAAACCAGATTTTCGGATGCAAGACTATAGCAGCTACCTACAGGTACAAGAAATTTCTCTCTAGCCCCAGTATTTCTGGATTTATTGGCCGTGGCGCAGCCGACTACTTTTTGCGGCGTTTTTTTGCTGGCTTCGGACCAGCACACATGTAGTTGCCTTGGCTATTGTTGACGTACACACACCATGGCCGTATGCACTGGACATCATCGGGGTGTCCTCACTCCGCGGTCCCTGGCATCCTCCCTGTTTATCCCAAACCCCCAAGACTGGCATTTTCGGAAAGCTCATGAGCAGGGCTTTCCAACAGTGTCAGACTTGTCAGTTTCCCGCCAATACTTTGGGAGATACAGCCGTTGCTAAGTCTTGTTTTCATTCTGTTACAGCTTCGTGTACAAAAGTGCCATTAGACAGGCGTTTGAAGCGCATTCGGAGCAGCCCTGCTCCCTGGTGGTTTCAAGACGGAAGATGGCCCTGGCTGGCCGGGAAAACCAGATTTTCGGATGCAAGACTATAGCAGCTACCTACAGGTACAAGAAATTTCTCTCTAGCCCCAGTATTTCTGGATTTATTGGCCGTGGCGCAGCCGACTACTTTTTGCGGCGTTTTTTTTGCTGGCTTCGGACCAGCACACATGTAGTTGCCTTGGCTATTGTTGACGTACACACACCATGGCCGTATGCACTGGACATCATCGGGGTGTCCTCACTCCGCGGTCCCTGGCATCCTCCCTGTTTATCCCAAACCCCCAAGACCGGCATTTTCGGAAAGCCCATGAGCAGGGCTTTCCAACAGTGTCAGACTTGTCAGTTTCCCGCCAATACTTTGGGAGATAGAGCCGTTGCTAAGTCTTGTTTTCATTCTGTTACAGCTTCGTGTACAAAAGTGCCATTAGACAGGCGTTTGAAGCGCATTCGGAGCAGCCCTGCTCCCTGGTGGTTTCAAGACGGAAGATGGCCCTGGTTGGCCGGGAAAACCAAATTTTCCAATGCAGGACTATGGCAGCTACCTGCAGGTACAAGAAATTTCTCTCTAGCCCCTTTATTTCTGGATTTATTGGCCGTGGTGCAGCCGACTTCTTTTTGCGGCGTTTTTTCGCTGGCTTCGGTCCAGCACATATGTAGTTGCCTTGGCTATTGTTGACGTACACACAGCATGGCCGTATGCACTGGACATCATCGGGGTGTCCTCACTCCGCGGTCCCTGGCATCCTCCCTGTTTATCCCAAACCCCCAAGACTGGCATTTTCGGAAAGCTCATGAGCAGGGCTTTCCAACAGTGTCAGACTTGTCAGTTTCCCGCCAATACTTTGGGAGATAGAGCCGTTGCTAAGTCTTGTTTTCATTCTGTTACAGCTTCGTGTACAAAAGTGCCATTAGACAGGCGTTTGAAGCGCATTCGGAGCAGCCCTGCTCCCTGGTGGTTTCAAGACGGAAGATGGCCCTGGCTGGCCGGGAAAACCAGATTTTCGGATGCAAGACTATAGCAGCTACCTACAGGTACAAGAAATTTCTCTCTAGCCCCAGTATTTCTGGATTTATTGGCCGTGGCGCAGCCGACTACTTTTTGCGGCGTTTTTTTGCTGGCTTCGGACCAGCACACATGTAGTTGCCTTGGCTATTGTTGACGTACACACACCATGGCCGTATGCACTGGACATCATCGGGGTGTCCTCACTCCGCGGTCCCTGGCATCCTCCCTGTTTATCCCAAACCCCCAAGACCGGCATTTTCGGAAAGCCCATGAGCAGGGCTTTCCAACAGTGTCAGACTTGTCAGTTTCCCGCCAATACTTTGGGAGATAGAGCCGTTGCTAAGTCTTGTTTTCATTCTGTTACAGCTTCGTGTACAAAAGTGCCATTAGACAGGCGTTTGAAGCGCATTCGGAGCAGCCCTGCTCCCTGGTGGTTTCAAGACGGAAGATGGCCCTGGTTGGCCGGGAAAACCAAATTTTCCAATGCAGGACTATGGCAGCTACCTGCAGGTACAAGAAATTTCTCTCTAGCCCCTTTATTTCTGGATTTATTGGCCGTGGTGCAGCCGACTTCTTTTTGCGGCGTTTTTTCGCTGGCTTCGGTCCAGCACATATGTAGTTGCCTTGGCTATTGTTGACGTACACACAGCATGGCCGTATGCACTGGACATCATCGGGGTGTCCTCACTCCGCGGTCCCTGGCATCCTCCCTGTTTATCCCAAACCCCCAAGACTGGCATTTTCGGAAAGCTCATGAGCAGGGCTTTCCAACAGTGTCAGACTTGTCAGTTTCCCGCCAATACTTTGGGAGATACAGCCGTTGCTAAGTCTTGTTTTCATTCTGTTACAGCTTCGTGTACAAAAGTGCCATTAGACAGGCGTTTGAAGCGCATTCGGAGCAGCCCTGCTCCCTGGTGGTTTCAAGACGGAAGATGGCCCTGGCTGGCCGGGAAAACCAGATTTTCGGATGCAAGACTATAGCAGCTACCTACAGGTACAAGAAATTTCTCTCTAGCCCCAGTATTTCTGGATTTATTGGCCGTGGCGCAGCCGACTACTTTTTGCGGCGTTTTTTTGCTGGCTTCGGACCAGCACACATGTAGTTGCCTTGGCTATTGTTGACGTACACACACCATGGCCGTATGCACTGGACATCATCGGGGTGTCCTCACTCCGCGGTCCCTGGCATCCTCCCTGTTTATCCCAAACCCCCAAGACCGGCATTTTCGGAAAGCCCATGAGCAGGGCTTTCCAACAGTGTCAGACTTGTCAGTTTCCCGCCAATACTTTGGGAGATAGAGCCGTTGCTAAGTCTTGTTTTCATTCTGTTACAGCTTCGTGTACAAAAGTGCCATTAGACAGGCGTTTGAAGCGCATTCGGAGCAGCCCTGCTCCCTGGTGGTTTCAAGACGGAAGATGGCCCTGGTTGGCCGGGAAAACCAAATTTTCCAATGCAGGACTATGGCAGCTACCTGCAGGTACAAGAAATTTCTCTCTAGCCCCTTTATTTCTGGATTTATTGGCCGTGGTGCAGCCGACTTCTTTTTGCGGCGTTTTTTCGCTGGCTTCGGTCCAGCACATATGTAGTTGCCTTGGCTATTGTTGACGTACACACAGCATGGCCGTATGCACTGGACATCATCGGGGTGTCCTCACTCCGCGGTCCCTGGCATCCTCCCTGTTTATCCCAAACCCCCAAGACCGGCATTTTCGGAAAGCTCATGAGCAGGGCTTTCCAACAGTGTCAGACTTGTCAGTTTCCCGCCAATACTTTGGGAGATAGAGCCGTTGCTAAGTCTTGTTTTCATTCTGTTACAGCTTCGTGTACAAAAGTGCCATTAGACAGGCGTTTGAAGCGCATTCGGAGCAGCCCTGCTCCCTGGTGGTTTCAAGACGGAAGATGGCCCTGGCTGGCCGAGAAAACCAGATTTTCGGATGCAGGACTATGGCAGCTACCTACAGGTACAAGAAATTTCTCTCTAGCCCCATTATTTCTGGATTTATTGGCCGTGGCGCTGCCGACTTCTATTTTCAGCGTTTTTTTGCTGGCTTCGGTCCAGCACACATGTAGTTACCTTGGCTATTGTTGACGTACACACAGCATGACCGTGTTCACTGGACATCATCGGGGTGTCCTCACTCCGCGGTCCCTGGCATCCTCCCTGTTTATCCCAAACCCCCAAGACCGGCATTTTCGGAAAGCCCATGAGCAGGGCTTTCCAACAGTGTCAGACTTGTCAGTTTCCCGCCAATACGTTGGGAGATAGAGCCGTTGCTAAGTCTTGTTTTCATTCTGTTACAGCTTCGTGTACAAAAGTGCCATTAGACAGGCGTTTGAAGCGCATTCGGAGCAGCCCTCCTGCCTGGTGGTTTCAAGACGGAAGATGGCCCTGGCTGGCCGGGAAAACCAGATTTTCGGATGCAAGACTATAGCAGCTACCTACAGGTACAAGAAATTTCTCTCTAGCCCCAGTATTTCTGGATTTATTGGCCGTGGCGCAGCCGACTACTTTTTGCGGCGTTTTTTTGCTGGCTTCGGTCCAGCACACATGTAGTTGCCTTGGCTATTGTTGACGTACACACAGCATGGCCGTATGCACTGGACATCATCGGGGTGTCCTCACTCCGCGGTCCCTGGCATCCTCCCTGTTTATCCCAAACCCCAAGACCGGCATTTTCGGAAAGCCCATGAGCAGGGCTTTCCAACAGTGTCAGACTTGTCAGTTTCCCGCCAATACTTTGAGAGATAGAGCCGTTGCTAAGTCTTGTTTTCATTCTGTTACAGCTTCGTGTAAAAAAGTGCCATTAGACAGGCGTTTGAAGCGCATTCGGAGCAGCCCTGCTCCCTGGTGGTTTCAAGACGGAAGATGGCCCTGGCTGGCCGGGAAAACCAAATTTTCGAATGCAGGACTATGGCAGCTACCTGCAGGTACAATAAATTTCTCTCTAGCCCCTTTATTTCTGGATTTATTGGCCGTGGTGCAGCCGACTTCTTTTTTCGGCGTTTTTTCGCTGGCTTCGGTCCAGCACACATGTAGTTGCCTTGGCTATTGTTGACGTACACACAGCATGGCCGTATGCACTGGACATCATCGGGGTGTCCTCACTCCGCGGTCCCTGGCATCCTCCCTGTTTATCCCAAACCCCCAAGACCGGCATTTTCGGAAAGCTCATGAGCAGGGCTTTCCAACAGTGTCAGACTTGTCAGTTTCCCGCCAATACTTTGGGAGATAGAGCCGTTGCTAAGTCTTGTTTTCATTCTGTTACAGCTTCGTGTACAAAAGTGCCATTAGACAGGCGTTTGAAGCGCATTCGGAGCAGCCCTTCTCCCTGGTGGTTTCAAGACGGAAGAAGGCCCTGGATGGCCGGGGAAACCAGATTTTTGGATGCAGGACTATGGCAGCTACCTGCAGGTACACGAATTTTCTCTCTAGCCCCATTATTTCTGGATTTATTGGCCGTGGTGCAGCCGACTTCTTTTTGCGGCGTTTTTTCGCTGGCTTCGGTCCAGCACATACGTAGTTGCCTTGGCTATTGTTGACGTACACACAGCATGGCCGAATGCACTGGACATCATCGGGGTGTCCTCACTCCGCGGTCCCTGGCATCCTCCCTGTTTATCCCAAACCCCCAAGACCGGCATTTTCGGAAAGCCCATGAGCAGGGCTTTCCAACAGTGTCAGACTTGTCAGTTTCCCGCCAATACTTTGGGAGATAGAGCCGTTGCTAAGTCTTGTTTTCATTCTGTTATAGCTTCGTGTACAAAAGTGCCATAAGACAGGCGTTTGAAGCACATTCGGAGCAGCCCTGCTCCCTGGTGGTTTCAAGACGGAAGATGGCCCTGGATGGCCAGGAAAACCAGATTTTCGGATGCAGGACTATGGCAGCTACCTGCAGGTACACGAATTTTCTCTCTAGCCCCATTATTTCTGGATTTATTGGCCGTGGTGCAGCCGACTTCTTTTTTCGGCGTTTTTTCGCTGGCTTCGGTCCAGCACATATGTAGTTGCCTTGGCTATTGTTGACGTACACACAGCATGGCCGAATGCACTGGACATCATCGGGGTGTCCTCACTCCGCGGTCCCTGGCATCCTCCCTGTTTATCCCAAACCCCCAAGACCGGCATTTTCGGAAAGCACATGAGCAGGGCTTTCCAACAGTGTCAGACTTGTCAGTTTCCCGCCAATACTTTGGGAGATAGAGCCGTTGCTAAGTCTTGTTTTCATTCTGTTACAGCTTCGTGTAAAAAAGTGCCATTAGACAGGCGTTTGAAGCGCATTCGGAGCAGCCCTGCTCCCTGGTGGTTTCAAGACGGAAGATGGCCCTGGCTGGCCGGGAAAACCAGATTTTCGGATGCAGGACTATGGCAGCTACCTACAGGTACAAGAAATTTCTCTCTAGCCCCAGTATTTCTGGATTTATTGGCCGTGGCGCAGCCGACTTCTATTTTCAGCGTTTTTTTGCTGGCTTCGGTCCAGCACACATGTAGTTGCCTTGGCTATTGTTGACGTACACACAGCATGGCCGTATGCACTGGACATCATCGGGGTGTCCTCACTCCGCGGTCCCTGGCATCCTCCCTGTTTATCCCAAACCCCCAAGACCGGCATTTTCGGAAAGCCCATGAGCAGGGCTTTCCAACAGTGTCAGACTTGTCAGTTTCCCGCCAATACTTTGGGAGATAGAGCCGTTGCTAAGTCTTGTTTTCATTGTGTTACAGCTTCGTGTACAAAAGTGCCATTAGACAGGCGTTTGAATTACATTCGGAGCAGCCCTGCTCCCTGGTGGTTTCAAGACGGAAGATGGCCTTGGCTGGCCGGGAAAACCAGATTTTCGGATGCAGGACTATGGCAGCTACCTGCAGGTACAATAAATTTCTCTCTAGCCCCATTATTTCTGGATTTATTGGCCGTGGCGCTGCCGACTTCTTTTTTCAGCGTTTTTTTGCTGGCTTCGGTCCAGCACACATGTAGTTGCCTTGGCTATTATTGACGTACACACATCATGGCCGTATGCACTGGACATCATCGGGGTGTCCTCACTCCGCGGTCCCTGGCATCCTCCCTGTTTATCCCAAACCCCCAAGACCGGCATTTTCGGAAAGCCCATGAGCAGGGCTTTCCAACAGTGTCAGACTTGTCAGTTTCCCGCCAATACTTTGGGAGATAGAGCCGTTGCTAAGTCTTGTTTTCATTCTGTTACAGCTTCGTGTACAAAAGTGCCATTAGACAGGCGTTTGAAGCGCATTCGGAGCAGCCCTGCTCCCTGGTGGTTTCAAGACGGAAGATGGCCCTGGCTGGCCGGGAAAACCAGATTTTCGGATCCAAGACTATAGCAGCTACCTACAGGTACAAGAGATTTCTCTCTAGCCCCATTATTTCTGGATTTATTGGCCGTGGCGCAGCCGACTACTTTTTGCGGCGTTTTTTTGCTGGCTTCGGTGCAGCACACATGTAGTTGCCTTGGCTATTGTTGACGTACACACATCATGGCCGTATGCACTGGACATCATCGGGGTGTCCTCACTCCGCGGTCCCTGGCATCCTCCTTGTTTATCCCAAGCCCCAAGACCGGCATTTTCGGAAAGCACATGAGCAGGGCTTTCCAACAGTGTCAGGCTTGTCAGTTTCCCGCCATTACTTTGGGAGATAGAGCCGTTGCTAAGTCTTGTTTTCATTCTTTTACAGCTTCGTGTACAAGAGTGCCATTAGACAGGCGTTTGAAGTGCATTCGGAGCAGCCCTGCTCCCTGGTGGTTTCAATACGGAAGATGGCCCTGGCTGGCCGGGAAAACCAGATTTTCGGATGCAGGACTATGGCAGCTACCTGCAGGTACAATAAATTTCTCTCTAGCCGCATTATTTCTGGATTTATTGGCCGTGGCGCAGCCGACTTCTATTTTCAGCGTCTTTTTGCTGGCTTCGGTCCAGCACACATGTAGTTGCCTTGGCTATTATTGACGTACACACATCATGGCCGTATGCACTGGACATCATCGGGGTGTCCTCACTCCGCGGTCCCTGGCATCCTCCCTGTTTATCCCAAACCCCCAAGACCGGCATTTTCGGAAAGCCCATGAGCAGGGCTTTCCAACAGTGTCAGACTTGTCAGTTTCCCGTCAATACTTTGGGAGATAGAGCCGTTGCTAAGTCTTGTTTTCATTCTGTTACAGCTTCGTGTACAAAAGTGCCATTAGACAGGCGTTTGAAGCGCATTCGGAGCAGCCCTGCTCCCTGGTGGTTTCAAGACGGAAGATGGCCCTGGCTGGCCGGGAAAACCAGATTTTCGGATCCAAGACTATAGCAGCTACCTACAGGTACAAGAGATTTCTCTCTAGCCCCATTATTTCTGGATTTATTGGCCGTGGCGCAGCCGACTACTTTTTGCGGCGTTTTTTTGCTGGCTTCGGTGCAGCACACATGTAGTTGCCTTGGCTATTGTTGACGTACACACATCATGGCCGTATGCACTGGACATCATCGGGGTGTCCTCACTCCGCGGTCCCTGGCATCCTCCTTGTTTATCCCAAGCCCCAAGACCGGCATTTTCGGAAAGCACATGAGCAGGGCTTTCCAACAGTGTCAGGCTTGTCAGTTTCCCGCCATTACTTTGGGAGATAGAGCCGTTGCTAAGTCTTGTTTTCATTCTTTTACAGCTTCGTGTACAAGAGTGCCATTAGACAGGCGTTTGAAGTGCATTCGGAGCAGCCCTGCTCCCTGGTGGTTTCAATACGGAAGATGGCCCTGGCTGGCCGGGAAAACCAGATTTTCGGATGCAGGACTATGGCAGCTACCTGCAGGTACAATAAATTTCTCTCTAGCCGCATTATTTCTGGATTTATTGGCCGTGGCGCAGCCGACTTCTATTTTCAGCGTTTTTTTGCTGGCTTCGGTCCAGCACACATGTAGTTGCCTTGGCTATTATTGACGTACACACATCATGGCCGTATGCACTGGACATCATCGGGGTGTCCTCACTCCGCGGTCCCTGGCATCCTCCCTGTTTATCCCAAACCCCCAAGACCGGCATTTTCGGAAAGCCCATGAGCAGGGCTTTCCAACAGTGTCAGACTTGTCAGTTTCCCGTCAATACTTTGGGAGATAGAGCCGTTGCTAAGTCTTGTTTTCATTCTGTTACAGCTTCGTGTAAAAAAGTGCCATTAGACAGGCGTTTGAAGCGCATTCGGAGCAGCCCTGCTCCCTGGTGGTTTCAAGACGGAAGATGGCCCTGGCTGGCCGGGAAAACCAAATTTTCGGATGCAGGACTATGGCAGCTACCTACAGGTACAATAAATTTCTCTCTAGCCCCAGTATTTCTGGATTTATTGGCCGTGGCGCAGCCGACTACTTTTTGCGGCGTTTTTTTGCTGGCTTCGGTGCAGCACACATGTAGTTGCCTTGGCTATTGTTGACGTACACACATCATGGCCGTATGCACTGGACATCATCGGGGTGTCCTCACTCCGCGGTCCCTGGCATCCTCCTTGTTTATCCCAAGCCCCAAGACCGGCATTTTCGGAAAGCACATGAGCAGGGCTTTCCAACAGTGTCAGGCTTGTCAGTTTCCCGCCATTACTTTGGGAGATAGAGCCGTTGCTAAGTCTTGTTTTCATTCTTTTACAGCTTCGTGTACAAGAGTGCCATTAGACAGGCGTTTGAAGTGCATTCGGAGCAGCCCTGCTCCCTGGTGGTTTCAATACGGAAGATGGCCCTGGCTGGCCGGGAAAACCAGATTTTCGGATGCAGGACTATGGCAGCTACCTGCAGGTACAATAAATTTCTCTCTAGCCGCATTATTTCTGGATTTATTGGCCGTGGCGCAGCCGACTTCTATTTTCAGCGTTTTTTTGCTGGCTTCGGTCCAGCACACATGTAGTTGCCTTGGCTATTATTGACGTACACACATCATGGCCGTATGCACTGGACATCATCGGGGTGTCCTCACTCCGCGGTCCCTGGCATCCTCCCTGTTTATCCCAAACCCCCAAGACCGGCATTTTCGGAAAGCCCATGAGCAGGGCTTTCCAACAGTGTCAGACTTGTCAGTTTCCCGTCAATACTTTGGGAGATAGAGCCGTTGCTAAGTCTTGTTTTCATTCTGTTACAGCTTCGTGTAAAAAAGTGCCATTAGACAGGCGTTTGAAGCGCATTCGGAGCAGCCCTGCTCCCTGGTGGTTTCAAGACGGAAGATGGCCCTGGCTGGCCGGGAAAACCAAATTTTCGGATGCAGGACTATGGCAGCTACCTACAGGTACAATAAATTTCTCTCTAGCCCCAGTATTTCTGGATTTATTGGCCGTGGCGCAGCCGACTTCTATTTTCAGCGTTTTTTTGCTGGCTTCGGTCCAGCACACATGTAGTTGCCTTGGCTATTATTGACGTACACACATCATGGCCGTATGCACTGGACATCATCGGGGTGTCCTCACTCCGCGGTCCCTGGCATCCTCCCTGTTTATCCCAAACCCCCACGACCGGCATTTTCGGAAATCCCATGAGCAGGGCTTTCCAACAGTGTCAGACTTGTCAGTTTCCTGCCAATACTTTGGGAGATAGAGCCGTTGCTAAGTCTTGTTTTCATTCTGTTACAGCTTCGTGTACAAAAGTGCCCTTAGACAGGCGTTTGAAGCGCATTCGGAGCAGCCCCGCTCCCTGGTGGTTTCAAGACGGAGGATGGCCCTGGATGGCCAGGAAAACCAGATTTTCGGATGCAGGACTATGGCAGCTACCTGCAGGTATACGAAATTTCTCTCTAGCCCCATTATTTCTGGATTTATTGGCCGAGGTGCAGCCGACTTCTTTTTTCTGCGTTTTTTCGCTGGCTTCGGTCCAGCACATACGTAGTTGCCTTGGCTATTGTTGACGTACACACAGCATGGCCGTATGCACTGGACATCATCGGGGTGTCCTCACTCCGCGGTCCCTGGCATCCTCCCTGTTTATCCCAAACCCCCAAGACCGGCATTTTCGAAAAGCCCATGAGCAGGGCTTTCCAACAGTGTCAGACTTGTCAGTTTCCCGCCATTACTTTGGGAGATAGAGCCGTTGCTAAGTCTTGTTTTCATTCTGTTACAGCTTCGTGTACAAAAGTGCCATTAGACAGGCGTTTGAAGTGCATTCGGAGCAGCCCTGCTCCCTGGTGGTTTCAATACGGAAGATGGCCCTGGCTGGCCGGGAAAACCAGATTTTCGGATGCAGGACTATGGCAGCTACCTGCAGGTACAATAAATTTCTCTCTAGCCCCAGTATTTCTGGATTTATTGGCTGTGGCGCTGCCGACTTCTATTTTCAGCGTTTTTTCGCTGGCTTCGGTCCAGCACACATGTAGTTGCCTTGGCTATTATTGACGTACACACATCATGGCCGTATGCACTGGACATCATCGGGGTGTCCTCACTCCGCGGTCCCTGGCATCCTCCCTGTTTATCCCAAACCCCCACGACCGGCATTTTCGGAAATCCCATGAGCAGGGCTTTCCAACAGTGTCAGACTTGTCAGTTTCCCGCCAATACTTTGGGAGATAGAGCCGTTGCTAAGTCTTGTTTTCATTCTGTTACAGCTTCGTGTAAAAAAGTGCCATTAGACAGGCGTTTGAAGCGCATTCGGAGCAGCCCTGCTCCCTGGTGGTTTCAAGACGGAAGATGGCCCTGGATGGCCAGGAAAACCAGATTTTCGGATGCAGGACTATGGCAGCTACCTACAGGTACAAGAAATTTCTCTCTAGCCCCAGTATTTCTGGATTTATTGGCCGTGGCGCAGCCGACTTCTATTTTCAGCGTTTTTTTGCTGGCTTCGGTCCAGCACACATGTAGTTGCCTTGGCTATTATTGACGTACACACATCATGGCCGTATGCACTGGACATCATCGGGGTGTCCTCACTCCGCGGTCCCTGGCATCCTTCCTGTTTATCCCAAACCCCCAAGACCGGCATTTTCGAAAAGCCCATGAGCAGGGCTTTCCAACAGTGTCAGACTTGTCAGTTTCCCGCCAATACTTTGGGAGATAGAGCCGTTGCTAAGTCTTGTTTTCATTCTGTTACAGCTTCGTGTACAAAAGTGCCATTAGACAGGCGTTTGAAGCGCATTCGGAGCAGCCCCGCTCCCTGGTGGTTTCAAGAAGGAAGATGGCCCTGGCTGGCCGGGAAAACCAGATTTTCGGATGCAGGACTATGGCAGCTACCTGCAGGTACAATAAATTTCTCTCTAGCCCCATTATTTCTGGATTTATTGGCCGTGGCGCTGCCGACTTCTATTTTCAGTGTTTTTTTGCTGGCTTCGGTCCAGCACACATGTAGTTGCCTTGGCTATTGTTGACGTACACACAGCATGGCCGTGTTCACTGGACATCATCGGGGTGTCCTCACTCCGCGGTCCCTGGCACCCTCCTTGTTTATCCCAAACCCCAAGACCAGCATTTTCGGAAAGCACATGAGCAGGGCTTTCCAACAGTGTCAGGCTTGTCAGTTTCCCGCCATTACTTTGGGAGATAGAGCCGTTGCTAAGTCTTGTTTTCATTCTGTTACAGCTTCGTGTACAAAAGTGCCATTAGACAGGCGTTTGAAGTGCATTCGGAGCAGCCCTGCTCCCTGGTGGTTTCAATACGGAAGATGGCCCTGGCTGGCCGGGAAAACCAGATTTTCGGATGCAGGACTATGGCAGCTACCTGCAGGTACAATAAATTTCTCTCTAGCCCCAGTATTTCTGGATTTATTGCCGACTTCTTTTTTCAGCGTTTTTTTGCTGGCTTCGGTCCAGCACACATGTAGTTGCCTTGGCTATTATTGACGTACACACATCATGGCCGTATGCACTGGACATCATCGGGGTGTCCTCACTCCGCGGTCCCTGGCATCCTCCCTGTTTATCCCAAACCCCCACGACCGGCATTTTCGGAAAGCCCATGAGCAGGGCTTTCCAACAGTGTCAGACTTGTCAGTTTCCCGCCAATACTTTGGGAGATAGAGCCGTTGCTAAGTCTTGTTTTCATTCTGTTACAGCTTCGTGTAAAAAAGTGCCATTAGACAGGCGTTTGAAGCGCATTCGGAGCAACCCTGCTCCCTGGTGGTTTCAAGACGGAAGATGGCCCTGGCTGGCCGGGAAAACCAGATTTTCGGATGCAGGACTATGGCAGCTACCTACAGGTACAAGAAATTTCTCTCTAGCCCCAGTATTTCTGGATTTATTGGCCGTGGCGCAGCCGACTTCTATTTTCAGCGTTTTTTTGCTGGCTTCGGTCCAGCACACATGTAGTTGCCTTGGCTATTGTTGACGTACACACAGCATGGCCGTGTTCACTGGACATCATCGGGGTGTCCTCACTCCGCGGTCCCCGGCACCCTCCTTGTTTATCCCAAACCCCCAAGACCGGCATTTTCGGAAAGCCCATGAGCAGGGCTTTCCAACAGTGTCAGACTTGTCAGTTTCCCGCCAATACTTTGGGAGATAGAGCCGTTGCTAAGTCTTGTTTTCATTCTGTTACAGCTTCGTGTACAAAAGTGCCATTAGACAGGCGTTTGAAGCGCATTCGGAGCAGCCCTGCTCCCTGGTGGTTTCAAGACGGAAGATGGCCCTGGCTGGCCGGGAAAACCAGATTTTCGGATGCAAGACTATAGCAGCTACCTACAGGTACAAGAAATTTCTCTCTAGCCCCATTATTTCTGGATTTATTGGCCGTGGCGCAGCCGACTACTTTTTGCGGCGTTTTTTTGCTGGCTTCGGTCCAGCACACATGTAGTTGCCTTGGCTATTGTTGACGTACACACATCATGGCCGTATGCACTGGACATCATCGGGGTGTCCTCACTCCGCGGTCCCTGGCATCCTCCCTGTTTATCCCAAACCCCAAGACCGGCATTTTCGGAAAGCACATGAGCAGGGCTTTCCAACAGTGTCAGGCTTGTCAGTTTCCCGCCATTACTTTGGGAGATAGAGCCGTTGCTAAGTCTTGTTTTCATTCTGTTACAGCTTCGTGTACAAAAGTGCCATTAGACAGGCGTTTGAAGTGCATTCGGAGCAGCCCTGCTCCCTGGTGGTTTCAATACGGAAGATGGCCCTGGCTGGCCGGGAAAACCAGATTTTCGGATGCAGGACTATGGCAGCTACCTGCAGGTACAATAAATTTCTCTCTAGCCCCAGTATTTCTGGATTTATTGGCCGTGGCGCTGCCGACTTCTTTTTTCAGCGTTTTTTTGCTGGCTTCGGTCCAGCACACATGTAGTTGCCTTGGCTATTATTGACGTACACACATCATGGCCGTATGCACTGGACATCATCGGGGTGTCCTCACTCCGCGGTCCCTGGCATCCTCCCTGTTTATCCCAAACCCCCACGACCGGCATTTTCGGAAAGCCCATGAGCAGGGCTTTCCAACAGTGTCAGACTTGTCAGTTTCCCGCCAATACTTTGGGAGATAGAGCCGTTGCTAAGTCTTGTTTTCATTCTGTTACAGCTTCGTGTAAAAAAGTGCCATTAGACAGGCGTTTGAAGCGCATTCGGAGCAACCCTGCTCCCTGGTGGTTTCAAGACGGAAGATGGCCCTGGCTGGCCGGGAAAACCAGATTTTCGGATGCAGGACTATGGCAGCTACCTACAGGTACAATAAATTTCTCTCTAGCCCCAGTATTTCTGGATTTATTGGCCGTGGTGCAGCCGACTTCTATTTTCAGCGTTTTTTTGCTGGCTTCGGTCCAGCACACATGTAGTTGCCTTGGCTATTGTTGACGTACACACAGCATGGCCGTGTTCACTGGACATCATCGGGGTGTCCTCACTCCGCGGTCCCTGGCACCCTCCTTGTTTCTCCCAAACCCCCAAGACCGGCATTTTCGGAAAGCCCATGAGCAGGGCTTTCCAACAGTGTCAGACTTGTCAGTTTCCCGCCAATACTTTGGGAGATAGAGCCGTTGCTAAGTCTTGTTTTCATTCTGTTACAGCTTCGTGTACAAAAGTGCCATTAGACAGGCGTTTGAAGCGCATTCGGAGCAGCCCTGCTCCCTGGTGGTTTCAAGACGGAAGATGGCCCTGGCTGGCCAGGAAAACCAGATTTTCGGATGCAAGACTATAGCAGCTACCTACAGGTACAAGAAATTTCTCTCTAGCCCCATTATTTCTGGATTTATTGGCCGTGGCGCAGCCGACTACTTTTTGCGGCGTTTTTTTGCTGGCTTCGGTCCAGCACACATGTAGTTGCCTTGGCTATTGTTGACGTACACACATCATGGCCGTATGCACTGGACATCATCGGGGTGTCCTCACTCCGCGGTCCCTGGCATCCTCCCTGTTTATCCCAAACCCCAAGACCGGCATTTTCGGAAAGCACATGAGCAGGGCTTTCCAACAGTGTCAGGCTTGTCAGTTTCCCGCCAATACTTTGGGAGATAGAGCCGTTGCTAAGTCTTGTTTTCATTCTGTTACAGCTTCGTGTACAAAAGTGCCATTAGACAGGCGTTTGAAGTGCATTCGGAGCAGCCCTGCTCCCTGGTGGTTTCAATACGGAAGATGGCCCTGGCTGGCCGGGAAAACCAGATTTGCGGATGCAGGACTATGGCAGCTACCTGCAGGTACAATAAATTTCTCTCTAGCCCCAGTATTTCTGGATTTATTGGCCGTGGCGCTGCCAACTTCTTTTTTCAGCGTTTTTTTGCTGGCTTTGGTCCAGCACACATGTAGTTGCCTTGGCTATTATTGACATACACACATCATGGCCGTATGCACTGGACATCATCGGGGTGTCCTCACTCCGCGGTCCCTGGCATCCTCCTTGTTTATCCCAAACCCCCAAGACCGGCATTTTCGGAAAGCCCATGAGCAGGGCTTTCCAACAGTGTCAGACTTGTCAGTTTCCCGCCAATACTTTGGGAGATAGAGCCGTTGCTAAGTCTTGTTTTCATTCTGTTACAGCTTCGTGTACAAAAGTGCCATTAGACAGGCGTTTGAAGCGCATTCGGAGCAGCCCTGCTCCCTGGTGGTTTCAAGACGGAAGATGGCCCTGGCTGGCCGGGAAAACCAGATTTTCGGATGCAAGACTATAGCAGCTACCTACAGGTACAAGAAATTTCTCTCTAGCCCCATTATTTCTGGATTTATTGGCCGTGGCGCAGCCGACTACTTTTTGCGGCGTTTTTTTGCTGGCGTCGGTCCAGCTCACATGTAGTTGCCTTGGCTATTGTTGACGTACACACATCATGGCCGTATGCACTGGACATCATCGGGGTGTCCTCACTCCGCGGTCCCTGGCATCCTCCCTGTTTATCCCAAACCCCAAGACCGGCATTTTCGGAAAGCACATGAGCAGGGCTTTCCAACAGTGTCAGGCTTGTCAGTTTCCCGCCATTACTTTGGGAGATAGAGCCGTTGCTAAGTCTTGTTTTCATTCTGTTACAGCTTCGTGTACAAAAGTGCCATTAGACAGGCGTTTGAAGTGCATTCGGAGCAGCCCTGCTCCCTGGTGGTTTCAATACGGAAGATGGCCCTGGCTGGCCGGGAAAACCAGATTTTCGGATGCAGGACTATGGCAGCTACCTGCAGGTACAATAAATTTCTCTCTAGCCCCAGTATTTCTGGATTTATTGGCCGTGGCGCTGCCGACTTCTTTTTTCAGCGTTTTTTTGCTGGCTTTGGTCCAGCACACATGTAGTTGCCTTGGCTATTATTGACATACACACATCATGGCCGTATGCACTGGACATCATCGGGGTGTCCTCACTCCGCGGTCCCTGGCATCCTCCCTGTTTATCCCAAACCCCCACGACCGGCATTTTCGGAAAGCACATGAGCAGGGCTTTCCAACAGTGTCAGACTTGTCAGTTTCCCGCCAATATTTTGGGAGATAGAGCCGTTGCTAAGTCTTGTTTTCATTCTGTTACAGCTTCGTGTAAAAAAGTGCCATTAGACAGGCGTTTGAAGCGCATTCGGAGCAGCCCTGCTCCCTGGTGGTTTCAAGACGGAAGATGGCCCTGGCTGGCCGGGAAAACCAGATTTTCGGATGCAGGACTATGGCAGCTACCTGCAGGTACAAGAAATTTCTCTCTAGCCCCAGTATTTCTGGATTTATTGGCCGTGGCGCAGCCGACTTCTATTTTCAGCGTTTTTTTGCTGGCTTCGGTCCAGCACACATGTAGTTGCCTTGGCTATTGTTGACGTACACACATCATGGCCGTATGCACTGGACATCATCGGGGTGTCCTCACTCCCCGGTCCCTGGCATCCTCCCTGTTTATCCCAAACCCCCAAGACCGGCATTTTCGGAAAGCCCATGAGCAGGGCTTTCCAACAGTGTCAGACTTGTCAGTTTCCCGCCAATACTTTGGGAGATAAAGCCGTTGCTAAGTCTTGTTTTCATTCTGTTACAGCTTCGTGTACAAAAGTGCCATTAGACAGGCGTTTGAAGCGCATTCGGAGCAGCCCCGCTCCCTGGTGGTTTCAAGACGGAAGATGGCCCTGGATGGCCGGGAAAACCAGATTTTCGGATGCAGGACTATGGCAGCTACCTGCAGGTACAATAAATTTCTCTCTAGCCCCATTATTTCTGGATTTATTGGCCGTGGTGCAGTCGACTTCTTTTTTCGGCGTTTTTTCGCTGGCTTCGGTCCAGCACATATGTAGTTGCCTTGGCTATTGTTGACGTACACACAGCATGGCCGTATGCACTGGACATCATCGGGGTGTCCTCACTCCGCGGTCCCTGGCATCCTCCCTGTTTATCCCAAACCCCCACGACCGGCATTTTCGGAAAGCCCATGAGCAGGGCTTTCCAACAGTGTCAGACTTGTCAGTTTCCCGCCAATACTTTGGGAGATAGAGCCGTTGCTAAGTCTTGTTTTCATTCTGTTACAGCTTCGTGTAAAAAAGTGCCATTAGACAGGCGTTTGAAGCGCATTCGGAGCAGCCCTGCTCCCTGGTGGTTTCAAGACGGAAGATGGCCCTGGCTGGCCAGGAAAACCAGATTTTCGGATGCAGGACTATGGCAGCTACCTACAGGTACAAGACATTTCTCTCTAGCCCCAGTATTTCTGGATTTATTGGCCGTGGCGCAGCCGACTTCTATTTTCAGCGTTTTTTTGCTGGCTTCGGTCCAGCACACATGTAGTTGCCTTGGCTATTGTTGACGTACACACAGCATGGCCGTATGCACTGGACATCATCGGGGTGTCCTCACTCCGCGGTCCCTGGCATCCTCCCTGTTTATCCCAAACCCCCAAGACCGGCATTTTCGGAAAGCACATGAGCAGGGCTTTCCAACAGTGTCAGACTTGTCAGTTTCCCGCCAATACTTTGGGAGATAGAGCCGTTGCTAAGTCTTGTTTTCATTCTGTTACTGCTTCGTGTACAAAAGTGCCATTTGACAGGCGTTTGAAGCGCATTCGGAGCAGCCCTGCTCCCTGGTGGTTTCAAGACGGAAGATGGCCCTGGCTGGCCGGGAAAACCAGATTTTCGGATGCAGGACTATGGCAGCGACCTGCAGGTACAAGAAATTTCTCTCTAGCCCCAGTATTTCTGGATTTATTGGCCGTGGCGCAGCCGACTACTTTTTGCGGCGTTTTTTTGCTGGCTTCGGTCCAGCACATATGTAGTTGCCTTGGCTATTATTGACGTACACACATCATGGCCGTATGCACTGGACATCATCGGGGTGTCCTCACTCCGCGGTCCCTGGCATCCTCCCTGTTTATCCAAAACCCCAAGACCGGCATTTTCGGAAAGCACATGAGCAGGGCTTTTCGCAGTGTCAGGCTTGTCAGTTTCCCGCCAATACTTTGGGAGATAGAGCCGTTGCTAAGTCTTGTTTTCATTCTGTTACAGCTTCGTGTACAAAAGTGCCATTAGACAGGCGTTTGAAGTGCATTCGGAGCAGCCCTGCTCCCTGGTGGTTTCAATACGGAAGATGGCCCTGGCTGGCCAGGAAAACCAGATTTGCGGATGCAGGACTATGGCAGCTACCTGCAGGTACAATAAATTTCTCTCTAGCCCCATTATTTCTGGATTTATTGGCCGTGGCGCTGCCGACTTCTATTTTCAGCGTTTTTTTGCTGGCTTCGGTCCAGCACACATGTAGTTGCCTTGGCTATTATTGACGTACACACATCATGGCCGTATGCACTGGACATCATCGGGGTGTCCTCACTCCGCGGTCCCTGGCATCCTCCCTGTTTATCCCAAACCCCCACGACCGGCATTTTCGGAAAGCCCATGAGCAGGGCTTTCCAACAGTGTCAGACTTGTCAGTTTCCCGCCAATACTTTGGGAGATAGAGCCGTTGCTAAGTCTTGTTTTCATTCTGTTACAGCTTCGTGTAAAAAAGTGCCATTAGACAGGCGTTTGAAGTGCATTCGGAGCAGCCCTGCTCCCTGGTGGTTTCAAGACGGAAGCTGGCCCTGGCTGGCCGGGAAAACCAGATTTTCGGATGCAGGACTATGGCAGCTACCTACAGGTACAAGACATTTCTCTCTAGCCCCATTATTTCTGGATTTATTGGCCGTGGCGCAGCCGACTTCTATTTTCAGCGTTTTTTTGCTGGCTTCGGTCCAGCACACATGTAGTTGCCTTGGCTATTATTGACGTACACACATCATGGCCGTATGCACTGGACATCATCGGGGTGTCCTCACTCCGCGGTCCCTGGCATCCTCCCTGTTTATCCAAAACCCCAAGACCGGCATTTTCGGAAAGCACATGAGCAGGGCTTTTCGCAGTGTCAGGCTTGTCAGTTTCCCGCCAATACTTTGGGAGATAGAGCCGTTGCTAAGTCTTGTTTTCATTCTGTTACAGCTTCGTGTACAAAAGTGCCATTAGACAGGCGTTTGAAGTGCATTCGGAGCAGCCCTGCTCCCTGGTGGTTTCAATACGGAAGATGGCCCTGGCTGGCCAGGAAAACCAGATTTGCGGATGCAGGACTATGGCAGCTACCTGCAGGTACAATAAATTTCTCTCTAGCCCCATTATTTCTGGATTTATTGGCCGTGGCGCTGCCGACTTCTATTTTCAGCGTTTTTTTGCTGGCTTCGGTCCAGCACACATGTAGTTGCCTTGGCTATTATTGACGTACACACATCATGGCCGTATGCACTGGACATCATCGGGGTGTCCTCACTCCGCGGTCCCTGGCATCCTCCCTGTTTATCCCAAACCCCCACGACCGGCATTTTCGGAAAGCCCATGAGCAGGGCTTTCCAACAGTGTTAGACTTGTCAGTTTCCCGCCAATACTTTGGGAGATAGAGCCGTTGCTAAGTCTTGTTTTCATTCTGTTACAGCTTCGTGTAAAAAAGTGCCATTAGACAGGCGTTTGAAGTGCATTCGGAGCAGCCCTGCTCCCTGGTGGTTTCAAGACGGAAGATGGCCCTGGCTGGCCGGGAAAACCAGATTTTCGGATGCAGGACTATGGCAGCTACCTACAGGTACAAGAAATTTCTCTCTAGCCCCAGTATTTCTGGATTTATTGGCCGTGGCGCAGCCGACTTCTATTTTCAGCGTTTTTTTGCTGGCTTCGGTCCAGCACACATGTAGTTGCCTTGGCTATTGTTGACGTACACACAGCATGGCCGTATGCACTGGACATCATCGGGGTGTCCTCACTCCGCGGTCCCTGGCATCCTCCCTGTTTATCCCAAACCCCCAAGACCGGCATTTTCGGAAAGCCCATGAGCAGGGCTTTCCAACAGTGTCAGACTTGTCAGTTTCCCGCCAATACTTTGGGAGATAGAGCCGTTGCTAAGTCTTGTTTTCATTCTGTTACAGCTTCGTGTAAAAAAGTGCCATTAGACAGGCGTTTGAAGTGCATTCGGAGCAGCCCTGCTCCCTGGTGGTTTCAAGACGGAAGCTGGCCCTGGCTGGCCGGGAAAACCAGATTTTCGGATGCAGGACTATGGCAGCTACCTACAGGTACAAGACATTTCTCTCTAGCCCCATTATTTCTGGATTTATTGGCCGTGGCGCAGCCGACTTCTATTTTCAGCGTTTTTTTGCTGGCTTCGGTCCAGCACACATGTAGTTGCCTTGGCTATTATTGACGTACACACAGCATGGCCGTATGCACTGGACATCATCGGGGTGTCCTCACTCCGCGGTCCCTGGCATCCTCCCTGTTTATCCCAAACCCCCAAGACCGGCATTTTCGGAAAGCCCATGAGCAGGGCTTTCCAACAGTGTCAGACTTGTCAGTTTCCCGCCAATACTTTGGGAGATAAAGTCGTTGCTAAGTCTTGTTTTCATTCTGTTACAGCTTCGTGTACAAAAGTGCCATTAGACAGGCGTTTGAAGCGCATTCGGAGCAGCCCCGCTCCCTGGTGGTTTCAAGACGGAAGATGGCCCTGGATGGCCAGGAAAACCAGATTTTCGGATGCAGGACTATGGCAGCTACCTGCAGGTACAATAAATTTCTCTCTAGCCCCATTATTTCTGGATTTATTGGCCGTGGTGCAGCCGACTTCTTTTTTCGGCGTTTTTTCGCTGGCTTCGGTCCAGCACATATGTAGTTGCCTTGGCTATTGTTGACGTACACACAGCATGGCCGTATGCACTGGACATCATCGGGGTGTCCTCACTCCGCGGTCCCTGGCATCCTCCCTGTTTATCCCAAACCCCAAGACCGGCATTTTCGGAAAGCACATGAGCAGGGCTTTCCAACAGTGTCAGGCTTGTCAGTTTCCCGCCAATACTTTGGGAGATAGAGCCGTTGCTAAGTCTTGTTTTCATCTGTTACAGCTTCGTGTACAAAAGTGCCATTAGACAGGCGTTTGAAGTGCATTCGGAGCAGCCCTGCTCCCTGGTGGTTTCAATACGGAAGATGGCCCTGGCTGGCCGGGAAAACCAGATTTGCGGATGCAGGACTATGGCAGCTACCTGCAGGTACAATAAATTTCTCTCTAGCCCCATTATTTCTGGATTTATTGGCCGTGGCGCAGCCGACTTCTATTTTCAGCGTTTTTTTGCTGGCTTCGGTCCAGCACACATGTAGTTGCCTTGGCTATTGTTGACGTACACACAGCATGGCCGTATGCACTGGACATCATCGGGGTGTCCTCACTCCGCGGTCCCTGGCATCCTCCCTGTTTATCCAAAACCCCCAAGACCGGCATTTTCGGAAAGCCCATGAGCAGGGCTTTCCAACAGTGTCAGACTTGTCAGTTTCCCGCCAATACTTTGGGAGATAAAGCCGTTGCTAAGTCTTGTTTTCATTCTGTTACAGCTTCGTGTACAAAAGTGCCATTAGACAGGCGTTTGAAGCGCATTCGGAGCAGCCCCGCTCCCTGGTGGTTTCAAGACGGAAGATGGCCCTGGATGGCCAGGAAAACCAGATTTTCGGATGCAGGACTATGGCAGCTACCTGCAGGTGCAATAAATTTCTCTCTAGCCCCATTATTTCTGGATTTATTGGCCGTGGTGCAGCCGACTTCTTTTTTCGGCGTTTTTTCGCTGGCTTCGGTCCAGCACATATGTAGTTGCCTTGGCTATTGTTGACGTACACACAGGATCCTCCCTGTTTATCCCAAACCCCCAAGACCGGCATTTTCGGAAAGCACATGAGCAGGGCTTTCCAACAGTGTCAGACTTGTCAGTTTCCCGCCAATACTTTGGGAGATAGAGCCGTTGCTAAGTCTTGTTTTCATTCTGTTACAGCTTCGTGTACAAAAGTGCCCTTAGACAGGCGTTTGAATTACATTCGGAGCAGCCCTGCTCCCTGGTGGTTTCAAGACGGAAGATGGCCCTGGCTGGCCGGGAAAACCAGATTTTCGGATGCAGGACTATGGCAGCGACCTGCAGGTACAAGAAATTTCTCTCTAGCCCCAGTATTTCTGGATTTATTGGCCGTGGCGCAGCCGACTACTTTTTGCGGCGTTTTTTTGCTGGCTTCGGTCCAGCACACATGTAGTTGCCTTGGCTATTATTGACGTACACACATCATGGCCGTATGCACTGGACATCATCGGGGTGTCCTCACTCCGCGGTCCCTGGCATCCTCCCTGTTTATCCCAAACCCCAAGACCGGCATTTTCGGAAAGCCCATGAGCAGGGCTTTCCAACAGTGTCAGGCTTGTCAGTTTCCCGCCAATACTTTGGGAGATAGAGCCGTTGCTATGTCTTATTTTCATTCTGTTACAGCTTCGTGTACAAAAGTGCCATTAGACAGGCGTTTGAAGTGCATTCGGAGCAGCCCCGCTCCCTGGTGGTTTCAAGACGGAAGATGGCCCTGGATGGCCAGGAAAACCAGATTTTCGGATGCAGGACTATGGCAGCTACCTGCAGGTACAATAAATTTCTCTCTAGCCCCATTATTTCTGGATTTATTGGCCGTGGTGCAGCCGACTTCTTTTTTCGGCGTTTTTTCGCTGGCTTCGGTCCAGCACATATGTAGTTGCCTTGGCTATTGTTGACGTACACACAGGATCCTCCCTGTTTATCCCAAACCCCCAAGACCGGCATTTTCGGAAAGCACATGAGCAGGGCTTTCCAACAGTGTCAGACTTGTCAGTTTCCCGCCAATACTTTGGGAGATAGAGCCGTTGCTAAGTCTTGTTTTCATTCTGTTACAGCTTCGTGTACAAAAGTGCCCTTAGACAGGCGTTTGAATTACATTCGGAGCAGCCCTGCTCCCTGTTTTTTCAAGACGGAAGATGGCCCTGGCTGGCCGGGAAAACCAGATTTTCGGATGCAGGACTATGGCAGCGACCTGCAGGTACAAGAAATTTCTCTCTAGCCCCAGTATTTCTGGATTTATTGGCCGTGGCGCAGCCGACTACTTTTTGCGGCGTTTTTTTGCTGGCTTCGGTCCAGCACACATGTAGTTGCCTTGGCTATTATTGACGTACACACATCATGGCCGTATGCACTGGACATCATCGGGGTGTCCTCACTCCGCGGTCCCTGGCATCCTCCCTGTTTATCCCAAACCCCAAGACCGGCATTTTCGGAAAGCCCATGAGCAGGGCTTTCCAACAGTGTCAGGCTTGTCAGTTTCCCGCCAATACTTTGGGAGATAGAGCCGTTGCTATGTCTTATTTTCATTCTGTTACAGCTTCGTGTACAAAAGTGCCATTAGACAGGCGTTTGAAGTGCATTCGGAGCAGCCCTGCTCCCTGGTGGTTTCAATACGGAAGATGGCCCTGGCTGGCCGGGAAAACCAGATTTGCGGATGCAGGACTATGGCAGCTACCTGCAGGTACAATAAATTTCTCTCTAGCCCCATTATTTCTGGATTTATTGGCCGTGGCGCTGCCGACTTCTATTTTCAGCGTTTTTTTGCTGGCTTCGGTCCAGCACACATGTAGTTGCCTTGGCTATTATTGACGTACACACATCATGGCCGTATGCACTGGACATCATCGGGGTGTCCTCACTCCGCGGTCCCTGGCATCCTCCCTGTTTATCCCAAACCCTCACGACCGGCATTTTCGGAAAGCCCATGAGCAGGGCTTTCCAACAGTGTCAGACTTGTCAGTTTCCCGCCAATACTTTGGGAGATAGAGCCGTTGCTAAGTCTTGTTTTCATTCTGTTACAGCTTCGTGTAAAAAAGTGCCGTTAGACAGGCGTTTGAAGTGCATTCGGAGCAGCCCTGCTCCCTGGTGGTTTCAAGACGGAAGATGGCCCTGGCTGGCCGGGAAAACCAGATTTTCGGATGCAGGACTATGGCAGCTACCTACAGGTACAAGAAATTTCTCTCTAGCCCCAGTATTTCTGGATTTATTGGCCGTGGCGCAGCCGACTTCTATTTTCAGCGTTTTTTTGCTGGCTTCGGTCCAGCACACATGTAGTTGCCTTGGCTATTGTTGACGTACACACAGCATGGCCGTATGCACTGGACATCATCGGGGTGTCCTCACTCCGCGGTCCCTGGCATCCTCCCTGTTTATCCAAAACCCCCAAGACCGGCATTTTCGGAAAGCCCATGAGCAGGGCTTTCCAACAGTGTCAGACTTGTCAGTTTCCCGCCAATACTTTGGGAGATAAAGCCGTTGCTAAGTCTTGTTTTCATTCTGTTACAGCTTCGTGTACAAAAGTGCCATTAGACAGGCGTTTGAAGCGCATTCGGAGCAGCCCTGCTCCCTGGTGGTTTCAAGACGGAAGATGGCCCTGGCTGGCCGGGAAAACCAGATTTTCGGATGCAGGACTATGGCAGCGACCTGCAGGTACAAGAAATTTCTCTCTAGCCCCAGTATTTCTGGATTTATTGGCCGTGGCGCTGCCGACTACTTTTTGGGGCGTTTTTTTGGTGGCTTCGGTCCAGCACACATGTAGTTGCCTTGGCTATTATTGACATACACACAGCATGGCCGTATGCACTGGACATCATCGGGGTGTCCTCACTCCGCGGTCCCTGGCATCCTCCCTGTTTATCCCAAACCCCCAAGACCGGCATTTTCGGAAAGCCCATGAGCAGGGCTTTCCAACAGTGTCAGACTTGTCAGTTTCCCGCCAATACTTTGGGAGATAAAGTCGTTGCTAAGTCTTGTTTTCATTCTGTTACAGCTTCGTGTACAAAAGTGCCATTAGACAGGCGTTTGAAGCGCATTCGGAGCAGCCCCGCTCCCTGGTGGTTTCAAGACGGAAGATGGCCCTGGATGGCCAGGAAAACCAGATTTTCGGATGCAGGACTATGGCAGCTACCTGCAGGTACAATAAATTTCTCTCTAGCCCCATTATTTCTGGATTTATTGGCCGTGGTGCAGCCGACTTCTTTTTTCGGCGTTTTTTCGCTGGCTTCGGTCCAGCACATATGTAGTTGCCTTGGCTATTGTTGACGTACACACAGCATGGCCGTATGCACTGGACATCATCGGGGTGTCCTCACTCCGCGGTCCCTGGCATCCTCCCTGTTTATCCCAAACCCCAAGACCGGCATTTTCGGAAAGCACATGAGCAGGGCTTTCCAACAGTGTCAGGCTTGTCAGTTTCCCGCCAATACTTTGGGAGATAGAGCCGTTGCTAAGTCTTGTTTTCATTCTGTTACAGCTTCGTGTACAAAAGTGCCATTAGACAGGCGTTTGAAGTGCATTCGGAGCAGCCCTGCTCCCTGGTGGTTTCAATACGGAAGATGGCCCTGGCTGGCCGGGAAAACCAGATTTGCGGATGCAGGACTATGGCAGCTACCTGCAGGTACAATAAATTTCTCTCTAGCCCCATTATTTCTGGATTTATTGGCCGTGGCGCAGCCGACTTCTATTTTCAGCGTTTTTTTGCTGGCTTCGGTCCAGCACACATGTAGTTGCCTTGGCTATTGTTGACGTACACACAGCATGGCCGTATGCACTGGACATCATCGGGGTGTCCTCACTCCGCGGTCCCTGGCATCCTCCCTGTTTATCCAAAACCCCCAAGACCGGCATTTTCGGAAAGCCCATGAGCAGGGCTTTCCAACAGTGTCAGACTTGTCAGTTTCCCGCCAATACTTTGGGAGATAAAGCCGTTGCTAAGTCTTGTTTTCATTCTGTTACAGCTTCGTGTACAAAAGTGCCATTAGACAGGCGTTTGAAGCGCATTCGGAGCAGCCCCGCTCCCTGGTGGTTTCAAGACGGAAGATGGCCCTGGATGGCCAGGAAAACCAGATTTTCGGATGCAGGACTATGGCAGCTACCTGCAGGTACAATAAATTTCTCTCTAGCCCCATTATTTCTGGATTTATTGGCCGTGGTGCAGCCGACTTCTTTTTTCGGCGTTTTTTCGCTGGCTTCGGTCCAGCACATATGTAGTTGCCTTGGCTATTGTTGACGTACACACAGGATCCTCCCTGTTTATCCCAAACCCCCAAGACCGGCATTTTCGGAAAGCACATGAGCAGGGCTTTCCAACAGTGTCAGACTTGTCAGTTTCCCGCCAATACTTTGGGAGATAGAGCCGTTGCTAAGTCTTGTTTTCATTCTGTTACAGCTTCGTGTACAAAAGTGCCCTTAGACAGGCGTTTGAATTACATTCGGAGCAGCCCTGCTCCCTGGTGGTTTCAAGACGGAAGATGGCCCTGGCTGGCCGGGAAAACCAGATTTTCGGATGCAGGACTATGGCAGCGACCTGCAGGTACAAGAAATTTCTCTCTAGCCCCAGTATTTCTGGATTTATTGGCCGTGGCGCAGCCGACTACTTTTTGCGGCGTTTTTTTGCTGGCTTCGGTCCAGCACACATGTAGTTGCCTTGGCTATTATTGACGTACACACATCATGGCCGTATGCACTGGACATCATCGGGGTGTCCTCACTCCGCGGTCCCTGGCATCCTCCCTGTTTATCCCAAACCCCAAGACCGGCATTTTCGGAAAGCCCATGAGCAGGGCTTTCCAACAGTGTCAGGCTTGTCAGTTTCCCGCCAATACTTTGGGAGATAGAGCCGTTGCTATGTCTTATTTTCATTCTGTTACAGCTTCGTGTACAAAAGTGCCATTAGACAGGCGTTTGAAGTGCATTCGGAGCAGCCCTGCTCCCTGGTGGTTTCAATACGGAAGATGGCCCTGGCTGGCCGGGAAAACCAGATTTGCGGATGCAGGACTATGGCAGCTACCTGCAGGTACAAGAAATTTCTCTCTAGCCCCATTATTTCTGGATTTATTGGCCGTGGCGCTGCCGACTTCTATTTTCAGCGTTTTTTTGCTGGCTTCGGTCCAGCACACATGTAGTTGCCTTGGCTATTATTGACGTACACACATCATGGCCGTATGCACTGGACATCATCGGGGTGTCCTCACTCCGCGGTCCCTGGCATCCTCCCTGTTTATCCAAAACCCCCAAGACCGGCATTTTCGGAAAGCCCATGAGCAGGGCTTTCCAACAGTGTCAGACTTGTCAGTTTCCCGCCAATACTTTGGGAGATAAAGCCGTTGCTAAGTCTTGTTTTCATTCTGTTACAGCTTCGTGTACAAAAGTGCCATTAGACAGGCGTTTGAAGCGCATTCGGAGCAGCCCTGCTCCCTGGTGGTTTCAAGACGGAAGATGGCCCTGGCTGGCCGGGAAAACCAGATTTTCGGATGCAGGACTATGGCAGCGACCTGCAGGTACAAGAAATTTCTCTCTAGCCCCAGTATTTCTGGATTTATTGGCCGTGGCGCTGCCGACTACTTTTTGGGGCGTTTTTTTGGTGGCTTCGGTCCAGCACACATGTAGTTGCCTTGGCTATTATTGACATACACACATCATGGCCGTATGCACTGGACATCATCGGGGTGTCCTCACTCCGCGGTCCCTGGCATCCTCCCTGTTTATCCCAAACCCCAAGACCGGCATTTTCGGAAAGCACATGAGCAGAGCTTTCCAACAGTGTCAGGCTTGTCAGTTTCCCGCCAATACTTTGGGAGATAGAGCCGTTGCTAAGTCTTGTTTTCATTCTGTTACAGCTTCGTGTACAAAAGTGCCATTAGACAGGCGTTTGAATTACATTCGGAGCAGCCCTGCTCCCTGGTGGTTTCAATACGGAAGATGGCCCTGGCTGGCCGGGAAAACCAGATTTGCGGATGCAGGACTATGGCAGCTACCTGCAGGTACAATAAATTTCTCTCTAGCCCCATTATTTCTGGATTTATTGGCCGTGGCGCTGCCGACTACTATTTTCAGCGTTTTTTTGCTGGCTTCGGTCCAGCACACATGTAGTTGCCTTGGCTATTATTGACGTACACACATCATGGCCGTATGCACTGGACATCATCGGGGTGTCCTCACTCCGCGGTCCCTGGCATCCTCCCTGTTTATCCCAAACCCCCAAGACCGGCATTTTCGGAAAGCACATGAGCAGGGCTTTCCAACAGTGTCAGACTTGTCAGTTTCCCGCCAATACTTTGGGAGATAGAGCCGTTGCTAAGTCTTGTTTTCATTCTGTTACAGCTTCGTGTACAAAAGTGCCCTTAGACAGGCGTTTGAATTACATTCGGAGCAGCCCTGCTCCCTGGTGGTTTCAAGACGGAAGATGGCCCTGGCTGGCCGGGAAAACCAGATTTTCGGATGCAGGACTATGGCAGCGACCTGCAGGTACAAGAAATTTCTCTCTAGCCCCAGTATTTCTGGATTTATTGGCCGTGGCGCAGCCGTTTACTTTTTGCGGCGTTTTTTTGCTGGCTTCGGTCCAGCACACATGTAGTTGCCTTGGCTATTATTGACGTACACACATCATGGCCGTATGCACTGGACATCATCGGGGTGTCCTCACTCCGCGGTCCCTGGCATCCTCCCTGTTTATCCCAAACCCCAAGACCGGCATTTTCGGAAAGCACATGAGCAGGGCTTTCCAACAGTGTCAGGCTTGTCAGTTTCCCGCCAATAATTTGGGAGATAGAGCCGTTGCTATGTCTTATTTTCATTCTGTTACAGCTTCGTGTACAAAAGTGCCATTAGACAGGCGTTTGAAGTGCATTCGGAGCAGCCCTGCTCCCTGGTGGTTTCAATACGGAAGATGGCCCTGGCTGGCCGGGAAAACCAGATTTGCGGATGCAGGACTATAGCAGCTACCTGCAGGTACAATAAATTTCTCTCTAGCCCCATTATTTCTGGATTTATTGGCCGTGGCGCTGCCGACTTCTATTTTCAGCGTTTTTTTGCTGGCTTCGGTCCAGCACACATGTAGTTGCCTTGGCTATTATTGACGTACACACATCATGGCCGTATGCACTGGACATCATCGGGGTGTCCTCACTCCGCGATCCCTGGCATCTTCCCTGTTTATCCCAAACCCCCACGACCGGCATTTTCGGAAAGCCCATGAGCAGGGCTTTCCAACAGTGTCAGACTTGTCAGTTTCCCGCCAATACTTTGGGAGATAGAGCCGTTGCTAAGTCTTGTTTTCATTCTGTCAAAGCTTCGTGTAAAAAAGTGCCATTAGACAGGCGTTTGAAGTGCATTCGGAGCAGCCCTGCTCCCTGGTGGTTTCAAGACGGAAGATGGCCCTGGCTGGCCGGGAAAACCAGATTTTCGGATGCAGGACTATGGCAGCTACCTACAGGTACAAGAAATTTCTCTCTAGCCCCAGTATTTCTGGATTTATTGGCCGTGGCGCAGCCGACTTCTATTTTCAGCGTTTTTTTTGCTGGCTTCGGTCCAGCACACATGTAGTTGCCTTGGCTATTGTTGACGTACACACAGCATGGCCGTATGCACTGGACATCATCGGGGTGTCCTCACTCCGCGGTCCCTGGCATCCTCCCTGTTTATCCAAAACCCCCAAGACCGGCATTTTCGGAAAGCCCATGAGCAGGGCTTTCCAACAGTGTCAGACTTGTCAGTTTCCCGCCATTACTTTGGGAGATAAAGCCGTTGCTAAGTCTTGTTTTCATTCTGTTACAGCTTCGTGTACAAAAGTGCCATTAGACAGGCGTTTGAAGCGCATTCGGAGCAGCCCTGCTCCCTGGTGGTTTCAAGACGGAAGATGGCCCTGGCTGGCCGGGAAAACCAGATTTTCGGATGCAGGACTATGGCAGCGACCTGCAGGTACAAGAAATTTCTCTCTAGCCCCAGTATTTCTGGATTTATTGGCCGTGGCGCTGCCGACTACTTTTTGCGGCGTTTTTTTGCTGGCTTCGGTCCAGCACATATGTAGTTGCCTTGGCTATTGTTGACGTACACACAGCATGGCCGTATGCACTGGACATCATCGGGGTGTCCTCACTCCGCGGTCCCTGGCATCCTCCTTGTTTATCCCAAACCCCCAAGACTGGCATTTTCGGAAAGCCCATGAGCAGGGCTTTCCAACAGTGTCAGACTTGTCAGTTTCCCGCCAATACTTTGGGAGATAAAGCCGTTGCTAAGTCTTGTTTTCATTCTGTTACAGCTTCGTGTACAAAAGTGCCATTAGACAGGCGTTTGAAGCGCATTCGGAGCAGCCCCGCTCCCTGGTGGTTTCAAGACGGAAGATGGCCCTGGCTGGCCAGGAAAACCAGATTTTCGGATGCAGGACTATGGCAGCTACCTGCAGTTACAAGAAATTTCTCTCTAGCCCCATTATTTCTGGATTTATTGGCCGTGGTGCAGCCGACTTCTTTTTGCGGCGTTTTTTCCCTGGCTTCGGTCCAGCACATATGTAGTTGCCTTGGCTATTGTTGACGTACACACAGCATGGCCGTATGCACTGGACATCATCGGGGTGTCCTCACTCCGCGGTCCCTGGCATCCTCCCTGTTTATCCCAAACCCCCAAGACCGGCATTTTCGGAAAGCACATGAGCAGGGCTTTCCAACAGTGTCATACTTGTCAGTTTCCCGCCAATACTTTGGGAGATAGAGCCGTTGCTAAGTCTTGTTTTCATTCTGTTACAGCTTCGTGTACAAAAGTGCCATTAGACAGGCGTTTGAAGCGCATTCGGAGCAGCCCCGCTCCCTGGTGGTTTCAAGACGGAAGATGGCCCTGGCTGGCCGGGAAAACCAGATTTTCGGATGCAAGACTATAGCAGCTACCTACAGGTAGAAGAAATTTCTCTCTAGCCCCAGTATTTCTGGATTTATTGGCCGTGGCGCAGCTGACTACTTTTTGCGGCGTTTTTTTGCTGGCTTCGGTCCAGCACACATGTAGTTGCCTTGGCTATTATTGACGTACACACATCATGGCCGTATGCACTGGACATCATCGGGGTGTCCTCACTCCGCGGTCCCTGGCATCCTCCCTGTTTATCCCATACCCCCAAGACCGGCATTTTCGGAAAGCACATGAGCAGGGCTTTCCAACAGTGTCAGACTTGTCAGTTTCCCGCCAATACTTTGGGAGATAGAGCCGTTGCTAAGTCTTGTTTTCATTCTGTTACAGCTTCGTGTACAAAAGTGCCATTAGACAGGCGTTTGAAGCGCATTCGGAGCAGCCCTGCTCCCTGGTGGTTTCAAGACGGAAGATGGCCCTGGCTGGCCGGGAAAACCAGATTTTCGGATGCAAGACTATAGCAGCTACCTACAGATACAAGAAATTTGTTTCTAGCCCCAGTATTTCTGGATTTATTGGCCGTGGTGCAGCCGACTACTTTTTGCGGCGTTTTTTCGCTGGCTTCGGTCCAGCACACATGTAGTTGCCTTGGCTATTGTTGACGTACACACAGCATGGCCGTATGCACTGGACATCATCGGGGTGTCCACACTCCGCGGTCCCTGGCATCCTCCCTGTTTATCCCAAACCCCCAAGACCGGCATTTTCGGAAAGCCCATGAGCAGGGCTTTCCAACAGTGTCAGACTTGTCAGTTTCCCGCCAATACTTTGGGAGATAGAGCCGTTGCTAAGTCTTGTTTTCATTCTGTTACAGCTTCGTGTACAAAAGTGCCATTAGACAGGCGTTTGAAGCGCATTCGGAGCAGCCCCGCTCCCTGGTGGTTTCAAGACGGAAGATGGCCCTGGCTGGCCAGGAAAACCAGATTTTCGGATGCAGGACTATAGCAGCTACCTGCAGGTACAAGAAATTTCTCTCTAGCCCCATTATTTCTGGATTTATTGGCCGTGGCGCTGCCGACTTCTATTTTCAGTGTTTTTTGCTGGCTTCGGTCCAGCACACATGTAGTTGCCTTGGCTATTGTTGACGTACACACAGCATGGCCGTATGCACTGGACATCATCGGGGTGTCCTCACTCCGCGGTCCCTGGCATCCTCCCTGTTTATCCCAAACCCCCAAGACCGGCATTTTCGGAAAGCCCATGAGCAGGGCTTTCCAACAGTGTCAGCTTTGTCAGTTTCCCGCCATTACTTTGGGAGATAGAGCCGTTGCTCAGTCTTGTTTTCATTCTGTTACAGCTTCGTGTACAAAAGTGCCATTAGACAGGCGTTTCAAGCGCATTCGGAGCAGCCCCGCTCCCTGGTGGTTTCAAGACGGAAGATGGCCCTGGTTGGCCGGGAAAACCAGATTTTCGGATGCAGGACTATGGCAGCTACCTGCAGGTACAAGAAATTTCTCTCTAGCCCCATTATTTCTGGATTTATTGGCCGTGGCGCTGCCGACTTTTATTTTCAGCATTTTTTTGCTGGCTTCGGTCCAGCACACATGTAGTTGCCTTGGCTATTGTTGACGTACACACAGCATGGCCGTGTTCACTGGACATCATCGGGGTGTCCTCACTCCGCGGTCCCTGGCACCCCCCCTGTTTATCCCAAACCCCCAAGACCGGCATTTTCGGAAAGCACATGACCAGGGCTTTCCAACAGTGTCAGACTTGTCAGTTTCCCGCCAATACCTCGGGAGATAGAGCCGTTGCTAAGTCTTGTTTTCATTCTATTACAGCTTCGTGTACAAAAGTGCCATTAGACAGGCGTTTGAAGCGCATTCGGAGCAGCCCTGCTCCCTGGTGGTTTCAAGACGGAAGATAGCCCTGGCTGGCCGGGAAAACCAGATTTTCGGATGCAAGACTATAGCAGCTACCTACAGGTACAAGAAATTTGTTTCTAGCCCCAATATTTCTGGATTTATTGGCCGTGGTGCAGCCGACTACTTTTTGCGGCGTTTTTTTGCTGGCTTCGGTCCAGCACACATGTAGTTGCCTTGGCTATTGTTGACGTACACACATCATGGCCGTATGCACTGGACATCATCGGGTTGTCCTCACTCCGCGGTCCCTGGCATCCTCCCTGTTTATCCCAAACCCCCAAGACCGGCATTTTCGAAAAGCACATGAGCAGGGCTTTCCAACAGT
Source organism: Marthasterias glacialis (assembly GCA_911728455.2). Classification (NCBI taxonomy): domain Eukaryota; kingdom Metazoa; phylum Echinodermata; class Asteroidea; order Forcipulatida; family Asteriidae; genus Marthasterias; species Marthasterias glacialis. The sequence goes on from OU452229.1 coordinate 11,855,745, forward strand.
GTCAGACTTGTCAGTTTCCCGCCAATAATTTGGGAGATAGAGCCGTTGCTAAGTCTTGTTTTCATTCTGTTACAGCTTCGTGTACAAAAGTGCCATTAGACAGGCGTTTGAAGCGCATTGGGAGCAGCCCCGCTCCCTGGTGGTTTCAAGACGGAAGATGGCCCTGGCTGGCCAGGAAAACCAGATTTTCGGATGCAGGACTATAGCAGCTACCTGCAGGTACAAGAAATTTCTCTCTAGCCCCATTATTTCTGGATTAATTGGCCGTGGCGCAGCCGACTTCTATTTTCAGCGTTTTTTTGCTGGCTTCGGTCCAGCACACATGTAGTTGCCTTGGCTATTGTTGACGTACACACAGCATGGCCGTGTTCACTGGACATCATCGGGGTGTCCTCACTCCGCGGTCCCTGGCACCCTCCCTGTTTATCCCAAACCCCCAAGACCGGCATTTTCGGAAAGCCCATGAGCAGGGCTTTCCAACAGTGTCAGACTTGTCAGTTTCCCGCCAATACTTTGGGAGATAGAGCCGTTGCTAAGTCTTGTTTTCATTCTGTTACAGCTTCGTGTACAAAAGTGCCATTAGACAGGCGTTTGAAGCGCATTCGGAGCAGCCCTGCTCCCTGGTGGTTTCAAGACGGAAGATGGCCCTGGCTGGCCAGGAAAACCAGATTTTCGGATGCAAGACTATAGCAGCTACCTACAGGTACAAGAAATTTCTCTCTAGCCCCAGTATTTCTGGATTTATTGGCCGTGGCGCAGCCGACTACTTTTTGCGGCGTTTTTTTGCTGGCTTCGGTCCAGCACACATGTAGTTGCCTTGGCTATTGTTGACGTACACACATCATGGCCGTATGCACTGGACATCATCGGGGTGTCCTCACTCCGCGGTCCCTGGCATCCTCACTGTTTATCCCAAACCCCAAGACCGGCATTTTCAGAAAGCACATGAGCAGGGCTTTCCAACAGTGTCAGGCTTGTCAGTTTCCCGCCATTACTTTGGGAGATAGAGCCGTTGCTAAGTCTTGTTTTCATTCTGTTACAGCTTCGTGTACAAAAGTGCCATTAGACAGGCGTTTGAAGCGCATTCGGAGCAGCCCCGCTCCCTGGTGGTTTCAAGACGGAAGATGGCCCTGGTTGGCCAGGAAAACCAGATTTTCGGATGCAGGATTATGGCAGCTACCTACAGGTAGAAGAAATTTCTCTCTAGCCCCAGTATTTCTGGATTTATTGGCCGTGGCGCAGCCGACTACTTTTTGCGGCGTTTTTTTGCTGGCTTCGGTCCAGCACACATGTAGTTGCCTTGGCTATTGTTGACGTACACACAGCATGGCCGTATGCACTGGACATCATCGGGGTGTCCTCACTCCGCAATCCCTGGCATCCTCCATGTTTATCCCAAACCCCCACGACCGGCATTTTCGGAAAGCCCATGAGCAGGGCTTTCCAACAGTGTCAGACTTGTCAGTTTCCCGCCAATAATTTGGGAGATAGAGCCGTTGCTAAGTCTTGTTTTCATTCTGTTACAGCTTCGTGTACAAAAGTGCCATTAGACAGGCGTTTGAAGCGCATTCGGAGCAGCCCTGCTCCCTGGTGGTTTCAAGACGGAAGATGGCCCTGGCTGGCCGGGAAAACCAGATTTTCGGATGCAAGACTATAGCAACTACCTACCGGTACAAGAAATTTCTCTCTAGCCCCAGTATTTCTGGATTTATTGGCCGTGGCGCAGCCGACTACTTTTTGCGGCGTTTTTTTTTGCTGGCTGCGGTCCAGCACACATGTAGTTGCCTTGGCTATTGTTGACGTACACACATCATGGCCGTATGCACTGGACATCATCGGGGTGTCCTCACTCCGCGGTCCCTGGCATCCTCCCTGTTTATCCCAAACCCCCAAGACCGGCATTTTCGGAAAGCGCATGAGCAGGGCTTTCCAACAGTGTCAGACTTGTCAGTTTCCCGCCATTACTTTGGGAGATAGAGCCGTTGCTAAGTCTTGTTTTCATTCTGTTACAGCTTCGTGTACAAAAGTGCCATTAGACAGGCGTTTGAAGCGCATTCGGAGCAGCCCCGCTCCCTGGTGGTTTCAAGACGGAAGATGGCCCTGGTTGGCCGGGAAAACCAGATTTTCGGATGCAGGACTATGGCAGCTACCTGCAGGTACAAGAAATTTCTCTCTAGCCCCATTATTTCTGGATTTATTGGCCGTGGTGCAGCCGACTACTTTTTGCGGCGTTTTTTCGCTGGCTTCGGTCCAGCACACATGTAGTTGCCTTGGCTATTGTTGACGTACACACAGCATGGCCGTATGCACTGGACATCATCGGGGTGTCCACACTCCGCGGTCCCTGGCATCCTCCCTGTTTATCCCAAACCCCCAAGACCGGCATTTTCGGAAAGCCCATGAGCAGGGCTTTCCAACAGTGTCAGACTTGTCAGTTTCCCGCCAATACTTTGGGAGATAGAGCCGTTGCTAAGTCTTGTTTTCATTCTGTTACAGCTTCGTGTACAAAAGTGCCATTAGACAGGCGTTTGAAGCGCATTCGGAGCAGCCCCGCTCCCTGGTGGTTTCAAGACGGAAGATGGCCCTGGCTGGCCAGGAAAACCAGATTTTCGGATGCAGGACTATAGCAGCTACCTGCAGGTACAAGAAATTTCTCTCTAGCCCCATTATTTCTGGATTTATTGGCCGTGGCGCTGCCGACTTCTATTTTCAGTGTTTTTTGCTGGCTTCGGTCCAGCACACATGTAGTTGCCTTGGCTATTGTTGACGTACACACAGCATGGCCGTATGCACTGGACATCATCGGGGTGTCCTCACTCCGCGGTCCCTGGCATCCTCCCTGTTTATCCCAAACCCCCAAGACCGGCATTTTCGGAAAGCCCATGAGCAGGGCTTTCCAACAGTGTCAGCTTTGTCAGTTTCCCGCCATTACTTTGGGAGATAGAGCCGTTGCTCAGTCTTGTTTTCATTCTGTTACAGCTTCGTGTACAAAAGTGCCATTAGACAGGCGTTTCAAGCGCATTCGGAGCAGCCCCGCTCCCTGGTGGTTTCAAGACGGAAGATGGCCCTGGTTGGCCGGGAAAACCAGATTTTCGGATGCAGGACTATGGCAGCTACCTGCAGGTACAAGAAATTTCTCTCTAGCCCCATTATTTCTGGATTTATTGGCCGTGGCGCTGCCGACTTTTATTTTCAGCATTTTTTTGCTGGCTTCGGTCCAGCACACATGTAGTTGCCTTGGCTATTGTTGACGTACACACAGCATGGCCGTGTTCACTGGACATCATCGGGGTGTCCTCACTCCGCGGTCCCTGGCACCCCCCCTGTTTATCCCAAACCCCCAAGACCGGCATTTTCGGAAAGCACATGACCAGGGCTTTCCAACAGTGTCAGACTTGTCAGTTTCCCGCCAATACCTCGGGAGATAGAGCCGTTGCTAAGTCTTGTTTTCATTCTATTACAGCTTCGTGTACAAAAGTGCCATTAGACAGGCGTTTGAAGCGCATTCGGAGCAGCCCTGCTCCCTGGTGGTTTCAAGACGGAAGATGGCCCTGGCTGGCCGGGAAAACCAGATTTTCGGATGCAAGACTATAGCAGCTACCTACAGGTACAAGAAATTTGTTTCTAGCCCCAATATTTCTGGATTTATTGGCCGTGGTGCAGCCGACTACTTTTTGCGGCGTTTTTTTGCTGGCTTCGGTCCAGCACACATGTAGTTGCCTTGGCTATTGTTGACGTACACACATCATGGCCGTATGCACTGGACATCATCGGGTTGTCCTCACTCCGCGGTCCCTGGCATCCTCCCTGTTTATCCCAAACCCCCAAGACCGGCATTTTCGGAAAGCACATGAGCAGGGCTTTCCAACAGTGTCAGACTTGTCAGTTTCCCGCCAATAATTTGGGAGATAGAGCCGTTGCTAAGTCTTGTTTTCATTCTGTTACAGCTTCGTGTACAAAAGTGCCATTAGACAGGCGTTTGAAGCGCATTGGGAGCAGCCCCGCTCCCTGGTGGTTTCAAGACGGAAGATGGCCCTGGCTGGCCAGGAAAACCAGATTTTCGGATGCAGGACTATAGCAGCTACCTGCAGGTACAAGAAATTTCTCTCTAGCCCCATTATTTCTGGATTAATTGGCCGTGGCGCAGCCGACTTCTATTTTCAGCGTTTTTTTGCTGGCTTCGGTCCAGCACACATGTAGTTGCCTTGGCTATTGTTGACGTACACACAGCATGGCCGTGTTCACTGGACATCATCGGGGTGTCCTCACTCCGCGGTCCCTGGCACCCTCCCTGTTTATCCCAAACCCCCAAGACCGGCATTTTCGGAAAGCCCATGAGCAGGGCTTTCCAACAGTGTCAGACTTGTCAGTTTCCCGCCAATACTTTGGGAGATAGAGCCGTTGCTAAGTCTTGTTTTCATTCTGTTACAGCTTCGTGTACAAAAGTGCCATTAGACAGGCGTTTGAAGCGCATTCGGAGCAGCCCTGCTCCCTGGTGGTTTCAAGACGGAAGATGGCCCTGGCTGGCCAGGAAAACCAGATTTTCGGATGCAAGACTATAGCAGCTACCTACAGGTACAAGAAATTTCTCTCTAGCCCCAGTATTTCTGGATTTATTGGCCGTGGCGCAGCCGACTACTTTTTGCGGCGTTTTTTTGCTGGCTTCGGTCCAGCACACATGTAGTTGCCTTGGCTATTGTTGACGTACACACATCATGGCCGTATGCACTGGACATCATCGGGGTGTCCTCACTCCGCGGTCCCTGGCATCCTCACTGTTTATCCCAAACCCCAAGACCGGCATTTTCAGAAAGCACATGAGCAGGGCTTTCCAACAGTGTCAGGCTTGTCAGTTTCCCGCCATTACTTTGGGAGATAGAGCCGTTGCTAAGTCTTGTTTTCATTCTGTTACAGCTTCGTGTACAAAAGTGCCATTAGACAGGCGTTTGAAGCGCATTCGGAGCAGCCCCGCTCCCTGGTGGTTTCAAGACGGAAGATGGCCCTGGTTGGCCAGGAAAACCAGATTTTCGGATGCAGGATTATGGCAGCTACCTACAGGTAGAAGAAATTTCTCTCTAGCCCCAGTATTTCTGGATTTATTGGCCGTGGCGCAGCCGACTACTTTTTGCGGCGTTTTTTTGCTGGCTTCGGTCCAGCACACATGTAGTTGCCTTGGCTATTGTTGACGTACACACAGCATGGCCGTATGCACTGGACATCATCGGGGTGTCCTCACTCCGCAATCCCTGGCATCCTCCATGTTTATCCCAAACCCCCACGACCGGCATTTTCGGAAAGCCCATGAGCAGGGCTTTCCAACAGTGTCAGACTTGTCAGTTTCCCGCCAATAATTTGGGAGATAGAGCCGTTGCTAAGTCTTGTTTTCATTCTGTTACAGCTTCGTGTACAAAAGTGCCATTAGACAGGCGTTTGAAGCGCATTCGGAGCAGCCCTGCTCCCTGGTGGTTTCAAGACGGAAGATGGCCCTGGCTGGCCGGGAAAACCAGATTTTCGGATGCAAGACTATAGCAACTACCTACCGGTACAAGAAATTTCTCTCTAGCCCCAGTATTTCTGGATTTATTGGCCGTGGCGCAGCCGACTACTTTTTGCGTCGTTTTTTTTTGCTGGCTGCGGTCCAGCACACATGTAGTTGCCTTGGCTATTGTTGACGTACACACATCATGGCCGTATGCACTGGACATCATCGGGGTGTCCTCACTCCGCGGTCCCTGGCATCCTCCCTGTTTATCCCAAACCCCCAAGACCGGCATTTTCGGAAAGCGCATGAGCAGGGCTTTCCAACAGTGTCAGACTTGTCAGTTTCCCGCCATTACTTTGGGAGATAGAGCCGTTGCTAAGTCTTGTTTTCATTCTGTTACAGCTTCGTGTACAAAAGTGCCATTAGACAGGCGTTTGAAGCGCACTCGGAGCAGCCCCGCTCCCTGGTGGTTTCAAGACGGAAGATGGCCCTGGTTGGCCGGGAAAACCAGATTTTCGGATGCAGGACTATGGCAGCTACCTGCAGGTACAAGAAATTTCTCTCTAGCCCCATTATTTCTGGATTTATTGGCCGTGGCGCTGCCGACTTTTATTTTCAGCATTTTTTTGCTGGCTTCGGTCCAGCACACATGTAGTTGCCTTGGCTATTGTTGACGTACACACAGCATGGCCGTGTTCACTGGACATCATCGGGGTGTCCTCACTCCGCGGTCCCTGGCACCCTCCCTGTTTATCCCAAACCCCCAAGACCGGCATTTTCGGAAAGCACATGAGCAGGGCTTTCCAACAGTGTCAGACTTGTCAGTTTCCCGCCAATACCTCGGGAGATAGAGCCGTTGCTAAGTCTTGTTTTCATTCTGTTACAGCTTCGTGTACAAAAGTGCCATTAGACAGGCGTTTGAAGCGCGTTCGGAGCAGCCCTGCTCCCTGGTGGTTTCAAGACGGAAGATAGCCTTGGCTGGCCGGGAAAACCAGATTTTTGGATGCAAGACTATAGCAGCTACCTACAGGTACAAGAAATTTCTCTCTAGCCCCAGTATTTCTGGATTTATTGGCCGTGGCGCAGCCGACTACTTTTTGCGGCGTTTTTTTGCTGGCTTCGGTCCAGCACACATGTAGTTGCCTTGGCTATTGTTGACGTACACACAGCATGGCCGTATGCACTGGACATCATCGGGGTGTCCTCACTCCGCGGTCCCTGGCATCCTCCCTGTTTATCCCAAACCCCCAAGACCGGCATTTTCGGAAAGCCCATGAGCAGGGCTTTCCAACAGTGTCAGCTTTGTCAGTTTCCCGCCATTACTTTGGGAGATAGAGCCGTTGCTCAGTCTTGTTTTCATTCTGTTACAGCTTCGTGTACAAAAGTGCCATTAGACAGGCGTTTCAAGCGCATTCGGAGCAGCCCCGCTCCCTGGTGGTTTCAAGACGGAAGATGGCCCTGGTTGGCCGGGAAAACCAGATTTTGGGATGCAGGACTATGGCAGCTACCTGCAGGTACAAGAAATTTCTCTCTAGCCCCATTATTTCTGGATTTATTGGCCGTGGCGCTGCCGACTTTTATTTTCAGCATTTTTTTGCTGGCTTCGGTCCAGCACACATGTAGTTGCCTTGGCTATTGTTGACGTACACACAGCATGGCCGTGTTCACTGGACATCATCGGGGTGTCCTCACTCCGCGGTCCCTGGCACCCCCCCTGTTTATCCCAAACCCCCAAGACCGGCATTTTCGGAAAGCACATGACCAGGGCTTTCCAACAGTGTCAGACTTGTCAGTTTCCCGCCAATACCTCGGGAGATAGAGCCGTTGCTAAGTCTTGTTTTCATTCTGTTACAGCTTCGTGTACAAAAGTGCCATTAGACAGGCGTTTGAAGCGCGTTCGGAGCAGCCCTGCTCCCTGGTGGTTTCAAGACGGAAGATAGCCTTGGCTGGCCGGGAAAACCAGATTTTTGGATGCAAGACTATAGCAGCTACCTACAGGTACAAGAAATTTCTCTCTAGCCCCAGTATTTCTGGATTTATTGGCCGTGGCGCAGCCGACTACTTTTTGCGGCGTTTTTTTGCTGGCTTCGGTCCAGCACACATGTAGTTGCCTTGGCTATTGTTGACGTACACACATCATGGCCGTATGCACTGGACATCATCGGCGTGTCCTCACTCCGTGGTCCCTGGCATCCTCCCTGTTTATCCCAAACCCCAAGACTGGCATTTTCGGAAAGCACATGAGCAGGGCTTTCCAACAGTGTCAGGCTTGTCAGTTTCCCGCCATTACTTTGGGAGATAGAGCCGTTGCTAAGTCTTGTTTTCATTCTGTTACAGCTTCGTGTACAAAAGTGCCATTAGACAGGCGTTTGAAGCGCATTCGGAGCAGCCCCACTCCCTGGTGGTTTCAAGACGGAAGATGGCCCTGGTTGGCCGGAAAAACCAGATTTTGGGATGCAGGACTATGGCAGCTACCTGCAGGTACAAGAAATTTCTCTCTAGCCCCATTATTTCTGGATTTATTGGCCATGGCGCTGCCGACTTCTATTTTCAGTGTTTTTTTGCTGGCTTCGGTCCAGCACACATGTAGTTGCCTTGGCTATTGTTGACGTACACACAGCATGGCCGTGTTCACTGGACATCATCGGGGTGTCCTCACTCCGCGGTCCCTGGCACCCTCCCTATTTATCCCAAACCCCAAAGACCGGCATTTTCGGAAAGCCCATGAGCAGGGCTTTCCAACAGTGTCAGACTTGTCAGTTTCCCGCCAATACTTTGGGAGATAGAGCCGTTGCTAAGTCTTGTTTTCTTTCTGTTACAGCTTCGTGTACAAAAGTGCCTTTAGACAGGCGTTTGAAGCGCATTCGGAGCAGCCCTGCTCCCTGGTGGTTTCAAGACGGAAGATGGCCTTGGCTGGCCGGGAAAACCAGATTTTTGGATGCAAGACTATAGCAGCTACCTACAGGTAGAAGAAATTTCTCTCTAGCCCCAGTATTTCTGGATTTATTGGCCGTGGCGCAGCCGACTACTTTTTGCGGCGTTTTTTTGCTGGCTTCGGTCCAGCACACATGTAGTTGCCTTGGCTATTGTTGACGTACACACAGCATGGCCGTATGCACTGGACATCATCGGGATGTCCTCACTCTGCAATCCCTGGCATCCTCCCTATTTATCCCAAACCCCCAAGACCGGCATTTTCGGAAAGCCCATGAGCAGGGCTTTCCAACGGTGTCAGACTTGTCAGTTTCCCGCCAATACTTTGGGAGATAGAGCCGTTGCTAAGTCTTGTTTTCATTCTGTTACAGCTTCGTGTACAAAAGTGCCATTAGACAGGCGTTTGAAGCGCATTCGGAGCAGCCCCGCTCCCTGGTGGTTTCAAGACGGAAGATGGCCCTGGTTGGCCAGGAAAACCAGATTTTCGGATGCAGGATTATGGCAGCTACCTACAGGTAGAAGAAATTTCTCTCTAGCCCCAGTATTTCTGGATTTATTGGCCGTGGCGCAGCCGACTACTTTTTGCAGCGTTTTTTTTGCTGGCTTCGGTCCAGCACACATGTAGTTGCCTTGGCTATTGTTGACGTACACACAGCATGGCCGTATGCACTGGACATCATCGGGGTGTCCTCACTCCGCAATCCCTGGCATCCTCCCTGTTTATCCCAAACCCCCAAGACCGGCATTTTCGGAAAGCCCATGAGCAGGGTTTTCCAACAGTGTCAGACTTGTCAGTTTCCCGCCATTACTTTGGGAGATAGAGCCGTTGCTAAGTCTTGTTTTCATTCTGTTACAGCTTCGTGTACAAAAGTGCCATTAGACAGGCGTTTGAAGCGCATTCGGAGCAGCCCTGCTCCCTGGTGGTTTCAAGACGGAAGATGGCCCTGGCTGGCCGGGAAAACCAGATTTTCGGATGCAAGACTATAGCAACTACCTACCGGTACAAGAAATTTCTCTCTAGCCCCAGTATTTCTGGATTTATTGGCCGTGGCGCAGCCGACTACTTTTTGCGGCGGTTTTTTTTTGCTGGCTGCGGTCCAGCACACATGTAGTTGCCTTGGCTATTGTTGACGTACACACATCATGGCCGTATGCATTGGACATCATCGGGGTGTCCTCACTCCACGGTCCCTGGCATCCTCCCTGTTTATCCCAAACCCCCAAGACCGGCATTTTCGGAAAGCGCATGAGCAGGGCTTTCCAACAGTGTCAGACTTGTCAGTTTCCCGCCATTACTTTGGGAGATAGAGCCGTTGCTAAGTCTTGATTTCATTCTGTTACAGCTTCGTGTACAAAAGTGCCATTAGACAGGCGTTTGAAGCGCATTCGGAGCAGCCCCGCTCCCTGGTGGTTTCAAGACGGAAGATGGCCCTGGTTGGCCGGAAAAACCAGATTTTGGGATGCAGGACAATGGCAGCTACCTGCAGGTACAAGAAATTTCTCTCTAGCCCCATTATTTCTGGATTTATTGGCCATGGCGCTGCCGACTTCTATTTTCAGCGTTTTTTTGCTGGCTTCGGTCCAGCACACATGTAGTTGCCTTGGCTATTGTTGACGTACACACAGCATGGCCGTGTTCACTGGACATCATCGGGATGTCCTCACTCCGCGGTCCCTGGCATCCTCCCTGTTTATCCCAAACCCCCAAGACCGGCATTTTCGGAAAGCGCATGAGCAGGGCTTTCCAACAGTGTCAGACTTGTCAGTTTCCCGCCATTACTTTGGGAGATAGAGCCGTTGCTAAGTCTTGATTTCATTCTGTTACAGCTTCGTGTACAAAAGTGCCATTAGACAGGCGTTTGAAGCGCATTCGGAGCAGCCCCGCTCCCTGGTGGTTTCAAGACGGAAGATGGCCCTGGTTGGCCGGGAAAACCAGATTTTCGGATGCAGGACTATGGCAGCTACCTGCAGGTACAAGAAATTTATCTCTAGCCCCAATATTTCTGGATTTATTGGCCGTGGCGCTGCCGACTTTTATTTTCAGCATTTTTTTGCTTGCTTCGGTCCAGCACACATGTAGTTGCCTTGGCTATTGTTGACGTACACACAGCATGGCCGTGTTCACTGGACATCATCGGGGTGTCCTCACTCCGCGGTCCATGGCACCCTCCCTGTTTATCCCAAACCCCCAAGACCGGCATTTGCGGAAAGCCCATGAGCAGGGCTTTCCAACAGTGTCAGACTTGTCAGTTTCCCGCCAATACTTTGGGAGATGGAGCCGTTGCTAAGTCTTGTTTTCATTCTGTTACAGCTTCGTGTACAAAAGTGCCATTAGACAGGCGTTTGAAGCGCATTCGGAGCAGCCCTGCTCCCTGGTGGTTTCAAGACGGAAGATGGCCCTGGCTGGCCGGGAAAACCAGATTTTCGGATGCATGACTATAGCAGCTACCTACAGGTACAAGAAATTTCTCTCTAGCCCCAGTATTTCTGGATTTATTGGCCTTGGCGCAGCCGGCTACTTTTTGCGGCGTTTTTTTTTCTGGCTTCGGTCCAGCACACATGTAGTTGCCTTGGCTATTGTTGACGTACACACAGCATGGCCGTGTTCACTGGACATCATCGGGGTGTCCTCACTCCGCGGTCTCTGGCAATCTCCCTGTTTATCCCAAACCCCCAAGACCGGCATTTTCAGAAAGCCCATGAGCAGGGCTTTTCAACAGTGTCAGACTTGTCAGTTTCCCGCCAATACTTTGGGAGATAGAGCCGTTGCTAAGTCTTGTTTTCATTCTGTTACAGCTTCGTGTACAAAAGTGCCATTAGACAGGCGTTTGAAGCGCATTCGGAGCAGCCCCGCTCCCTGGTGGTTTCAAGACGGAAGATGGCCCTGGCTGGCCGGGAAAACCAGATTTTCGGATGCAAGGCTATAGCAGCTACCTACAGGTACAAGAAATTTGTTTCTAGCCCCAGTATTTCTGGATTTATTGGCCGTGGTGCAGCCGACTACTTTTTGCAGCGTTTTTTTGCTGGCTTCGGTCCAGCACACATGTAGTTGCCTTGGCTATTGTTGACGTACACACAGCATGGCCGTATGCACTGGACATCATCGGGGTGTCCTCAGTCCGCGGTCCCTGGCATCCTCCCTGTTTATCCCAAACCCCCAAGACCGGCATTTTCGGAAAGCCCATGAGCAGGGCTTTCCAACAGTGTCAGGTTTGTCAGTTTCCCGCCATTACTTTGGGAGATAGAGCCGTTGCTCAGTCTTGTTTTCATTCTGTTACAGCTTCGTGTACAAAAGTGCCATTAGACAGGCGTTTGAAGATGGCCCTGGCTGGCCGGGAAAACCAGATTTTCGGATGCAAGACTATAGCAGCTACCTACAGGTACAAGAAATTTTTCTCTAGCCCCAGTATTTCTGGATTTATTGGCCGTGGCGCAGCCGACTACTTTTTGCGGCGTTTTTTTGCTGGCTGCGGTCCAGCACACATGTAGTTGCCTTGGCTATTGTTGACGTACACACATCATGGCCGTATGCACTGGACATCATCGGGGTGTCCTCACTCCGCGGTCCCTGCCATCCTCCCTGTTTATCCCAAACCCCAAGACCGGCATTTTCGGAAAGCCCATGAGCAGGGCTTTCCAACAGTGTCAGGTTTGTCAGTTTCCCGCCATTACTTTGGGAGATAGAGCCGTTGCTCAGTCTTGTTTTCATTCTGTTACAGCTTCGTGTACAAAAGTGCCATTAGACAGGCGTTTGAAGATGGCCCTGGCTGGCCGGGAAAACCAGATTTTCGGATGCAAGACTATAGCAGCTACCTACCGGTACAAGAAATTTCTCTCTAGCCCCAGTATTTCTGGATTTATTGGCCGTGGCGCAGCCGACTACTTTTTGCGGCGTTTTTTTGCTGGCTTCGGTCCAGCACACATGTAGTTGCCTTGGCTATTGTTGACGTACACACAGCATGGCCGTATGCACTGGACATCATCGGGGTGTCCTCACTCTGCAATCCCTGGCATCCTCCCTGTTTATCCCAAACCCCCAAGACCGGCATTTTCGGAAACCCCATGAGCAGGGCTTTCCAACAGTGTCAGACTTGTCAGTTTCCCGCCAATACTTTGGGAGATAGAGCCGTTGCTAAGTCTTGTTTTCATTCTGTTAGAGCTTCGTGTACAAAAGTGCCATTAGACAGGCGTTTGAAGCGCATTCGGAGCAGCCCTGCTCCCTGGTGGTTTCAAGACGGAAGATGGCCCTGGCTGGCCGGGAAAACCAGATTTTCGGATGCAAGACTATAGCAGCTACCTACCGGTACAAGAAATTTCTCTCTAGCCCCAGTATTTCTGGATTTATTGGCCGTGGCGCAGCCGACTACTTTTTGCGGCGTTTTTTTGCTGGCTGCGGTCCAGCACACATGTAGTTGCCTTGGCTATTGTTGACGTACACACATCATGGCCGTATGCACTGGACATCATCGGCGTGTCCTCACTCCGTGGTCCCTGGCATCCTCCCTGTTTATCCCAAACCCCAAGACTGGCATTTTCGGAAAGCACATGAGCAGGGCTTTCCAACAGTGTCAGGCTTGTCAGTTTCCCGCCATTACTTTGGGAGATAGAGCCGTTGCTAAGTCTTGTTTTCATTCTGTTACAGCTTCGTGTACAAAAGTGCCATTAGACAGGCGTTTGAAGCGCATTCGGAGCAGCCCCACTCCCTGGTGGTTTCAAGACGGAAGATGGCCCTGGTTGGCCGGAAAAACCAGATTTTGGGATGCAGGACTATGGCAGCTACCTGCAGGTACAAGAAATTTCTCTCTAGCCCCATTATTTCTGGATTTATTGGCCATGGCGCTGCCGACTTCTATTTTCAGCGTTTTTTTGCTGGCTTCGGTCCAGCACACATGTAGTTGCCTTGGCTATTGTTGACGTACACACAGCATGGCCGTGTTCACTGGACATCATCGGGGTGTCCTCACTCCGCGGTCCCTGGCACCCTCCCTATTTATCCCAAACCCCAAAGACCGGCATTTTCGGAAAGCCCATGAGCAGGGCTTTCCAACAGTGTCAGACTTGTCAGTTTCCCGCCAATACTTTGGGAGATAGAGCCGTTGCTAAGTCTTGTTTTCTTTCTGTTACAGCTTCGTGTACAAAAGTGCCTTTAGACAGGCGTTTGAAGCGCATTCGGAGCAGCCCTGCTCCCTGGTGGTTTCAAGACGGAAGATGGCCTTGGCTGGCCGGGAAAACCAGATTTTTGGATGCAAGACTATAGCAGCTACCTACAGGTAGAAGAAATTTCTCTCTAGCCCCAGTATTTCTGGATTTATTGGCCGTGGCGCAGCCGACTACTTTTTGCGGCGTTTTTTTGCTGGCTTCGGTCCAGCACACATGTAGTTGCCTTGGCTATTGTTGACGTACACACAGCATGGCCGTATGCACTGGACATCATCGGGGTGTCCTCACTCTGCAATCCCTGGCATCCTCCCTATTTATCCCAAACCCCCAAGACCGGCATTTTCGGAAAGCCCATGAGCAGGGCTTTCCAACGGTGTCAGACTTGTCAGTTTCCCGCCAATACTTTGGGAGATAGAGCCGTTGCTAAGTCTTGTTTTCATTCTGTTACAGCTTCGTGTACAAAAGTGCCATTAGACAGGCGTTTGAAGCGCATTCGGAGCAGCCCCGCTCCCTGGTGGTTTCAAGACGGAAGATGGCCCTGGTTGGCCAGGAAAACCAGATTTTCGGATGCAGGATTATGGCAGCTACCTACAGGTAGAAGAAATTTCTCTCTAGCCCCAGTATTTCTGGATTTATTGGCCGTGGCGCAGCCGACTACTTTTTGCAGCGTTTTTTTTTGCTGGCTTCGGTCCAGCACACATGTAGTTGCCTTGGCTATTGTTGACGTACACACAGCATGGCCGTATGCACTGGACATCATCGGGGTGTCCTCACTCCGCAATCCCTGGCATCCTCCCTGTTTATCCCAAACCCCCAAGACCGGCATTTTCGGAAAGCCCATGAGCAGGGTTTTCCAACAGTGTCAGACTTGTCAGTTTCCCGCCATTACTTTGGGAGATAGAGCCGTTGCTAAGTCTTGTTTTCAATCTGTTACAGCTTCGTGTACAAAAGTGCCATTAGACAGGCGTTTGAAGCGCATTCGGAGCAGCCCTGCTCCCTGGTGGTTTCAAGACGGAAGATGGCCCTGGCTGGCCGGGAAAACCAGATTTTCGGATGCAAGACTATAGCAACTACCTACCGGTACAAAAAATTTCTCTCTAGCCCCAGTATTTCTGGATTTATTGGCCGTGGCGCAGCCGACTACTTTTTGCGGCGGTTTTTTTTTGCTGGCTGCGGTCCAGCACACATGTAGTTGCCTTGGCTATTGTTGACGTACACACATCATGGCCGTATGCATTGGACATCATCGGGGTGTCCTCACTCCGCGGTCCCTGGCATCCTCCCTGTTTATCCCAAACCCCCAAGACCGGCATTTTCGGAAAGCGCATGAGCAGGGCTTTCCAACAGTGTCAGACTTGTCAGTTTCCCGCCATTACTTTGGGAGATAGAGCCGTTGCTAAGTCTTGATTTCATTCTGTTACAGCTTCGTGTACAAAAGTGCCATTAGACAGGCGTTTGAAGCGCATTCGGAGCAGCCCCGCTCCCTGGTGGTTTCAAGACGGAAGATGGCCCTGGTTGGCCGGAAAAACCAGATTTTGGGATGCAGGACAATGGCAGCTACCTGCAGGTACAAGAAATTTCTCTCTAGCCCCATTATTTCTGGATTTATTGGCCATGGCGCTGCCGACTTCTATTTTCAGCGTTTTTTTGCTGGCTTCGGTCCAGCACACATGTAGTTGCCTTGGCTATTGTTGACGTACACACAGCATGGCCGTGTTCACTGGACATCATCGGGGTGTCCTCACTCCGCGGTCCCTGGCATCCTCCCTGTTTATCCCAAACCCCCAAGACCGGCATTTTCGGAAAGCGCATGAGCAGGGCTTTCCAACAGTGTCAGACTTGTCAGTTTCCCGCCATTACTTTGGGAGATAGAGCCGTTGCTAAGTCTTGATTTCATTCTGTTACAGCTTCGTGTACAAAAGTGCCATTAGACAGGCGTTTGAAGCGCATTCGGAGCAGCCCCGCTCCCTGGTGGTTTCAAGACGGAAGATGGCCCTGGTTGGCCGGGAAAACCAGATTTTCGGATGCAGGACTATGGCAGCTACCTGCAGGTACAAGAAATTTATCTCTAGCCCCAATATTTCTGGATTTATTGGCCGTGGCGCTGCCGACTTTTATTTTCAGCATTTTTTTGCTGGCTTCGGTCCAGCACACATGTAGTTGCCTTGGCTATTGTTGACGTACACACAGCATGGCCGTGTTCACTGGACATCATCGGGGTGTCCTCACTCCGCAATCCCTGGCATCCTCCCTGTTTATCCCAAACCCCCAAGACCGGCATTTTCGGAAAGCCCATGAGCAGGGCTTTCCAACAGTGTCAGACTTGTCAGTTTCCCGCCAATACTTTGGGAGATAGAGCCGTTGCTAAGTCTTGTTTTCATTCTGTTACAGCTTCGTGTACAAAAGTGCCATTAGACAGGCGTTTGAAGCGCATTCGGAGCAGCCCTGCTCCCTGGTGGTTTCAAGACGGAAGATGGCCTTGGCTGGCCGGGAAAACCAGATTTTTGGATGCAAGACTATAGCAGCTACCTACAGGTAGAAGAAATTTCTCTCTAGCCCCAGTATTTCTGGATTTATTGGCCGTGGCGCAGCCGACTACTTTTTGCGGCGTTTTTTTTCTGGCTTCGGTCCAGCACACATGTAGTTGCCTTGGCTATTGTTGACGTACACACATCATGGCCGTATGCACTGGACATCATCGGGGTGTCCTCACTCTGCAATCCCTGGCATCCTCCCTATTTATCCCAAACCCCCAAGACCGGCATTTTCGGAAAGCCCATGAGCAGGGCTTTCCAACGGTGTCAGACTTGTCAGTTTCCCACCAATACTTTGGGAGATAGAGCCGTTGCTAAGTCTTGTTTTCATTCTGTTACAGCTTCGTGTACAAAAGTGCCATTAGACAGGCGTTTGAAGCGCATTCGGAGCAGCCCCGCTCCCTGGTGGTTTCAAGACGGAAGATGGCCCTGGTTGGCCAGGAAAACCAGATTTTCGGATGCAGGATTATGGCAGCTACCTACAGGTAGAAGAAATTTCTCTCTAGCCCCAGTATTTCTGGATTTAATGGCCGTGGCGCAGCCGACTACTTTTTGCAGCGTTTTTTTTGCTGGCTTCGGTCCAGCACACATGTAGTTGCCTTGGCTATTGTTGACGTACACACAGCATGGCCGTATGCACTGGACATCATCGGGGTGTCCTCACTCCGCAATCCCTGGCATCCTCCCTGTTTATCCCAAACCCCCAAGACCGGCATTTTCGGAAAGCCCATGAGCAGGGCTTTCCAACAGTGTCAGGCTTGTCAGTTTCCCGCCATTACTTTGGGAGATAGAGCCGTTGCTAAGTCTTGTTTTCATTCTGTTACAGCTTCGTGTACAAAAGTGCCATTAGACAGGCGTTTGAAGCGCATTCGGAGCAGCCCTGCTCCCTGGTGGTTTCAAGACGGAAGATGGCCTTGGCTGGCCGGGAAAACCAGATTTTTGGATGCAAGACTATAGCAGCTACCTACAGGTAGAAGAAATTTCTCTCTAGCCCCAGTATTTCTGGATTTATTGGCCGTGGCGCAGCCGACTACTTTTTGCGGCGTTTTTTTTCTGGCTTCGGTCCAGCACACATGTAGTTGCCTTGGCTATTGTTGACGTACACACATCATGGCCGTATGCACTGGACATCATCGGGGTGTCCTCACTCTGCAATCCCTGGCATCCTCCCTATTTATCCCAAACCCCCAAGACCGGCATTTTCGGAAAGCCCATGAGCAGGGCTTTCCAACGGTGTCAGACTTGTCAGTTTCCCACCAATACTTTGGGAGATAGAGCCGTTGCTAAGTCTTGTTTTCATTCTGTTACAGCTTCGTGTACAAAAGTGCCATTAGACAGGCGTTTGAAGCGCATTCGGAGCAGCCCCGCTCCCTGGTGGTTTCAAGACGGAAGATGGCCCTGGTTGGCCAGGAAAACCAGATTTTCGGATGCAGGATTATGGCAGCTACCTACAGGTAGAAGAAATTTCTCTCTAGCCCCAGTATTTCTGGATTTAATGGCCGTGGCGCAGCCGACTACTTTTTGCAGCGTTTTTTTTGCTGGCTTCGGTCCAGCACACATGTAGTTGCCTTGGCTATTGTTGACGTACACACAGCATGGCCGTATGCACTGGACATCATCGGGGTGTCCTCACTCCGCAATCCCTGGCATCCTCCCTGTTTATCCCAAACCCCCAAGACCGGCATTTTCGGAAAGCCCATGAGCAGGGCTTTCCAACAGTGTCAGGCTTGTCAGTTTCCCGCCATTACTTTGGGAGATAGAGCCGTTGCTAAGTCTTGTTTTCATTCTGTTACAGCTTCGTGTACAAAAGTGCCATTAGACAGGCGTTTGAAGCGCATTCGGAGCAGCCCTGCTCCCTGGTGGTTTCAAGACGGAAGATGGCCCTGGTTGGCCAGGAAAACCAGATTTTCGGATGCAGGACTATGGCAGCTACCTACAGGTAGAAGAAATTTCTCTCTAGCCCCAGTATTTCTGGATTTATTGGCCGTGGCGCAGCCGACTACTTTTTGCGGCGTTTTTTTGCTGGCTTCGGTCCAGCACACATGTAGTTGCCTTGGCTATTGTTGACGTACACACAGCATGGCCGTATGCACTGGACATCATCGGGGTGTCCTCACTCCGCAATCCCTGGCATCCTCCCTATTTATCCCAAACCCCCAAGACCGGCATTTTCGGAAAGCCCATGAGCAGGGCTTTCCAACGGTGTAAGACTTGTCAGTTTCCCGCCAATACTTTGGGAGATAGAGCCGTTGCTAAGTCTTGTTTTCATTCTGTTACAACTTCGTGTACAAAAGTGCGATTTGACAGGCGTTTGAAGCGCATTCGGAGTAGCCCTGCTCCCTGGTGGTTTCAAGACGGAAGATGGCCCTGGTTGGCCAGGAAAACCAGATTTTCGGATGCAGGATTATGGCAGCTACCTACAGGTACAAGAAATTTCTCTCTAGCCCCAGTATTTCTGGATTTATTGGCTGTGGCGCAACCGACTACTTTTTTCTGCGTTTTTTTGCTGGCTTCGGTCCAGCACACATGTAGTTGCATTGGCTATTGTTGATGTACACACAGCATGGCCGTGTTCACTGGACATCATCGGAGTGTCCTCACTCCGCGGTCCCTGGCATCCTCCCTCTTTATCCCAAACCCCCCAGGCCGGCATTTTCGGAAAGCACATGAGCAGGGCTTTCCAACAGTGTCAGGCTTGTCAGTTTCCCGCCAATACTTTGGGAGATAGAGCCGTTGCTAAGTCTTGTTTTCATTCTGATACTGCTTCGTGTACAAAAGTGCCATTAGACAGGCGTTTGAAGCGCATATGGAGCAGCCCCGCTCCCTGGTGGTTTCAAGACGGAAGATGGCCCTGGCTGGCCGGGAAAACCAGATTTTCGGATGCAAGACTATAGAAGCTACCTACAGGTACAAGAAA
This sequence comes from Marthasterias glacialis, assembly GCA_911728455.2. Taxonomy (NCBI): domain Eukaryota; kingdom Metazoa; phylum Echinodermata; class Asteroidea; order Forcipulatida; family Asteriidae; genus Marthasterias; species Marthasterias glacialis. The sequence continues at coordinate 11,874,772 of OU452229.1, forward strand.
TTTCTCTCTAGCCCCAGTATTTCTGGATTTATTGGCCGTGGCGCAGCCGACTACTTTTTGCGTTTTTTTTTTGCTGGCTTCGGTCCAGCACACATGTAGTTGCATTGGCTATTGTTGACGTACACACAGCATGGCTGTATGCACTGGACATCATCGGAGTGTCCTCACTCCGCGGTCCCTGGTATCCTCCCTGTTTATCCCAAACCCCCAAGACCGGCATTTTCGGAAAGCACATGAGCAGGGCTTTCCACCAGTGTCAGACTTGTCAGTTTCCCGCCAATACTTTGGGAGATAGAGCCGTTGCTAAGTCTTGTTTTCATTCTGTTACAACTTCGTGTACAAAAGTGCGATTAGACAGGCGTTTGAAGCGCATTCGGAGTAGCCCTGCTCCCTGGTGGTTTCAAGACGGAAGATGGCCCTGGCTGGCCGGGAAAACCAGATTTTCGGATGCAAGACTATAGCAGCTACCTACCGGTACAAGAAATTTCTCTCTAGCCCCAGTATTTCTGGATTTATTGGCCGTGGCGCAGCCGACTACTTTTTGCGGCGTTTTTTTTGCTGGCTTCGGTCCAGCACACATGTAGTTGCCTTGGCTATTGTTGACGTACACACATCATGGCCGTATGCACTGGACATCATCGGGGTGTCCTCACTCCGCGGTCCCTGGCATCCTCCCTGTTTATCCCAAACCCCAAGACCGGCATTTTCGGAAAGCACATGAGCAGAGCTTTCCAACAGTGTCAGGCTTGTCAGTTTCCCGCCATTACTTTGGGAGATAGAGCCGTTGCTAAGTCTTGTTTTCATTCTGTTACAGCTTCGTGTACAAAAGTGCCATTAGACAGGCGTTTGAAGCGCATTCGGAGCAGCCCCGCTTCCTGGTGGTTTCAAGACGGAAGATGGCCCTGGTTGGCCAGGAAAACCGGATTTTCGGATGCAGGACTATGGCAGCTACCTGCAGGTACAAGAAATTTATCTCTAGCTCCATTATTTCTGGATTTATTGGCCGTGGCGCTGCCGACTTCTATTTTCAGCGTTTTTTTGCTGGCTTCGGTCCAGCACACATGTAGTTGCCTTGGCTATTGTTGACGTACACACAGCATGGCCGTGTTCACTGGACATCATCGGGGTGTCCTCACTCCGCGGTCCCTGGCACCCTCCCTGTTTATCCCAAACCCCCAAGACCGGCATTTGCGGAAAGCCCATGAGCAGGGCTTTCCACCAGTGTTAGACTTGTCAGTTTCCCGCCAATACTTTGGGAGATAGAGCGGTTGCTAAGTCTTGTTTTCATTCTGTTACAGCTTCGTGTACAAAAGTGCCATTAGACAGGCGTTTGAAGCGCATTCGGAGCAGCCCTGCTCCCTGGTGGTTTCAAGACGGAAGATGGCCCTGGCTTGCCGGAAAAACCAGATTTTCGGATGCAAGACTATAGAAGCTACCTACAGGTACAAGAAATTTCTCTCTAGCCCCATTATTTCTGGATTTATTGGCCGTGGCGCAGCCGGCTACTTTTTGCGGCGTTTTTTTTCTGGCTTCGGTCCAGCACACATGTAGTTGCCTTGGCTATTGTTGACGTACACACATCATGGCCGTATGCACTGGACATCATCGGGGTGTCCTCACTCCGCGGTCCCTTGCATCCTCCCTGTTTATCCCAAACCCCAAAACCGGCATTTTCGGAAAGCACATGAGCAGGGCTTTCCAACAGTGTCAGGCTTGTCAGTTTCCCGCCATTACTTTGGGAGATAGAGCCGTTGCTAAGTCTTGTTTTCATTCTGTTACAGCTTCGTGTACAAAAGTGCCATTAGACAGGCGTTTGAAGCGCATTCGGAGCAGCCGCGCTCTCTGGTGGTTTCAAGACGGAAGATGGCCCTGGTTGGCCAGGAAAACCAGATTTTCGGATGCAGGATTATGGCAGCTACCTACAGGTACAAGAAATTTCTCTCTAGCCCCAGTATTTCTGGATTTATTGGCTGTGGCGCAACCGACTACTTTTTTCTGCGTTTTTTTGCTGGCTTCGGTCCAGCACACATGTAGTTGCATTGGCTATTGTTGATGTACACACAGCATGGCCGTGTTCACTGGACATCATCGGAGTGTCCTCACTCCGCGGTCCCTGGCATCCTCCCTCTTTATCCCAAACCCCCCAGGCCGGCATTTTCGGAAAACACATGAGCAGGGCTTTCCAACAGTGTCAGGCTTGTCAGTTTCCCGCCAATACTTTGGGAGATAGAGCCGTTGCTAAGTCTTGTTTTCATTCTGATACTGCTTCGTGTACAAAAGTACCATTAGACAGGCGTTTGAAGCGCATATGGAGCAGCCCCGCTCCCTGGTGGTTTCAAGACGGAAGATGGCCCTGGCTGGCCGGGAAAACCAGATTTTCGGATGCAAGACTATAGAAGCTACCTACAGGTACAAGAAATTTCTCTCTAGCCCCAGTATTTCTGGATTTATTGGCCGTGGCGCAGCCGACTACTTTTTGCGGTTTTTTTTTTGCTGGCTTCGGTCCAGCACACATGTAGTTGCATTGGCTATTGTTGACGTACACACAGCATGGCTGTATGCACTGGACATCATCGGAGTGTCCTCACTCCGCGGTCCCTGGCATCCTCCCTGTTTATCCCAAACCCCCAAGACCGGCATTTTCGGAAAGCACATGAGCAGGGCTTTCCACCAGTGTCAGACTTGTCAGTTTCCCGCCAATACTTTGGGAGATAGAGCCGTTGCTAAGTCTTGTTTTCATTCTGTTACAGCTTCGTGTACAAAAGTGCCATTAGACAGGCGTTTGAAGCGCATTCGGAGCAGCCCTGCTCCCTGGTGGTTTCAAGACGGAAGATGGCCCTGGCTGGCCGGGAAAACCAGATTTTCGGATGCAAGACTATAGCAGCTACCGACCGGTACAAGAAATTTCTCTCTAGCCCCAGTATTTCTGGATTTATTGGCCGTGGCGCAGCCGACTACTTCTTGCGGCGTTTTTTTTGCTGGCTTCGGTCCAGCACACATGTAGTTGCCTTGGCTATTGTTGACGTACACACATCATGGCCGTATGCACTGGACATCATCGGGGTGTCCTCACTCCGCGGTCCCTGGCATCCTCCCTGTTTATCCCAAACCCCAAGACCGGCATTTTCGGAAAGCACATGAGCAGAGCTTTCCAACAGTGTCAGGCTTGTCAGTTTCCCGCCATTACTTTGGGAGATAGAGCCGTTGCTAAGTCTTGTTTTCATTCTGTTACAGCTTCGTGTACAAAAGTGCCATTAGACAGGCGTTTGAAGCGCATTCGGAGCAGCCCCGCTTCCTGGTGGTTTCAAGACGGAAGATGGCCCTGGTTGGCCAGGAAAACCGGATTTTCGGATGCAGGACTATGGCAGCTACCTGCAGGTACAAGAAATTTTTTCTCTAGCTCCATTATTTCTGGATTTATTGGCCGTGGCGCTGCCGACTTCTATTTTCAGCGTTTTTTTGCTGGCTTCGGTCCAGCACACATGTAGTTGCCTTGGCTATTGTTGACGTACACACAGCATGGCCGTGTTCACTGGACATCATCGGGGTGTCCTCACTCCGCGGTCCCTGGCACCCTCCCTGTTTATCCCAAACCCCCAAGACCGGCATTTGCGGAAAGCCCATGAGCAGGGCTTTCCACCAGTGTCAGACTTGTCAGTTTCCCGCCAATACTTTGGGAGATAGAGCGGTTGCTAAGTCTTGTTTTCATTCTGGTACAGCTTCGTGTACAAAAGTGCCATTAGACAGGCGTTTGAAGCGCATTCGGAGCAGCCCTGCTCCCTGGTGGTTTCAAGACGGAAGATGGCCCTGGCTGGCCGGAAAAACCAGATTTTCGGATGCAAGACTATAGAAGCTACCTACAGGTACAAGAAATTTCTCTCTAGCCCCAGTATTTCTGGATTTATTGGCCGTGGCGCAGCCGGCTACTTTTTGCGGCGTTTTTTTTCTGGCTTCGGTCCAGCACACATGTAGTTGCCTTGGCTATTGTTGACGTACACACATCATGGCCGTATGCACTGGACATCATCGGGGTGTCCTCACTCCGCGGTCCCTTGCATCCTCCCTGTTTATCCCAAACCCCAAAACCGGCATTTTCGGAAAGCACATGAGCAGGGCTTTCCAACAGTGTCAGGCTTGTCAGTTTCCCGCCATTACTTTGGGAGATAGAGCCGTTGCTAAGTCTTGTTTTCATTCTGTTACAGCTTCGTGTACAAAAGTGCCATTAGACAGGCGTTTGAAGCGCATTCGGAGCAGCCGCGCTCCCTGGTGGTTTCAAGACGGAAGATGGCCCTGGTTGGCCAGGAAAACCAGATTTTCGGATGCAGGATTATGGCAGCTACCTACAGGTACAAGAAATTTCTCTCTAGCCCCAGTATTTCTGGATTTATTGGCTGTGGCGCAACCGACTACTTTTTTCGGCGTTTTTTTGCTGGCTTCGGTCCAGCACACATGTAGTTGCATTGGCTATTGTTGATGTACACACAGCATGGCCGTGTTCACTGGACATCATCGGAGTGTCCTCACTCCGCGGTCCCTGGCATCCTCCCTCTTTATCCCAAACCCCCAGGCCGGCATTTTCGGAAAGCACATGAGCAGGGCTTTCCAACAGTGTCAGGCTTGTCAGTTTCCCGCCAATACTTTGGGAGATAGAGCCGTTGCTAAGTCTTGTTTTCATTCTGATACTGCTTCGTGTACAAAAGTGCCATTAGACAGGCGTTTGAAGCGCATATGGAGCAGCCCCGCTCCCTGGTGGTTTCAAGACGGAAGATGGCCCTGGCTGGCCGGGAAAACCAGATTTTCGGATGCAAGACTATAGAAGCTACCTACAGGTACAAGAAATTTCTCTCTAGCTCCATTATTTCTGGATTTATTGGCCGTGGCGCTGCCGACTTCTATTTTCAGCGTTTTTTTGCTGGCTTCGGTCCAGCACACATGTAGTTGCCTTGGCTATTGTTGACGTACACACAGCATGGCCGTGTTCACTGGACATCATCGGGGTGTCCTCACTCCGCGGTCCCTGGCACCCTCCCTGTTTATCCCAAACCCCCAAGACCGGCATTTGCGGAAAGCCCATGAGCAGGGCTTTCCACCAGTGTCAGACTTGTCAGTTTCCCGCCAATACTTTGGGAGATAGAGCGGTTGCTAAGTCTTGTTTTCATTCTGTTACAGCTTCGTGTACAAAAGTGCCATTAGACAGGCGTTTGAAGCGCATTCGGAGCAGCCCTGCTCCCTGGTGGTTTCAAGACGGAAGATGGCCCTGGCTGGCCGGAAAAACCAGATTTTCGGATGCAAGACTATAGAAGCTACCTACAGGTACAAGAAATTTCTCTCTAGCCCCAGTATTTCTGGATTTATTGGCCGTGGCGCAGCCGGCTACTTTTTGCGGCGTTTTTTTTCTGGCTTCGGTCCAGCACACATGTAGTTGCCTTGGCTATTGTTGACGTACACACATCATGGCCGTATGCACTGGACATCATCCGGGTGTCCTCACTCCGCGGTCCCTTGCATCCTCCCTGTTTATCCCAAACCCCAAAACCGGCATTTTCGGAAAGCACATGAGCAGGGCTTTCCAACAGTGTCAGGCTTGTCAGTTTCCCGCCATTACTTTGGGAGATAGAGCCGTTGCTAAGTCTTGTTTTCATTCTGTTACAGCTTCGTGTACAAAAGTGCCATTAGACAGGCGTTTGAAGCGCATTCGGAGCAGCCGCGCTCCCTGGTGGTTTCAAGACGGAAGATGGCCCTGGTTGGCCAGGAAAACCAGATTTTCGGATGCAGGATTATGGCAGCTACCTACAGGTACAAGAAATTTCTCTCTAGCCCCAGTATTTCTGGATTTATTGGCTGTGGCGCAACCGACTACTTTTTTCGGCGTTTTTTTGCTGGCTTCGGTCCAGCACACATGTAGTTGCATTGGCTATTGTTGATGTACACACAGCATGGCCGTGTTCACTGGACATCATCGGAGTGTCCTCACTCCGCGGTCCCTGGCATCCTCCCTCTTTATCCCAAACCCCCCAGGCCGGCATTTTCGGAAAGCACATGAGCAGGGCTTTCCAACAGTGTCAGGCTTGTCAGTTTCCCGCCAATACTTTGGGAGATAGAGCCGTTGCTAAGTCTTGTTTTCATTCTGATACTGCTTCGTGTACAAAAGTGCCATTAGACAGGCGTTTGAAGCGCATATGGAGCAGCCCCGCTCCCTGGTGGTTTCAAGACGGAAGATGGCCCTGGCTGGCCGGGAAAACCAGATTTTCGGATGCAAGACTATAGAAGCTACCTACAGGTACAAGAAATTTCTCTCTAGCTCCATTATTTCTGGATTTATTGGCCGTGGCGCTGCCGACTTCTATTTTCAGCGTTTTTTTGCTGGCTTCGGTCCAGCACACATGTAGTTGCCTTGGCTATTGTTGACGTACACACAGCATGGCCGTGTTCACTGGACATCATCGGGGTGTCCTCACTCCGCGGTCCCTGGCACCCTCCCTGTTTATCCCAAACCCCCAAGACCGGCATTTGCGGAAAGCCCATGAGCAGGGCTTTCCACCAGTGTCAGACTTGTCAGTTTCCCGCCAATACTTTGGGAGATAGAGCGGTTGCTAAGTCTTGTTTTCATTCTGTTACAGCTTCGTGTACAAAAGTGCCATTAGACAGGCGTTTGAAGCGCATTCGGAGCAGCCCTGCTCCCTGGTGGTTTCAAGACGGAAGATGGCCCTGGCTGGCCGGAAAAACCAGATTTTCGGATGCAAGACTATAGAAGCTACCTACAGGTACAAGAAATTTCTCTCTAGCCCCAGTATTTCTGGATTTATTGGCCGTGGCGCAGCTGGCTACTTTTTGCGGCGTTTTTTTGCTGGCTTCGGTCCAGCACACATGTAGTTGCCTTGGCTATTGTTGACGTACACACATCATGGCCGTATGCACTGGACATCATCGGGGTGTCCTCACTCCGCGGTCCCTTGCATCCTCCCTGTTTATCCCAAACCCCAAAACCGGCATTTTCGGAAAGCACTTGAGCAGGGCTTTCCAACAGTGTCAGGCTTGTCAATTTCCCGCCATTACTTTGGGAGATAGAGCCGTTGCTAAGTCTTGTTTTCATTCTGTTACAGCTTCGTGTACAAAAGTGCCATTAGACAGGCGTTTGAAGCGCATTCGGAGCAGCCCCGCTCCCTGGTGGTTTCAAGACGGAAGATGGCCCTGGTTGGCCAGGAAAACCAGATTTTCGGATGCAGGATTATGGCAGCTACCTACAGGTACAAGAAATTTCTCTCTAGCCCCAGTATTTCTGGATTTATTGGCTGTGGCGCAACCGACTACTTTTTTCGGCGTTTTTTTGCTGGCTTCGGTCCAGCACACATGTAGTTGCATTGGCTATTGTTGATGTACACACAGCATGGCCGTATGCACTGGACATCATCGGGGTGTCCTCACTCCGCGGTCCCTGGCATCCTCCCTCTTTATCCCAAACCCCCCAGGCCGGCATTTTCGGAAAGCACATGAGCAGGGCTTTCCAACAGTGTCAGGCTTGTCAGTTTCCCGCCAATACTTTGGGAGATAGAGCCGTTGCTAAGTCTTGTTTTCATTCTGATACTGCTTCGTGTACAAAAGTGCCATTAGACAGGCGTTTGAAGCGCATTCGGAGCAGCCCTGCTCCCTGGTGGTTTCAATACGGAAGATAGCCCTGGCTGGCCGGGAAAACCAGATTTTCGGATGCAGGACTATGGCAGCTACCTACAGGTACAAGAAATTTCTCTCTAGCACCAGTATTTCTGGATTTATTGGCCGTGGCGCAGCCGACTACTTTTTGCGGCGTTTTTTTTGCTGGCTTCGGTCCAGCACACATGTAGTTGCCTTGGCTATTGTTGACGTACACACAGCATGGCTGTATGCACTGGACATCATCGGAGTGTCCTCACTCCGCGGTCCCTGGCATCCTCCCTGTTTATCCCAAACCCCCAAGACCGGCATTTTCGGAAAGCACATGAGCAGGGCTTTCCACCAGTGTCAGACTTGTCAGTTTCCCGCCAATACTTTGGGAGATAGAGCCGTTGCTAAGTCTTGTTTTCATTCTGTTACAGCTTCGTGTACAAAAGTGCCATTAGACAGGCGTTTGAAGCGCATTCGGAGCAGCCCCGCTCCCTGGTGGTTTCAAGACGGAAGATGGCCCTGGATGGCCAGGAAAACCAAATTTTGGGATGCAGGACTATGGCAGCTACCTACAGGTACAAGAAACTTCTCTCTAGCCCCAGTATTTCTGGATTTATTGGCTGTGGCGCAACCGACTACTTTTTTCGGCGTTTTTTTGCTGGCTTCGGTCCAGCACACATGTAGTTGCCTTGGCTATTGTTGATGTACACACAGCATGGCCGTGTTCACTGGACATCATCGGGGTGTCCTCACTCCGCGGTCCCTGGCATCCTCTCTGTTTATCCCAAACCCCCAAGACCGGCATTTTCGGAAAGCACATGAGCAGGGTTTTCCAACAGTGTCAGGCCTTTCAGTTTCCCGCCAATACTTTGGGAGATAGAGCCGTTGCTAAGTCTTGTTTTCATTCTGTTACAGCTTCGTGTACAAAAGTGCCATTAGACAGGCGTTTGAAGCGCATTCGGAGCAGCCCCGCACCCTGGTGGTTTCAAGAAGGAAGATGGCCCTGGATGGCCAGGAAAACCAGATTTTCGGATGCAGGACTATGGCAGCTACCTGCAGGTACAAGATATTTCTCTCTAGTACCAGTTTTTTTCTGGATTTATTGGCCGTGGCTTAGCCGACTACTTTTTTCGGCGTTTTTTTGCTGGCTTCGGTCCAGCACACATGTAGTTGCCTTGGCTATTGTTGACGTACACACAACATGGCCGTATGCACTGGACATCATCGGGGTGTCCTCACTCCGCGGTCCCTGGCATCCTCCCTGTTTATCCCAAACCCCCAAGACCGGCATTTTCGGAAAGCACATGAGCAGGGCTTTCCACCAGTGTCAGACTTGTCAGTTTCCCGCCAATACTTTGGGAGATAGAGCCGTTGCTAAGTCTTGTTTTCATTCTGTTACAGCTTCGTGTACAAAAGTGCCATTAGACAGGCGTTTGAAGCGCATTCGGAGCAGCCCCGCTCCCTGGTGGTTTCAAGACGGAAGATGGCCCTGGATGGCCAGGAAAACCAGATTTTCGGATGCAAGACTATAGCAGCTACCTACAGGTACAAGAAATTTCTCTCTAGCACCAGTATTTCTGGATTTATTGGCCGTGGCGCAGCCGACTACTTTTTGCGGCGTTTTTTTGCTGGCTTCGGTCCAGCACACATGTAGTTGCATTAGCTATTGTTGACGTACACACATCATGGCCGTATGCACTGGACATCATCGGGGTGTCCTCACTCCGCGGTCCCTGGCATCCTCCCTGTTTATCCCAAACCCCCAAGACCGGCATTTTCGGAAAGCACATGAGCAGGGCTTTCCAACAGTGTCAGGCCTTTCAGTTTCCCGCCAATACTTTGGGAGATAGAGCCGTTGCTAAGTCTTGTTCTCATTCTGTTACAGCTTCGTATACAAAAGTGCCATTAGACAGGCGTTTGAAGCGCATTCGGAGCAGCCCCGCTCCCTGGTGGTTTCAAGAAGGAAGATGGCCCTGGATGGCCAGGAAAACCAAATTTTCGGATGCAGGACTATGGCAGCTACCTGCAGGTACAAGATATTTCTCTCTAGTACCAGTATTTCTGGATTTATTGGCTGTGGCGCAGCCGACTACTTTTTTCGGCGTTTTTTTGCTGGCTTCGGTCCAGCACACATGTAGTTGCCTTGGCTATTGTTGACGTACACACAGCATGGCCGTATGCACTGGACATCATCGGGGTGTCCTCACTCCGCGGTCCCTGGCATCCTCCCTGTTTATCCCAAACCCCCAAGACCGGCATTTTCAGAAAGTACATGAGCAGGGCTTTCCAACAGTGTTAGACTTGTCAGTTTCCCGCCAATACTTTGGGAGATAGAGCCGTTGCTAAGTCTTGTTTTCATTCTGTTACAGCTTCGTGTACAAAAGTGCCATTAGACAGGCGTTTGAAGCGCATTCGGAGCAGCCCCGCTCCCTTGTGGTTTCAAGACGGAAAAAGGCCCTGGATGGCCAGGAAAACCAAATTTTCGGATGCAGGACTATGGCAGCTACCTGCAGGTACAAGAAATTTCTCTCTAGCACCAGTATTTCTGGATTTATTGGCTGTGGCGCAGCCGACTACTTTTTTCGGCGTTTTTTTGCTGGCTTCGGTCCAGCACACATGTAGTTGCCTTGGCTTTTGTTGACGTACACACAGCATGGCCGTATGCACTGGACATCATCGGGGTGTCCTCACTCCGCGGTCCCTGGCATCCTCCCTGTTTATCCCAAACCCCCAAGACCGGCATTTTCGGAAAGCACATGAGCAGGGCTTTCCACCAGTGTCAGACTTGTCAGTTTCCCGCAAATACTTTGGGAGATAGAGCCGTTGCTAAGTCTTGTTTTCATTCTGATACAGCTTTGTGTACAAAAGTGCCATTAGACAGGCGTTTGAAGCGCATTCGGAGCAGCCCTGCTCCCTGGTGGTTTCAATACGGAAGATAGCCCTGGCTGGCCGGGAAAACCAGATTTTCAGATGCAGGACTATGGCAGCTACCTACAGGTACAAGAAATTTCTCTCTAGCCCCAGTATTTGTGGATTTATTGGCCGTGGCGCAGCCGACTACTTTTTGCGGCGTTTTTTTGCTGGCTTCGGTCCAGCACACATGTAGTTGCCTTGGCTATTGTTGACGTACACACAGCATGGCTGTATGCACTGGACATCATCAGAGTGTCCTCACTCCGCGGTCCCTGGCATCCTCCCTGTTTATCCCAAACCCCCAAGACCGGCATTTTCGGAAAGCACATGAGCAGGGCTTTCCAACAGTGTCAGGCTTGTCAGTTTCCCGCCAATACTTTGGGAGATAGAGCCGTTGCTAAGTCTTGTTTTCATTCTGTTTCAGCTTCGTGTACAAAAGTGCCATTAGACAGGCGTTTGAAGCGCATTCGGAGCAGCCCTGCTCCCTGGTGGTTTCAATACGGAAGATAGCCCTGGCTGGCCGGGAAAACCAGATTTTCGGATGCAGGACTATGGCAGCTACCTACAGGTACAAGAAATTTCTCTCTAGCCCCAGTATTTCTGGATTTATTGGCCGTGGCGCAGCCGACTACTTTTTGCGGCGTTTTTTTGCTGGCTTCGGTCCAGCACACATGTAGTTGCCTTGGCTATTGTTGACGTACACACAGCATGGCTGTATGCACTGGACATCATCGGAGTGTCCTCACTCCGCGGTCCCTGGCATCCTCCCTGTTTATCCCAAACCCCCAAGACCGGCATTTTCGGAAAGCACATGAGCAGGGCTTTCCAAAAGTGTCAGGCTTGTCAGTTTCCCGCCAATACTTTGGGAGATAGAGCCATTGCTAAGTCTTGTTTTCATTCTGTTTCAGCTTCGTGTACAAAAGTGCCATTAGACAGGCGTTTGAAGCGCATTCGGAGCAGCCCTGCTCCCTGGTGATTTCAATACGGAAGATAGCCCTGGCTGGCCGGGAAAACCAGATTTTCGGATGCAGGACTATGGCAGCTACCTACAGGTACAAGAAATTTCTCTGTAGCCCCAGTATTTCTGGATTTATTGGCCGTGGCGCAGCCGACTACTTTTTGCGGCGTTTTTTTGCTGGCTTCGGTCCAGCACACATGTAGTTGCCTTGGCTATTGTTGACGTACACACAGCATGGCTGTATGCACTGGACATCATCGGAGTGTCCTCACTCCACGGTCCCTGGCATCCTCCCTGTTTATCCCAAATCCCCAAGACCGGCATTTTCGGAAAGCACATGAGCAGGGCTTTCCAAAAGTGTCAGGCCTTTCAGTTTCCCGCCAATACTTTGGGAGATAGGGCCGTTGCTAAGTCTTGTTTTCATTCTGTTTCAGCTTCGTGTACAAAAGTGCCATTAGACAGGCGTTTGAAGTGCATTCGGAGCAGCCCTGCTCCCTGGTGGTTTTAAGACGGAAGATGGCCCTGGCTGGCCGGGAAAACCAGATTTTCGGATGCAAGACTATGGCAGCTACCTACAGGTACAAGAAACTTCTCTCTAGCCCCAGTATTTCTGGATTTATTGGCCATGGCGCAGCCGACTACTTTTTGCGGCGTTTTTTTGCTGGCTTCGGTCCAGCACACATATAGTTGCCTTGGCTATTGTTGACGTACACACAGCATGGCCGTATGCACTGGACATCATCGGGGTGTCCTCACTCCGCGGTCCCTGGCATCCTCCCTGTTTATCCCAAACCCCCAAGACCGGCATTTTCGGAAAGCACATGAGCAGGGCTTTCCAACAGTGTCAGACTTGTCAGTTTCCCGCCAATACTTTGGGAGATAGAGCCGTTGCTAAGTCTTGTTTTCATTCTGATACAGCTTCGTGTACAAAAGTGCCATTAGACAGGCGTTTGAAGCGCATTCGGAGCAGCCCTGCTCCCTGGTGGTTTCAATACGGAAGATAGCCCTGGCTGGCCGGGAAAACCAGATTTTCGGATGCAGGACTATGGCAGCTACCTACAGGTACAAGAAATTTCTCTCTAGCCCCAGTATTTCTGGATTTATTGGCCGTGGCGCAGCCGACTACTTTTTGCGGCGTTTTTTTGCTGGCTTCGGTCCAGCACACATGTAGTTGCCTTGGCTATTGTTGACGTACACACAGCATGGCTGTATGCACTGGACATCATCGGAGTGTCCTCACTCCGCGGTCCCTGGCATCCTCCCTGTTTATCCCAAACCCCCAAGACCGGCATTTTCGGAAAGCACATGAGCAGGGCTTTCCAAAAGTGTCAGGCTTGTCAGTTTCCCGCCAATACTTTGGGAGATAGAACCGTTGCTAAGTCTTGTTTTCATTCTGTTTCAGCTTCGTGTACAAAAGTGCCATTAGACAGGCGTTTGAAGCGCATTCGGAGCAGCCCTGCTCCCTGGTGATTTCAATACGGAAGATAGCCCTGGCTGGACGGGAAAACCAGATTTTCGGATGCAGGACTATGGCAGCTACCTACAGGTACAAGAAATTTCTCTCTAGCCCCAGTATTTCTGGATTTATTGGCCGTGGCGCAGCCGACTAATTTTTGCGGCGTTTTTTTGCTGGCTTCGGTCCAGCACACATGTAGTTGCCTTGGCTATTGTTGACGTACACACAGCATGGCTGTATGCACTGGACATCATCGGAGTGTCCTCACTCCACGGTCCCTGGCATCCTCCCTGTTTATCCCAAATCCCCAAGACCGGCATTTTCGGAAAGCACATGAGCAGGGCTTTCCAACAGTGTCAGGCTTGTCAGTTTCCCGCCAATACTTTGGGAGATAGAGCCGTTGCTAAGTCTTGTTTTCATTCTGTTTCAGCTTCGTGTACAAAAGTGCCATTAGACAGGCGTTTGAAGTGCATTCGGAGCAGCCCTGCTCCCTGGTGGTTTTAAGACGGAAGATGGCCCTGGCTGGCCGGGAAAACCAGATTTTCGGATGCAGGACTATGGCAGCTACCTACAGGTACAAGAAACTTCTCTCTAGCCCCAGTATTTGTGGATTTATTGGCCGTGGCGCAGCCGACTACTTTTTGGGGCGTTTTTTTGCTGGCTTCGGTCCAGCACACATATAGTTGCCTTGGCTATTGTTGATGTACACACAGCATGGCCGTATGCACTGGACATCATCGGGGTGTCCTCACTCCGCGGTCCCTGGCATCCTCCCTGTTTATCCCAAACCCCCAAGACCGGCATTTTCGGAAAGCACATGAGCAGGGCTTTCCACCAGTGTCAGACTTGTCAGTTTCCCGCCAATACTTTGGGAGATAGAGCCGTTGCTAAGTCTTGTTTTCATTCTGATACAGCTTCGTGTACAAAAGTGCCAATAGACAGGCGTTTGAAGCGCATTCGGAGCAGCCCTGCTCCCTGGTGGTTTCAATACGGAAGATAGCCCTGGCTGGCCGGGAAAACCAGATTTTCGGATGCAGGACTATGGCAGTTACCTACAGGTACAGGAAATTTCTCTCTAGCCCCAGTATTTCTGGATTTATTGGCCGTGGCGCAGCCGACTACTTTTTGCGGCGTTTTTTTGCTGGCTTCGGTCCAGCACACATGTAGTTGCCTTGGCTATTGTTGACGTACACACAGCATGGCTGTATGCACTGGACATCATCGGAGTGTCCTCACTCCGCGGTCCCTGGCATCCTCCCTGTTTATCCCAAACCCCCAAGACCGGCATTTTCGGAAAGCACATGAGCAGGGCTTTCCAACAGTGTCAGGCTTGTCAGTTTCCCGCCAATACTTTGGGAGATAGAGCCGTTGCTAAGTCTTGTTTTCATTCTGATACAGCTTCGTGTACAAAAGTGCCATTAGACAGGCATTTGAAGCGCATTCGGAGCAGCCCTGCTCCCTTGTGGTTTTAAGACGGAAGATGGCCCTGGCTGGCCGGGAAAACCACATTTGCGGATGCAGGACTATGGCAGCTACCTACAGGTACAAGAAATTTCTCTCTAGCCCCAGTATTTCTGGATTTATTGGCCGTGGCGCAGCCGACTACTTTTTGCGGCGTTTTTTTGCTGGCTTCGGTCCAGCACACATGTAGTTGCCTTGGCTATTGTTGACGTACACACATCATGGCCGTATGCACTGGACATCATCAGAGTGTCCTCACTCCGCGGTCCCTGGCATCCTTCCTGTTTATCCCAAACCCCCAAGACCGGCATTTTCGGAAAGCACATGAGCAGGGCTTTCCAACAGTGTCAGGCTTGTCAGTTTCCCGCCAATACTTTGGGAGATAGAGCCGTTGCTAAGTCTTGTTTTCATTCTGATACAGCTTCGTGTACAAAAGTGCCATTAGACAGGCGTTTGAAGCGCATTCGGAGCAGCCCTGCTCCCTGGTGATTTCAATACGGAAGATAGCCCTGGCTGGCCGGGAAAACCAGATTTTCGGATGCAGGACTATGGCAGCTACCTACAGGTACAAGAAATTTCTCTGTAGCCCCAGTATTTCTGGATTTATTGGCCGTGGCGCAGCCGACTACTTTTTGCGGCGTTTTTTTGCTGGCTTCGGTCCAGCACACATGTAGTTGGCTTGGCTATTGTTGACGTACACACAGCATGGCTGTATGCACTGGACATCATCGGAGTGTCCTCACTCCACGGTCCCTGGCATCCTCCCTGTTTATCCCAAATCCCCAAGACCGGCATTTTCGGAAAGCACATGAGCAGGGCTTTCCAAAAGTGTCAGGCTTGTCAGTTTCCCGCCATTACTGTGGGAGATAGAGCCGTTGCTAAGTCTTGTTTTCATTCTGTTTCAGCTTCGTGTACAAAAGTGCCATTAGACAGGCGTTTGAAGTGCATTCGGAGCAGCCCTGCTCCCTGGTGGTTTCAATACGGAAGATGGCCCTGGCTGGCCGGGAAAACCAGATTTTCGGATGCAGGACTATGGCAGCTACCTACAGGTACAAGAAACTTCTCTCTAGCCCCAGTATTTCTGGATTTATTGGCCGTGGCGCAGCCGACTACTTTTTGCGGCGTTTTTTTGCTGGCTTCGGTCCAGCACACATATAGTTGCCTTGGCTATTGTTGATGTACACACAGCATGGCCGTATGCACTGGACATCATCGGGGTGTCCTCACTCCGCGGTCCCTGGCATCCTCCCTGTTTATCCCAAACCCCCAAGACCGGCATTTTCGGAAAGCACATGAGCAGGGCTTTCCACCAGTGTCAGACTTGTCAGTTTCTCGCCAATACTTTGGGAGATAGAGCCGTTGCTAAGTCTTGTTTTCATTCTGTTACAGCTTCGTGTACAAAAGTGCCATTAGACAGGCGTTTGAAGCGCATTCGGAGCAGCCCTGCTCCCTGGTGGTTTCAATACGGAAGATAGCCCTGGCTGGCCGGGAAAACCAGATTTTCGGATGCAGGACTATGGCAGCTACCTACAGGTACAAGAAATTTCTCTCTAGCCCCAGTATTTCTGGATTTATTGGCCGTGGCGCAGCCGACTACTTATTTTCGGCGTTTTTTCGCTGGCTTCGGTCCAGCACACATGCAGTTGCCTTGGCTATTGTTGACGTACACACAGCATGGCCGTGAGCACTGGACATTATCGGGGTGTCCTCACTCCGCGGTCCCTGGCATCCTCCCTGTTTATCCCAAACCCCCAAGACCGGCATTTTCGGAAAGCACATGAGCAGGGCTTTCCAACAGTGTCAGGCTTGTCAGTTTCCCGCCAATACTTTGGAAGATAGAGCCGTTGCTAAGTCTTGTTTTCATTCTGTTACAGCTTCGTGTACAAAAGTGCCATTAGACAGGCGTTTGAAGCGCATTCGGAGCAGCCCCGCTCCCTGGTGGTTTCAAGACGGAAGATGGCCCTGGTTGGCCAGGAAAACCAAATTTGCGGATGCAGGACTATGGCAGCTACCTACAGGTACAAGAAATTTCTCTGTAGCCCCAGTATTTCTGGATTTATTGGCCGTGGCGCAGCCGACTACTTTTTGCGGCGTTTTTTTGCTGGCTTCGGTCCAGCACACATGTAGTTGGCTTGGCTATTGTTGACGTACACACAGCATGGCTGCCTGCACTGGACATCATCGGAGTGTCCTCACTCCACGGTCCCTGGCATCCTCCCTGTTTATCCCAAATCCCCAAGACCGGCATTTTCGGAAAGCACATGGGCAGGGCTTTCCAAAAGTGTCAGGCTTGTCAGTTTCCCGCCATTACTTTGGGAGATAGAGCCGTTGCTAAGTCTTGTTTTCATTCTGTTTCAGCTTCGTGTACAAAAGTGCCATTAGACAGGCGTTTGAAGTGCATTCGGAGCAGCCCTGCTCCCTGGTGGTTTCAATACGGAAGATGGCCCTGGCTGGCCGGGAAAACCAGATTTTCGGATGCAGGACTATGGCAGCTACCTACAGGTACAAGAAACTTCTCTCTAGCCCCAGTATTTCTGGATTTATTGGCCGTGGCGCAGCCGACTACTTTTTGCGGCGTTTTTTTGCTGGCTTCGGTCCAGCACACATATAGTTGCCTTGGCTATTGTTGATGTACACACAGCATGGCCGTATGCACTGGACATCATCGGGGTGTCCTCACTCCGCGGTCCCTGGCATCCTCCCTGTTTATCCCAAACCCCCAAGACCGGCATTTTCGGAAAGCACATGAGCAGGGCTTTCCACCAGTGTCAGACTTGTCAGTTTCTCGCCAATACTTTGGGAGATAGAGCCGTTGCTAAGTCTTGTTTTCATTCTGTTACAGCTTCGTGTACAAAAGTGCCATTAGACAGGCGTTTGAAGCGCATTCGGAGCAGCCCCGCTCCCTGGTGGTTTCAAGACGGAAGATGGCCCTGGTTGGCCGGGAAAACCAAATTTGCGGATGCAGGACTATGGCAGCTACCTGCAGGTACAAGAAATTTCTCTCTAGCCCCAGTATTTCTGGATTTATTGGCTGTGGCGCAGCCGACTACTTTTTCGGCGTTTTTTTGCTGGCTTCGGTCCAGCACACATGTAGTTGCCTTGGCTATTGTTGACGTACACACAGCATGGCCGTATTCACTGGACATCATCAGAAGGTCCTCACTCCGCGGTCCCTTGCATCCTCCCTGTTTATCCCAAACCCCCAAGACCGGCATTTTCGGAAAGCACATGAGCAGGGCTTTCCAACAGTGTCAGACTTGTCAGTTTCCCGCCAATACTTTGGGAGATAGAGCCGTTGCTAAGTCTTGTTTTCATTCTGTTACAGCTTCGTGTACAAAAGTGCCATTAGACAGGCGTTTGAAGCGCATTCGGAGCAGCCCTGCTCCCTGGTGGTTTCAAGACGGAAAATGGCCCTGGCTGGCCGGGAAAACCAGATTTTGGGATGCGAGACTATGGCAGCTACCTACAGGTACAAGAAATTTCTCTCTAGCCCCAGTATTTCTGGATTTATTGGCCGTGGCGCAGCCGACTACTTTTTTCGGCGTTTTTTTGCTGGCTTCGGTCCAGCACACATGTAGTTGCCTTGGCTATTGTTGACGTACACACAGCATGGCCGTGTTCACTGGACATCATTGGGGTGTCCTCACTCCGCGGTCCCTGGCATCCTCCCTGTTTATCCCAAACCCCCAAGACCGGCATTTTCGGAAAGCACATGAGCAGGGCTTTTTACCAGTGTCAGACTTGTCAGTTTCCCGCCATTACTTTGGGAGATAGAGCCGTTTCTAAGTCTTGTTTTCATTCTGATACAGCTTCGTGTACAAAAGTGCCATTAGACAGGCGTTTGAAGCGCATTCGGAGCAGCCCTGCTCCCTGGTGGTTTCAATACGGAAGATAGCTCTGGCTGCCCGGAAAAACCAGATTTTCGGATGCAGGACTATGGCAGCTACCTACAGGTACAGGAAATTTCTCTCTAGCCCCAGTATTTCTGGATTTATTGGCTGTGGCGCAGCCGACTACTTTTTGCGGCGTTTTTTTGCTGGCTTCGGTCCAGCACACATGTAGTTGCCTTGGCTATTGTTGACGTACACACAGCATGGCTGTATGCACTGGACATCATCGGAGTGTCCTCACTCCGCGGTCCCTGGCATCCTCCCTGTTTATCCCAAACCCCCAAGATCGGCATTTTCGGAAAGCACATGAGCAGGGCTTTCCAACAGTGTCAGGCTTGTCAGTTTCCCGCCAATACTTTGGGAGATAGAGCCGTTGCTAAGTCTTGTTTTCATTCTGATACAGCTTCGTGTACAAAAGTGCCATTAGACAGGCGTTTGAAGCGCATTCGGAGCAGCCCTAGTCCCTGGTGGTTTTAAGACGGAAAATGGCCCTGGCTGGCCGGGAAAACCACATTTTCGGATGCAGGACTATGGCAGCTACCTACAGGTACAGGAAATTTCTCTCTAGCCCCATTATTTCTGGATTTATTGGCCGTGGCGCAGCCGACTACTTTTTGCGGCGTTTTTTTGCTGGCTTCGGTCCAGCACACATGTAGTTGCCTTGGCTATTGTTGACGTACACACAGCATGGCCGTATGCACTGGACATCATCGGGGTGTCCTCACTCCGCGGTCCCTGGCATCCTCCCTGTTAATCCCAAACCCCCAAGACCGGCATTTTCTGAAAGCCCATGAGCAGGGCTTTCTAACAGTGTCAGGCTTGTCAGTTTCCCGCCATTACTTTGGGAGATAGAGCCGTTGCTAAGTCTTGTTTTCATTCTGATACAGCTTCGTGTACAAAAGTGCCATTAGACAGGCGTTTGAAGCGCATTCGGAGCAGCCCTGCTCCCTGGTGGTTTCAAGACGGAAAATGGCCCTGGCTGGCCAGGAAAACCAGATTTTCGGATGCAAGACTATGGCAGCTACCTGCAGGTACAAGAAATTTCTCTCTAGCCCCAGTATTTCTGGATTTATTGGCCGTGGCGCAGCCGACTACTTTTTGCGGCGTTTTTTTTGCTGGCTTCGGTCCAGCACACATGTAGTTGCCTTGGCTATTGTTGACGTACACACATCATGGCCGTATGCACTGGACATCATCAGAGTGTCTTCACTCCGCGGCCCATTGCATCCTCCCTGTTTATCCCAAACCCCCTAGACCGGCATTTTCGGAAAGCCTATGAGCAGGGCTTTCCAACAGTGTCAGGCTTGTCAGTTTCCCGCCAATACTTTGGAAGATAGAGCCGTTGCTAAGTCTTGTTTTCATTCTGTTACAGCTTCGTGTACAAAAGTGCCATTAGACAGGCGTTTGAAGCGCATTCGGAGCAGCCCCGCTCCCTGGTGGTTTCAAGACGGAAGATGGCCCTGGTTGGCCAGGAAAACCAAATTTTCGGATGCAGGACTATGGCAGCTACCTGCAGGTACAAGAAATGTCTCTCTAGCCCCAGTATTTCTGGATTTATTGGCCGTGGCGCAGCCGACTACTTTTTTCGGCGTTTTTTTGCTGGCTTCGGTCCAGCACACATGTAGTTGCCTTGGCTATTGTTGACGTACACACAGCATGGCCGTATGCACTGGACATCATCGGGGTGTCCTCACTCCGCGGTCCCTGGCATCCTCCCTGTTAATCCCAAACCCCCAAGACCGTTATTTTCGGAAAGCCCATGAGCAGGGCTTTCCAACAGTGTCAGACTTGTCAGTTTCCCGCCAATACTTTGGGAGATAGAGCCGTTGCTAAGTCTTGTTTTCATTCTGATACAGCTTCGTGTACAAAAGTGCCATTAGACAGGCGTTTGAAGCGCATTCGGAGCAGCCCTGCTCCCTGGTGGTTTCAAGACGGAAGATGGCCCTGGCTGGCCGGGAAAACCAGATTTTCGGATGCAGGACTATGGCAGCTACCTACAGGTACAAGAAATTTCTCTCTAGCCACAGTATTTCTGGATTTATTGGCCGTGGCGCAGCCGACTACTTTTTGGGGCGTTTTTTTGCTGGCTTCGGTCCAGCACACATGTAGTTGCCTTGGCTATTGTCGACGTACACACAGCATGGCCGTATGCACTGGACATCATCGGGGTGTCCTCACTCTGCGGTCCCTGGCATCCTCCCTGTCAATCCTAAACCCTCAAGACCGACATTTTCGGAAAGCCCATGAGCAGGGCTTTCCAACAGTGTCAGACTTGTCAGTTTCCCGCCAATACTTTGGGAGATAGAGCCGTTGCTAAGTCTTGTTTTCATTCTGTTACAGCTTCTTGTACAAAAGTGCCATTAGACAGGCGTTTGAAGCGCATTCGGAGCAGCCCCGCTCCCTGGTGGTTTCAAGACGGAAGATGGCCCTGGTTGGCCGGGAAAACCAGATTTTCGGATGCAGGACTATGGGAGCTACCTGCAGGTACAAGAAATTTCCCTCTAGCCCCAGTATTTCTGGATTTATTGGCTGTGGCGCAGCCGACTACTTTTTTCGGCGTTGTTTTGCTGGCTTCGGTCCAGCACACATGTAGTTGCCTTGGCTATTGTTGACGTACACACAGCATGGCCGTATGCACTGGACATCATCGGGGTGTCCTCACTCCGCGGTCCCTGGCATCCTCCCTGTTAATCCCAAACCCTCAAGACCGGCATTTTCGGAAAGCCCATGAGCAGGGCTTTCCAACAGTGTCAGACTTGTCAGTTTCCCGCCAATACTTTGGGAGATAGAGCCGTTGCTAAGTCTTGTTTTCATTCTGTTACAGCTTCGTGTACAAAAGTGCCATTAGACAGGCGTTTGAAGCGCATTCGGAGCAGCCCCGCTCCCTGGTGGTTTCAAGACGGAAGATGGCCCTGGTTGGCCAGGAAAACCAGATTTTCGGATGCAGGACTATGGGAGCTACCTGCAGGTACAAGAAATTTCTCTCTAGCCCCAGTATTTCTGGATTTATTGGCTGTGGCGCAGCCGACTACTTTTTTCGGCGTTTTTTTAGCTGGCTTCGGTCCAGCACACATGTAGTTGCCTTGGCTATTGTTGACGTACACACAGCATGGCCGTATGCACTGGACATCATCGGAAGGTCCTCACTCCGCGGTCCCTGGCATCCTCCCTGTTTATCCCAAACCCCCAAGACCGGCATTTTCGGAAAGCACATGAGCAGGGCTTTCCAACAGTGTCAGACTTGTCAGTTTCCCGCCAATACTTTGGGAGATAGAGCCGTTGCTAAGTCTTGTTTTCATTCTGATACAGCTTCGTGTACAAAAGTGCCATTAGACAGGCGTTTGAAGCGCATTCGGAGCAGCCCTGCTCCCTGGTGGTTTCAAGACGGAAAATGGCCCTGGCTGGCCGGGAAAACCAGATTTTGGGATGCGAGACTATGGCAGCTACCTACAGGTACAAGAAATTTCTCTCTAGCCCCAGTATTTCTGGATTTATTGGCCGTGGCGCAGCCGACTACTTTTTTCGGCGTTTTTTTGCTGGCTTCGGTCCAGCACACATGTAGTTGCCTTGGCTATTGTTGACGTACACACAGCATGGCCGTGTTCACTGGACATCATTGGGGTGTCCTCACTCCGCGGTCCCTGGCATCCTCCCTGTTTATCCCAAACCCCCAAGACCGGCATTTTCGGAAAGCACATGAGCAGGGCTTTCCACCAGTGTCAGACTTGTCAGTTTCCCGCCAATACTTTGGGAGATAGAACCGTTGCTAAGTCTTGTTTTCATTCTGATACAGCTTCGTGTACAAAAGTGCCATTAGACAGGCGTTTGAAGCGCATTCGGAGCAGCCCTGCTCCCTGGTGGTTTCAATACAGAAGATAGCCCTGGCTGCCCGGGAAAACCAGATTTTCGGATGCAGGACTATGGCAGCTACCTACAGGTACAGGAAATTTCTCTCTAGCCCCAGTATTTCTGGATTTATTGGCCGTGGCGCAGCCGACTACTTTTTGCGGCGTTTTTTTGCTGGCTTCGGTCCAGCACACATGTAGTTGCCTTGGCTATTGTTGACGTACACACAGCATGGCTGTATGCACTGGACATCATCGGAGTGTCCTCACTCCGCGGTCCCTGGCATCCTCCCTGTTTATCCCAAACCCCCAAGATCGGCATTTTCGGAAAGCACATGAGCAGGGCTTTCCAACAGTGTCAGACTTGTCAGTTTCCCGCCAATACTTTGGGAGATAGAGCCGTTGCTAAGTCTTGTTTTCATTCTGATACAGCTTCGTGTACAAAAGTGCCATTAGACAGGCGTTTGAAGCGCATTCGGAGCAGCCCTGCTCCCTGGTGGTTTCAAGACGGAAAATGGCCCTGGCTGGCCGGGAAAACCAGATTTTGGGATGCGAGACTATGGCAGCTACCTACAGGTACAAGAAATTTCTCTCTAGCCCCAGTATTTCTGGATTTATTGGCCGTGGCGCAGCCGACTACTTTTTTCGGCGTTTTTTTGCTGGCTTCGGTCCAGCACACATGTAGTTGCCTTGGCTATTGTTGACGTACACACAGCATGGCCGTGTTCACTGGACATCATTGGGGTGTCCTCACTCCGCGGTCCCTGGCATCCTCCCTGTTTATCCCAAACCCCCAAGACCGGCATTTTCGGAAAGCACATGAGCAGGGCTTTCCACCAGTGTCAGACTTGTCAGTTTCCCGCCAATACTTTGGGAGATAGAGCCGTTTCTAAGTCTTGTTTTCATTCTGATACAGCTTCGTGTACAAAAGTGCCATTAGACAGGCGTTTGAAGCGCATTCGGAGCAGCCCTGCTCCCTGGTGGTTTCAACACGGAAGATAGCTCTGGCTGCCCGGAAAAACCAGATTTTCGGATGCAGGACTATGGCAGCTACCTACAGGTACAGGAAATTTCTCTCTAGCCCCAGTATTTCTGGATTTATTGGCTGTGGCGCAGCCGACTACTTTTTGCGGCGTTTTTTTGCTGGCTTCGGTCCAGCACACATGTAGTTGCCTTGGCTATTGTTGACGTACACACAGCATGGCTGTATGCACTGGACATCATCGGAGTGTCCTCACTCCGCGGTCCCTGGCATCCTCCCTGTTTATCCCAAACCCCCAAGATTGGCATTTTCGGAAAGCACATGAGCAGGGCTTTCCAACAGTGTCAGGCTTGTCAGTTTCCCGCCAATACTTTGGGAGATAGAGCCGTTGCTAAGTCTTGTTTTCATTCTGATACAGCTTCGTGTACAAAAGTGCCATTAGACAGGCGTTTGAAGCGCATTCGGAGCAGCCCTAGTCCCTGGTGGTTTTAAGACGGAAGATGGCCCTGGCTGGCCGGGAAAACCACATTTTCGGATGCAGGACTATGGCAGCTACCTACAGGTACAGGAAATTTCTCTCTAGCCCCAGTATTTCTGGATTTATTGGCCGTGGCGCAGCCGACTACTTTTTGCGGCGTTTTTTTGCTGGCTTCGGTCCAGCACACATGTAGTTGCCTTGGCTATTGTTGACGTACACACAGCATGGCCGTATGCACTGGACATCATCGGGGTGTCCTCACTCCGCGGTCCCTGGCATCCTCCCTGTTAATCCCAAACCCCCAAGACCGGCATTTTCTGAAAGCCCATGAGCAGGGCTTTCTAACAGTGTCAGGCTTGTCAGTTTCCCGCCATTACTTTGGGAGATAGAGCCGTTGCTAAGTCTTGTTTTCATTCTGATACAGCTTCGTGTACA
The DNA here is from genome assembly GCA_911728455.2 of Marthasterias glacialis. NCBI lineage: Eukaryota > Metazoa > Echinodermata > Asteroidea > Forcipulatida > Asteriidae > Marthasterias > Marthasterias glacialis. The sequence continues at coordinate 11,898,831 of OU452229.1, forward strand.
AAAGTGCCATTAGACAGGCGTTTGAAGCGCATTCGGAGCAGCCCTGCTCCCTGGTGGTTTCAAGACGGAAAATGGCACTGGCTGGCCAGGAAAACCAGATTTTCGGATGCAAGACTATGGCAGCTACCTGCAGGTACAAGAAATTTCTCTCTAGCCCCAGTATTTCTGGATTTATTGGCCGTGGCGCAGCCGACTACTTTTTGCGGCGTTTTTTTTTGCTGGCTTCGGTCCAGCACACATGTAGTTGCCTTGGCTATTGTTGACGTACACACATCATGGCCGTATGCACTGGACATCATCAGAGTGTCTTCACTCCGCGGCCCATTGCATCCTCCCTGTTTATCCCAAACCCCCTAGACCGGCATTTTCGGAAAGCCTATGAGCAGGGCTTTCCAACAGTGTCAGGCTTGTCAGTTTCCCGCCAATACTTTGGAAGATAGAGCCGTTGCTAAGTCTTGTTTTCATTCTGTTACAGCTTCGTGTACAAAAGTGCCATTAGACAGGCGTTTGAAGCGCATTCGGAGCAGCCCCGCTCCCTGGTGGTTTCAAGACGGAAGATGGCCCTGGTTGGCCAGGAAAACCAAATTTTCGGATGCAGGACTATGACAGCTACCTGCAGGTACAAGAAATTTCTCTCTAGCCCCAGTATTTCTGGATTTATTGGCCGTGGCGCAGCCGACTACTTTTTTCGGCGTTTTTTTGCTGGCTTCGGTCCAGCACACATGTAGTTGCCTTGGCTATTGTTGACGTACACACAGCATGGCCGTATTCACTGGACATCATCGGGGTGTCCTCACTCCGCGGTCCCTGGCATCCTCCCTGTTAATCCCAAACCCCCAAGACCGTTATTTTCGGAAAGCCCATGAGCAGGGCTTTCCAACAGTGTCAGACTTGTCAGTTTCCCGCCAATACTTTGGGAGATAGAGCCGTTGCTAAGTCTTGTTTTCATTCTGATACAGCTTCGTGTACAAAAGTGCCATTAGACAGGCGTTTGAAGCGCATTCGGAGCAGCCCTGCTCCCTGGTGGTTTCAAGACGGAAGATGGCCCTGGCTGGCCGGGAAAACCAGATTTTCGGATGCAGGACTATGGCAGCTACCTACAGGTACAAGAAATTTCTCTCTAGCCACAGTATTTCTGGATTTATTGGCCGTGGCGCAGCCGACTACTTTTTGGGGCGTTTTTTTGCTGGCTTCGGTCCAGCACACATGTAGTTGCCTTGGCTATTGTCGACGTACACACAGCATGGCCGTATGCACTGGACATCATCGGGGTGTCCTCACTCCGCGGTCCCTGGCATCCTCCCTGTCAATCCTAAACCCTCAAGACCGACATTTTCGGAAAGCCCATGAGCAGGGCTTTCCAACAGTGTCAGACTTGTCAGTTTCCCGCCAATACTTTGGGAGATAGAGCCGTTGCTAAGTCTTGTTTTCATTCTGTTACAGCTTCGTGTACAAAAGTGCCATTAGACAGGCGTTTGAAGCGCATTCGGAGCAGCCCCGCTCCCTGGTGGTTTCAAGACGGAAGATGGCCCTGGTTGGCCGGGAAAACCAGATTTTCGGATGCAGGACTATGGGAGCTACCTGCAGGTACAAGAAATTTCTCTCTAGCCCCAGTATTTCTGGATTTATTGGCTGTGGCGCAGCCGACTACTTTTTTTGGCGTTTTTTTGCTGGCTTCGGTCCAGCACACATGTAGTTGCCTTGGCTATTGTTGACGTACACACAGCATGGCCGTATGCACTGGACATCATCGGGGTGTCCTCACTCCGCGGTCCCTGGCATCCTCCCTGTTTATCCCAAACCCCCAAGACCGGCATTTTCGGAAAGCACATGAGCAGGGCTTTCCAACAGCGTTAGACTTGTCAGTTTCCCGCCAATACTTTGGAAGATAGAGCCGTTGCTAAGTCTTGTTTTCATTCTGTTACAGCTTCGTGTACAAAAGTGCCATTAGACAGGCGTTTGAAGCGCATTCGGAGCAGCCCCGCTCCCTGGTGGTTTCAAGACGGAAGATGGCCCTGGTTGGCCAGGAAAACCAAATTTTCGGATGCAGGACTATGGCAGCTACCTGCAGGTACAAGAAATTTCTCTCTAGCCCCAGTATTTCTGGATTTATTGGCCGTGGCGCAGCCGACTACTTTTTTCGGCGTTTTTTTGCTGGCTTCGGTCCAGCACACATGTAGTTGCCTTGGCTATTGTTGACGTACACACAGCATGGCCGTATTCACTGGACATCATCGGGGTGTCCTCACTCCGCGGTCCCTGGCATCCTCCCTGTTAATCCCAAACCCCCAAGACCGTTATTTTCGGAAAGCCCATGAGCAGGGCTTTCCAACAGTGTCAGACTTGTCAGTTTCCCGCCAATACTTTGGGAGATAGAGCCGTTGCTAAGTCTTGTTTTCATTCTGATACAGCTTCGTGTACAAAAGTGCCATTAGACAGGCGTTTGAAGCGCATTCGGAGCAGCCCTGCTCCCTGGTGGTTTCAAGACGGAAGATGGCCCTGGTTGGCCGGGAAAACCAGATTTTCGGATGCAGGACTATGGGAGCTACCTGCAGGTACAAGAAATTTCTCTCTAGCCCCAGTATTTCTGGATTTATTGGCTGTGGCGCAGCCGACTACTTTTTTCGGCGTTTTTTTAGCTGGCTTCGGTCCAGCACACATGTAGTTGCCTTGGCTATTGTTGACGTACACACATCATGGCCGTATGCACTGGACATCATCGGGGTGTCCTCACTCCGCGGTCCCTGGCATCCTCCCTGTTTATCCCAAACCCCCAAGACCGGCATTTTCGGAAAGCCCATGAGCAGGGCTTTCCAACAGCGTCAGACTTGTCAGTTTCCCGCCAATACTTTGGGAGATAGAGCCGTTGCTAAGTCTTGTTTTCATTCTGTTACAGCTTCGTGTACAAAAGTGCCATTACACAGGCGTTTGAAGCGCATTCGGAGCAGCCCTGCTCCCTGGTGGTTTCAAGACGGAAGATAGCCCTGGCTGGCCGGGAATACCAGATTTTCGGATGCAGGACTATGGCAGCTACCTACAGGTACAATAAATTTCTCTCTAGCCCCAGTATTTCTGGATTTATTGGCTGTGGCGCAGCCGACTACTTTTTTCGGCGTTTTTGTGCTGGCTTCGGTCCAGCACACATGTAGTTGCCTTGGCTATTGTTGACGTACACACAGCATGGCCGTATGCACTGGACATCATCGGGGTGTCCTCACTCCGCGGTCCCTGGCATCCTCCCTGTTTATCCCAAACCCCCAAGACCGGCATTTTCGGAAAGCACATGAGCAGGGCTTTCCACCAGTGTCAGACTTGTCAGTTTCTCGCCAATACTTTGGGAGATAGAGCCGTTGCTAAGTCTTGTTTTCATTCTGTTACAGCTTCGTGTACAAAAGTGCCATTAGACAGGCGTTTGAAGCGCATTCGGAGCAGCCCTGCTCCCTGGTGGTTTCAATACGGAAGATAGCCCTGGCTGGCCGGGAAAACCAGATTTTCGGATGCAGGACTATGGCAGCTACCTACAGGTACAGGAAATTTCTCTCTAGCCCCAGTATTTCTGGATTTATTGGCCGTGGCGCAGCCGACTACTTTTTGCGGCGTTTTTTTGCTGGTTTCGGTCCAGCACACATGTAGTTGCCTTGGCTATTGTTGATGTACACACAGCATGGCTGTATGCACTGGACATCATCGGAGTGTCCTCACTCCGCGGTCCCTGGCATCCTCCCTGTTTATCCCAAACCCCCAAGACCGGCATTTTCGGAAAGCACATGAGCAGGGCTTTACAACAGTGTCAGACTTGTCAGTTTCCCGCCAATACTTTGGGAGATAGAGCCGTTGCTAAGTCTTGTTTTCATTCTGATACAGCTTCGTGTACAAAAGTGCCATTAGACAGGCGTTTGAAGCGCATTCGGAGCAGCCCCGCTCCCTGGTGGTTTTAAGACGGAAGATGGCCCTGGCTGGCCGGGAAAACCACATTTTCGGATGCAGGACTATTGCAGCTACCTACAGGTACAAGAAATTTCTCTCTAGCCCCATTATTTCTGGATTTATTGGCCGTGGTGCAGCCGACTACTTATTTTCGGCGTTTTTTCGCTGGCTTCGGTCCAGCACACATGCAGTTGCCTTGGCTATTGTTGACGTACACACAGCATGGCCGTGAGCACTGGACATTATCGGGGTGTCCTCACTCCGCGGTCCCTGGCATCCTCCCTGTTTATCCCAAACCCCCAAGACCGGCATTTTCGGAAAGCACATGAGCAGGGCTTTCCAACAGTGTCAGGCTTGTCAGTTTCCCGCCAATACTTTGGAAGATAGAGCCGTTGCTAAGTCTTGTTTTCATTCTGTTACAGCTTCGTGTACAAAAGTGCCATTAGACAGGCGTTTGAAGCGCATTCGGAGCAGCCCCGCTCCCTGGTGGTTTCAAGACGGAAGATGGCCCTGGTTGGCCGGGAAAACCAAATTTGCGGATGCAGGACTATGGCAGCTACCTACAGGTACAAGAAATTTCTCTGTAGCCCCAGTATTTCTGGATTTATTGGCCGTGGCGCAGCCGACTACTTTTTGCGGCGTTTTTTTGCTGGCTTCGGTCCAGCACACATGTAGTTGGCTTGGCTATTGTTGACGTACACACAGCATGGCTGCCTGCACTGGACATCATCGGAGTGTCCTCACTCCACGGTCCCTGGCATCCTCCCTGTTTATCCCAAATCCCCAAGACCGGCATTTTCGGAAAGCACATGAGCAGGGCTTTCCAAAAGTGTCAGGCTTGTCAGTTTCCCGCCATTACTTTGGGAGATAGAGCCGTTGCTAAGTCTTGTTTTCATTCTGTTTCAGCTTCGTGTACAAAAGTGCCATTAGACAGGCGTTTGAAGTGCATTCGGAGCAGCCCTGCTCCCTGGTGGTTTCAATACGGAAGATGGCCCTGGCTGGCCGGGAAAACCAGATTTTCGGATGCAGGACTATGGCAGCTACCTACAGGTACAAGAAACTTCTCTCTAGCCCCAGTATTTCTGGATTTATTGGCCGTGGCGCAGCCGACTACTTTTTGCGGCGTTTTTTTGCTGGCTTCGGTCCAGCACACATATAGTTGCCTTGGCTATTGTTGATGTACACACAGCATGGCCGTATGCACTGGACATCATCGGGGTGTCCTCACTCCGCGGTCCCTGGCATCCTCCCTGTTTATCCCAAACCCCCAAGACCGGCATTTTCGGAAAGCACATGAGCAGGGCTTTCCACCAGTGTCAGACTTGTCAGTTTCCCGCCAATACTTTGGAAGATAGAGCCGTTGCTAAGTCTTGTTTTCATTCTGTTACAGCTTCGTGTACAAAAGTGCCATTAGACAGGCGTTTGAAGCGCATTCGGAGCAGCCCCGCTCCCTGGTGGTTTCAAGACGGAAGATGGCCCTGGTTGGCCGGGAAAACCAAATTTGCGGATGCAGGACTATGGCAGCTACCTGCAGGTACAAGAAATTTCTCTCTAGCCCCAGTATTTCTGGATTTATTGGCCGTGGCGCAGCCGACTACTTTTTTCGGCGTTTTTTTGCTGGCTTCGGTCCAGCACACATGTAGTTGCCTTGGCTATTGTTGACGTACACACAGCATGGCCGTATTCACTGGACATCATCGGGGTGTCCTCACTCCGCGGTCCCTGGCATCCTCCCTGTTAATCCCAAACCCCCAAGACCGTTATTTTCGGAAAGCCCATGAGCAGGGCTTTCCAACAGTGTCAGACTTGTCAGTTTCCCGCCAATACTTTGGGAGATAGAGCCGTTGCTAAGTCTTGTTTTCATTCTGATACAGCTTCGTGTACAAAAGTGCCATTAGACAGGCGTTTGAAGCGCATTCGGAGCAGCCCTGCTCCCTGGTGGTTTCAAGACGGAAGATGGCCCTGGTTGGCCGGGAAAACCAGATTTTCGGATGCAGGACTATGGGAGCTACCTGCAGGTACAAGAAATTTCTCTCTAGCCCCAGTATTTCTGGATTTATTGGCTGTGGCGCAGCCGACTACTTTTTTCGGCGTTTTTTTAGCTGGCTTCGGTCCAGCACACATGTAGTTGCCTTGGCTATTGTTGACGTACACACATCATGGCCGTATGCACTGGACATCATCGGGGTGTCCTCACTCCGCGGTCCCTGGCATCCTCCCTGTTTATCCCAAACCCCCAAGACCGGCATTTTCGGAAAGCCCATGAGCAGGGCTTTCCAACAGCGTCAGACTTGTCAGTTTCCCGCCAATACTTTGGGAGATAGAGCCGTTGCTAAGTCTTGTTTTCATTCTGTTACAGCTTCGTGTACAAAAGTGCCATTACACAGGCGTTTGAAGCGCATTCGGAGCAGCCCTGCTCCCTGGTGGTTTCAAGACGGAAGATAGCCCTGGCTGGCCGGGAATACCAGATTTTCGGATGCAGGACTATGGCAGCTACCTACAGGTACAATAAATTTCTCTCTAGCCCCAGTATTTCTGGATTTATTGGCTGTGGCGCAGCCGACTACTTTTTTCGGCGTTTTTGTGCTGGCTTCGGTCCAGCACACATGTAGTTGCCTTGGCTATTGTTGACGTACACACAGCATGGCCGTATGCACTGGACATCATCGGGGTGTCCTCACTCCGCGGTCCCTGGCATCCTCCCTGTTTATCCCAAACCCCCAAGACCGGCATTTTCGGAAAGCACATGAGCAGGGCTTTCCACCAGTGTCAGACTTGTCAGTTTCTCGCCAATACTTTGGGAGATAGAGCCGTTGCTAAGTCTTGTTTTCATTCTGTTACAGCTTCGTGTACAAAAGTGCCATTAGACAGGCGTTTGAAGCGCATTCGGAGCAGCCCTGCTCCCTGGTGGTTTCAATACGGAAGATAGCCCTGGCTGGCCGGGAAAACCAGATTTTCGGATGCAGGACTATGGCAGCTACCTACAGGTACAGGAAATTTCTCTCTAGCCCCAGTATTTCTGGATTTATTGGCCGTGGCGCAGCCGACTACTTTTTGCGGCGTTTTTTTGCTGGTTTCGGTCCAGCACACATGTAGTTGCCTTGGCTATTGTTGATGTACACACAGCATGGCTGTATGCACTGGACATCATCGGAGTGTCCTCACTCCGCGGTCCCTGGCATCCTCCCTGTTTATCCCAAACCCCCAAGACCGGCATTTTCGGAAAGCACATGAGCAGGGCTTTACAACAGTGTCAGACTTGTCAGTTTCCCGCCAATACTTTGGGAGATAGAGCCGTTGCTAAGTCTTGTTTTCATTCTGATACAGCTTCGTGTACAAAAGTGCCATTAGACAGGCGTTTGAAGCGCATTCGGAGCAGCCCCGCTCCCTGGTGGTTTTAAGACGGAAGATGGCCCTGGCTGGCCGGGAAAACCACATTTTCGGATGCAGGACTATTGCAGCTACCTACAGGTACAAGAAATTTCTCTCTAGCCCCATTATTTCTGGATTTATTGGCCGTGGTGCAGCCGACTACTTATTTTCGGCGTTTTTTCGCTGGCTTCGGTCCAGCACACATGCAGTTGCCTTGGCTATTGTTGACGTACACACAGCATGGCCGTGAGCACTGGACATTATCGGGGTGTCCTCACTCCGCGGTCCCTGGCATCCTCCCTGTTTATCCCAAACCCCCAAGACCGGCATTTTCGGAAAGCACATGAGCAGGGCTTTCCAACAGTGTCAGGCTTGTCAGTTTCCCGCCAATACTTTGGAAGATAGAGCCGTTGCTAAGTCTTGTTTTCATTCTGTTACAGCTTCGTGTACAAAAGTGCCATTAGACAGGCGTTTGAAGCGCATTCGGAGCAGCCCCGCTCCCTGGTGGTTTCAAGACGGAAGATGGCCCTGGTTGGCCGGGAAAACCAAATTTGCGGATGCAGGACTATGGCAGCTACCTACAGGTACAAGAAATTTCTCTGTAGCCCCAGTATTTCTGGATTTATTGGCCGTGGCGCAGCCGACTACTTTTTGCGGCGTTTTTTTGCTGGCTTCGGTCCAGCACACATGTAGTTGGCTTGGCTATTGTTGACGTACACACAGCATGGCTGCCTGCACTGGACATCATCGGAGTGTCCTCACTCCACGGTCCCTGGCATCCTCCCTGTTTATCCCAAATCCCCAAGACCGGCATTTTCGGAAAGCACATGAGCAGGGCTTTCCAAAAGTGTCAGGCTTGTCAGTTTCCCGCCATTACTTTGGGAGATAGAGCCGTTGCTAAGTCTTGTTTTCATTCTGTTTCAGCTTCGTGTACAAAAGTGCCATTAGACAGGCGTTTGAAGTGCATTCGGAGCAGCCCTGCTCCCTGGTGGTTTCAATACGGAAGATGGCCCTGGCTGGCCGGGAAAACCAGATTTTCGGATGCAGGACTATGGCAGCTACCTACAGGTACAAGAAACTTCTCTCTAGCCCCAGTATTTCTGGATTTATTGGCCGTGGCGCAGCCGACTACTTTTTGCGGCGTTTTTTTGCTGGCTTCGGTCCAGCACACATATAGTTGCCTTGGCTATTGTTGATGTACACACAGCATGGCCGTATGCACTGGACATCATCGGGGTGTCCTCACTCCGCGGTCCCTGGCATCCTCCCTGTTTATCCCAAACCCCCAAGACCGGCATTTTCGGAAAGCACATGAGCAGGGCTTTCCACCAGTGTCAGACTTGTCAGTTTCCCGCCAATACTTTGGAAGATAGAGCCGTTGCTAAGTCTTGTTTTCATTCTGTTACAGCTTCGTGTACAAAAGTGCCATTAGACAGGCGTTTGAAGCGCATTCGGAGCAGCCCCGCTCCCTGGTGGTTTCAAGACGGAAGATGGCCCTGGTTGGCCGGGAAAACCAAATTTGCGGATGCAGGACTATGGCAGCTACCTGCAGGTACAAGAAATTTCTCTCTAGCCCCAGTATTTCTGGATTTATTGGCTGTGGCGCAGCCGACTACTTTTTCGGCGTTTTTTTGCTGGCTTCGGTCCAGCACACATGTAGTTGCCTTGGCTATTGTTGACGTACACACAGCATGGCCGTATTCACTGGACATCATCAGAAGGTCCTCACTCCGCGGTCCCTTGCATCCTCCCTGTTTATCCCAAACCCCCAAGACCGGCATTTTCGGAAAGCACATGAGCAGGGCTTTCCAACAGTGTCAGACTTGTCAGTTTCCCGCCAATACTTTGGGAGATAGAGCCGTTGCTAAGTCTTGTTTTCATTCTGATACAGCTTCGTGTACAAAAGTGCCATTAGACAGGCGTTTGAAGCGCATTCGGAGCAGCCCTGCTCCCTGGTGGTTTCAAGACGGAAAATGGCCCTGGCTGGCCGGGAAAACCAGATTTTGGGATGCGAGACTATGGCAGCTACCTACAGGTACAAGAAATTTCTCTCTAGCCCCAGTATTTCTGGATTTATTGGCCGTGGCGCAGCCGACTACTTTTTTCGGCGTTTTTTTGCTGGCTTCGGTCCAGCACACATGTAGTTGCCTTGGCTATTGTTGACGTACACACAGCATGGCCGTGTTCACTGGACATCATTGGGGTGTCCTCACTCCGCGGTCCCTGGCATCCTCCCTGTTTATCCCAAACCCCAAAGACCGGCATTTTCGGAAAGCACATGAGCAGGGCTTTCCACCAGTGTCAGACTTGTCAGTTTCCCGCCATTACTTTGGGAGATAGAGCCGTTTCTAAGTCTTGTTTTCATTCTGATACAGCTTCGTGTACAAAAGTGCCATTAGACAGGCGTTTGAAGCGCATTCGGAGCAGCCCTGCTCCCTGGTGGTTTCAATACGGAAGATAGCTCTGGCTGCCCGGAAAAACCAGATTTTCGGATGCAGGACTATGGCAGCTACCTACAGGTACAGGAAATTTCTCTCTAGCCCCAGTATTTCTGGATTTATTGGCTGTGGCGCAGCCGACTACTTTTTCGGCGTTTTTTTGCTGGCTTCGGTCCAGCACACATGTAGTTGCCTTGGCTATTGTTGACGTACACACAGCATGGCCGTATTCACTGGACATCATCAGAAGGTCCTCACTCCGCGGTCCCTTGCATCCTCCCTGTTTATCCCAAACCCCCAAGACCGGCATTTTCGGAAAGCACATGAGCAGGGCTTTCCAACAGTGTCAGACTTGTCAGTTTCCCGCCAATACTTTGGGAGATAGAGCCGTTGCTAAGTCTTGTTTTCATTCTGATACAGCTTCGTGTACAAAAGTGCCATTAGACAGGCGTTTGAAGCGCATTCGGAGCAGCCCTGCTCCCTGGTGGTTTCAAGACGGAAAATGGCCCTGGCTGGCCGGGAAAACCAGATTTTGGGATGCGAGACTATGGCAGCTACCTACAGGTACAAGAAATTTCTCTCTAGCCCCAGTATTTCTGGATTTATTGGCCGTGGCGCAGCCGACTACTTTTTTCGGCGTTTTTTTGCTGGCTTCGGTCCAGCACACATGTAGTTGCCTTGGCTATTGTTGACGTACACACAGCATGGCCGTGTTCACTGGACATCATTGGGGTGTCCTCACTCCGCGGTCCCTGGCATCCTCCCTGTTTATCCCAAACCCCCAAGACCGGCATTTTCGGAAAGCACATGAGCAGGGCTTTCCACCAGTGTCAGACTTGTCAGTTTCCCGCCATTACTTTGGGAGATAGAGCCGTTTCTAAGTCTTGTTTTCATTCTGATACAGCTTCGTGTACAAAAGTGCCATTAGACAGGCGTTTGAAGCGCATTCGGAGCAGCCCTGCTCCCTGGTGGTTTCAATACGGAAGATAGCTCTGGCTGCCCGGAAAAACCAGATTTTCGGATGCAGGACTATGGCAGCTACCTACAGGTACAGGAAATTTCTCTCTAGCCCCAGTATTTCTGGATTTATTGGCTGTGGCGCAGCCGACTACTTTTTGCGGCGTTTTTTTGCTGGCTTCGGTCCAGCACACATGTAGTTGCCTTGGCTATTGTTGACGTACACACAGCATGGCTGTATGCACTGGACATCATCGGAGTGTCCTCACTCCGCGGTCCCTGGCATCCTCCCTGTTTATCCCAAACCCCCAAGATCGGCATTTTCGGAAAGCACATGAGCAGGGCTTTCCAACAGTGTCAGGCTTGTCAGTTTCCCGCCAATACTTTGGGAGATAGAGCCGTTGCTAAGTCTTGTTTTCATTCTGATACAGCTTCGTGTACAAAAGTGCCATTAGACAGGCGTTTGAAGCGCATTCGGAGCAGCCCTAGTCCCTGGTGGTTTTAAGACGGAAAATGGCCCTGGCTGGCCGGGAAAACCACATTTTCGGATGCAGGACTATGGCAGCTACCTACAGGTACAGGAAATTTCTCTCTAGCCCCATTATTTCTGGATTTATTGGCCGTGGCGCAGCCGACTACTTTTTGCGGCGTTTTTTTGCTGGCTTCGGTCCAGCACACATGTAGTTGCCTTGGCTATTGTTGACGTACACACAGCATGGCCGTATGCACTGGACATCATCGGGGTGTCCTCACTCCGCGGTCCCTGGCATCCTCCCTGTTAATCCCAAACCCCCAAGACCGGCATTTTCTGAAAGCCCATGAGCAGGGCTTTCTAACAGTGTCAGGCTTGTCAGTTTCCCGCCATTACTTTGGGAGATAGAGCCGTTGCTAAGTCTTGTTTTCATTCTGATACAGCTTCGTGTACAAAAGTGCCATTAGACAGGCGTTTGAAGCGCATTCGGAGCAGCCCTGCTCCCTGGTGGTTTCAAGACGGAAAATGGCCCTGGCTGGCCAGGAAAACCAGATTTTCGGATGCAAGACTATGGCAGCTACCTGCAGGTACAAGAAATTTCTCTCTAGCCCCAGTATTTCTGGATTTATTGGCCGTGGCGCAGCCGACTACTTTTTGCGGCGTTTTTTTTGCTGGCTTCGGTCCAGCACACATGTAGTTGCCTTGGCTATTGTTGACGTACACACATCATGGCCGTATGCACTGGACATCATCAGAGTGTCTTCACTCCGCGGCCCATTGCATCCTCCCTGTTTATCCCAAACCCCCTAGACCGGCATTTTCGGAAAGCCTATGAGCAGGGCTTTCCAACAGTGTCAGGCTTGTCAGTTTCCCGCCAATACTTTGGAAGATAGAGCCGTTGCTAAGTCTTGTTTTCATTCTGTTACAGCTTCGTGTACAAAAGTGCCATTAGACAGGCGTTTGAAGCGCATTCGGAGCAGCCCCGCTCCCTGGTGGTTTCAAGACGGAAGATGGCCCTGGTTGGCCAGGAAAACCAAATTTTCGGATGCAGGACTATGGCAGCTACCTGCAGGTACAAGAAATTTCTCTCTAGCCCCAGTATTTCTGGATTTATTGGCCGTGGCGCAGCCGACTACTTTTTTCGGCGTTTTTTTGCTGGCTTCGGTCCAGCACACATGTAGTTGCCTTGGCTATTGTTGACGTACACACAGCATGGCCGTATGCACTGGACATCATCGGGGTGTCCTCACTCCGCGGTCCCTGGCATCCTCCCTGTTAATCCCAAACCCCCAAGACCGTTATTTTCGGAAAGCCCATGAGCAGGGCTTTCCAACAGTGTCAGACTTGTCAGTTTCCCGCCAATACTTTGGGAGATAGAGCCGTTGCTAAGTCTTGTTTTCATTCTGATACAGCTTCGTGTACAAAAGTGCCATTAGACAGGCGTTTGAAGCGCATTCGGAGCAGCCCTGCTCCCTGGTGGTTTCAAGACGGAAGATGGCCCTGGCTGGCCGGGAAAACCAGATTTTCGGATGCAGGACTATGGCAGCTACCTACAGGTACAAGAAATTTCTCTCTAGCCACAGTATTTCTGGATTTATTGGCCGTGGCGCAGCCGACTACTTTTTGGGGCGTTTTTTTGCTGGCTTCGGTCCAGCACACATGTAGTTGCCTTGGCTATTGTCGACGTACACACAGCATGGCCGTATGCACTGGACATCATCGGGGTGTCCCCACTCTGCGGTCCCTGGCATCCTCCCTGTCAATCCTAAACCCTCAAGACCGACATTTTCGGAAAGCCCATGAGCAGGGCTTTCCAACAGTGTCAGACTTGTCAGTTTCCCGCCAATACTTTGGGAGATAGAGCCGTTGCTAAGTCTTGTTTTCATTCTGTTACAGCTTCTTGTACAAAAGTGCCATTAGACAGGCGTTTGAAGCGCATTCGGAGCAGCCCCGCTCCCTGGTGGTTTCAAGACGGAAGATGGCCCTGGTTGGCCGGGAAAACCAGATTTTCGGATGCAGGACTATGGGAGCTACCTGCAGGTACAAGAAATTTCTCTCTAGCCCCAGTATTTCTGGATTTATTGGCCGTGGCGCATCCGACTTCTTTTTTCGGCGTTGTTTTGCTGGCTTCGGTCCAGCACACATGTAGTTGCCTTGGCTATTGTTGACGTACACACAGCATGGCCGTATGCACTGGACATCATCGGGGTGTCCTCACTCCGCGGTCCCTGGCATCCTCCCTGTTAATCCCAAACCCTCAAGACCGGCATTTTCGGAAAGCCCATGAGCAGGGCTTTCCAACAGTGTCAGACTTGTCAGTTTCCCGCCAATACTTTGGGAGATAGAGCCGTTGCTAAGTCTTGTTTTCATTCTGTTACAGCTTCGTGTACAAAAGTGCCATTAGACAGGCGTTAGAAGCGCATTCGGAGCAGCCGCGCTCCCTGGTGGTTTCAAGACGGACAATGGCCCTGGCTGGCCGGGAAAACCAGATTTTCGGATGCAAGACTATGGCAGCTACCCGGAGGTACAAGACATTTTTTCTCCAGCCCCAGTATTTCTGGATTTATTGGCTGTGGCGCAGCCGACTACTTTTTTCGGCGTTTTTGTGCTGGCTTCGGTCCAGCACACATGTTGTTGCCTTGGCTATTGTTGACGTACACACAGCATGGCCGTATGCACTGGACATCATCAGGGTGTCCTCACTCCGCGGTCCCTGGCATCCTCCCTGTTTATCCCAAACCCCAAAGACCGGCATTTTCGGAAAGCCCATGAGCAGGGCTTTCCAACAGTGTCAGGCTTGTCAGTTTCCCGCCAATACTTTGGAAGATAGAGCCGTTGCTAAGTCTTGTTTTCATTCTGATACAGCTTCGTGTACAAAAGTGCCATTAGACAGGCGTTTGAAGCGCATTCGGAGCAGCCCCGCTCCCTGGTGGTTTCAAGACGGAAGATGGCCCTGGCTGGCCGGAAAAACCAGATTTTCGGATGCAGGACTATGGCAGCTACCTGCAGGTACAAGAAATTTCTCTCTAGCCCCATTATTTCTGGATTTATTGGCCGTGGTGCAGCCGACTACTTATTTCGGCGTTTTTTCGCTGGCTTCGGTCCAGCACACATGTAGTTGCCTTGGCTATTGTTGACGTACACACAGCATGGCCGTATGCACTGGACATTATCGGGGTGTCCTCACTCCGCGGTCCCTGGCATCCTCCCTGTTTATCCCAAACCCCCAAGACCGGCATTTTCGGAAAGCCCATGAGCAGGGCTTTCCAACGGTGTCAGACTTGTCAGTTTCCCGCCAATACTTTGGGAGATAGAGCCGTTGCTAAGTCTTGTTTTCATTCTGTTACAGCTTCGTGTACAAAAGTGCCATTAGACAGGCGTTTGAAGCGCATTCGGAGCAACCCTGCTCCCTGGTGGTTTCAAGACGGAAGATGGTCCTGGCTGGCCGGGAAAACCAGATTTTCGGATGCAAGATTATGGCAGCTACCTACAGGTACAAGAAATTTCTCTGTAGCCCTAGTATTTCTGGATTTATTGGCCTTGGCGCAGCCGACTACTTTTTGCGGCGTTTTTTTGCTGGCTTCGGTCCAGCACACATGTAGTTGCCTTGGCTATTGTTGACGTACACACAGCATGGCCGTATGCACTGGACATCATCGGGGTGTCCTCACTCCGCGGTCCCTGGCATCCTCCCTGTTTATCCCAAATCCCCAAGACCGGCATTTTCCAAAAGTGTGAGACTTGTCAGTTTCCCGCCAATACTTTGGGAGATAGAGCCGTTGCTAAGTCTTGTTTTCATTCTGTTACAGCTTCGTGTACAAAAGTGCCATTAGACAGGCGTTTGAAGCGCATTCGGAGCAGCCCTGCTCCCTGGTGGTTTCAAGACGGAAGATGGCCCTGGCTGGCCGGGAAAACCAGATTTTCGGATGCAGGACTATGGCAGCTACCTGCAGGTACAAGAAATTTCTCTCTAGCCCCATTATTTCTGGATTTATTGGCCGTGGTGCAGCCGACTACTTATTTTCGGCGTTTTTTCGCTGGCTTCGGTCCAGCACACATGCAGTTGCCTTGGCTATTGTTGACGTACACACAGCATGGCCGTATGCACTGGACATTATCGGGGTGTCCTCACTCCGCGGTCCCTGGCATCCTCCCTGTTTATCCCAAACCCCCAAGACCGGCATTTTCGGAAAGCCCATGAGCAGGGCTTTCCAACAGTGTCAGACTTGTCAGTTTCCCGCCAATACTTTGGGAGATAGAGCCGTTGCTAAGTCTTGTTTTCATTCTGTTACAGCTTCGTGTACAAAAATGCCATTAGACAGGCGTTTGAAGCGTATTCGGAGCAGCCGCGCTCCCTGGTGGTTTCAATACGGAAGATGGCCCTGGTTGGCCGGGAAAACCACATTTTCGGATGCAGGACTATGGCAGCTACCTGCAGGTACAAGAAATTTCTCTCTAGCCCCATTATTTCTGGATTTATTGGCCGTGGTGCAGCCGACTACTTATTTCGGCGTTTTTTTTGGTTGGCTTCGGTCCAGCACACATGCAGTTGCCTTGGCTATTGTTGACGTACACACAGCATGGCCGTATGCACTGGACATTATCGGGGTGTCCTCACTCCGCGGTCCCTGGCATCCTCCCTGTTTATTCAAAACCCCCGAGACCGGCATTTTCGGAAAGCCCATGAGCAGGGCTTTCCAACGGTGTCAGACTTGTCAGTTTCCCGCCAATACTTTGGGAGATAGAGCCGTTGCTAAGTCTTGTTTTCATTCTGTTACAGCTTCGTGTACAAAAGTGCCATTAGACAGGCGTTTGAAGCGCATTCGGAGCAACCCTGCTCCCTGGTGGTTTCAAGACGGAAGATGGTCCTGGCTGGCCGGGAAAACCAGATTTTCGGATGCAGGACTATGGCAGCTACCTACAGGTACAAGAAATTTCTCTCTAGCCCCATTATTTTTGGATTTATTGGCCGTGGTGCAGCCGACTACTTATTTCGGCGTTTTTTCGCTGGTTTCGGTCCAGCACACATGTAGTTGCCTTGGCTATTGTTGACGTACACACAGCATGGCCGTATGCACTGGACATTATCGGGGTGTCCTCACTCCGCGGTCCCTGCCATCCTCCCTGTTTATCCCAAACCCCCAAGACTGGCATTTTCGGAAAGCTCATGAGCAGGGCTTTCCAAAAGTGTCAGGCTTGTCAGTTTCCCGCCAATACTTTGGGAGATAGAGCCGTTGCTAAGTCTTGTTTTCATTCTGTTACAGCTTCGTGTACAAAAGTGCAATTAGACAGGTGTTTGAAGCGCATTCGGAGCAGCCCTGCTCCCTGGTGGTTTCAATACGGAAGATGGCCCTGGCTGGCCGGGAAAACCAGATTTTCGGATGCAGGACTATAGCAGCTACCTACAGGTACAAGAAATTTCTCTCTAGCCCCAGTATTTCTGGATTTATTGGCCGTGGCGCAGCCGACTACTTTTTGCGGCGTTTTTTTGCTGGCTTCGGTCCAGCACACATATAGTTGCCTTGGCTATTGTTGACGTACACCCAGCATGGCCGTATGCACTGGACATCATCGGGGTGTCCTCACTCCGCGGTCCCTGGCATCCTCCCTGCTTATCCCAAACCCCCAAGACCGGCATTTTCGGAAAGCACATGAGCAGGGCTTTCCAACAGTGTTAGGCTTGTCAGTTTCCCGCCAATATTTTGGGAGATAGAGCCGTTGCTAAGTCTTGTTTTCATTCTGTTACAGCTTCGTTTACAAAAGTGCCATTAGACAGGCGTTTGAAGCGCATTCGGAGCAGCCGCGCTCCCTGGTGGTTTCAAGACGGAAGATGGCCCTGGCTGGCCGGAAAAACCAGATTTTCGGATGCAGGACTATGGCAGCTACCTGCAGGTACAAGAAATTTCTCTCTAGCCCCATTATTTCTGGATTTATTGGCCGTGGTGCAGCCGACTACTTATTTTCGGCGTTTTTTCGCTGGCTTCGGTCCAGCACACATGCAGTTGCCTTGGCTATTGTTGACGTACACACAGCATGGCCGTATGCACTGGACATTATCGGGGTGTCCTCACTCCGCGGTCCCTGGCATCCTCCCTGTTTATCCCAAACCCCCAAGACCGACATTTTCGGAAAGCACATGAGCAGGGCTTTCCAACAGTGTCAGGCTTGTCAGTTTCCCGCCAATACTTTGGGAGATAGAGCCGTTGCTAAGTCTTGTTTTCATTCTGATACAGCTTCGTGTACAAAAGTGCCATTAGACAGGCGTTTGAAGCGCATTCGGAGCAGCCCCGCTCCCTTGTGGTTTCAAGACGGAAGATGGCCCTGGCTGGCCGGGTAAACCAGATTTTCCGATGCAAGACTATGGCAGCTACCTACAGGTACAAGAAATTTCTCTCTAGCCCCAGTATTTCTGGATTTATTGGCCGTGGCGCAGCCGACTACTTTTTGCGGCGTTTTTTTGCTGGCTTCGGTCCAGCCCACATGTAGTTGCATTGGCTATTGTTGACGTACACACATCATGGCCGTATGCACTGGACATCATCAGAGTGTCTTCACTCCGCGGTCCCTGGCATCCTCCCTGTTTATCCCAAACCCCCAAGACCGGCATTTTCGGAAAGCCCATGAGCAGGGCTTTCCAACAGTGTCAGACTTGTCAGTTTCCCGCCAATACTTTGGGAGATAGAGCCGTTGCTAAGTCTTGTTTTCATTCTGTTACAGCTTCGTGTACAAAAATGCCATTAGACAGGCGTTTGAAGCGTATTCGGAGCAGCCGCGCTCCCTGGTGGTTTCAAGACGGAAGATGGCCCTGGTTGGCCGGAAAAACCACATTTTCGGATGCAGTACTATGGCAGCTACCTGCAGGTACAAGAAATTTCTCTCTAGCCCCATTATTTCTGGATTTATTGGCCGTGGTGCAGCCGACTACTTATTTCGGCGTTTTTTTTTGGTTGGCTTCGGTCCAGCACACATGCAGTTGCCTTGGCTATTGTTGACGTACACACAGCATGGCCGTATGCACTGGACATTATCGGGGTGTCCTCACTCCGCGGTCCCTGGCATCCTCCCTGTTTTCCCAAAACCCCCGAGACCGGCATTTTCGGAAAGCCCATGAGCAGGGCTTTCCAACGGTGTCAGACTTGTCAGTTTCCCGCCAATACTTTGGGAGATAGAGCCGTTGCTAAGTCTTGTTTTCATTCTGTTACAGCTTCGTGTACAAAAGTGCAATTAGACAGGTGTTTGAAGCGCATTCGGAGCAGCCCTGCTCCCTGGTGGTTTCAATACGGAAGATGGCCCTGGCTGGCCGGGAAAACCAGATTTTCGGATGCAGGACTATAGCAGCTACCTACAGGTACAAGAAATTTCTCTCTAGCCCCAGTATTTCTGGATTTATTGGCCGTGGCGCAGCCGACTACTTTTTGCGGCGTTTTTTTGCTGGCTTCGGTCCAGCACACATATAGTTGCCTTGGCTATTGTTGACGTACACCCAGCATGGCCGTATGCACTGGACATCATCGGGGTGTCCTCACTCCGCGGTCCCTGGCATCCTCCCTGCTTATCCCAAACCCCCAAGACCGGCATTTTCGGAAAGCACATGAGCAGGGCTTTCCAACAGTGTTAGGCTTGTCAGTTTCCCGCCAATACTTTGGGAGATAGAGCCGTTGCTAAGTCTTGTTTTCATTCTGTTACAGCTTCGTGTACAAAAGTGCCATTAGACAGGCGTTTGAAGCGCATTCGGAGCAGCCGCGCTCCCTGGTGGTTTCAAGACGGAAGATGGCCCTGGCTGGCCGGAAAAACCAGATTTTCGGATGCAGGACTATGGCAGCTACCTGCAGGTACAAGAAATTTCTCTCTAGCCCCATTATTTCTGGATTTATTGGCCGTGGTGCAGCCGACTACTTATTTTCGGCGTTTTTTCGCTGGCTTCGGTCCAGCACACATGCAGTTGCCTTGGCTATTGTTGACGTACACACAGCATGGCCGTATGCACTGGACATTATCGGGGTGTCCTCACTCCGCGGTCCCTGGCATCCTCCCTGTTTATCCCAAACCCCCAAGACCGGCATTTTCGGAAAGCACATGAGCAGGGCTTTCCAACAGTGTCAGGCTTGTCAGTTTCCCGCCAATACTTTGGGAGATAGAGCCGTTGCTAAGTCTTGTTTTCATTCTGATACAGCTTCGTGTACAAAAGTGCCATTAGACAGGCGTTTGAAGCGCATTCGGAGCAGCCCCGCTCCCTTGTGGTTTCAAGACGGAAGATGGCCCTGGCTGGCCGGGTAAACCAGATTTTCCGATGCAAGACTATGGCAGCTACCTACAGGTACAAGAAATTTCTCTCTAGCCCCAGTATTTCTGGATTTATTGGCCGTGGCGCAGCCGACTACTTTTTGCGGCGTTTTTTTGCTGGCTTCGGTCCAGCACACATGTAGTTGCATTGGCTATTGTTGACGTACACACATCATGGCCGTATGCACTGGACATCATCAGAGTGTCTTCACTCCGCGGTCCCTGGCATCCTCCCTGTTTATCCCAAACCCCCAAGACCGGCATTTTCGGAAAGCCCATGAGCAGGGCTTTCCAACAGTGTCAGACTTGTCAGTTTCCCGCCAATACTTTGGGAGATAGAGCCGTTGCTAAGTCTTGTTTTCATTCTGTTACAGCTTCGTGTACAAAAATGCCATTAGACAGGCGTTTGAAGCGTATTCGGAGCAGCCGCGCTCCCTGGTGGTTTCAAGACGGAAGATGGCCCTGGTTGGCCGGAAAAACCAGATTTTCGGATGCAGGACTATGGCAGCTACCTGCAGGTACAAGAAATTTCTCTCTAGCCCCATTATTTCTGGATTTATTGGCCGTGGTGCAGCCGACTACTTATTTCGGCGTTTTTTTTGGTTGGCTTCGGTCCAGCACACATGCAGTTGCCTTGGCTATTGTTGACGTACACACAGCATGGCCGTATGCACTGGACATTATCGGGGTGTCCTCACTCCGCGGTCCCTGGCATCCTCCCTGTTTTCCCAAAACCCCCGAGACCGGCATTTTCGGAAAGCCCATGAGCAGGGCTTTCCAACGGTGTCAGACTTGTCAGTTTCCCGCCAATACTTTGGGAGATAGAGCCGTTGCTAAGTCTTGTTTTCATTCTGTTACAGCTTCGTGTACAAAAGTGCCATTAGACAGGCGTTTGAAGCGCATTCGGAGCAGCCCTGCTCCCTGGTGGTTTCAAGAAGGAAGATGGCCCTGGCTGGCCGGGAAAACCAGATTTTCGGATGCAGGACTATAGCAGCTACCTACAGGTACAAGAAATTTCTCTCTAGCCCCAGTATTTCTGGATTTATTGGCTGTGGCGCAGCCGACTACTTTTTGCGGCGTTTTTTTGCTGGCTTCGGTCCAGCACACATATAGTTGCCTTGGCTATTGTTGACGTACACACAGCATGGCCGTATGCACTGGACATCATCGGGGTGTCCTCACTCCGCGGTCCCTGGCATCCTCCCTGCTTATCCCAAACCCCCAAGACCGGCATTTTCTGAAAGCACATGAGCAGGGCTTTCCAACAGTGTCAGGCTTGTCAGTTTCCCGCCAATACTTTGGGAGATAGAGCCGTTGCTAAGTCTTGTTTTCATTCTGTTACAGCTTCGTGTACAAAAGTGCCATTAGACAGGCGTTTGAAGCGCATTCGGAGCAACCCTGCTCCCTGGTGGTTTCAAGACGGAAGATGGCCCTGGATGGCCGGGAAAACCAGATTTTTGGATGCAGGACTATAGCAGCTACCTACAGGTACAATAAATTTCTCTCTAGCCCCAGTATTTCTGGATTTATTGGCTGTGGCGCAGCCGACTACTTTTTGCGGCGTTTTTTTGCTGGCTTCGGTCCAGCACACATGTAGTTGCCTTGGCTATTGTTGACGTACACACAGCATGGCCGTATGCACTGGACATCATCGGGGTGTCCTCACTCCGCGGTCCCTGGCATCCTCCCTGTTTATCCCTAACCCCCAAGACCGGCATTTTCGGAAAGCACATGAGCAGGGCTTTCCAACAGTGTCAGGCTTGTCAGTTTCCCGCCAATACTTTGGGAGATAGAGCCGTTGCTAAGTCTTGTTTTCATTCTGATACAGCTTCGTGTACAAAAGTGCCATTAGACAGGCGTTTGAAGCGCATTCGGAGCAGCCCCGCTCCCTTGTGGTTTCAAGACGGAAGATGGCCCTGGCTGGCCGGGTAAACCAGATTTTCGGATGCAAGACTATGGCAGCTACCTACAGGTACAAGAAATTTCTCTCTAGCCCCAGTATTTCTGGATTTATTGGCCGTGGCGCAGCCGACTACTTTTTGCGGCGTTTTTTTGCTGGCTTCGGTCCAGCACACATGTAGTTGCATTGGCTATTGTTGACGTACACACATCATGGCCGTATGCACTGGACATCATCAGAGTGTCTTCACTCCGCGGTCCCTGGCATCCTCACTGTTTATCCCAAACCCCCAAGACCGGCATTTTCGGAAAGCCCATGAGCAGGGCTTTCCAACAGTGTCAGACTTGTCAGTTTCCCGCCAATACTTTGGAAGATAGAGCCAATGCTAAGTCTTGTTTTCATTCTGTTACAGCTTCGTGTACAAAAGTGCCATTAGACAGGCGTTTGAAGCGCATTCGGAGCAACCCCGCTCCCTGGTGGTTTCAAGACGGAAGATGGCCCTGGTTGGCCGGGAAAACCAGATTTTCGGATGCAGGACTATGGCAGCTACCTGCAGGTACAAGAAATTTCTCTCTAGCCCCAGTATTTCTGGATTTATTGGCTGTGGCGCAGCCGACTACTTTTTTCGGCGTTTTTGTGCTGGCTTCGGTCCAGCACACATGTAGTTGCCTAGGCTATTGTTGACGTACACACATCATGGGCGTATGCACTGGACATCATCGGGGTGTCCTCACTCCGCGGTCCCTGGCATCCTCCCTGTTTATCCAAAACCCCCAAGACCGGCATTTTCGGAAAGCCCATGAGCAGGGCTTTCCAACAGTGTCAGACTTGTCAGTTTCCCGCCAATACTTTGGGAGATAGAGCCGTTGCTAAGTCTTGTTTTCATTCTGTTACAGCTTCGTGTACAAAAGTGCCATTAGACAGGCGTTTGAAGCGTATTCGGAGCAGCCGCGCTCCCTGGTGGTTTCAAGACGGAAGATGGCCCTGGCTGGCCGGAAAAACCAGATTTTCGGATGCAGGACTATGGCAGCTACCTGCAGGTACAAGAAATTTCTCTCTAGCCCCATTATTTCTGGATTTATTGGCCGTGGTGCAGCCGACTACTTATTTCGGCGTTTTTTTTGGTTGGCTTCGGTCCAGCACACATGCAGTTGCCTTGGCTATTGTTGACGTACACACAGCATTGGCCGTATGCACTGGACATTATCGGGGTGTCCTCACTCCGCGGTCCCTGGCATCCTCGCTGTTTATTCAAAACCCCCGAGACCGGCATTTTCGGAAAGCCCATGAGCAGGGCTTTCCAACGGTGTCAGACTTGTCAGTTTCCCGCCAATACTTTGGGAGATAGAGCCGTTGCTAAGTCTTGTTTTCATTCTGTTACAGCTTCGTGTACAAAAGTGCCATTAGACAGGCGTTTGAAGCGCATTCGGAGCAACCCTGCTCCCTGGTGGTTTCAAGACGGAAGATGGCCCTGGATGGCCGGGAAAACCGGATTTTCGGATGCAGGACTATAGCAGCTACCTACAGGTACAAGAAATTTCTCTCTAGCCCCAGTATTTCTGGATTTATTGGCTGTGGCGCAGCCGACTACTTTTTGCGGCGTTTTTTTGCTGGCTTCGGTCCAGCACACATGTAGTTGCCTTGGCTATTGTTGACGTACACACAGCATGGCCGTATGCACTGGACATCATCGGGGTGTCCTCACTCCGTGGTCCCTGGCATCCTCCCTGTTTATCCAAAACCCCCAAGACCGGCATTTTCGGAAAGCACATGAGCAGGGCTTTCCAACAGTGTCAGGCTTGTCAGTTTCCCGCCAATACTTTGGGAGATAGAGCCGTTGCTAAGTCTTGTTTTCATTCTGTTACAGCTTCGTGTACAAAAGTGCCATTAGACAGGCGTTTGAAGCGCATTCGGAGCAACCCCGCTCCCTGGTGGTTTCAAGACGGAAGATGGCCCTGGTTGGACGGGAAAACCAGATTTTCGGATGCAGGACTATGGCAGCTACCTGCAGGTACAAGAAATTTCTCTCTAGCACCAGTATTTCTGGATTTATTGGCTGTGGCGCAGCCGACTACTTTTTTCGGCGTTTTTGTGCTGGCTTCGGTCCAGCACACATGTAGTTGCCTTGGCTATTGTTGACGTACACACAGCATGGCCGTATGCACTGGACATCATCGGGGTGTCCTCACTCCGCAGTCCCTGGCATCCTCCCTGTTTATCCCAAACCCCCAAGACCGGCATTTTCGGAAAGCACATGAGCAGGGCTTTCCAACAGTGTCAGGCTTGTCAGTTTCCCGCCAATACTTTGGAAGATAGAGCCGTTGCTAAGTCTTGTTTTCATTCTGTTACAGCTTCGTGTACAAAAGTGCCATTAGACAGGCGTTTGAAGCGCATTCGGAGCAACCCCGCTCCCTGGTGGTTTCAAGACGGAAGATGGCCCTGGTTGGCCGGGAAAACCAGATTTTCGGATGCAGGACTATGGCAGCTACCTGCAGGTACAAGAAATTTCTCTCTAGCCCCAGTATTTCTGGATTTATTGGCTGTGGCGCAGCCGACTACTTTTTTCGGCGTTTTTGTGCTGGCTTCGGTACAGCACACATGTAGTTGCCTAGGCTATTGTTGACGTACACACAGCATGGCCGTATGCACTGGACATCATCGGGGTGTCCTCACTCCGCGGTCCCTGGCATCCTCCCTGTTTATCCAAAACCCCCAAGACCGGCATTTTCGAAAAGCACATGAGCAGGGCTTTCCAACAGTGTCAGGCTTGTCTGTTTCCCGCCAATACTTTGGGAGATAGAGCCGTTGCTAAGTCTTGTTTTCATTCTGTTACAGCTTCGTGTACAAAAGTGCCATTAGACAGGCGTTTGAAGCGTCTTCGGAGCAGCCGCAATCCCTGGTGGTTTCAAGACGGAAGATGGCCTTGGCTGGCCGGGAAAACCAGATTTTCGGATGCAGGACTATGGCAGCTACCTGCAGGTACAAGAAATTTCTCTCTAGCCCCATTATTTCTGGATTTATTGGCCGTGGTGCAGCCGACTACTTATTTCGGCGTTTTTTCGCTGGCTTCGGTCCAGCACACATGTAGTTGCCTTGGCTATTGTTGACGTACACACAGCATGGCCGTATGCACTGGACATTATCGGGGTGTCCTCACTCCGCAGTCCCTGGCATCCTCCCTGTTTATCCCAAACCCCCAAGACCGGCATTTTCGGAAAGCCCATGAGCAGGGCTTTCCAACAGTGTCAGGCTTGTCAGTTTCCCGCCAATACTTTGGGAGATAGAGCCGTTGCTAAGTCTTGTTTTCATTCTGTTACAGCTTCGTGTACAAAAGTGCCATTAGACAGGCGTTTGAAGCGCATTCGGAGCAACCCCGCTCCCTGGTGGTTTCAAGACGGAAGATGGCCCTGGTTGGCCGGGAAAACCACATTTTCGTATGCAGGACTATGGCAGGTACCTGCAGGTACAAGAAATTTCTCTCTAGCCCCAGTATTTCTGGATTTATTGGCTGTGGCGCAGCCGACTACTTTTTTCGGCGTTTTTGTGCTGGCTTCGGTCCAGCACACATGTAGTTGCCTTGGCTATTGTTGACGTACACACAGCATGGCCGTATGCACTGGACATCATCGGGGTGTCCTCACTCCGCGGTCCCTGGCATCCTCCCTGTTTATCCCAAACCCCCAAGACCGACATTTTCGGAAAGCACATGAGCAGGGCTTTCCAACAGTGTCAGGCTTGTCAGTTTCCCGCCAATACTTTTGGAGATAGAGCCGTTGCTAAGTCTTGTTTTCATTCTGTTACAGCTTCGTGTACAAAAGTGCCATTAGACAGGCGTTTGAAGCGCATTCGGAGCAGCCCTGCTCCCTGGTGGTTTCAAGACGGAAGATGGCCCTGGCTGGCCGGGAAAACCGGATTTTCGGATGCAGGACTATGGCAGCTACCTACAGGTACAAGAAATTTCTCTCTAGCCCCAGTATTTCTGGATTTATTGGCCGTGGTGCAGCCGACTTCTTATTTCGGCGTTTTTTCGCTGGCTTCGGTCCAGCACACATATAGTTGCCTTGGCTATTGTTGACGTACACACAGCATGGCCGTATGCACTGGACATCATCGGGGTGTCCTCAATCCGCGGTCCCTGGCATCCTCCCTGTTTATCCCAAGCCCCCAAGACCGGCATTTTCGGAAAGCACATGAGCAGGGCTTTCCAACAGTGTCAGGCTTGTCAGTTTCCCGCCAATACTTTTGGAAATAGAGCCGTTGCTAAGTCTTGTTTTCATTCTGTTACAGCTTCGTGTACAAAAGTGCCATTAGACAGGCGTTTGAAGCGTCTTCGGAGCAGCCGCAATCCCTGGTGGTTTCAAGACGGAAGATGGCCCTGGCTGGCCGAGAAAACCAGATTTTCGGATGCAGGACTATGGCAGCTACCTGCAGGTACAAGAAATTTCTCTCTAGCCCCATTATTTCTGGATTTATTGGCCGTGGTGCAGCCGACTACTTATTTCGGCGTTTTTTCGCTGGCTTCGGTCCAGCACACATGTAGTTGCCTTGGCTATTGTTGACGTACACACAGCATGGCCGTATGCACTGGACATTATCGGGGTGTCCTCACTCCGCGGTCCCTGGCATCCTCCCTGTTTATCCCAAACCCCCAAGACCGGCATTTTCGGAAAGCCCATGAGCAGGGCTTTCCAACAGTGT